>CAJQUN010000002.1:42219487-43419487 GCA_907163345.1 Haberlea rhodopensis | reverse complement strand
GGCAAATATAACTGTTTTAAGTGGTCATTATGAAATAACTGGTAATCACAATCGATTCAAATTGATCACCATTTGAGCAAGAATTTGTCAGAATTTGGGTAAAATATTTAACTTGCCAAGATAGACAGAAGTTTTGATGAAACAGTAAATGATGAAAAATCTGTTCAGTTTATTTTTCATAGAAGGTAGCCTGTAATCACACCGTTAAATTTAATCATGGTGAGAATCTGTTCACATATTCACTCCTTGAAACTAGCTAGATTGTTAGAATTTGGAAAATAGAAAATGACATAGACAACGATAAATATACCAGATAAAATTCAAGTGCCCGAGTTTATAAATTCAATGCAATAAATGAATGAATAAGTGCAACACACTCAAAGACATCAAAACAGCTTTTGCTAACAAAAGGAGAAATAAACGATAAGGAGTTCAAGCAAGTTGTTTTACCAAAAAGGGAGGAAATATTATCAGATTAAAAAATCAAAAATCTAGAAGAAAGATCATAATCAACAAAATTCATTAACCAACCTGATGACATGACATCTTTCCAAAATTCAAAACAAGGACAGATTAACCCTTACCCAAGTCTTTGGCATGGATGGAGTGACTGGAATTAACTGCCTAGATTGTTTAATTGCCAGTTCCTCGAGTCTCTGAGTTCCAACAGATATCTATAAAGAAACTAACATTGTGTATTAGCATAGACACAAAGATCATCTTCAATAACACAAAAGAAAGAAACCTACCTGAGGCATCACTGGAGCACGGATTGGACTCTGAGCTACAGCTTCTGCCATGTTGAGACTGGTGGTCATGCCCAAGGCAAGTTGCGTAGATGCAGCTTGTCGCACAGACGAGGTTCCAATTCCATTACTTCCAACTACAACGGGAACCTCTGCCAAAGCAGATGTCCATTGTCCGCCACCAACAGCGGCTGCCGTACCAATAGGTAAGCTCTGTATGGCAGAACTTAAGCAGGGAGATGGGACTCTTCCAACCTCCAGAAGGAGTGTCCTCTCTTCAGTTCTCAATGATGGAAAATTTCTCTCAAATCCCGCCTTGTTCACTCCACTGCCAAAACCGCCGTGGGTAAGCAAAGCACTGGTGTTGTTTCCACCTGCACTGCTTGAATCAGTTACAACTTTCTTATCCCACGTGTCCCCATGCGTGCAAGAAATTGCAGATTGAGAATGTCTTAACCCATCCCTCTCAAGTCTACCTGACAAGGTGTTCCCCAATGAATCTGAAAAGCCCTTGTGCCAGCGTTCCCCGGATACTGACTTGTCATTGTCTTGAGAATTGTATCTTTCTTTCTCCCAATCCTTGTCACGTCGGTTTCGGCCAAAACTATTAGAGGATCTCAGATGTCCAGAGCCGTTACTACTGGGACTCCGGTGGAAATATGACGAGGTCGTTCTTTCAGAATTTGATGATCGTCCAAAATCATGACCATTGCTACTCAAAAATGAATTGTTCCTTGAAAGCTTGGGTGCATATTTATCATCTAAAACACAAAAAAACATTAAATTAGTCAGCGTCGAAGGATAAAAAAGTCGGATAAAGAAGTTATTTTATAGATAAAATACCTAAATGCGAAGTAGATCCATTGCCGCTCTGGTTTCCGGAATTTTTCAACCATTCCGGCACTAAAGTGGGTTCACTTTTTTCCATAATTAGTGCTAATCATTATCATATACAAAGAAAAAATGGAAGGAAAATTAACTTGTTTTCTTAGAATAACTACCACCCGTCCACAGCCACGTGCCAATACCAAATTAGCACCGTGTCTCCGCACCTGAGCAAAATTGAATGTAATCGATCTGGCTTTTATTCTAACTTTCTAAATCTCTCAATCCACCTTTTCTTCTATCAACACCCTAATGCCTAGCTCTATAACTTATCAGCAAGGATCCCAAAAATGCAAGTTTAGAACTCCAACAAACTGCTATTGGAATCAAAGAATCTGAACTGTCTATCCTATACAGTGTATCAAGGGTTTTTTCTCACTCTGAACAATTTTTTTGTAAATTCTATCCAGTCAAACAGAACACTCAAAATAAAACCGCCAAAATTCAGTAACGTTTTCACTGCCCAAAAACAGCATTAACAACAGCAGCTTCGCGAGTCCTCCATGCACAAGGAAAACAAACCAAGAAGACATTCATATCTCAATAACAAGAAAATTCAACAAATCCCATTAAATATCACCCTACTCCATGCACAAGAAATACCCAAACAGATCAAATTCTTCAAAATAAATCCAAACCCACGTGAGGAAACGGGTGAGAATCAAACCCTAGACCATAGAATCCATCAAACAACAACGAAAATCCCAATAAAACCGATAATTTGAACAGTCCACCAACACGAAAATTTATCAAAACTCAGAAGCAGTCCGTATAATACCCGAAAAACTGAAAAGTAGACTGAAACCAAAGCGTTGAATGGAGTATTATATATGAAAACTATACCCAAAACAGTCTTCTGTGCGAAGGAAAAACCCAAATCCCTTGCACACGCCGCCTTGAGTTATGTTATCGTTTCAGAGTCTGCAACAATAAGTCGTCGATAATTCTAGTGAAAAAAGCCAAATGTCGTCTATTTCCTCCAAAAATCCTTAGTTTGGTATGCGGCAAACGAGATGGGAAGAGAATTAATCTGCGTATATTAGCGAAGAAGTAAAAGATTACACAGAGATTTTATATTATATGTAATTTGCGGGTGTATTCAGAGGAGAAGTATACGTATATATGCGTGTGTACAAAGGAGTTTGGTTTTATAGCCCTACTTCGTTTCAACACTGGATTACCATCTATCTTAATCCTAATCGTTGGATTAAGTACCCTTCACTATGAGGACTCTCTATCTATATTAATCCTAATTGATACCTATTTTTTAAACCTAATCAAACATGTTATATTTATAAATAATATTTATTAAAAAATAGCATTGGTGTGCATTTGTTGCATATGCATTATATTTGGGCAAATTCAGAATAAATCTATAGAGTCAAACTAAATTTTAACATCAGGACCTGTATAAGAGAAATTTTGGTGTTAGTCCCCAAGCCATAAATTGCATTAGTTTTAAGTCCCTATTCACCTAAAAATACTAAAATACCCTTGTTTTCTGACACGTGAAGTTGGTATGAAACATATACAATTTGGTACTAGTTACATATGAAATCGGTATAAAACATATACAATTTTAGTACTGGTTACACTTTAAATTAGTATGAAACATATATTGTTTTGATACTTATTACATGTGAAGTTGATATGAAACATATACAATTTTGGTACTAAGTATACATAAAATTGGTATGAAACTTATACAACTTCGGTACTAAGTATACATAAAATTGGTATGAAACCTATAAAATTTTGGTACTTATTACACGTGAACTTGGTATGAAACCTATATAATTTTGGTACTAATTATACATAAAACTGGTAAGAAACCTATATAACTTCGGTACTAATTATACATAAAACTGGTATGAAACCTATAAAATTTTGGTACTTATTACAAATGAAATTGATATGAAACCTACACAAATTTGGTACTAATTACCCATGAAATTGATATGAAATCTATACAATTTAGGTACTAGTTACACGTGACATTGACATGAAACCTATACAATTTTGGTACTAGTTACAAATAAAATTGTAATGAAATCTATGCAATTTCGGTATTAAGTATACATAAAATATGTATGAATCATATATAATTTTAGTACTTATTACACATGAAATTGGTATGCAAACAATATAATTTTGGTACTTATTACACTTGAAGTTGTATGAAATATATATTATTTTGGTACTAGTTATACATAAAATTGGTATGAATCATATACAATTTTGGTATTAATTACACATGAAATTGGTATGAAACATATACTATGTTAGTTCCGGACCTTATCGATGAGATTTTAAAGATGACAAAACAGTTCAGACCGGATCGATAGAAATCAGGTTGACCAGATCGATCGGACTCAACAGAGCAAGATGACAAAGCATTTCAGACCGGATCGATGGAAATTAGGCATACCAGATCGATCGGACATATCAGAGCAAACTGATAAAGAATATTGCATATCAGACCGGATCGATGGATTCCAGAATGAATAGATCGATGTTTCAGATCGATCTCAACCTTTATCAGATCAGAGCAGTCTAGGATACATAAAGGATGGCTTCTCAGTCCGAATCATCAACGGATATTTATTGTAGCATTTAATGCTGCAATTAATGCTACAAAGGACCAAAGACTGAAGATTGCCATAATAGGTAAGAAGACAAAGAAGAGCTTACCTGACAGTCGCCGAAAGCATATACCAGAACGGCAAGTGTCCTGAAGAAGAAGACTGTAGCTTTCTCAGAGTTTAAAAAGAGTCATAGCTGCACATTAAGGGAAACAATGCCGTTGCTACCTTCAACTATAAAAGGATGCAACAAACAGATGCAAAACTCTGGACTCGATAACTCGCTGATCAATTGAAAAATATACAAGAAAGCAAAACAGCACACGCCTACAAAGTTCAGAAGCCTTCGAGCTGAAGTTATTTATTTAAGCGCAATTACTTTGTAACATTTGATCATTGAAGGATCACTGTGCGCATTGTGTATTGAAAAATAGAAGTAAGCAACATATCGTAACTGTCAGACAGAGTGAGTCTGAGCAGGTTGAGTGACTAGGAGTTTCAGACTGGTAGTGAGGTAAATCCAGCCTGAATCGGGTTTGTACAAAAGGATTGTATAAATCAAAGTCTTCTAGTATAAACCTTCCTTAATTGGAAGAAGGGGAGACGTAGAAGGATTACACCACCTTCGAACTTCCAGAAACATATCCTGTGTCTTGTCATTCTGCACTTAGCCATCGAGCTGCTCTTACTTACACAAGAGCAGACCGTTTCCGCACTTACTTATTAGTGGTCTGTTCTGTTCAAAGAGTTGATTAAGTAACAGATTTCTTTCACTAATCAGAAAGAAATCACAAGGGATAAATTTTGTAAGGAGTGTTCATTCACCCCCCCCCTCTAAACACTCCGGACCGATCCTAACAAGTGGTATCAGAGCAGGTCGTCTTAATCAGCACAAAGAATATTAAGCTGATGGCATCATTCAACAAAATCCCCATGTTCTCAAAAGAAGATTATGATGACTGGAGAATCAGAATGCAAGTTCACCTGGCAGCTCAGGATGACGATATGTGGTTCGTCATCACCGATGGACCAATGAAGATCCTAAAAATAAATACAGCAGTCGCCACTACCAGTGGAGAACCACAAATGGTAGAAAAAGACAGATCCCTCTGGACGAATGAGGATAGAAAGAAAGCAAACCTCGACAATGTGGCCAAAGACATCTTGTTCAAAACTTTGGACAAGAACATGTTCGGCAAAATCAAAATGTGCTCTACTGCCAAAGAAATTTGGGAGAAGATAGCACAACTATGTGAAGGCAACGACCAGACCAAAGAAAACAAGTTAACTGTGGCTCTTCAAAGATTTGAGAGCATAAAGATGAAAAGTGGTGAAACTCTAAATGAGTTTGATGAAAGAGTCACCAGCATCATAAATGAACTAAATGGTCTGGGGAAGGAATATTCTAACAGAGAGATCGCTCTGAAAGTAATGAGAGCTCTGCCAAAGGAATGGGATGTAAAGACAATTGCCATGAGGGAATCAAAAGACCTTAACAAGGTTGAACTTCATGATCTGTTTGCAGATCTCAAGGCCTATGAGTTTGAACTAATAAGCAGAGGTGAAGCAGAGCCATTCATCTCTCAACCCAACAAGGCCCTGGCAGCCATCCCAGACCAGATCGCTTCAACATCAGACCGATCTGCTGAACAGATGAGTAACGATGCTATGTCATTATTTATAAAGAAATTCGGTAAATTTATGTCTAAAAATAAGAGGAACTTCAAACCCTCTCATCATTATAAATCAAGAAAAGATGATAATGTTAACGATCAGGCTTGCTACAATTGTGGTAAGACCGGACACTTTATTGCAGACTGCACCAGACCGAAGAAAGAAGAAAGGAAAGAGAAGCATCGAGATGATAGAAAGAAGAAGCACCACCAAGACCGCAAGAATCATGGAAAATCCCAAAAAGTCTTAGTTGCTGAGGAAGGAAACAGCAAATGGGCTCAGACTGATTCCGATTCAGACAGCTCTGAATACTCTTCCAGCGAAAGCGAAGAAGAGGTTCAATGTCTGATGGCAGATGAAGAAATGAGTCAGACAGATGAGGTATTCGAATTTGAATCAAATGATTTTACACGAGAAGAGCTCATGTCCGCACTGCAAGACATGGCAAATGATTATAGGATCTTAGCTGAATCATTTGAGAAGAATAAAGCCAAAATCAGTACTCAAATGGATGAGCACAACAAACCAAGCTGCTCTGAGCAGGGTGAGTGCAAAAATCTCCAGAACGAGCTGAATAAGCTGAAAATCTCTTATGATCAGCTCCATGAAGAAAATAAGAGAATTAGCACACAAAATGCTAAGCTCTCACATATATTCAAAACATGGACAAAATCCAGAACTTCCTTGGAAGAATTACAAGAAGCTCAAAGAAATGTCGGTGATTTCACCGGCATAGGCTTTGACACCAAAGATGAGTCTGAGCTGTTGCTGGTACAGAATCAAGTCAAACAAATGACATTTGTTAAATCCAGCACAGTATATGAAACTGAAGCACCTAAGATTCAAACAGGAGTCTCTTACGTGAATCAAAATTTGAGAAAAGGGATTGGTTATGTCAACCAAGCCAACGATAAGGCACCAGCAAGATTTGTGTCTGTGAGACCAAATCCAAAAGTGCAAAATCTAAGGCAAGGAAGACAATACAATTACTATAACTCAAAACCGATTCAACAAAGATATAGACTACCTTATGAAAATCAAAGGTTTTCACAGCGCACACATTATCACACACAACATCGAGACAGACCAGCACATAGCACACCCTACACACACAAGCCACTAAAGCTGATACAGGTGTGGGTTCCCAAAGGGCTAATCCGTTCTGGACCCAAATAGGATTGGGTACCAACAATAAATATGTGTGATGACAGGTACAGAAGAATCTCGCATCAGATTGGTACTTGGACAGCGGGTGCTCTCGTCACATGACTGGAAACATCAAGCTGCTGTCTGAAGTCACAGAATGCACTGGACCCAAGATCATCTTCGGAGATAACTCAAAGGGTAAGACCGTGGGCAAGGGTAAGATTGTCCATGGTAACATTATTATCAATGATGTGCTGTTAGTTGAAAATCTGTGCTATAATCTGATTAGTATCAGTCAACTCTGTGATAATGGTTATGCTGTAGAATTTCATAAACACACTTGCACTGTTAAATCATCAGACGGTATAACCTTGCTCGTAGGAATCAGGAATGGAAACACATATAAGATTAACTGGAATCATGCTCAACCTGATAATCCTACCTGCTTCATCGCTAACAATGATAATAAACACTGGTTATGGCATAAGCGCTTGAATCATATCAACTTTAAGACCATTGCTAGCCTGTGTAAACATGATTTAGTTATCGGTCTGCCCAAGATCGACTTTGCCAAGGATAAGATCTGCGAAGCTTGCCAAATGGGCAAACAGATCAGATCATCCTTCAAAAACAAGAATGCCAAATCCTCCTCCCGCTGTCTAGAATTACTGCATATGGACTTGTTTGGTCCTATACCAATAACAAGTTTAGGGGGAATGCGGTATACACTTGTTGTTATTGATGATTACTCACGCTTTACATGGACTATATTTTTGAGCAGTAAAGATCAGACCGGTCCGAAGTTGATCAAGCTGCTGAAACGCACTCAGAACGAGAAATCATCCACAATAGACAGGATTCGAAGTGACAAAGGCACTGAGTTTTCAAATCAGAATCTTGAATCCTTTCTAGAAGATCATGGAATCAAGCATGAGTTTTCAGCCGCCAGAACTCCCCAACAGAATGGAGTTGCAGAACGAAGAAACAGAACGCTCAAGGAAGCAGCAAGAACAATGCTTGCTGATTCTGGAATCTCTCAAAAGTTCTGGGCAGAAGCTGTAAATACTGCTTGCTACACTCAAAACCGATCTATGATTAACAAGAAGCTGAATCTCACTCCATATGAAATATGGACTGGTAACAGACCATCTGTTTCTCACTTTCATGTATTTGGCTGTAAATGCTTCGTTCACAACAATGGTAAGAGTCATCTTACAGCATTTGAAGCTAAGTCAGATAATGGTATATTCTTAGGATATTCATCAATTAGCAAAGCTTATCGAGTGTTTAATAATCGAACTTTAACTGTAGAAGAATCTGTTCATATAGTTTTTGATGAATCATTATGTGTTTAGGGCAACAAGGATTCAATTCAAAATCAGATGGAAAATATCCATCTCGAAGCTAACAGTGATGATGAGATTGTAGCTAACAGGTCAAGAGACAATCCACCAGAACCAGAAGTGCCAGACAGACCGGATCAGGCCATTGAAGCTTCTTCAGATCGAGCTGATCCAGATGCTCCTGACTCAAATATTAAAGTAGATACAGATCATGCTGCTACTATTCATCCGACCGAACCAGACTATCCAGAGTCAAGCTATCGATGGACTAAGAAGCATCCACCTAATCTAGTGATTGGTAGTCCGTCTGCACCAATTAGAACCAGAGGACAGATGATGGATGAATTCACTCATGCTGCTTTCATCTCAACTCTGGAACCCAAGAAGATCGATGAAGCTCTGACTGACTTCAACTGGATTAAAGCAATGCAAGAAGAGCTTAATCAATTCGAACAAAATCAAGTTTGGAGTCTAACTCCCAGACCAAGCGATCTGCCTGTTATTGGAACCAGATGGGTTTTCAGAAATAAGCTAGACGCCGATGGAACTGTGGTTAGAAACAAAGCAAGACTGGTGGCACAGGGATTCAGACAAGAAGAAGGAATCGACTTCGATGAATCATTTGCACCAGTCGCCAGACTTGAAGCAATCCGAATCTTTCTTGCATATGCTGCCTTTAAAGACTTCAAAGTATATCAGATGGACGTCAAGAGCGCCTTTCTTAATGGAAAGCTTCAGGAAGAAGTCTACATTGAGCAACCACCTGGATTTCAGAACCATTCGTATCCTAATCATGTATATCTACTGAATAAAGCAGTGTATGGTCTGAAACAAGCTCCAAGAGCCTGATATGACACTCTATCTCAATTTCTGCTGAACCACGACTTCCAGATCGGTTCGGTAGATAAAACTCTCTTTAAATTCATTAAGGGGGAACACACCCTCTTAGTTCAGATTTATGTTGATGACATAATCTTTGGGTCAACTAACCCCAAACTATGCGAGAAGTTTTCTAAGTTAATGCAGGGACAGTTCGAAATGAGCATGATGGGAGAATTGTCTTTCTTTCTGGGTCTTCAAGTAAAACAGCTCAACAATGGCATTTTCATCAATCAGACCAAGTATACCAAAGAGCTCCTCAAGAGATTTGGAATGGAAACATGCTCAACTGCATCAACTCCAATGAGTCCAACAATCAAGTTAGACAAGGACGAAGGGGGAACGGCAGTTGAAGTAACCATGTATAGAGGACTCATCGGATCACTATTATATCTTACAGCAAGCCGGCCCGATATAATGTTTTCAGTCTGTATGTGCGCCAGATTTCAGTCAGAACCAAAGCAATCACATTTCATTGCTGCCAAGCGTATTCTGAAATACTTAAAAGGATCTCAGAACGTTGGTCTTTGGTACTCCAAAGATTCAAACTTCAGCTTGATCGGATATTCAGACGCAGACTACGCTGGGTGTAAGATCGATCGTAAAAGCACCAGTGGAACATGTCAATTTCTAGGTGAAAGATTGATCTCTTGGTTCAGTAAGAAGCAGACATCTATTGCCACATCCACAGCTGAGGCAGAATACCTAGCCGCTGGAAGCTGTTGCGCTCAAATGCTCTGGATTCAACACCAGCTCAAAGACTACGGCATTCAAGCTGTTGACTCTCCGATATTTTGCGACAACACAAGTGCAATCGCTATAACGTATAATCCAGTTTTGCACTCTCGAACAAAGCACATTGATATTCGACATCATTTTATTCGAGATCATGTTGGCAAAAAGGAAATTCGGATCGAACACATTTCAACAGAGCAGCAAGCAGCAGACATCTTCACCAAACCACTTCCTGAGGCTAAGTTCAATTATTTCCGTCAAATTCTTGGTTTAATTGACTTATCTTAATTCATTTAGATATTTTTATTCTTTTCGATCTTAACGATTTTTGTCACTACAGATCGATAATACAATGTTCAGAAAGACACAGACCGGTCCGAACTTTCAGACCGATCCTTGTCAGTCTGATTTTATCCTATGATCTGATTGGACAATAATCTGTTTTTAAAATAAAACAAAACAGCCCGGACTGATTAACCTTTTAACTAGTTGTACTTTAACCGCCTTATCTTTCTTTATCCTGACCGTTCATTTTGAATAGTTTATTTCTCAGTCTTGGAGATAAAGACACGTGTCTTCTCTCTCCTATTTAGCGGGCTGCACATTTCATAACTTTTTCACTTTTTACAGTTTACCGCTTTCTACTCTCTCACTCTCTTACTCTCTTACTCTTCGCACCTTCCTTAAACTCCTTTCATATGGCTACCATCACTCATAACTCACTCTCCGTTGAGTTTGATGATATCTACAGGGGAGAAGATGCTGCGATGGTGTCAATTTTCAGAGCCCTGGAATCCTCTGGTTTACGGAATTTTTGGAGTGCGGATCAGTTGTTTATGAACCAGAGATCCGCGAGCTGTTCGCCAACGCCGTCTCCCGGAAGTCATCCATCTCTACCACTGTCAAGGGCAAATCTTTCGAGATCTCGCCAACAACAATGGCCAAGACCTTTGGCCTCCCCAGTTCCGGCCTGACAGAGTTCGGACAGACTCCTCCAGCATCTCTCTTAGATCTTCAGGGGAAGATCTCTATTTCTGGCCACCGGTTGCAACCCTCATTTAAGAAGAAGGAAATGCTCTTCCATTTCCAGGTGCTGTGCGAAGTGGTCGCCAAGCCACTTTTGGGTAAAGCAGGAAGCTTTGATGCTGTAACCGCCGAGAAGTTCAGGGCCATGGCAGCTATTGTATCTGGACAGAAGATAAACTGGTCCATGATTTTGTATGGAGTACTGCTGGAAACGGTGATTGCATCCAAGCACGCCGTATGCTTTGCTGTTCCTCTCAGCAAGCTCTTGGAGTCCTTAGGCCTCGAGCTGAGCAAGCCATCTGCTCTCCGCCCCTTTAAGGTACTCAACTCCAAAGGGCTTGCACTGCTGAAGTCCAAGAGTGTTCCGCCTACTCCTACCACTCTGGTCTCAGTCAAGATTGAGAAGGACGAGGAACCAGCTGATGTGCGCAAACCTCGGGTCAAGCGGAAGCTGACCATTCAGACTGACTCAGAAGAAACCCAGTCTGCTCACTCATCCCCAACCAAGCCACTTCCCAAAAAGCCCCGAACCCAGATTACCAAACCAACCAGACATCTACCTCCACCCATACTGCAACCCACTAAAGCAACCCCTGCACCTCAACCCCCCACTCAGCCTTCACAAGCCTCAACCCCTGCACCCAAAGTCACCCCTAGAATTCCCTCTGCCAATCCCGTAGTCAAAGGGATAGTTATCACTGAGTTGGGTGACTATACCCAATCAGGGATTAAGTCTCCTTCCTCCACCGGTAAGGGAAAAGACATTCTCACTGAACCCATCTCTTCTAAACCCAAATCTGCTGCACAGACTGCCATCGACATCGCTATGGAGGATGTTGATGAGAAGCTAGCTGAACTCCTTGTGGTCTTTGATGAATATGTCCAGTACCGGACTGTCCACCACATTGACATGTTCTATGGAAAGTTGCACAGACTGAAGAAGATGGAAGACGAGGTTCTGAGAGGCACTGAAACTGATGATGTTCGACTTGCGGTGCAGCGCAGAGGGCTATTTACGGCAAAACACAGATTCAGACTGGCCAATCTGCTTCTCACTGCCAAAAAGAAGAACTTCGATCCGCTTGCTCCTACTGCCAGAGATGATGGGGCTGTGATTGCTCAACTTGAGATGGACATTCATGCTCTATCCCTAGCTGTCCGCTTTCAACGACAGGTGCTAGGTATCTCCACTCCAGCCACCAGCCCGGATCATCCTTCTGTCAGCAAGACTCTGGCAGAACCCTTTATCGAGGTTATTCCTTCTGCTGAAGCAAAACAGACAGAAGACCAACCTGCAGCACTCGTACCAGAACCTACAGCGGAGCAGCCATTGCCTAATGCTCCGTCTGCAACAGATGATGAATCAATGCATGTTCTGTTGGACTCTCCGACAACATCTATCCCATTGAAGTCATCAGCCTCCCATGCTCACAACAGTCCAGCTGAGGCATGTGCACCAACTGAAGCACCAGACCTCATCGATCCGGATTTGGTGGTATCTTCAGTGGTTGCAGCTCTCCAAGATGAGGAACCCTCCAGTCCCCACTCTCCTCCGGGATCATCAGATGAAGATTTGGCATTCATTCATAGTTTTTCTTCGGATCTGGTCGCTCTGATCCGATCCGAAAGTCATCAAGCTGCCATTTCTTCAATCGTGCCGATTGCTGAAGAAGTTGATCATGCTATGTCATCATCAGATCACTCTCCCAGCCAGCTATCTGATGCACCTCCATCCCTGGCACGGACTATCCAGCATTTTTCTGATAACTGTCTGTCATTAACTCAACGAATTCTCGAAGTTCATCAAAGTCAAAGAGTCACAACTTTGGACTTTAATTCTTTCAAAGAGAAAATGACTGCCAGTATCGGAAGCCTCCAGCGCGGCATCAACGATCTGTTTTCTCAACAAGCCTCCTACAAGAACAGTCTGAGGAAGGAGCAGGTCGAGTTAGCCACTGAAGTCAGAGCATCTGTTTCTAACTCCCTCCGCGCTCAAGACGTTCGTCTTGACGCTATCAGCGCGCAGCTAGCCCAAGTTGTTGAATTCCTTCAAGAGATTGCTGCTGACAAAAAGGGGGAAAAGAAGACAGACTTCAAGCCGCCTCCAAGCTCAAGAAGATAGCAGTCTTAGTCTTTTAACTTATCAGACTGTCTGTATTTAGGACTTCTTGATGATCTATAAAATCTTCTTTTGATTAAGTCCTTGTTCATTTATTTTGAACTTTAATAAAGGCTTAATAATAAAAGATTGAATCGATCAAACTTAATAATGTTCATTTATTTTGAACAAAGAAGTAATCGATCCGAAAAGCATTCGCTTCAGAGCTCTTATCAAGACTGGTTAAAAAGACTTAGTAGCTAGGTTTTGTCATCATCAAAAAGGGGGAATTTGTTAGTTCCGGACCTTATCGATGAGATTTTAAAGATGACAAAACAGTTCAGACCGGATCGATAGAAATCAGGTTGACCAGATCGATCGGACTCAACAGAGCAAGATGACAAAGCATTTCAGACCGGATCGATGGAAATTAGGCATACCAGATCGATCGGACATATCAGAGCAAACTGATAAAGAATATTGCATATCAGACCGGATCGATGGATTCCAGAATGAATAGATCGATGTTTCAGATCGATCTCAACCTTTATCAGATCAGAGCAGTCTAGGATACATAAAGGATGGCTTCTCAGTCCGAATCATCAACGGATATTTATTGTAGCATTTAATGCTGCAATTAATGCTACAAAGGACCAAAGACTGAAGATTGCCATAATAGGTAAGAAGACAAAGAAGAGCTTACCTGACAGTCGCCGAAAGCATATACCAGAACGGCAAGTGTCCTGAAGAAGAAGACTGTAGCTTTCTCAGAGTTTAAAAAGAGTCATAGCTGCACATTAAGGGAAACAATGCCGTTGCTACCTTCAACTATAAAAGGATGCAACAAACAGATGCAAAACTCTGGACTCGATAACTCGCTGATCAATTGAAAAATATACAAGAAAGCAAAACAGCACACGCCTACAAAGTTCAGAAGCCTTCGAGCTGAAGTTATTTATTTAAGCGCAATTACTTTGTAACATTTGATCATTGAAGGATCACTGTGCGCATTGTGTATTGAAAAATAGAAGTAAGCAACATATCGTAACTGTCAGACAGAGTGAGTCTGAGCAGGTTGAGTGACTAGGAGTTTCAGACTGGTAGTGAGGTAAATCCAGCCTGAATCGGGTTTGTACAAAAGGATTGTATAAATCAAAGTCTTCTAGTATAAACCTTCCTTAATTGGAAGAAGGGGAGACGTAGAAGGATTACACCACCTTCGAACTTCCAGAAACATATCCTGTGTCTTGTCATTCTGCACTTAGCCATCGAGCTGCTCTTACTTACACAAGAGCAGACCGTTTCCGCACTTACTTATTAGTGGTCTGTTCTGTTCAAAGAGTTGATTAAGTAACAGATTTCTTTCACTAATCAGAAAGAAATCACAAGGGATAAATTTTGTAAGGAGTGTTCATTCACCCCCCCCCCTCTAAACACTCCGGACCGATCCTAACATACTATATTAGGTACTTATTACACGTGAAGTGGGTATGAAACCTATACAATTTCGATATTAAATATACATAAAATAGGTATGAATCATATACAATTTTGGTACTTATTACAAATGAAATTGGTAAGAAAACTATACAATTTTGGTACTTATTACACGTGAAGTTAGTATGAAATATATTTAATTTTGATACTAGTTACACATGAAATTGGTACGAATCCTATACAATTTTGGTATTAGTTACACATGAAATTGGTATGAAACATATACTATCTTCAGTACTTATTACACGTGTAGTTGGTATGAAACATATACAATTTTGGTACTAGTTACACATGAAATTGGTATGAAACATATACATTTTGGTACAATTTACACATGAAATTGGTATGAAACTTATACTATATTCGGTATATGAACTATGAAACCTATGAAATTTCGTACTATTCTATACAATTTTGGTACTAATTACACTTAAAATTAGTATTAATCATATACAATTTTGGTAATAACTACACATGAAATTAATATCAAACATATTTAGGTACTAGTTATACAACATTGGTATTAAACCTATACAATTTGGGTATTAATTACACATGCAATTAGTATTAAACATATACAATTTTGGTACTAGTTACACTTTAAATTTGTATTACATATTCCGTAGTAGTTACACATAAAATCGGTATTAAACTTATATACTTTTGGTACTAGCTATACATGAAATTGGTATTAAAACTATACAATTTTGGTACTAGTTACACATTAAATTGGTATTAAACATATATCATTTTGCTACTAGTTACACATGAAATTTGTATTAAATCTGTACAATTTTGGTACTAGTTACACATGAAATTGGTATTAAACTTATACAATTTTGGTACTAGTTGTGTAAGGCCCCGATGTTAATTAATCCAGATTACCGATGATTAAGCAAACTCAGATAATTAAAAGTACAGACTTTGAATTATGGTGTTCCGGACTACGATGAGTCAAACAACTAGTGGAACATGTTTTTATTGATTGTGCATGTGCATGATCACATGGCACTTGGAGAACTCATGCTACTAATTAATTCTCATGTTTAAAACATGATTTTGGACCATTAGTCTTGCAAGATAATGATGTATTGACATATGGATTCCACAATACGTCAAATAATTTAAAAATCAAGCAAATTACACATGGAAAGCCACACCCACTTTTTTTTTTTTTTTCCCTTCAGATTTAGAGTTTTTTTTTCTCATCATGCAAGAACTTTTCTCTCTCTTGAACAAAATCATCCTCCTTCTCTCTGCAAGACTTTTCGAAAATTTCAGCCTTCTCCTCCCCCAAATTGTGGCTAAAAACCACATGCAAGTGAAGATTTGGGAGCCCCAAGGTTGGAGAAGCACGGTACTCCAAAGAGATTCAAGATTAGGAGATAAAGGGGGCATGGAAATCTTGAAAGGGAATCATCTCTTGACAGAATCTTGGAGTGGGTGTTGGTTAGTGCTCAAAAATTGAAGATCTTGGGAGGTATAACCCTTCTTTTCAAGCTTTATTATCATTGTTTTTACATTTGGGTCGAAAATTATGAGTTAAGTCAAGAGAAGTTGCTGTCAGGATTAATCTGCAGAAATGATGTTGCATGCAATAGATGTGTTTGAATTTTCAATTTACTTAGATTTTGAATCTGACTTAGAGTTCTAAATAAACGTTATAGATATTTCAATTTGTTTACTGTGGCCGAAATTTGAGATGATTTGGAATTACAATGAGTGAGATAGGCTCATTTTACTAAGGTGTGCCATATTGGGCTCTGTATGTACTGTAAATACACATGCAGTGAGGAATTCCAACTTTTTGACCAATTTCCCTTTCGAATTTGATGTCGGTATTCAAATAAAAGTTGTAGATAGTTGAATTTATCGAGTTAAAAAAAACAGACTTAAATTGGAGTTGAAATGAATGAGTTGTGATGTTTCTACCACAAAGTGCACAATCTGGAACATGCATGTAGGCGGGTTGCACATGCAGTGTGTTCATTGTAAATTTGGGAAAAATGTGATAAGATTTTGACCTTGGTGTCTGAATGAAAGTTGTAAATCTTGAGTTAGCTTGCATTAGAAACTGGCCACACATGATTTGGAGTTTACTTGTGTAAGATATGAACTTTTTCCTAGAACTGCTCACTCTGTCTACACAGAGTGGATGCATATTTAGAAAAACCGGCATACTTTGCTTTCCATGTGCCTTAAGATGAACGAACTAGTTTATGGATATAAAAGAGAAAATGTATTACATTGAGTTTTGAGATTTCCCCACTAGAATAGAGTCATTTGGACGTCATATGAATTTACTATGATTTTTCTACCAAAATGAATCAAGTTGGAAAAGAGTGAGTTGTCCTGTTTTCCCAGCAGATCGTTCTTGGCCATTTTACCTAGGCTAAATGAACGAATTTGAAGATGAGTTGAACTGATGAAATGTTCATTTTTTGAGTCAGGTTTTAAACTAAACTGAAATTAGAGAATTTGTTTTGGGTCTAAGTTGAGTATTACTTTAATAAGTTTAAGGCTAGTATGTGACATTATGTTGTATTTGGAACTGTTATGACCAGGTTTAATAATATGGAGGTCGATCTGAGAAGCACTCGGTAGTTTTTAGCATTGGTCTAAGGTACGTAGAAACCGGTTCTATCACGGCAAAGACGTGATGTTCCCAGGGCATGATTTACTTGTCATTACTTGCTACTTATGTGACTATATGACATGTTGAACTGCAGTATGTGAATTGCATGATACATTGAACTGCATGATATATGATGACATGATATATTGATATGCATCACATGAGATTATGATATTGCATGACGCATTGACACGCATGGACATTGAGCACGTCATGTTGATCCTATAGATTCTTTCGTTGATACATATATCCTTTCGTTGGTATTGCGTGTCTGGGGGTGATGGACACGCCGATGGCTCGACGAAAAGTATGAGCTGAGATATGTTGTAGCGACGAGTGTGCCGACGTCGCCCAGACACGAGGGATGATGGACCGCCGATGGCTCGACTGAGAGAGATGTCGTAGTGATGAGCGTGTCGACGCCCTGCTCGAGCTTGATGATTGATTGATGATCTTTCCATTGGACTCCTGAGATCTTGAGATTTGATACCCCTCATATGCATCTGCATTAATGCACAGCATTCATCGCGTGACACTTTGTCATTCATTATGATTTTACCTGTTTCTCGTACCAGGGTTCTGACCTCCTTCATGGGGGGCTGTCACGTCTTTGTTGTATGGGCATGACAGGTGGTACATGTGGACGTACTGCGGATGCTCGAGATAAAGCATCGATGAATATCAGAGCTCCTTGAGAGCGATCTCAGGTTTATATTTTATGTTTTGAGTCCAGTAGTTGTTAGAGTATATTTTTAACTACGATTCAATTTACTGGGGTATGCCCCGAGTATCTGTATTTTAAGTATTACATTATTGTGAAGTTTATATGTGATTCTTATGCGATGATTTATATGTTAAATTGTGAAACTGGAATTATATATTTTTCAGTACTATGATATATGTAAAATCGAAAATTTTGGGCCACATGTTGATAAATTTTAAATAATCTTCCGTTGTTAACATAAGATAATCATTGTGTGATAATTAAATGCATGATTATGACCCGGTCCTCACAGTTGGTAACAGAGCATAATCTGGGATATGCTCGAACTAGAGTTAGGACACGTGTGTTTAGGCACGAATAAAATGTTTGCGCATGTGTTTGAATACATGATTTTACATGCTATTATATGTTTTATCTTATATGAACTCATGATAGATAATTGAATTTAGGCATGTAAATTTAAGAAGGCCTGAATATTAATTGGTTTGTTAATAGTCTATAATTTTGACACCCATGTTATTTTTATTATGGGATAAATCTTTGTTTATAGCATTGAGGTGATCGATAAGTTTAGAAGGTATGACTGTAATATGTATAGGCATAAATATTAACTGAATCATTAATAAGGATTGTAAGAATAGCCTATACCGGACGTAGATAAGTGACGAGTTAGTATCCTTTTGAGGATTAACCTTCACGCATTGTCAAATAACAACAGGAACTAGGGACTAATGAGGCAATGATTTATGCCGAAGGATACATTGAGACATGTATTACGTCTAAACAATTTCGTAAAGCCTGGTTCTTAGCCAATCGAGAATTTGAATACTAGGATTGTCGTATCTTTCTTCCAGAATATGATTTCCATCTAATTCTTTATGGAAAATTTTAGCTATTTGTAGCACTATATTGCGAATATAGTATCTTGATTCCCGTATTTGTGCCTACCCAAATTTTATTGACTATGAGGTAAGGTCAGAAGTGTTGAACCATATCTTATTGGATCTTATCGAATGAAACCAATAAATCAGAATCCTTCTTTTCGCATACTTTTCCGGAGTTGGACCCTTGAGGTTGGTCTCTCATAAAAGGAGGTCGAATCCGTTCGTAGTATTATAGAAGAACCTGTAATGACAAAATCTTTCAAGTGAGGCTTCGACTTGAGCCAGGATAACCGATAGATCGAAAGTTGAGATCGAATTGATCAGAGGAAGCACTTAGTTGTTCCTCAGTTGTCTCAGAAGCCAAATATTCATGTTTGGAGCAGTTCAATAGTAGCTCCAATAGTATATCAATAACATCAGAGGCCGTAACAATGTTAGAAAACGCAAAGGTATAAATCGAAATGTACAAAGATTGAGAAGATATTAATTCAGATCATCCGGAACCACTAGTTCTATGAGTGATTATGGGTCGTTTGTTGGATCTTTATTGAGGATGAAGACAACCTACTGATCAATGTGCAGAGTTTTGAATGTCTTGTAAGACTGTGGTCGGATAGAGTAGTATCCCAAAGTTAAACAATCAGGGATGGATACGACCACATTAGCAGATACTCTTTGCTGGAGGTGGTTTTTGAAAGTGGCTTTCGGTTTTGATCCACTCATTTCCACCAGTTGTCCAGTCAATCGCAGAGTGGGAGTACTACTCCACAACTTTTTCCGAAAACCTTAGCAAGCTAGGTTCGCTTGGACAGAGGATCAAGCTAGAAAGATTTCAGGAAGTGTGATCGCAAGTATATGTTTTAGTTTTGATTGCATTGAACGAGTTTATTTGACTATCACATCAGCTGATACATTCAATCAAACGAGCTATGTTGCATTAACTGTTGTATACCGTATGATGAGAGTTCATGATCTGGAATTGGATGGTGCTACCAACAGACAAATCTGATTGGATACTCGCACGGAGTACCGAGATACTGTACATTGCTTCAGTGGTACAATACGGTTTTGATCATTGAATAGTCCTACATGGAATTGCTATGACCTAGTATGCCATGCTATTACCGTTGGCATCTATGATGAATATGCTTCGGTTGTTATCCTTTGAAAGTTAAGGATATATGAATTATACGATTGGTATCACAAAGGAAGAGCTGCAATTACCGTATAATTCGATGTTATAGAGAACTTCCTAATGTGTTAGTCAGATGAGATTTCGGGATTCCTCATCAGTGAAGGAAATCGTTTTCGACACTGAAATGATGTTAGGTACGGCGCTAGTTGCTAAAACACTGTACGAGATGGCATCAGCAGAATTCAAGGAATTGATAAAGCAGTTGCAGAATCTTCTGAGTAAAGGTTACATGCGTTTGGGTATGTCACCATGTGGAGCACTTGTTCTTTTGTGTAGAAGAAAGATGGTACGATGACGATGTGCATCAAGTACAGGTAACAGAATCGAGTTACTGTAACGAATAAATGCCCGATGTCTACAATCGATGATCTAATTGATCAACTTCAAGGAGTAACAGTCTATAAAAAGATAAATCTTCACTCCGCTTAAGAGTCAGTAAGGAAAATATTCCTAAGACAGTTTAAGACCAGATATTTTGGGCATTTTAAATTTTGAGTAATGCCTTTTGGTCTGAAGAATGCACCTACAGTGTTGATGAATCAAGTGTTCAGAAATCTCTTGGGCATGATCATGAGGTATCTGTGGTGATCAGTTGATCCAAGTAAAATTGGGGCAGTGATAAATTGTTCCAGACAAACAAATGTACTGGAGATTTAAAGTTTCTAGGGTTTGGCAGATCATTGCAGGCGTTGCATTAAGTGACCTTTGCAGATACCAAGTCTATTACCCATTTGACCAAGAAGAATCAGGGTTCAGTTGGTCAGATGAATATGAAGACTGTGTTCATGAACTGAAGCAGCATTTGACTACAGCTCCAGTATTAGCTTAGCCATCTGGATCAAGAGAATATGTTTTTATGCAAACACATCAACTAGAGGATTTGAAATGCATCCTTAGGTGGTATGGGAAATATTGTCAATGCTTCAAGGCAATTGAAAACTCACGAGAATTGACATCCTGTCTATAATCTCGAGTTGCCGCTAGCATCGTTGTGCTGAAGTTATGGCACCACTATGGAAAGTAGTTCAGTATTCACCCTAACTATAAGAAGTTGGTATATAAATATATGCACTTAGTCAGAACGGAATACAGATCAGAGATGATTATTAGAACTATTGAAAGACTTTTTATGTGAATTATAGTAGCATCCAGGTAAGACAGATCAAGAAACAGACTCTTTGAGTTGTAAGACTCTAGATGCGAAGGTAGCATTACGATAAATTATACGCATCCTTACGGATATTTTTGCCACAAAGAGGCTTTTTATTGTATCATTTTTTGCGTTTTTGAGCCACAGTGTATCTCAATGTTTTGAAAGCTCAAGAATTAGATTCCAACATTCATTGTTGAGAGAACAGACGATGTCATGGCAACCATCTAGATTCAATGTATCTTCTAGTAGTTGAATATCGAAAGAGTAACGGATTGTTGATACTGAATCTTATTAACTGGAAGAAGCATTTACTTCGCGAGGTACTGCAGTCCATGTTAGTATCCATTTGAAAACTGCGAGATATACCTCGAGGAGGCACTTCTGGGCAAAATATGAAAAGAAAATTTCAGAATGTGTGAACAAATATTTAACATATCAAGAGGTTAAAGTGGAAAAAGAATGAAACTAGATGTTACGTTTCAACTTTTAGAAGTGTCACAGTGAAATTAAGAGTGCATTGCTCTGAACTTCGCGACTCACTTACCCAAATCGAATAGAAGTTTCGATGCAGTATGGGTCGGGATTGAAAGACCAACGAAATATTTGACATATTTCTCTTGTTTTCCAGCACCCAAAATAAACGGGAATAACCCTTTGCTTCGAGATGGATCTTAGATACTACTTCATGTTGATTCAAAATGGTCATGCCCTTTATGCATTTGTCAATTGAAATCTTGCATGTTAACGGGAGCTGGAATCACTGGTCCAGTTCAATTGAAAGGTTCAAGTAATGATATAAAACTTATTCTCACAAAAACTAAACAATAAAGAAAAAGTAACGAAAAGATGGTAATTTTATTCACACCCTATTAAAGTAAACAACCCAATACAAAAAATAAGCAAAACTCACCCCAAGATAAATGTTGGGTTTTGGGAACCCGAATAATCTTGGTTTTGATGCTAACAAAACTTGTTATTGTGTTGGTTACATATTTCATCAAGTGTGCAGTTCATAAATAATATCTTACAGCTTGATGAAAACATGTCTACAAGTGTCTGCTGGTACAAAGATGAAACAGCAGCGGACAGATTGTAGCAGCTGTGGTATATTCGGCCATAACTATCAGCTTACTTATCAAAACAGGACGATTCAGTATTGGTTGGAAATCTAAGACAAAGATATACAAATCATATTTGGAAGTCAAATACTGAATCGGACGTTAAGATGGCCAAACATTTTCTGCAAGTCACGCCATGTGCTGCTACATCCAGCAAACTTACAGCAGGAGTATTGCCTCGTATTTCGAGCATAACTCTCTCATACGAACTCGAAATTAAGCTATTCTTGATTCCATGGAAAGCTAAGAGAAAGGTATACAACTTTCATTTGCCCAGAAATCAACGAATCAAGAGCTATAACCAAGAGAACAGAACAACAGATGTTGGACAGCAGGGTACCAGCAGACCTTATGCCAGCGGACATTGAACCAGCAGACCTTAGGCCAGCGGACATTGAACCAACAGACTTTAGGCCAGTGGACTTCGAATCAGTAGAGGCCAGCAAACTTTGAACCAGTAGGGCCAGCGGACCCAACCAGCGAACTTCCAAAAATAGCCCAGAAAGCATAATACGACCGTTGTAATGTTTGAAAGCTTACCAAAACTTTCCCAACGGCTATATTCTTGTTTCTAACGTATATATAATTACTTGGGGCTATATATACATGATTTTGAAGCACAATAACAGCTGATTGAAGATCAATCCAAGCCTTCCAAAGCAAACCCACTTGGGATTCAATTGGGGAACTTCAAAGACAAAAGCTGTTAAATGAAGAGCACTCCCAAAAACATTGTCACCTCGTACCTTGCTGCATCAGATTCATTATGGAATCATTTGTGCCTTTTATTCACTCTATTCATTGTATTTGTGAGATAAAATAAAAGAGTGAATACCATTATAACAGTTGGTGATTCATCACAACTGAAGAGAGGTCTGTGTATGTGAGACATTAAAGAACATACATAGTTGAGTTGCTAGGAGTTCTAGTTGGATGGGGAATGCCCGACTGGATCGGGTTTGTACAAATAGTTGTATAAATCAAAGTCTTCTAGTGTATCCTTCCATGAGATGGAAGAAGGGGAGACGTAGAAGCGTTGTGCTTCGAACTTCCAGAAACAAATGCTTGTGTTATTTACTTTACTGCATTTATTTACCTAACTGGTTTTACATACTTTATTGCATATCTTTAAAATGTCTTTCAAATGATAATCGACTTTAGTGCGGGTTATGTCGATTGTCTTCCGCTCGATTTTGTAACCGAACTCGATATAATCTCTCGGTGCAATTATTTCAAGAAAACGAGCTATTGAAACTCAAGTTGGTTGAACTCGGGTGCGGAATGGCAACCCATTCCCGGACTCGATCCTTACAATAGAAAACAAATTTATTTTAAAATTCATGCCTAGAGGCAAAAACGTCAAAACAAAGAAATTCTTCACACCCATAAAACCAGGTTGTTTAAAAAAATTTTTTTTTAAGAAAGTGAGGGGTTGCCAATAGTGATGGCGGCCCCTCAATTTAAGAGTGGTCGCCAGTTGTGCCGGCGGCCACTCATGAAGGTTTAGCCACTGTTTTGTTTGGCATTTTATAGTAGTTTTGCAAACATTTTAAAAACTTAGTATTTCTAATTTTTTTTTTAATTATTTGTTTTTAAAAAAACCCGTTGTTCGCGCCCCTCGCTCAACATGTAACCTAAGTCACGTAATCCTCTTACCCCCTCCACACGCTGGCGCTCCGGCCGCGAACTGACGAACTGGGTGCGCGTGCGCCGCATTAAGGCGATTTAAGAATTTCTAGTTCGCGCTTTAAGAATTTCTAATTCGCGCACTAAGATTTTATAATCGCGCACTAAGATTTACTAAGTCTCGCATGAAGTTACTAAGTCGCGTTAATCCTTCTGAATTCTCCAATTTTTTTTTTTTTTGTAATATAAAAAAATATTTCTCCGATTTTGGGTTTAGATGAATTTTCATGGTTTCTAGGTATTTCGGGTTGGTAAGAAAATTATATTATATGGTAAATAAATAGATAATATTCACTATTATGTAATGAATCATGAAAATGCATAATAACATATGAAAGATTAAAATATATGACAAAAGAAAATCGTGTGAAGACCCAAAATTTTGGTCAAACAAATTACGTGATACCAAGATAATATTGAAAATTTAAAAATAATAGATTTACATTATGGATGGATTGAATTATAGTATTCAATCTTGTGGACTTTTAATCACATATTTAAGTTTATAACTTATTAGAGTTGGTGTATGAGATAATACCTAGGTTATATGATTTTAGCTTGTAAACTTTTAAATAATTTAAAGTTGTAGATAGTTAAGAAATCATTGAAAATAATATTAATAATAATAACAATCTTAAATCTTGCAATGAATAGATAAAAGTTATAGACTATAATTCCTACACTAATCCTACATAAAAAGGCACCCAATGAGGCTCCATTTTGAAAGTGCATAATTAAACCATTCAATGTCTTGACCATCAACTTAATTACACATCAACCATCATTAAGCCACTACTCAATCACAAGACAACATTTTGGGATTTTTCTTGACCAAAATGGTAAGGTTTGTCATCCAAAATCCCCCACCTTTACATACACCATTCCATGACAAACCATTTCATGACAAGTGATCCCACTCACCTCCACAATTATGCGTCCCTAATCCTTGCCGTCCAAATTAAGTGCCACAATTCTTGCCCTCCAAATTAAGCGCCTAGCTCTAATCATGACATATTATTCAATTGCCTCACTAATACATTCATTACCCCATTTAATTGCCTAAATAATATACCAATGCCCCAATTCTTGCTCATCAATCAACATCACTTAATTGCCTCCAAATAATCCCATTTCATGCCCCAACTCATGCCTACATTGGACCACTTGTCCTCATATTAATATCACACTACATGATGCAAAGAACAGCTTATCCTACCAAGAGGCATATTTACATTTATTGTCTTGCCAAATCATGACATTAAATGGCCAAGATTTAGGATCAACTTAAATGCCCTACATCATGCTCTTACATTTAAAAACAACTTCCACACATCATCATACAAAAAAAAAAAGTCTTGCCAATTGGGAGCCAAAGTAGTGGATTTAAATTGGACACTCCTTCCCACATTAAAACCACATTACACATGCCAAGGAGGGATCACTCTGTAAGTAATCCAACAAGCATGGAACGCAGCGGAATAATAAAATTTTGGATTACTATAACCGCGGATCTATACATAGGGATTCATATCGGATAAAGGTTTACGAAAGTCTCACCCTTGTAGCATGTTTGAGCAGATTCCACGGAGCAGCACCACGTCCAACGTCTCCTTCGAGTCACTAGCAAAACTTGTCAAGTTTTGCCTCAACGGTATCCACACGATCAAATCGGGTGAAGGGATAGTTTAAGAACAAGTTGCTAGAGAAGTTCTTAAACCGGAACAATAACCACACTTGATTCACAATCAAAAGATGGCACAAAATACCAAGAGGCTATCACGAAAAACCGAGAGCACTTCAAGGTGGTGCGGCCGTGAGCTTCTTAGATTATTAGGTTATGATATGAAAGTCTTAAACCTTTTTAATCACCATGTAATCAAATTATATATGATTTAATTAAAGGCTTTCATAAAGCCTCATGGGCTTAAGCCCATGATTTTAATTTTATCCTTATAATTATTAATTAAGACTTCTCTTAATTATTTAATTCATCCCATGAATTTAATTTTCCCTTCTCGATTTAATCTTTTGTGCGACCCGATAGGATCTTGTAATGTTGGCAGTGACATAAAATCTCATTTTACGTTACAAGCAAAGAGCGGTGTCTAGCAACACATCAAGGCTACCCAAATTACAAGAATGTCAATGACTCGACATAACCTTTAGAACTTGTGATAATATTAACCATGTAACTTAATCCCTTTGTCCTTTGTGCTTAGATCGAACACGAGTCATGGAATAGTCATACTCGTATATTCAATCTTTATTTCTTGATCCCCAAGTAGAACTAGAATAAACGAATAAGCTCGATATCTCATATCGACTCATTCGAGCATGGCCATGCTTTTTAGTTCTCACTTGATCAAGGGCCAAACACATCTCCTGTTATATAGAAGGGACAAATCCTATCTCGATCAGTCAACATCCCTCTACATAATTCGTAGTGTATCCAATAGTCGCCTTTATAGTTTACCCTGTTACGGGTAACGTTTGACAATATCAAGATACATAACTCCTTATGTTGGGATCTCTGATGATCACAAGTCGTAAGGATTACATACATTATTATCACTATGAGAATTGCTTATGACACTCATATAACTATCCATGTAGCATTCTCATGGTGGGTCTGTCCAGTACATCGTTCTCTAACATGTACCCATGTGTTGATTTGATATCTCATATCAATGAACAATTCATCAATCAACACATAGTAGTCTCTACGTATTATCATTATCCCTATTCTTGATAATACTTGACTAGGGACATCTTTAAGAATAATACAATATTATTCTAAGGACATTAACATATATATTAATTCACATTGCACAGTTAAACGAATAATATATAATAATGAATTGTCATTCATAAAATCATAAACTTGTATGTCTTAAACAATCATCTAATGACTTGTCTTAGGGCATATCCCAACACACTCTACACTTTTCATTTTGTTGAAAATCACCTCACATACACACACTCATTTTCGAACACTTCAAGGCAAGAGAAGAATAGTTTTGTACCATTTTTCTAAACCCGGATCTAATCTCAACGTGCTTCGTTTATTCAACAAGTAAGTGGCTTTTTGCTACAATTACCATTTCGTTTTTCAAAACTAAATATATGTTTAAACTTTTGATTGAACATCAATTATGAAGATTATGTTTGAGATCTGACAAGTATGTGACATGACTTTGAATGTAAGGACTTTGCGGAGCAAAGTGCTACGTGTGTAGGAGCCACCTTGTAATGCCTCGATATGACTTATACATGTGTAATATGGTTATCGCGTAATTATGAAATAATTACGGTATGATGTGGATTCGGATTCGGGTGGAACTGAGTGTGACTAGTGTCAAGATTTATGTTGCAAGGAATGAAACATAGTTAAAAATAATGAATGGAGGTACATGGTTTGTGAAACATGTAGCAAGTGAGCTATGTTATGGCTAGGAAGGACATGAGCTATATGTAGTTGAACAATAAGCCTACATGAAGTTGCATGCATTTGAATTGATATGAAAGTTGCATGTGCATGTGCATGTGCATGTGCATTTGAAGGTGTATATATATATGTACAAATCAGATTTGCAAACACATACTTACACCATAAACACCTAAAATCCTCTACACAAGTTCCTCTCAAATCTTTACTTGTTCTTGCACTCTTGCCTTGAAATCAAATTGGAATCACAAGACTTGTGAACTAGAAGTGAATTCTAGTGAGTAAGAGTTATATGTATGTGTGTTTTATCTACTTGTGATGTATTGATTTAGTTTGAGTTGGAATATGAACACATGAGTTTGGTTCTTCAATTGATTCATGATATAAAAGAAAGAATTGAGTTGTGTAGTTAAGGAAACATGTTTATATGATGCTAGAGGTTGCATGGAACAAGGTTTAATTGTAGGAAGTGAGGTGTGGGAGAAACACTATGAAGATAAGCTCAAAATCGCCATAGCAAAAGTATGAAAATGTTGTATTTTCTTAGTAATGGTTTCATAACATGGTTGATAACATTATACAATGTTGGTATTTATGTAGCATCGTCACAGGGGACGGGATAACGAGGCGGTTAAACATTGACGCCTGATTTCTATCTTTTGTGTCGTACAACAGGTACGTGTTGACGTACGAGTATTGATGTTATTGTGATGATGATATTGAGGTTGGCTTATATGATTGATGATATCATATGTGTATACATTCATGATGATATACATGCATATTGTTGAGAGTGTAGGTATGCTATTGTTGAGCATATGCTTTGGCATGAGATATATACTCTTGTTGAGTATATGTTTGGACTGTTATAATGTGTGATGACGAAAATATGATTTGTGCTGCTAATATGAAGATGTGAGGAGGTTCCACTGACATATTGAGCTGAGATAGGCAAATCATATTTGTCCCGTTATAACAGGGTGATAAATGAGACATGTCATGACATATTTGCATTTGATAATGCATGATACAGAACAATGATGGTTTTACGATAGTGCTTTATCGTTTTATGTTGCTTATATAGTACTGAGATAGTTGTTCATCTATACTCATGTTGTGTGATTGTTTCTGTAGAGACTCATAGATGTGGGAGGACGAGATTGTGAGTTGAATTCCGCCGCGAGCTGAACCACTGCATAGGAGTTGTACTTCTCGTTAGGTTGTTTTTATGTACATGTGGTGTATATTATGCACGGAATTTGTAACTGTTGTAACAACCTACCTAGTAAAACTCTTAACTCAGTGTGTTTTATTACTTAAATCCTACTCACATATGTATAATAAATTGATACATAACGGATTAAGTAACGAGGACCACACACACCTCTTGAATCCAATGAGCAAAGTGCTACGTGTACGGGGGCCACCTCTTGAACCTACGGGGCAAAATGTCACTTACACGGGAGCCACCTCTTGAATCGGCGGAGCAAAGTGCTATGCACACGGGAGCCACCTCTTGAATTCAATAAGTCATTATGTGGATATGTGCAAGATATGTGTTTATGTGTAAGAAATGAGTTTATGTGTCAAGATCTATGTGATTTGACAAAGAAATATTTAAAGGATTTTTGCTATGAATATATATATGTTTTTACCATGTTCAATCGGCCCCTACTTGTTGGGTGTTTTCTCAAACACTCACCCCCTTACCTCCATTCCCAGACAAAGACTGAAAATAAGAGATCGAGGGAGAAGAACAAGAATAATTTTGGAGACGATGATCCACGAAGAACCTTCAAGAATATTTATTAGTTTTATTTACGCTTCCGCATCTTTGATTTAATCCGAGACAGTTGTATTTTGTAATAGCAATTGTAATGACAATCTATTGATTTTGGAATAAATAGACTAATTTTATCATAGATCTGTACACGAGACTTGTTGTATTCGAATTTCATATTTGGATTCAACGACGGTGTCACGCGCTCCGGACTCGGGGCGTGACATTTTAGTGGCATCAGAGCAAAACCAAGTTTCATGATCCCGCTGGGAAAATATTTTTTGTTGATATAAAACAACCAAATTATGAATCCCGAACCTAATAGACAACTGATTACAATCTAAAAATCAGTTGGGGGAATCGAATTAACATTCTGGAATTTTTTAAAAAAAAAATTTGAAAAATCCTAGGTTTAAGGCTGTCTTTGTCACCGCCTCCTCGCCGGTGCCGGAAAAATGACAGCCCACCAAACAACGAGACCAAAACCTCTCGGCGAACAAAACCCCCCAAGCAATTTCAATATCTGCTCAACGGAAGAGAAGCAATTGTGGACTGAAGCCGCGCACCAACCCCTCACGCCATTCTACTTCCGATCTAGACGCTTCCGGCCAACTCCGGAAAAATCCGTTCTATTGCCGTAACCCACAGACCAATTTGAACATTAACCCTCTATTGTATCTGACTTCCAGTCATCGAACGATGACCGATTGCAAAAGCTATTTTGATGGCTATGAACCCTAAACCAACGAAAATTTAATCCCCCAATTTCTCAATCACCTGAACACCATTTCAAAATTAGCTTCGGTTTATTGATCAGAATATCCAGAAATGTAAAAGCCCTATACCCATATTTACTTACAATTAAGGATGTAAGACTAATTTCGAATCGAAATTTCGATTAAGAACCCTAATTCAGTATAAAATTAAGGCTTCGATTTTTCACCCATAATAAGGTAATTTTTAAATCCCATCTTGATTAATAATCCAAATATCATCCTTGACAAATGTCCTCTACCAAATTGGATTCACAAACAAAGGAAGGTGTCCAATTTCGAGCCTAAATTCGTGCCCTAGAACCCTAAATATGCCCAAGAAATTCAATCCTCGAATCCCAATCTTCCGAACACCATTCCGAAATTAAATCTAGGTTCTTACTCCTTGAAACACATCGATCCAAAGCTCTCTAACAAAACTGATTAACAAATTAAGGAAAGTAATTAATTCGGATCTAAAATATACACATATGAACCCTAATTTGGCCAAAAAAACGTGTTCATCAATTTCTTCCAAATTCGAACACCAATTCCAAATCCATTCTGCATTTATGATCCTTATTCGATTCCTAACAAAAACCATATGTCCAACTGTAATCCCAGACAAGGAAAGATGCTCAATTTGGGATCGAGATTTAAGCTACACGAACCCTAATTGGCGCAAATTCCAACTACTGATTGATCTATCATTCGAAAACGAAAATCCAATTAATTTCGGGATATCACTCGGAATCATGCAAGAAATAAAAGCCCTCTATTATATTTTCCTCATGAACAAGGCAAAGTTTCCAATATCAATCCTCAATCCACGCCCCAAAAACCCGAAGTCACGAAATATTGGATTCAATTTTCCCATCAATTCAAACGCCAATTTCAAATTAATTCTGGGTTTATGATCCTTATTCCATGTCAAACAGAAACCCTCTATCCAATCAAAATCATTAACAAGGGAAGATGCTCAATTGTGGATCGTGTTTCTCGCCTCTAGAACTCTAATTCGCGAAAATTTCGGGCATCGATTTCACACAACTCGGAACACCAATTTCAAATCAAATTTGGGTTATGAATCCTCATAACATGTATATTTATAGCCCTCAAACAATTTTGAAATTCCAAATCTCTAGTGATCGAATTCTTGAAACACCAATCCGCGCCTATTAACCCTAATAACTCAAATACTCGCCCTTGATTTTTGAACCACTGAAGGAGATTATTCCAATCCAAATTGTGTTATTTATCCTCACATCATTTCTAAGAAAAATAGTTTGTCAATTTTGAAATTCAGCAACCGAAACGGAACCAATTGATAAACTAATTTTTTCTCCTCAAAGAACTCTCACCCACGAAATCCCATCCTTCAATTCCTCATCCACCGTAACATTTTTTTCAATACGACGTAGGCTATGATGACTCACGCTCAAACCAGTTCGATCCAAAAGAAAGAGCATGAGACATCCGAATTTAAAATATTCCAAGACAAGGAGATGCGAGACAAGACAGAGTTGTTGGAGATAATCACTCACTACCATTACAAGGCCCAAAGGATGACCTACCACCATCATCGTGCCGAAGAGCGACTTTCAAAAGCAATCGAGGACAATAAAACACTTGTGAGGTCCACAATAACAAGTGCCAACAGTTAGAACGCTTCGAGCAGGAGTTCAATGAGTATCGTGAGAACATGAGGACCCGAATCCAATCCCTCATAAATGAGAAGAATGAATTGGCGCAGGAAGTTGCCTACAAGCAGTCTATGATCAATTTCCTGATGGAAGAGGAAGATCCTATGATACTGGAAGATGTTGAACGGGATTTAGAAGACGGAGAAGCAATAGACTAATTTTTCTAAGATGCAATGTCATAAGGATAATAATGAATATATCTTGGGTATCCTAGTGATGCCTTTCTTTGTTTAGGATTTCATTGTGAACCTAGCAGTTTAATTAATAAAATTTTAATCTACTCTCTGAATGTATCTCGAATTGTGTTATTCCTTGGTTACGCTCCTACGCAACAACTTTAAACCCCTGCTACTAATATTTGGACTCAATCCACTTGTTTTTAATATATTACGCCCGATTCCTTGAATTTTTATTCTTGGGCTAACTTCGAGAATTTTAATGCTGAAACCACTCAATACATTCGAGTTCATATTTTATTAGATTCATCGATGGAAATTGTTTTTAAATTTTTCATCCATTTCCAAGAAACTTCATTCCAAGAGAAAAATTCGGAACTCTATTTGCTCACTTTTCTAAAGTTAAGATACATCATTCTTCGTTTTCGAAATCATTTAGTATGCTTTAAAATTCACACGAATATAGGAAGGTTTGAAATCTAAAAAGTTTTAGTATGATTTAAACCTGAAAAATTAAGAGATACGTTTACGTGAAAGTACGAACTTGGCGGAGCAAAGTGCTACGTGTGTAGGAGCCATCATTTGAGTCGGAGGAGCAAAGTGCCACACTGTGCGGGAGCCACCTCTTGAACCGACGGGACAAAGTGCTACACATAACGAGGGCCACCTCTTGAATCCAATGAGCAAAGTGCTATGCGCACGGGAGCCACCTCTTGAATCCAGTACGTTTCCATGCGATTTGGTATAACATATGTCTATGTGAAAGTACGAACTTGGCGGAGCAAAGTGCTACATGTGTAGGAGCCACCGCTTGAATCGGAGGAGCAAAGTGCCACGCTGTGTGGGAGCCACCTCTTGAGCTGACGGGGTAAAGTGCAACACATAACGGGGGCTAATAAGTTGCAATGTGTTTATGTGTAAGATATGATGATGTAAAAGTAAGGACTTGGAGGAGCAAAGTGCTTCATGTGTAGGAACCACCACTTGAATCGGAGGAGCAAAGTGCCACGGTATGTGGGAGCCATCTCTTGAACCGACGGGGCAAAGTGCTATACATAATGGGGGCCATCTCTTGAATCCAATGAGCAAAGTGCTATGCGCATGGGAGCCACCTCTTGAATCCAATAAGTCGCTGTGAGATTATGTGTAAATGTTCAAGTAAGGCTTTGCGGGGCAAAATGCTACGTGTGTAGGAGCCACCACTTGAATCAGAGGAGCAAAGTGCCACATTATGTGGGAGCCACCTCTTGAATCCAATGAGCAAAGTTCTATGCGCATGTAAGCCACCTCTTGAACCCAAAGAAGCCACTATGTGATATGTGCTAAGTGTTTATGTGATGTGTTTCCGACGCCAACTCAAGTTTCGAGGACGAAACTTCCAATAAGGAGGGAGGGATGTGGAGACCTGAAATTTTGGTCAAACAAATTACGTGATACCAAGATAATATTGAAAATTAAAAATAATAGATTTGCATTATGGATGGATTGAATTATATTAATCAATCTTGTGGACTTTTAATCACCTATTTAAGTTTATAACTTATTAGAGTTGGTGTAGGAGATAATACCTAGGTTATATGATTTCAGCTTGTAAACTTTTAAATAATTTAAAGTTGTAGATAATTAAGAAATCATTGAAAATAATATTAATAATAATAACCAATCTTAAATCTTGCAATGAATAGATAAAAGTTATAGGCTATAATTCACACTAATCCTACATAAAAAGGCACCCAATGAGGCTCCATTTTGAAAGTGCATAATTAAACCATTCAATGTCTTGACCATCAACTTAATTACACATCAACCATCATTAAGCCACTACTCAATCACAAGACAACATTTTGGGATTTTTCTTGACCAAAATGGTAAGGTTTGTCATCCAAAATCCCCCACCTTTACATACATCATTCCATGACAAACCATTTCATGACAAGTGATCTCACTCACCTCCACAATTATGTATCCATAATCCTTGCCCTCCAAATTAAGTGCCACAATTATTGCCCTCCAAATTAAGCGCCTAGCTCTAATCATGACATATCATTCAATTGCCTCACTAATACATTCATCACCCCATTTAATTGCCTAAATAATATACCAATGCCCCAATTCTTGCCCATCAATCAACACCACTTAATTGCCTCCAAATCATCCCATTTCATGCCCCAACTCATGCCTACACTACATGATGCAAAGAAAAGCTTATCCTACCAAGAGGCATATTTACATTCATTGTCTTGCCAAATCATGACACTAAATTGCCAAGATTTAGGATCAACTTAAATGCCCTACATCATGCTCTTACATTTAAAAACAACATCCACACAGCATCATACAAAAAAAAAGTCTTGCCAATTGGGAGCCAAAGTAGTGGATCTAAATTGGACACTTCCTTCCCACATTAAAACCACATTACACATGCCAAGGAGGGATCACTCTACACTTTGCATTTTGTTGAAAATCCCCTCACATACACACACTCATTTTTGAACACTTCAAGGCAAGAGAGGAATAGTTTTGCACCATTTTTCTCAACCCGGATCTCATCTCAACGTGCTTCGATTATTCAACAAGTAAGTGGGTTTTTGCTACACTTACCATTTCGTTTTCAAAACTAAATATATGTTTAAACTTTCGATTGAACATCAATTATCAATATTATGTTTGAGATCTAGCAAGTAAGTGACATGACTTTGTGAAAGGACTTTGTGGAGCAAAGTTCTGTGAATCCAATAAGTCGTTATGTGGATATGTGCAAGATATGCGTTTATGTGTAAGAAATGAGTTTATGTGCCAAGATCTATGTGATTTGACAAAGAAATATTTAAAGAATGTTTGCTATGAATATATATATATATATATATATATATATAGATATGTGTGTGTGTGTGTGTGTATTTTTACCATGTTCAATCGGCCCCTACTTGCTAGGTGTTTTCTCAGACACTCACCCCCTTACCTCCCCTCCCAGACAAAGACGAAAAGAAGAGATCGAGGGAGAAGAACAAGAATAATTTTGGAGGTGATGATCCACGAAGAACCTTCAAGAAAATTTATTAGTTTTATTTACGCTTTCGCATCTTTGATTTAATCGAGACAATTGTATTTTGTAATAGCAATTGTAATGACAATCTATTGATTTTCTGAATAAATAGACTGGTTTTATGATATATCTTAACATGGGGCTTGTTGTATTCGAATTTCATATTTGGATTCAACGCCGATGTCACGCGCTCCGGACTCGGGGCGTGACAAATCGGATAAATCTGTGATTTTGTAACATTTTTACGGAGTAAATAATAATAATTTTGATATCTTAGTTTTTTTCATGAAACTTAATAGAATGAACTTTATAAATAAAACTTTCATTTTTATTGAGTTAATTTAAATGTTTATATTGGTCATTTCATAAATTCATACTATTACCAAACATGTTGAAATATATATGTAAAATTTGGTTTCATGTTTCAAATTCGTTGTTTTATATCTTAAAATAAAACAAAATTTTAATATTTCATTTCATTTTCATTTTTCATTTTCTAAAATATTTTTTCGGAGAATCCTTACTAGAAGAACGTTAAAATACAAGATTCAAATTTGATATCACTGGCTATAACATTTTGCAAAGCTGCAAATGTTAAATCTTTCAATAAAATCTAATTTTAATGCTTTTTATGAATGACAAAGCTGCGAACACCAAAGTTGTTAAGAACTTCATATTGTAAATTTGTAAATAATATAATATCGATGTAAGTTTGTTAAATATGATGTATATTATGTATGTTTAACTTCATTTCATCAGTGTGTATGTATATTTATTTATTTATTTATTTTTAATAGGCGTATTACGGGGCACTCGCACTCATATGTTTTGAAAATTGACGTACCCACGCATCATCGGACTTAGCACGTAACCACTTTTACATATTTCAAACTCGAATTTTCTCTCTTATCAGTAAAATTCTCGACCACAAATTTTCTCATATAAGCAAACCGTCTGGTACGATTAGTGGTTCTTTATATTTAATTATTTCATGTTGATTATTTTGCGACTGGATTGTTTGATGATATAATTTGTGTAAGGTTGAATTTTATTTATGTACATTTTGTGAATTTGGTCTCTATCAATTCCTGGAATCCAGACCTGCTTTTACTAGTTGCTAGTATTTGTTAGGTGGGTTTCTTATATTTTTTGTTTTGGATGAATTTCAAATTAGAGATGAGAAAATTTGGTGTAGTTTTTTTTTTTTTTTGTGCCGAGCTATCATATAAGAATTCTCAAGGTATAGCTGATATATTGTTGTTGATTTTTATCTGATCGAGGTGCAGATGCTGCAAAACAAAGCATCTTCTGCTTAAATTTTTATTTTTCTTATTTATAAACTTTTTCTGAAATCATTTTATTCTTAGGTTGATGAAGAACTTCGTGTCACGTCCCGAGATCGGAGCGCGTGATACCAGCGTTGATTCCAAAATTTAATTCAGAATCAACAAGTCTTATATACAGATCTATGATAAAAACCAGTCTATTTATTCCACTGAAAATAATAATCGTCTTTACAACTGGAAATCAACTTGAATAAGTTGTTCATAAAACACCTTAGATCTAGATAGAGTTTTGCGGAAGCGTAACCTAATAAAATCTTGAAATCTCATCGGTAGATCACCATCCCAAAATTGGTCTTGTTCTTCGTCTTCAACCTATTCTTCGTCCTTAACTGGGGAGGGGTGGTAAGGGGTGAGTATTTGAGAAAATACTCAGGAAATAGGGACCAGTTGAACATCATAAAACATACATATAAAACTTTTCAAATAACTCTTTATCAAACACATAGTAGATCGATACACATACTCATAATTGCTCACACTAGAGCCTCATCACATAAACACATAATCACATAATCTCCTTCTTGGAATTAAGAGGTGGCTCCCGTGGCATAGCACTTTGCTCTTAAGGATCAATAGGCGACTCCCATGCATGTGGCACACCCACATCATGTAGCACTTTGCCCCGCCGAATCAAGTGGTGACTCCTACACACGTAGCACTTTCCCCCCAAGAGCCTTCGACTTTCTATGCGCATTTCTCATAAACTTTCATAATATGATCTTTAAAATACATTTGCGTTTTCAACTGAAATTTTAACACATATATAGAGTTTCAAAAACGAAATGATATTCATCGATGGAAATTGTTTTTAAATTTTTCATCCATTTCCAAGAAACTTCATTCCAAGAGAAAAATTCGGAACTCTATTTGCTCACTTTTCTAAAGTTAAGATACATCATTCTTCGTTTTCGAAATCATTTAGTATGCTTTAAAATTCACACGAATATAGGAAGGTTTGAAATCTAAAAAGTTTTAGTATGATTTAAACCTGAAAAATTAAGAGATACGTGTACGTGAAAGTACGAACTTGGCGGAGCAAAGTGCTACGTGTGTAGGAGCCATCATTTGAGTCGGAGGAGCAAAGTGCCACACTGTGCGGGAGCCACCTCTTGAACCGACGGGACAAAGTGCTACACATAACGAGGGCCACCTCTTGAATCCAATGAGCAAAGTGCTATGCGCACGGGAGCCACCTCTTGAATCCAATACGTTTCCATGCGATTTGGTATAACATATGTCTATGTGAAAGTACGAACTTGGCGGAGCAAAGTGCTACATGTGTAGGAGCCACCGCTTGAATCGGAGGAGCAAAGTGCCACGCTGTGTGGGAGCCACCTCTTGAGCTGACGGGGCAAAGTGCAACACATAACGGGGGCTAATAAGTTGCCATGTGTTTATGTGTAAGATATGATGATGTAAAAGTAAGGACTTGGAGGAGCAAAGTGCTTCATGTGTAGGAACCACCACTTGAATCGGAGGAGCAAAGTGCCACGGTATGTGGGAGCCATCTCTTGAACCGACGGGGCAAAGTGCTACACATAATGGGGGCCATCTCTTGAATCCAATGAGCAAAGTGCTATGCGCATGGGAGCCACCTCTTGAATCCAATAAGTCGCTGTGAGATTATGTGTAAATGTTCAAGTAAGGCTTTGCGGGGCAAAATGCTACGTGTGTAGGAGCCACCACTTGAATCAGAGGAGCAAAGTGCCACATTATGTGGGAGCCACCTCTTGAATCCAATGAGCAAAGTTCTATGCGCATGGGAGCCACCTCTTGAACCCAAAGAAGCCACTATGTGATATGTGCTAAGTGTTTATGTGATGTGTTTCCGACGCCAACTCAAGTTTCGAGGACGAAACTTCCAATAAGGAGGGAGGGATGTGGAGACCTGAAATTTTGGTCAAACAAATTACGTGATACCAAGATAATATTGAAAATTAAAAATAATAGATTTGCATTATGGATGGATTGAATTATATTAATCAATCTTGTGGACTTTTAATCACCTATTTAAGTTTATAACTTATTAGAGTTGGTGTAGGAGATAATACCTAGGTTATATGATTTTAGCTTGTAAACTTTTAAATAATTTAAAGTTGTAGATAATTAAGAAATCATTGAAAATAATATTAATAATAATAACCAATCTTAAATCTTGCAATGAATAGATAAAAGTTATAGGCTATAATTCACACTAATCCTACATAAAAAGGCACCCAATGAGGCTCCATTTTGAAAGTGCATAATTAAACCATTCAATGTCTTGACCATCAACTTAATTACACATCAACCATCATTAAGCCACTACTCAATCACAAGACAACATTTTGGGATTTTTCTTGACCAAAATGGTAAGGTTTGTCATCCAAAATCCCCCACCTTTACATACATCATTCCATGACAAACCATTTCATGACAAGTGATCTCACTCACCTCCACAATTATGTATCCATAATCCTTGCCCTCCAAATTAAGTGCCACAATTATTGCCCTCCAAATTAAGTGCCTAGCTCTAATCATGACATATCATTCAATTGCCTCACTAATACATTCATCACCCCATTTAATTGCCTAAATAATATACCAATGCCCCAATTCTTGCCCATCAATCAACACCACTTAATTGCCTCCAAATCATCCCATTTCATGCCCCAACTCATGCCTACACTACATGATGCAAAGAAAAGCTTATCCTACCAAGAGGCATATTTACATTCATTGTCTTGCCAAATCATGACACTAAATTGCCAAGATTTAGGATCAACTTAAATAATATCCTTATTAGTTTTTAGAGAATAATCTACTATTGAACCCAAAATGTCACAATTTTATACTCATATTATGGAGATATTTATATCTTAAATTATGTGTAACATGATTTACTTAGGCTCTAAGGATCTCAATAAGAATAAGGAGGGCATGTCATCGACTATTCGAGTTAGCCCGAGATTTTACTCGAAATGAAGTTCCTCGAAATTGAGTGATTTGAGAATTAACATTCTCGAAGTTAGCACAAGAATAAAAATTCAAGGAATTGGGCGTAATATATTGAAAATAATTGGATTGAGTTCATCATGACTTACAAAGTGAGATATAGTTTTTCAAATAATAGTAGCAAGGATTTAAAGTTGTTGCGTAGAAGCGTAACAGATGAATAATACAATTCGAGATACGCTCGGAGAATAAATTAAAAATTTATTAATTAAACTGAGAGGTTAATAACGAAATCCTAAACAAAAAATTCATCACTAAAATACCCAAGATATATTCTTTATTATCCTTATGACATTGCATACTAGAAAAAAATTAGTCTATTGCTTCCCCGTCTCCTAAATCCCCTTCAACATGTTCCATTACTATAGGATTTTCCTCGGGATCATCCTCTTCCAAAAGGAGATTGATGACAGATTGCTTGTAGTCGACTCCCTGTGCCAGTTCGTTCTTCTCATTCGTGAGAGCTTGGATACGGGTCCACATGTTCTCACGATACTCCTTGAACTCCTGCTCGAAGCATTCCAACTGTTGGCACTTGTTAATTTGGACTCTCACAAGTGTTTTGTTGTCCTTGATTGCTTTTGTAAGTCGCTCTTCGGCACGATGATGGTGGTAGGTCCTCCTTTGAGCCTTATAATGGAAGTGATTGATTATCTCCAACAACTCAGTCTTGTCTCGCATCTCATTGTCTTGAAATATTTTAAATTCGGTTATATCATGCTCCATATATTGGATCAAATTGATTTGAGCGTGAGTCATCGTAGCCTACGTCGTATTGAAACAAAAAATGCTACGGTGGATGTGGAATCGAAGAATGAGATTTCATGGGTTAGAGTTCTTTGAGGAAAAAAAAAGTTTAATCCTAAATTGGTTACTTTTCGGTTGCTGAATTTCGAAATTGACAAATGATTTTTCTTGGAAAATGAAGTGAGGATAAATAACACAATTCGGATTGGAATAATCTGCTTCGGTGGTCCAAAATCGAGGGCAAATATTTGAGATATTAGGGTTTAATAGGCGCGGATTGGGGCTTCAAGAATTCGATCACTCGAGATTTGGAATTTCGAAATTGTTTGAGAACTATTAATATACATGTTATGAGGATTCATAACCCAAATTTAATTTTAAAATGGCATTCGGAATTGGGAGAGAACGAAGTCCAAAATTTTCCAAATTTTAGGGTTCTTGGGCGAGAATCTCGATCCAAAATTGAGCATCTTCCCTTGTTTGTGATTTCGGTTGGATAGAGCGCTTTTGTTCGACGTGATATAAGGATCATAAATCCATAATTAATTTGAAATTAGTGTTTGGATAGATTAGTGATAGGCTTAGATTTAAGTGTTTTTAGCTGTAATTTCTTCCCATTTTTCCTACTTTTTCCTGGATGATATTATGCTTTTTGGTGTTTATTTGTTTGTTTCAGGAAAATAGGTCGGAAGTGGAAGAAATGAGCTAAAATGAAAAAAACGGGCGAAATCGATGCGAAAAAGAGATCAAATGAAGAAGTTGGATTTTTCGAAGTCTCGATCGATCGAGATTAATTCTCGATCGATCGAGCCAGGCAGAGTGTTGAGCATCAAATTATTCAAAGCACCGATCGATCGAGATTTTGTCTCGATCGATCGATCGAGGCAGAGACTTCAGCAACAAATTTTGAGAATTGTCGATCGATCGGAAATATACTTCGATCGATCGAGCGAGGCAGTGAGTTGAAAAGGCTGAAGTGAACAGTGCACCGATCAATCGAGAAATATTTTCGATCGATCGAGACGCGAATTTTTGAAAATCTTATCTTCCATATTTGAAAGATTTTTTCGGAGGATTAAAAGGGGGATCTCTTCCATTCCAGGTATATCTTAGATCAGACGAAATTTCTCCAAAAAAAGAGAACCCTAGCCGCCGCCTAGCCGCCGCCAAGGAGAGCCATCTTCTTTCGTTTTCGTCCGAGCTTGAGCGTACAATCCGGAGTGCAAGGAAGGAGCAAGAGAAGAAATCACGGTGCAACACACGGATTCATTCCAGCCGTTTATCGTATTTCTAAACTTTGATTTATTTCATTTTAATTTTCATTTGATGTTTTTGAGGTCGAGAGACGATTAAACTTCTTATGTATTTGATTTGAATTAAATCTAGTTTATTTTATTGAGATTTAGTATCATTGTGTTTGATTTATTGATTCAATTGTGTTTGAGTGTATTGATTCCTATTGTTCATGAATTAGTTGCTTGTTACGATCAAAGCCTAGCTAACTTTGATTGACTCTGAGAGTTATAACCAAGATCGAGAGATAACGTTATAGCACGCTTTATTAATTCATGAAGTATGTTTAAGATTGAGATCGAGAGATGAAATCACATACGTGAGGACTTTGAATCGAGAGATTTAGAGTAACGAGGTTTTGACGATTTATGCAATATTGAATTAGTAAATAGGTGCACGAGAGTGACTTGTTCTAGTTTGATATTAGTTTCTTTACAGCTCGAGAGAGTGTATTGAATAACAGCGAAAAGCTCTCACCTTTAGAATCAATTGATTGATAATTTGCTTATTCAGATGAATCATTAAAGATAACATAGTTGAACGAAGAGCTTGATAAATTTCTCGAGCGAATTACCTTTGCATATCTGGAACCATTCATTTTGTTGTTTCTTGTTTAATTTTCGTTCCTTAGTTTAAGTTTGCATTAGTTAATCACCTTCTTTAATCGTAGGCTAAATATAATTTTGCTAGTCTTATTTGGTACTTATACATTAGTCCCTGTGGATTCGACAACTCTTACTTAAATTCACTATATTAAAACTTGACAACCGTGCACTTGCGGTAGAATCGCTTCACACTACACTTTGAAATATTTTTTGTTTAAAAATAAAGCGGTCAATAGAAAATCGAATCCCAAATTTTCGTGACCTAGAGTTCTAACGGGCGTGGATTGCGGTTCAAAATTGGAAGCTTTCTATTGTTTGTGAGAAACATTTAAAAGAGGGCTTTTATTAACTATACAATGTAGAATAAAAATCCAAAATTAATTTGATTTTGGTGTTGAAATGATAGGGAAAAATCGGAGCTTGAGTTTCGGCTAAAATAAGGTTCTTGGGGAGCAATTTCGATTCGAAATTGCTCGATGTTCAATTATTGGAATTTGATTTTTTTAGAGGGCTTTGGATTGAAATGCTATTGGAATTAATAACCCAGAAGTATTTGGAAATGGTGTTCAGATGATTGAGAAATCAAATGTAGAAATTTCAAAATTTTAACAAATGATATTCGATCTACAATTGGCAACAATTCTGTGGCTGGAGTTTGAATTTAGTAGAGGGGTTTTGTCAAGGATGATAATTCGATTATTACTCCAGTAATTAATTTGGAAATTTTGTTGCAATGGGTGGGAAAATCGATGGCTAAATTTTCGGGCAGTTAGGGTTCTTAGGGTGCAACCGTGATTCGCAACTGACGCCTTTCCTTCGTTTGTGACTCGATAAAGTCATATGGCTTTTATTAAGGATGACAATTGGATCATTAACCCGAAATTAATTTGAAATTGGTGTTCAGATGATTGCGGAAATCGGGGATCGAATTTCATGGGCATGGTTAGGGTTTGAGGGCGTGAATCTAGGCTAAAAATTGGACAATTTCCTTGATTGAGAGACAAATATGATAGAGGGTTTTTATTAGCCACATATTATGAGTAATAATCCGAAGTGAATTAGATTTTTGTGTTTGAATGTTCGATCAAATTAACAACTGAAGTTTCGCCACTTAGGGTTCTTGAGGGCGAGAATTGGATCTGCAATTGTTCGTCGACCAGTGAACGGTTATTGGAATTGAGAGAGGGCTTTTTCTCGTCTGATAAAGACGGTCATGGTGGTATGTCTAGATACTTGATAAGTGGTCGGCGATGCGAGATCGGAAAATCGATGGGTTTGGGGTGCGCGAGTTCTTCGATGAGGAATTTGGCCGGGAAAACTTTATCCGAACGACCCGCCGTTTAGTGACGTGGCATCGTCTGGGGGAGGCGATCATGGAGATAGGTCGACTTTCCGGCAAGGGCGGTGATGGCACGGCGGCAGAAGCTGATTTTTTTTAATATAATTTCAGATTGTTAATTTGATTCCCCACTGATTTTTGGACTTAAACCAGTTGGTCTATTTGATCCGGGATTTTTAATTCGGTTGATTTATATCAACCAAATATCTTTTCCCAGTGGGATCATGGAACCTGGTTTGCTCTGATACCACTAAAATGTCACGCCTTGAGATCGGAGCGCGTGACACCGGCGTTGATTCCAAAATTTAATTCAAAATCAACAAGCCTCGTGTACATATCTATGATAAAAACCAGTATATTTATTTCATTGAAAATAAAAATCTTCTTCACAACTGGAAATCAACTTGAATAAGTTGTTCATAAAACACCTTAGATCTAGACAGAGTTTTGCGGAAGCGTAACGTAATAAAATCTTGAAATCTCATCGGTAGATCACCAGCCCAAAATTGGTATTGTCTTCGTCTTCAACCTATTCTTCGTCCTTAACTGGGGAGGGGTGGTAAGGGGTGAGTATTTGGTAAAATACTCAGCAAACAGGGGCCAGTTGAACATGATAAAACATGCATATAAAACTTTTCAATTAACTCTTTATCAAACACATAGTAGATCGATACACATACTCATAATTGCTCACACTAGAGCCTCGTCACATAAATACATAATCACATAATCTCCTTCTTGGGATTAAGAGGTGGCTCCCATGGCATATCACTTTGCTCTTAAGGATCAATAGGTGACTCTCATGCATGTGGCACGCCCACATCATGTAGCACTTTGCCTCGCCGAATCAAGTGGTGACTCCTACATACGTAGCACTTCCCCCCAAGAGCCTTCGACTTTCCATGCGCATTTCTCATAAACTTTCATAATATGATCTTTAAAATACATTTTCGTGTTCAACTGAAATTTTAACACATATATAGAGTTTCAAAAACGAAATGATATTCATAGCAAAAACCCACTTACCTTCGAAGCGTGATTAAGCGAATTACAGGTTATAGAAAGTAGCACAAAATCTCCTCTTTCTTTGCCTTGAAGGTTTCGAAAAATGTGTGTGTGATGTGTGAGAAGATGAATTTCGAAAATTGGAGAGTGTAGAATAATCTTTTCTTGGCATGGTGTATTGTGGTTTTAAAGTGAGGAGGAGTGTCCAATTTAGATCCACTATTTTGGCTCCCAATTGGCAAGACTTTAGTGCATGATGTGCAGATGTTGCTAATGTGATTGAGATGCAAATAAATGGGATTGAATGAGGTGATTTTAAAGTATGAGGAATAATGGAGATTCCTTAGTGTCATGTTTGAGTAATGTCATTAAATGATTAATGACAAGATTTGGGCAAGGCAAATGAATTGGTCAATTCCATTGGGCAATTGAATAGAGGACTTTTATTATTTATTGTAGGAGAATTAATTGATCAATTCCTAATTTGGCATGTCTAATATCATGATTTTAGCAAGGCAATGATGACTAACATGAGGCAATTGAAAAATCAGCACTGGCATGATTGATAAGGAAAAAGAATGGGTTTAGGCCATTAGTGACATGATTTTAGGCAAGGTAATTGAATGTGTTGGTGAGACACTTGAATGGTATGCCATAATTGGAGCTAGACACTTAAATATCCATGAATGGCTTATGACAAGGTTTGACAAGGCCATTGAATGGCTAACATGATTTGGGGCAAGGCACTAGAATTGGGTAATTCAATGAGTCATCACATTATCTAATTTGGGCAAGTAATGAATGAGGTCATCAATGGGTAATGTAAGAGATTGATTTGTAAATCCCATGACTTTGGCCTCCGAATGACTATAATTGAGTCAAGGTCATGAACAAATGATATTATGGTGATTGGGATGAGTGTTAGTGAGGTCATTGGATGCTCAAGATTATGGGGAGCAAAAATTAGGATCATCACACTTCGTTCCAAGCCAACTGATGCACGGTTCTATACTATTGGCTAAGGTGAGCAGCTAGCCCTGCCCAAAATTATATTACATATATATAAATTTGTTTAAGATAAACACATGGAAGAGTGCTGTGCAAGTGGGTAGAGACTATTATAATGGCTTTAGGTCGTAAAAATCTTTGGAATTCTCGTGCACTAATGTTTTTGATTGATTTATTTATTTGTCAAAAAATATTTATATTTAAAATAATGTTGTTAAAAATAAGTTTTACGCATTTAATAAAAAATCTTTGGAATTCTAATGCACTAATGTTTTTTATTTATTTATTTATTTATAAAAAAATATTTATATTTAAAATAATGTTGTTAAAAATAATTTTATACTTATTTGTCGTATTTTTAAAAAATATGTAGATACATCATTTTTAGTAACTAATTATTTCTTTTAAAAAAAATTCTTGTAAAATTTTTGCTATCAAAATTTAAACTCATTTAATATATTAATTTGAAATTTAAATTAAATGAATTATAAAGTATTTATACAAAAGTTTGAGAATGAAATAATGAGTAAAATTTATGGATGTGGAGAAATATATTATTTTCCCCGGTAAAAAAATGAAAGGACCGAATGGGCCACGAGCAATGAATCTCCAAAAATTCTTTCATGGGCTCCACCCGAACTCTCTCAAGGGGGCCGCCCTCTTGACCCTCGCAACACCTTCCCCTCCAACCCCCTATGCAAAATTCATGGTTACGCCCCTGCCATTGACTTTTCAGAACGGCTGTCGATGAATTATATTTTCTACTTGTTTAGTAAATACAACCTCGAGGTACTGTGAGAATTTGAGACTTTGGTCATTTGTTTTTTCCCCGGATACATTGCCTATTACGAAATGTTTTTGGCTACCAATGGCGTAGTGCCTCACGGGTAGATCCATCATTTTATTGAGAATATTCTCAATGACGTTGGATGTGAGTATTCCCAATGAATAGATGGATCTACCCCCATTGAACACTAACATATGGATAGCCAAGAAAGTACTGCCTATTAACTAGGATATTTCAGTTAAAGTGGCAAATGAGTCAGACATAAGCAACATTTGGAGTGGTCTGTTTTTATTACGTATTGTTATAATAAGGTTGCCTAACTTAATGCTTTGGTCTATTTATTTGGGCATAAAAAGGAAAATATTCTACCATTTCCACTCCTCTTGGCATGTGTTTTACGGTGTTCTTGACCGAAGCTACATGCTTTGTTGCTCTACAACTGTTACTGTGACAAGTTCTGTTTTTCTTGAATTCTGCCATTTGACAATTTACAATCTATTGAAGCTACTGAACTCTTGAATTTGTGTAGACGAGTCTCGCGGTTTTCTATATTGTGAAGTCTTTTTGCTCTATTGAAATTAGTCATCCTTATAAGATTGCTATGCAAAATAATTGCACGAAAACATTCATCCAAGATTGGGAGGATGCCACTTGTTCAATATGCATGGAGTTTCCTCATAATACTATTCTTCTCATGTGTTCCTCTCATGATAAAGGTTGCCTACCCTACATGTGTGGAACAAACTTCCGCCATTCAAACTGCCTGGACTGTTGTGGAGCCAGCTAATGCCACCTAACAACACACCAGTTTTTGATTCGTATGATATTGAAGCGATGGATTCATTGTCAGGTTGGTTGGTTGCTAATTATAAAGCTACAAAACTCGCATGTCCCCTTTGTAGGGGTCAAGTGAAGGGTTGGACTGTTGTGGAGCCAGCACGAGACCATCTCAACGCAAAGAAACGAACTTGCAACCAGGATAAGTGCTCATTTATTGGAACATACAAAGAGCTGCCATATGAATTGGACCCTACTCTGAAACAACAATGGAGAGATCTAGAGCATGAGCAAGAGAGGGAAGATGTGATGAGCACCACAAGGTCATCAAATCCAGGAGAACTATTTTTTGGTGATTATGTGATTGAACGAAACCATTTTGGTTTGAGTGCTGACGGTGGGAGGGCTTTGATGCAGATGCCTCGGAGCCTAGCGAGGAAATTGAAGATGGGATGGATCGGAGGTGGATATCCATGATGACGCTTATGCAGATGTTTGATTCTGAAATGAGACATCATGATCAAGACTCGAGCCAAACTTCGAGATCAAGTCGTAAAAGCGCGGTTCGTTCTTTTCGTGAATTGGATCAAGATGGCGATCATGTAAAAAGCCATTTCCAGAAGCTTTGAATGGTCATGGCCGGTGGTTAATTTTCCACATGCAATACTGTTGATTTGGAGGCTTGGAAGGTGTGGAAGGTGGCACACCTTGGAATTCAACAATGGTAGTAATACAAGTTGGCATGAAATTGTCCATCGAAGGGTTTGTGCACCTATATAAATCCATCAACTCTTCCTCTGGAAATTCATCCATCAATCTGAGATCACTCAATAACAAACTTTTAACCATTTGTATATGTTTCTGTGAGTTGTGAGGTGATACTGGAGACTTTGTAATTCTCGTCTAAATTTTTCAATAAATGGCGGTTGCCTCCCGTGGATGTAGGCAATTGGCCAACCACGTAAATATTTATGTTCTTGTGTGTATGACGTTTACACTTTATTTTAGGTATTCTGGCACAACAAATGGTATCAGAGCCATGTGCTCGTGAAATTCCAGAAAATTGGAAGTGCCCGAAATTGATTTATGATCATACCACTTCATCTGGTCGACGGAGTCTGGAATAGTTTTCGGTTTGTAATTTTGACTTCCGAGTCAGCGAGAAAAAGAAATTACAGTTTTGAAATTTTTTTTCAAAAAAAAAAAAAAACTTGCAAGTTCTGTGGTGAAGAAGATATGATTCGTTTTTTTCATTTTGAAATGGATTAGGCATGCCCATGTCCGAGTGGCCCTGCCCAATTTCTGACACAACCAGTCCATCATAGCTTTTGGTTTAGTCCATCATGCTTTGGTCCAGCACAAATCAAAGGTCTGGCCCAAACTTTACACAATTTTAGCCCAAGACCTGGCCCAGAATCCGACCCGACCCACGGCCTCTATCCAGCTCGTCTCGGCCAGTACCAAACCAGTCCAACAAAACCGGACGAAACCGAACCAGCCAGTTTGGTCAAACCAGTCAAGACCAAAACAACCCAATTTTGATTGTTTTACGCCCGATTTGACGAGGGGGACTGTTTCCCTACTATTTTGACCCTTCGGCTTCATCCATTTCTGCTGAAAAGCTACCTGAAAGGTCGAAATAATGGATCAAGAAGCATCTCTAGCGGTTCAGTGAGACGAACCATGCTATCAAATGCAAAGTTCGAGGTGGAGAAATTTGATGGCACCAACAACTTTGGCATGTGGCAATGTGAAGTATTAGATATCTTATTCTGTGAAGGATTTAATATAGCCTTGGAGTCCAAGCACAAGGACATGCCACATGAGGATTGAAACTATGTCAACAAACAAGCTTGCGGCACGATCCGGCTCTGCTTATCCAAGGAGCAGAAGTACTTTGTCATGAAAGTGACTACCGCAACAAGTCTGTGGAAGAAGATGGAGGAAAAATACATGACGAAAAAACATAGAGAACCGGATCTATCTGAAAAAGAAGCTTTTTTCAATAAGAAATGTACACCAATGATTGAGCATCTAGATAATTTCAACAAAATTATTACCGGTCTGCAAAATTTGGAGGTTGAAGCTAAAGATGAAGATATGTTGTTATTGTTGTTGAATTCCCTGACTGAATCTTATGATCATCTGACCATGAATTTGTTATACGGCAAAGACAAAGTCAAATTCAAGGATATTTCCAATGCTTTGGTAAACAATGAATATCGGAGAAAAGATCAGCATGATCGTAGAGATACCACATCTAACAACAAACAATCAGTCAAATGACGAGGCAGATTGCTCCTTTATTTTCGTTCTATTTGAATCGAAGTCCAAAGGAGAATCAACGCGAAGACGTCATGCAAAGGATTAATGTGCCTATTGTCACCAGAAAGGGCACTGGAAGAAGGATTGTCCTAACAATGATAAGTCAAAGTGAATGTGGTAAAACAAAATTCTAACAATGAAGATGACTCGGCATTCTCGGCGTCATCATCTTCATTAATTCATCTGATAGATGTATTCTGGATTCTGGATGTTCTTATCATATGTGCCCACGTCGCTAGTGGTTTTCAGACTTCGAAGAAAACAATGGTGGAGTTGTCCTTATGGGCAAGGACAATGCCTATCAGACAAAAGGCATTGATTCAGTCCGCTTTAAGATGCACGATGGTACGATCAAACAACTTACAAATATGAGATATGTTCTTAATCTGAAGAAGAATCTAATTTCTCTTGGGAGTCCTCAAGTCCAATGGCTACAAGATAACCATGGAGGGCAGAGTTGTGAAAATTGTACGAGGTGCACTCTTAGAGATGAAAGGAACTCGAGAAACAAATCTATATTTTCTGGATGGTCACATAGTCTTTGGGAGAGCTGCAGTCTCCACTAGCACATGTGAAGATTCACCTGGTACTTCATGGCTCTAGCATATGCGCTTGGGACATGCTGGTGAGAAGGCTCTGGAAAAATTAATGAATCAAGGTATTCTGAAAGGTGCCAAAAGTGGGAAACTTAACTTCTGAAAACATGGTGTCTTGGGCAAGCACACATGTCAAATTTGGTGCCGCTATCCATTGCACCATAAGATACTAAACTATATGCATACCGACGTTTGGGGACATTCTCAGAATGCTTCATTGGGAGATAAAAGTTGGTTCATTACATTTATAGATGATTTCTCGAGATATCTCTGGGTGTGTACTATGAAGCACAAAGATGAAGTTCTGAATATCTTTCTCAACTGCAAGAAGATGGTCGAAACCCAAATCAGAAGAAAAATAAAGAGGTTCCGTTCTGATAATGGTGGAGAATACAAATCAGGCCCATTTTAGAAAACCTGCCAGAAAGAAGGAATAGTCCGACATTTCACATTGCCAGACATGCCACAGCAAAATGGTGTAGCAGAACGGATGAATCATACTCTGATTGATAAAGTCCATTGCATGTTATCCTAATATGGACTGAACAAGGCATTCTGGGTTGAAGCCTTGTCATATGCCTCTTATATCACAATCAGGCTACCAACTTCTGCACTAGAAGGGAAAACTCCAAACGAGGTATGGTCTTGACTACCCGTTTCTGATATGATTCTTTGCATATATTTGGGTGTCCTACATACTTTCACGTCAGAATATCAAAGTTGGAACATGAACTGAGAAGGCTGTTTTCATGGGCTTTAGTGAAGAAGTGAAGGCATTCCGTCCGTGGAACCCTGAGTCAAAGAAAATTGTCTTAAGCCGATAGGTTACATTTGACGTATCTGTAATGCTAAAACGGAAAGAGTCAGAGAAAGAGAGCGAATGTCTGAGTTCTCACTGGCAGGTGGAGTTCGAGATTCCCACAACTCCAGATCAACCATTCAGACTGATGATCATACTGAAGAAGACTCTGACGATCAGATTGATGACTTTGTTCAAACAGAGATACCATATTCAACATCAGTACCCGAATCTGTTGCTACCAGTAGACCAAAGAGAATTATCCAAAAACCTGCTTGTTTACTGATATGGTAGCATTCGCTCTTCCAATTGAGCAAGATGATATTACGTACAACTACAAAGAAGCTATGTATAGTACAGAAAATGCTATGTGGAAAACGTTGATGGATGAAGAAATGAAATCGATTTATCATAACAAAACTTGGAAGCTGGTTCCACTTCCTAAAGGAAAGAAAGCGATTGGTTGTAAATGGGTCTTTGCAAAGAAGGAAGGTACACCGGGTGAAGACAGTATCAGATACAAAGATAGACTGGTAGCAAAAGGCTACGCTCAGAAGGAAGGAATAGACTATGATGAGGTTTTCTCACCTGTTGTCAAGCATTCGTCTATTCGACTCTTACTAGCTTTGGTTGCACAGTTTGACCTCGAGCTAGCCCAGCTTGATGTCGAAATGACATTCCTTCATGGAACTTTGGACAATGAGATCTATATGGCTCAACCTGATGGATTCAAATTTCCCGGTCATGAAAGTTGGGATTGTAAGCTCGACAAGTCACTCTATTGTCTCAAGCAGTCACCAAGACAGTGGTACAAATGTTTGATGGCTTTATGAAGAAATAGAGGTACACACAGCCATATTGATCATTCTGTCTACCTGAAGAAACTCCAGGATGGTTCTTTTATCATCTACTCTTATATGTTGATGATATGCTATCGCATCTAAAAGCAAGATAGAGATTGACAAATTGAAGGTTCGGCTAAGCTCGGAATTTGAGATGAAAGATCTTGGAGAGACCAAGAAGATTCTTGGAATGAAAGGCACAGTCTGTTTGACACAGACTCGGTATATGAATAATGTACTCCAGAGATTTGGTATAGATAGGAATACCAAACATGTAAGTACATTGTTAGCTCTGCGTTTTAAGCAGATGCACCAATGCCTCTTACTACAGATGTCGAGATGAACCAAATGGATTGCATTCATTATGCAAATTTTGTCGGAGCTCTGATGTATGCAATGTTTTGCACAAGACCTGATATTTCTCATGCCATTAGCATGGTGAGCCGATACATGCACAACCCTGATAAAGAACATTGTCATGCAGTAAAGTGGATTCTATGGTATATTCAATGTACCATGGACATTGTTCTGAAATTTAAAAAGACGAGATCAATCGTCTAGTTGGATACGTCGATTCAGATCGTGCTGGTGATCTTGGTAAGCGTCAATCAACTACTGATTATGTGTTTATTATGGTAGGAGAACCAGTGTGTCAGGATCGATTCCGGGGGTGGGTTGCCATTCCACACCCGAGTTCAACCAACTTGAGCTTCAATAGCTCGTGTTCTTGAATTAATGCACCGAGAGATTATATCGAGTTCGATTACAAAATCGAGCGGAAGACACTCGACATAACCCGCTCTAAACCGATTAATCATTTGAAAGGTATTTTAAAGATATGCAAGTAAAGTAAATAAACAAGCATTTGTTTATGGAAGTTCGAAGGTGGTGTAATCCTTCTACGTCTCCCCTTCTTCCACCGCATGGAAGGATTCCACTAGAAGACTTTGATTTATACAATCCTGTTGTACAAACCCGATCCAGTTGGGAATTCCCCATCCAACTAGAACTCCTAGCAACTCAACTATGCATGTTCTTTAATGTCTCACATACAAAGACCTCTCATCGGTTGTGATAAATCATCAACCGTTCCAATGGTATTCACTCTTCTATTTTAGCTCACAAATACTGTGGGACCCGACTCGGGCATATATTACTTTAACCCTTATCCGGTACCACATTCTCTAAGAACATTACGCATAGAGGGTTTTAAACCTTTTCGGAAATAGCGGAAACGTTTAGTCAAACATTCATTTTTAGTAGCGGAAGCGTTTATACATTCTAATCAGTAACAAAATACATCCTAGTACAAACTCCTTATAATGGTCCGACACTTAATAAAAGAGAAAATACTATAACAGTCCCGGTAAGCCAACATTTCCATTTTTCCTAATTTCCCTCCGGTTCTAGCTCCGGTACTCCTGTATCTGGAACTCACAATAAATTACAAGGAAAACAGAGGTTAAGTCTTTGGGGACTTAGTGAGAGAATAACATTAGCTTTAATATCTGTAATTATCAAACAGTGTAATGTATCAATATGTTATGTCATGTAACAAAGATCTTGCAATCAAGTAATTGTCAATAATGAACAGTGACGATATAGGATTTTAGAGTGAATATCGTGGGCTAAAGAGGTGGCTCCCACCGGACAGTTCGATGTAGCACTTTTCCCCACATATTCAGATAGGATCTGTACATTCAGTCATTTACGAGCCAAGATGAACCATTCTCCGGACCGTAAAACGGTGCGCGTTGTTCAGATGAACCATATACCCGGACTGTCATCCGTTGTTCATTGGACTCACTTTCCGGGCCGAAGCCGCGTTGTCCAGTGGATAAATATCCAGGGATCCATTCATTCGATCATTCAGTCAAAGGATTCGTTCAATCAAATGAATCGATTAGTAATCGATGACATTCAAGATAATTAAACATGCAGATCAATATGACCAATGGAACGAGATAATGTACAATATGATGACAATATATAAAAGGTGAGATAATGAATAACAAGATAATGTAAATTCCAGGTCAAATGCCAAATAAGCTAAATAACAAGAAATATGTAATACACCTCACCTCACTATTTGATGTCTTACTGGATTGACTCGGTTTTGAACCCAGTTGCCAATTAAATTCCTATTAACATAATATAAGTAATTTATGGTGATTAGCAACCAATATATGTTGTTGAATCTTCTGCAAATCATTTTTGTACAAAACTTGTCCGGGTAATTTTGAATAAGACTTTAAAAATTCATGATAATTTAACCATAAGTCGAAACGTCACGAAACTTTCCAGAAATGCCTTAAATCAGTCCAGCAACGTTCGTCAACCGGAATTTTGAGAAAGTCGCCGGCGCGTGCGTTACACTCGCCTCCGTGCCGGCGTGTGGCTTTGATCCGGAGGCCACGCCCGGCTGAAATTTTTACAGCAGGTTTGTCTCGTTCCGATCTACAACTTTTGTTTAGAAAACATTTTGAAATTCCCAACCAATTTTGCCCAGAATTCTATTTTTCGAAATGATTAACGAGGTGTTTTCGTTGCCGGAAATCAGTTCGTACGACGGCTGTTTGGGCCATCGGTCGACATACCCATAAGATTTAACACATTTTGAACAACTTTCATTTAGACTCCAAGTTTAAAATCGTTTTAGAAAGGCACGAAATTGTAGCTTGAAACCAATACCTTGAAATGGGTTTTCTGGGCTTTGGACAGCTCACAGTTCTTCACGATTTTGATTTTCTAGACGAATTTGGATACTGATTTTTGAACACGTCCTATACTAAATGTTTTCTGGGTATATAAGGATGATTGTGTGAAATTTTCGGATTTTTTGGAGGAGATTTGGTATTTTTCCTCATAATTTTCTTATTTTCACCATATTTTCTACCTATTTCCTACACACTCTCTCTCAAACTTGCTCTTGAATTTGTGAATTAAATCTGATGAAATTGGGGGTATTTATAGGGGTTGTGTGCATGTGTTAGGGTGTTGAAGTGTGGACAAGTGTTGGGGTAAGTTGCCAAATATTAAGTTTTTAAAATTAATTCAAAATGATTAGTTTTTTTATATATTATTATTTAGATTATTATCGTTATTTTTATTTATTATTTCTTTGATTTAAATATATATTTGAATTTAGTGTGATAAATGGTATTTTTGATGCCTAGTGAATTTTGTTTCAATATTTTACCATTATGATGGATTTATTTTTGATAGCTTCAACTTATTTTGTCTAATTTTGTAATTGAGATTTTTGGGGTATTACAAATACAATGAATAGAGTGAATACAAAGGCACAAATGATTCCATAATGAATCTGATATAGCAAGGTAAGTGGTGCCAAAGGTTTGGGGAGTGCTCTTCATTTAGCAACTTTTGTCTTTGAAGTTCCCCAAATGAATCCCAAGTGGGTTTGCTTTGGAATGCTTGGATTGATCTTCAATCAGCTGTTATTGAGCTTCCAAATCATGTATATATAGCCCCAAGTAATGATATACGTTAGACACAAGAATATACCCTTTGGAAAAGGTTCTGCACCATTCCCGAGCTTGCAACGGCCATATTCTGGTTTCTGGGCTATTTGTATTTTGGACCGGATTGGCCGGATCAGCTTGGGCAGATCAGTCTGGCCGGATCAGCATGGTAGATCAGTCTGGCAGATCAGCACGGGCATATCAGTCTGGTCTGGATCAGCACGAGCAGATCAGTCTGGTCCGGATCAGTCTGGACAATCAGCTTGATACAAAAACAGATTGATAAACTTGCTTCTTGATCTGTTGCTTGTAACTCTTGATTCTTTGATTTCTGTGCAAAGTGATCTACATGAAAGTTGTAGCCCTTTCTCTTAGCTTTCCACGGAATAAAGAATCGCTCGATTTCGAGTTCTTATGAGAGAGTTATGCTCGAAATACGAGGCGATACTCCTGCTGTCTGTTTGCTGGATGTAGCAGCACATGGCGTTACTTGCAAAAGCTTTTTGGCCATCTTAATGTCCGACTCAGTCTTTCATTTCCGAATTTTACTTGTAGATCTTTGTCTTAGCTTTCCAACCCATACTGAATCGTTCCGTTCCGATAAGCGAGCTAAGAGTTATGGCCAACAGACTGACAGTTGCTTGCTGAAACAGCTCGATCTTACAGGCGTCACATGGCGTGACTTGCAGTAGCCTTTTGGACATTGTAACGTCCGATTCAGTCTTTCACTTCCAGGATGACTTGTAGATATTTGTCTTAGCTTTCCAATCCATACTGAATCGTCTCGTTCCGATAAGCGAGCTAAGAGTTATGCCCACCAGACTGACAGTTGCTTGCTAAAACAGCTTGCTGTTTCTTCGCGGTACAGCTCGATCTTGCAGGCGTCTTTTCTCCTTGATAACATTCGAACTAGCCGATCTGTTGTGAAATATGACTTTTAGTATTTTGAGTTGGCTGTTCAACCAATTTGAACGCACGCCATTTCGATATCCGAGCTATGAGATATGATCGAAACAATCCGCTCTGCCAGAATTTCAGTCTTGGTTCAACTTGATATTTTCAAGCTACTTCTTTGTAATTCATCAAGCTCTTAAATACGATCTATGAACTGCACACTTGATGAAATATGTTAGCAACACAATAACAAGTTTTGTTAACATCAAAATCAAGATTATTCGGGTTTCCAAAATCCAACAATCTCCCCCTTTTTGATGATCACAAAACTTGAATAAAAATATGAACATTAAAGCACAATGTTGCATAACAAGAAAAATCATATTTTTTAAACAACATATTTCTCCCCCTTTTTGTGTGAATCAAAAAGGAAGACAAATAAAATTTACTCCCCCTCAAGGATTGAGATTAAACTCTCCCCCTTAATTTTAAAATGTTTGAAAATTTGAGCAAGAGAGGGGCAAATGGGGTAGGCTAAAACAAATTAAAAAAATGCAAAGCACATTAAATTTTGAATAAAAATAACCTCTTTTGATGATGCATGTAGCATACTTGGCAACAAATTTGAATTTCTTTACAAAACTCAACAATGTCCGTTTCATCTTTCAGCGGTGGCAGCACACTTAGTCCAACTTTACAGAATAACTTGTATCTCCTCGTGAAGAATTAGGCTGCAAGACCTATACCGTTACAATCCTCTATGAGTCTAGTTTGCAACGCAAAAACCGGTTCGTCATTTGGACATCCGAGCAAGAAGTTATGTCAATTTTCCCAAAGTCGCTGCAAGCTGCCAGAAAAACTAAAATGCTTCGAAAATTGTTAGATAAAATCTCAAAATAAAAATTTTAAACTTAAAATGAGTTTAAAGCATATTGAACGAAATTAAAACTTTGAAATAGATTTTAAAATTAATTTTCGTGCAAAATGAATGCAATGAAATTGATTTTTATGCTAAAAATTTTCATACACCAAGTTTTGAAAAAATATGCTATGAAAATAATTTCATGCTCATGAAAAATTTTGAAAATGATTTTAAAAGATATCTGCAAAAAAAATCGGTTAAAATGCTTTCCAAGAACAACCTGGCTCTGATACCACTTGTCAGGATCGATTCCGGGGGTGGGTTGCCATTCCACACCCGAGTTCAACCAACTTGAGCTTCAATAGCTCGTGTTATTGAATTAATGCACCGAGAGATAATATCGAGTTCGATTACAAAATCGAGCGGAAGACACTCGACATAACCCGCTCTAAACCGATTAATCATTTGAAATGCATTTTAAAGATATGCAAGTAAAGTAAATAAACAAGCATTTGTTTATGGAAGTTTGAAGGTGGTGTAATCCTTCTACGTCTCCCCTTCTTCCACCGCATGGAAGGATTCCACTAGAAGACTTTGATTTATACAATCCCGTTGTACAAACCCGATCCAGTTGGGAATTCCCCATCCAACTAGAACTCCTAACAACTCAACTATGTATGTTCTTTAATGTCTCACATACAAAGACTTCTCATCGGTTGTGATAAATCATCAACCGTTACAATGGTATTCACTCTTCTATTTTAGCTCACAAATACAATGAATAGAGTGAATACAAAGGCACAAATAATTCCATAATGAATCTGATATAGCAAGGTAAGTGGTGCCAAAGGTTTGGGGAGTGCTCTTCATTTAGCAACTTTTGTCTTTGAAGTTCCCCAAATGAATCCCAAGTGGGTTTGCTTTGGAAGGCTTGGATTGATCTTCAATCAGCTGTTATTGAGCTTCCAAATCATGTATATATAGCCCCAAGTAATGATATATACGTTAGACACAAGAATATGCCCGTTGGAAAAGGTTCTGCACCATTCCCGAGCTTGCAACGGTCATATTCTGGTTTCTGGGCTATTTGTATTTCGGACCGGATTGGCCGGATCAGCTTGGGCAGATCAGTCTGGCCGGATCAGCATGGTAGATCAGTCTGGCAGATCAGCACGGGCATATCAGTCTGGTCCGGATCAGTCTGGACAATCAGCTTGATACAAAAACAGATTGATAAACTTGCTCTTTGATCTGTTGCTTGTAACTCTTGATTCTTTGATTTCTGGGAAACGTTGTTAGTCCCGCATCTTATCAATGAGATTTTAAAGATGACAAAACATATCAGACCGGATCGAGAGAAATCAGACTGACCAGAACGATCGCCCAAAACAGATCAAGCTGATAAGATGACAAAGCATATCAGACCGGATCGAGGGTAATCAGACTGACCAGATCGATCGCTCAACAAAAGTACAAGCTGATAAGACACATTACTTATCAGACCGGATCGATGAATATCAGACTGACTAAACCGAAGCTTCAGATCGATCTCTATCTTTATCAGATCAGAGCAGCTTAGGATATATACAAAATGGCTCCTCAGTCCGAATCATTAACAGCTATTTATTGTAGCATTTAATGTTGTAATTAATGCTACAAAGGACCAAAGACTGAAGATTGCCATAATAGTTAAGAAGACAAAGAGTAGCTTACCTGACAGTCGCCGAAAGTATGAACCAGAACGGCAAGTATCCTGAAGAAGAAGACTGAAGCCTACTCAGAGTCTAAGAAGAGTCAAAGTTGCACATTAAAGGAAATAATGTCGTTGGTACCTTCAACTATAAAAGGATGCAACAAAAGGAACTTACGGACGCTGGCTGCTGACTCTCGCTGATAAATTGAAAAACACACAAGAAAGCAAAAACAGCACAAGCTTACAAGCTCAGAAGCTCTCGAGCTGAAATCATTCTTAAGCACGTCTTATTTGTAACATTTGATCATTTAGGATCACTGTGCGCATCTTGTGTTTTCTGTATTGAAAATCAGAAAGTGAGAAACATATTGTAACTGTCAGACAGAGTGTGTCTGAGCAGATTGAGTGACTAGGAGTTTCAGATTGGTAGTGAGGTAAATCCAGTCTGAATCGGGTTTGTACAACAGGATTGTATAAATCAAAGTCTTCTAGTATAAACCTTCCTTAATTGGAAGAAGGGGAGACGTAGAAGGATTACACCACCTTCGAACTTCCAGAAACATATCATGTGTATCTTATTTCTGCACTTGTTCTTTCATCCTAGCCATTGAGCCGTTCTTACATACAAGAACAGACCGTTCCGCACTTACTTTCAGTGGTCTGTTCTGTACAAGAATTGATTAAGAAACAGGTTTCTTTCACTAATCCGAAAGAAATCACAAAGGATTAATTTTTAGAAGGAGTGTTCATTCACCCCCCCTCTAAACACTCCGGACCGATCCTAACAAGTGGTATCAGAGCAGGTCATCTTAATCAGCACAAAATCACTCGAGCTGATGGCATCATTCAACAAAATCCCTATGTTCTCAAAAGAAGACTATGATGACTGGAGAATCAGAATGCAAGATCATCTGGCAGCTCAGGATGACGATATGTGGTTCGTCATCACTGATGGACCAATGAAGATTCAAAAAATAAATACAGCAGTCGCCATTACTGGTGGTGAACCACAAATGGTAGAAAAGGACAGATCCCTCTGGACGAATGAGGAAAGAAAGAAAGCAAATCTCGACAACGTTGCCAAAGACATCTTGTTCAAGACACTGGACAAGAACATGTTCAGCAAAATCAAAATGTGCTCTACTGCCAAAGAAATTTGGGAGAAGATAGCACAGCTATGTGAAGGCAACGACCAGACCAAAGAAAACAAGTTAACTGTTGCTCTTCAAAGATTTGAGAGCATAAAGATGAAAAGTGGAGAAACTCTAAATGAGTTTGATGAAAGAGTCACTGGCATCATAAATGAACTGAATGGTCTGGGGAAGGAATATTCTAACAGAGAGATCGCTCTGAAAGTTATGAGAGCTCTGCCAAAGGAATGGGATGTTAAGACCATTGCCATGAGGGAATCAAAAGATCTTAACAAGGTTGAACTTCATGATCTATTTGCAGATCTTAAGGCCTATGAGTTTGAACTGATAAGCAGAGGTGAAGCAGAGACATTCATCTCTCAACCAAACAAGGCCCTGGCAGCCATTCCAGACCAGATCGCTTCAACATCAGACCGATCCGCTGAACAGATAAGTAATGATGCTATGTCATTATTTATCAAGAAATTTGGTAAATTCATGTCTAAGAATAAGAGGAACTTCAAACCCTCTCATCATTATAAATCAAGAAAAGATGATACTGTTAACGATCAGGCTTGCAACAATTGTGGTAAGACCGGACATTTTATTGCAGATTGCACCAGACCGAAGAAAGAAGAACGGAAAGAGAAGCATCGTGATGATAGGAAGAAGAAGCACTACAAAGACCGCAAGAATCATGGAAAATCCCAAAAAGTCCTAGTAGCTGAAGAAGGAAACAGCAAATGGGCTCAGACAGACTCAGACTCGGAAAGCTCTGAATATTCTTCCAGCGAAAGCGAAGAAGATATCAATGTCTTATGGCAGACGAAGAGATGAGTCAGACAGACGAGGTATATGATCTTGACTCAAATGAATTTACACGAGAAGAGCTCATGTCCGCACTGCAAGACATGGCTAATGATTATAGGATCTTAGCTGAATCATTTGAGAAGAATAAAGCTAAAGTCAGTGATCAAATGGATGAGCACAACAAACCAAGCTGCTCTGAGCAGGGTGAGTGCAACAATCTCCAGATCGAGCTGAATAAGCTGAAAATCTCTTATGATCAGCTCCATGAAGAAAACAAGAGAATTAGCACACAAAATGCTAAGCTCTCTCATATATTCAAAACATGGACAAAATCCAGAACATCCTTGGAAGAATTACAAGAGGTTCAAAGAAACGTCGGTGATTTCACCGGCATAGGCTTTGACACCAAAGAATGCACCAAAGATGAATTTGAGCTGTTGCTGGTAAAGAACCAAGTCAAACAAATGACATTTGTTAAATCCAGCACAGTATATGAGACTGAAGCACCTAAGATTCAAACATGAGTCTCTTACGTGAATCAAAATCTGAGAAAAGGAATTGGTTATGTTGACCAAGCCAAAGAAAAGGCACCAGCAAGATTTGCGTCTATCAGACCAAATCCAAAGGTGCAAGATCTGAGGCAAGGAAGACAATACAATTACTACAATTCGAAACCGATTCAACGAAGATATAGACTACCTTATGAGAATCAAAGGTTTCCACAGCGCACACATTATCACACACAACATCGAAACAGACCAGCACAGCACAAGCCATTGAAGCTGATACAGGTGTGGGTTCCCAAAGGGCTAATCCGTTCTGGACCCAAATAGGATTGGGTACCAACAATAATTATATTTGATGACAGGTACCGAAGAAACTCGCATCAGACTGGTATTTGGACAGTGGGTGTTCCCGTCACATGACTGGAAACATCGAGCTGTTGTCTGAAGTCACAGAATGCACTGGACCCAAGATCATCTTCGGAGATAACTCAAAGGGTAAGACCGTGGGCAAGGGTAAGATTGTCCATGGTAACATTATTATCAATAATGTGCTGTTAGTTGAAAATCTGTGCTATAATTTGATTAGTATAAGTCAACTCTGTGATAATGGTTATGCTGTAGAATTTCACAAACACATTTGCACTGTTAAATCATCAGACGGTATAACCATGCTTATAGGAATCAGGAATGGAAATACATATAAGATTAACTGGAATCATACTCAACCTGATAATCCTACTTGTTTCATCGATAACAATGATAATAAACACTGGCTATGGCATAAACGCTTGAATCATATAAACTTTAAGACCATTTCCAGCCTGTGTAAACATGATTTAGTTATCGGTCTGCCCAAGATCGATTTTGCTAAGGATAAGATCTGCGAAGCTTGCCAAATGGGCAAACAGATCAGATCATCCTTCAAAAACAAGAATGCCAAATCCTCCTCCCGCTGTTTAGAATTATTGCATATGGACTTGTTTGGTCCTATACCAATAACAAGTTTAGGGGGAATGCGGTATACTCTTGTTGTTATTGATGATTACTCACGCTTTACTTGGACTATATTTTTGAGCAGTAAAGATCAGACCGGTCCGAAGTTGATCCAGCTGCTGAAACGCACTCAGAACGAGAAATCATCCAGCATAGACAGGATTCGTAGTGACAAAGGCACCGAGTTTTCAAATCAGAATCTTGAATCCTTTCTAGAAGATCATGGAGTCAAGCATGAGTTTTCAGCCGCTCGAACTCCTCAACAGAACGGAGTTGCAGAACGAAGAAACAGAACGCTCAAGGAAGCAGCAAGAACAATGCTTGCTGATTCTGGCATTCGCAAAAGTTCTGGGCAGAAGCTGTAAACACTGCTTGCTACACTCAAAATCGGTCCATGATCAACAAGAAGCTGAACCTTACCCCTTATGAAATATGGACTGGTAACAGACCGTCTATTTCTCACCTTCATGTTTTTGGCTGTAAATGCTTCGTTCATAACAATGGTAAGAATCATCTTACAGCATTTGAAGCTAAGTCAGATAATGGAATATTTTTAGGATATTCATCATCTAGCAAAGCTTATCGAATTTTTAATAATCGAACCTTAACTGTAGAAGAATCTGTTCATGTAGTTTTTGATGAATCTTTATGTGTTGAGGGCAACAAAGAATCAATTCAAAATCAGATGGAAAATATCCATCTCGAAGCTAACAGTGATGATGAGATTGTAGCTAACAGGTCAAGAGACAATCCACCAGAACCAGAAGTACCAGACAGACCGGATCAAGCCATTGAAGCTTCTTCAGATCGAGCTGATCCGGATGTTCTTCACTCAAATGTTAAAGCAGAAGCTGATCATGCTGCTACTACTCATCCGACCGGACCAGACAATCCAGAGTCAAGCTATCGATGGACTAAGAAACATCCACCCAATCTAGTGATTGGTAGTCCCTCTGCACCGATCAGAACCAGAGGACAGATGATGGATGAATTCACACATGCTGCTTTCATCTCTACTCTGGAACCTAAGAAGATCGATGAAGCTCTCACTGATTTCAACTGGATTAAGGCCATGCAAGAAGAGCTAAATCAATTCGAACAAAATCAAGTTTGGAGTCTAACCCCCAGACCAAGCGATCTGCCTGTCATTGGAACCAGATGGGTTTTCAGAAATAAGCTGGATGCAGATGGAACTGTGGTTAGAAACAAAGCCAGACTGGTGGCACAAGGATTCAGACAAGAATAAGGAATCGAATTCGATGAATCATTTGCACCAGTCGCCAGACTTGAAGCCATCCGGATCTTTCTTGCATATGCTGCCTTTAAAGACTTCAAAGTATATCAGATGGACGTTAAGAGCGCTTTTCTTAATGGAAAGCTTCAGGAAGAAGTCTACATTGAGCAACCACCTGGATTTCAAGACCATTTGCATCCCAATCATGTGTATCTACTGAATAAAGCAGTGTATGGTCTGAAACAAGCTCCAAGAGCCTGGTATGACACTCTATCTCAATTTATGCTGAACCATGATTTTCAGATCGGCTCAGTAGATAAAACTCTCTTTAAATTTATTAAGGGGGAACATACCCTATTAGTTCAGATTTATGTTGATGACATAATCTTTGGGTCAACTAACCCCAAATTGTGCGAGAAATTTTCTAAGCTAATGCAGGGACAGTTTGAGATGAGCATGATGGGAGAACTTTCATTCTTTCTGGGTCTCCAAGTCAAACAGCTTAGCAATGGTATTTTCATCAACCAGACCAAGTATACCAAAGAGCTCCTCAAGAGATTTGGAATGGAAACATGCTCAACTGCATCAACTCCAATGAGTCCAACAATCAAGTTAGACAAAGATGAAGGGGGAACAGCAGTTGAAGTAACCATGTATAGAGGACTAATCGGATCGCTATTGTATCTTACAGCGAGCCGGCCTGATATTATGTTCTCAGTCTATATGTGCGCCAGATTTCAGTCAGAACCAAAGCAATCACATTTTATTGCTGCCAAGCGTATTCTGAAATACTTAAAAGGATCTCAGAACGTTGGTCTTTGGTACTCCAAAGATTCGAACTTCAGCTTGATCGGATATTCAGATGCAGACTACGCTGGGTGTAAGATTGATCGTAAAAGCACCAGTGGAACATGTCAATTTCTAGGTGAAAGATTGATCTCTTGGTTCAGTAAAAAGCAGACATCGATTGCCACATCCACAGCTGAAGCAGAATATCTAGCCGCTGGAAGCTGTTGCGCTCAAATGCTCTGGATTCAACACCAGCTCAAAGACTATGGCATCCAAGCTGTTGACTCTCCGATATTTTGCGACAACACAAGTGCAATCGCTATAACGTATAATCCAGTTTTGCACTCTCGAACAAAGCACATTGATATACGCCATCACTTTATTCGAGATCATGTTGGCAAAAAGGAAATTCGGATCGAGCACATCTCAACAGAGCAGCAAGCAGCAGACATCTTCACCAAACCGCTCCCAGAGGCTAAGTTTAATTATTTTCGTCAAATTCTTGGATTAATTGACTTATCTTAATAGTTTAGATGTTTTCTTACTTTCGCACTTAAAGATTTTTGTTACCACAGATTGATAATACAATGTTCAGAAAGACACAGACCGGTCCGAACTTTCAGACCGATCTATGTCAATCTGATGTTATCCCATGATCTGTTTGGTCAATACATCTTTTGTACAAAAACAGCCCGGACTGATCGTATTTTAACCGCCTTAACTATATGTTATCCTGACCGTTTATTTTTGAATTTCTTTTCATCAGTCATCGAGATAAAGACACGTGTCTTCTCTCTCCTATTTAGCGGGCTGAACATTTCATTTTATTTCACTTTTTACAAATTACCGCTATCTGTTTTCTTACTCTCTCACTCTCCTAAATCTTCGCATTCGTTTGATTTCATTCCAATGGCTACCATCACTCATAACTCCCTCTCCGTTGAGTTTAATGATATTTACAGGGCAGAAGATGCAGAGATGGTGTCCATCTTCAGAGCTTTGGAATCTTCTGGTCTGAGAAACTTTCTGGAATGCGGCACCGTTTTTTATGAATCAGAAATCCGCGAACTATTCGCCAATGCCGTCTCCCATAAGACATCCATATCTACTACTGTCAAGGGCAAATCTTTTGAGATCTCGCCGATGAATATGTCCAGTACCGGACTATCAACCACATTGAGTTATTCTTCGGTAAGTTGAGCAGACTGAAGAAGATGGAAGAGGAAGTTCTGAAAGGAACAGAGACTGGTGATGTTCGGCTTGCCGTGCAGCGCAAAGAGCTATTTACGGCTAATCAAAGACTCAGTATGGCCACTCTGATCCTAGCTACTAAGAAACAGAACTTCGATCCGCTTGCTCCAACTGCCAGAGATGATGGGGCTGTTATTGCTCAACTCGAGATGGATGTTCATGCTCTTGACTTAGCTGTCCGTTTCAAACGACAGAAGCTCAGTGTATCCACTCCCACAACCAGCCCGGATCATCCCTCTGCAAGCAAGACTATGGCAGAACCTTTCGTTGAGGTTATTCATTCTGATGCAGCAGAACAGACAGCCGAGCCAGTACCAGATCAGACTGCAGAGCCACTACCAGACCAGACAGTGGAGCAGCCATTGCCTAATGCTCCGTCTGTGCCCGATGATGAACCATTGAATGTATTGTTGGACTCTCCAACAACCTCATTCCTTTGGGGTCCTCAGCCTCCCGTGCTCAAATCAGTCCAACAGTAGAACTTGCAACAGTTGGCGCTCCAGAATTCGTCGATCCGGATATGGTGGTGTCCACCGTTGTTGCAGCTCTCCATATTGAGGAGCCCTCCAGACCAAGCACTCCTCCAATCCAATCAGATGAAGATATGGCTTTTATTCAAACATTTTCTTCAGATCTGGTCACCTTGATCCGGTCCGAAAGTCACCAAGTTGCTGTATCTTCACTTGTACCTACTGCTGAAGACGATGAACAGGCTTTGTCCTCATCAGATCGCTCTCCCAGCCAACAATCTGATGCACCTCCATTTTTGGCAAGGACTCTTCAGCATCTCTCCAACAACTGCTTGTCACTCTCTCAACGCATTCTCGAAGTTCATCAAGGTCAGAGGCTTACAGCTTTGGACTTTGATTCATTCAAAGAGAAGATGACTGCAAGTATCGGAAGCCTTCAGCGAGGCATAAACGATCTGTTTTCTCAACAAGCCTCTTATAAGAACAGTCTGAGAAAAGAGCAGATCGAACTAGCCACTTAAGTCAGAGCATCTGTTGCCAATTCCCTCCGCGCTCAAGACGTTCGTCTTGACGCTATCAGCGCGCAGCTAGCACAAGTTGTCGACTTTCTTCAAGAGATTGCTGCTGACAAAAAGGGGGAAAAGAAGAAAGACTTCAGGCCGTCTTCTAGACAATAAAATTTTTCAGACTGCCTGTATTTAGGATTTTTTGGTGATCAATAAAAATCCTCTTTCGATTAAGTCCGTGTTCATTTATTTTGAACTACAACATAAGGCTTAATAATAAAAGCTTAATCGATCCAACTTAATGATGTTCATTTATTTTGAACAAGAAAGAGTAATCGATCCGAAAGTTTTCGCTTCAGAGTTCTTATCAGACTGGTTAAAAAGACTTAGAAGCTAGGTTCTGTCATCATCAAAAAGGGGGAATTTGTTAGTCCCTGATCTTATCAATGAGATTTTAAAGATGACAAAACATATCAGACTGGATCAAGAGAAATCAGACTGACCAGAACGATCGCCCAAAACAGATCAAGCTGATAAGATGACAAAGCATATCAGACCGGATCGAGGGTAATCAGACTGACCAGATCGATCGCTCAACAAAAGTACAAGCTGATAAGACACATTACTTATCAGACCGGATCGATGAATATCAGACTGACTAAACCGAAGCTTCAGATTGATCTCTATCTTTATCAGATCAGAGCAGCTTAGGATATATACAAAATGGCTCCTCAGTCCGAATCATTAACGGCTATTTATTGTAGCATTTAATGTTGTAATTAATGCTACAAAGGACCAAAGACTGAAGATTGCCATAATAGGTAAGAAGACAAAGAGTAGCTTACCTGACAGTCGCCGAAAGTATGAACCAGAACGGCAAGTATCCTGAAGAAGAAGACTGAAGCCTACTCAGAGTCTAAGAAGAGTCAAAGTTGCACATTAAAGGAAATAATGTCGTTGGTACCTTCAACTATAAAAGGATGCAACAAAAGGAACTTACGGACGCTGGCTGCTGACTCTCGCTGATAAATTGAAAAACACACAAGAAAGCAAAAACAGCACAAGCTTACAAGCTCAGAAGCTCTCGAGCTGAAATCATTCTTAAGCACGTCTTATTTGTAACATTTGATCATTTAGGATCACTGTGCGCATCTTGTGTTTTCTGTATTGAAAATCAAAAAGTGAGAAACATATTGTAACTGTCAGACAGAGTGTGTCTGAGCAGATTGAGGGACTAGGAGTTTCAGATTGGTAGTGAGGTAAATCCAGTCTGAATCGGGTTTGTACAACAGGATTGTATAAATCAAAGTCTTCTAGTATAAACCTTCCTTAATTGGAAGAAGGGGAGACGTAGAAGGATTACACCACCTTCGAACTTCCAGAAACATATCATGTGTATCTTATTTCTGCACTTGTTCTTTCATCCTAGCCATCGAGCCGTTCTTACATACAAGAACAGACCGTTCCGCACTTACTTTCAGTGGTCTGTTCTGTACAAGAATTGATTAAGAAACAGATTTATTTCACTAATCCGAAAGAAATCACAAAGGATTGATTTTTAGAAGGAGTGTTCATTCACCCCCCCCCCCCTCTAAACACTCCGGACCGATCCTAACAAAAGTGATCTACATGAAAGTTGTAGCCATTTCTCTTAGCTTTCCACGGAATTAAGAATCGCTCGATTTCGAGTTCTTATGAGAGAGTTATGCTCGAAATACGAGGCGATGCTCCTGCTGTCTGTTTGTTGGATGAAGCAGCACATGGGGTTACTTGCATAAGCTTTTTGGCCATCTTAACGTCCGAGTCAGTCTTTCACTTCCAATGATGACTTGTAGATCTTTGTCTTAGCTTTCCAACCCATACTGAATCGTTCCGTTCCAATAAGCGAGCTAAGAGTTATGGCCAACAGACTGACAGTTGCTTGCTGAAACAGCTCGATCTTACAGGCGCCACATGGCGTGACTTGCAGAAGCCTTTTGGACATTGTAACGTCCGATTCAGTCTTTCACTTCCAAAGATAACTTGTAGATCTTTGTCTTAGCTTTCCAATCCATACTGAATCGTCTCGTTCCGATAAGCGAGCTAAGAGTTATGCCCACCAGACTGACAGTTGCTTGCTGAAACAGCTTGCTGTTTCTTCGCGGTACAGCTCGATCTTGCAGGCGTCTTTTCTCCTTGATAACATTCGAACTAGCCGATCTGTTGTGAAATATGACTTTTAGTATTTTGAGTTGGCTGTTCAACCTCTTTGGAAGCACACCATTTCGATATCCGAGCTATGAGATATGATCGAAACAATCCGCTCTGCCAGAATTTCAGTCTTGGTTCAGCTTGATATTTTCAAGCTACTTCTTTGTAATTCATCAAGCTCTTAAATACGATATATGAACTGTACACTTGATGAAATATGTTAGCAACACAATAACAAGTTTTGTTAACATCAAAACCAAGATTATTCGGGTTTCCAAAACCCAACACAGTGAGTTGGAGATCCATGCTACAGACTTGGGCGTCAGGCAAAAGAATACAGAGGATTTCTGCGATAGTCAAACTGCCATGTGTCTGGCAAAGAACCATGTTCTTCACAGTCGCACCAAACACATCGATGTCCACTACTTGGGAAATAATAGAAGAATGAGATATTATAACTCAGGAAAATTGAGACTGCAGATAATCCTGCAGACATGTTAACAAAGGTGGTGACATGGATCAAGTTTCAAGACTGTTTGGACTTGATCAACATCTCTCGAGTTTCGAACGCCTAATGGCATACTGAAGAATGCATCACATATTGATGGAAAATCGTCAAGGTGGAACTTGTAGGATAATAGCCATTTCCAGAAGCTTTGAATGTTCATGGCCGGTGGCTAATTTTCCACATGCAATACTGTTCATTTGGAGGCCTGGATGGTGGACGGTGGGATGTGGCACACCTTGGAATTCAACAATGGCAGGAATACAAGTTGGCATGAAATTTTCCATAGAAGGGTTTGTGCACCTATATAAACCCATCAACTCTTCCTTTGGAAATTCATCCCTCAATCTGAAATAACTCAATAACAAGCTTTTAAGCATTTGTATATGTTTCTGTGAGCTGTGAGGTGATCTTAGAGAATTTGTAATTCTCATCTGAATTTTTCAATAAATTGTGTTTGCCTCACGTGGACTTAGGCAATTGCCGAACCACGTAAATATTCGTGTTCTTGTATGTATGTATGATGCTTACACTTTATTTTAGGTATTCTGGCACAACTGATCATAGTGATGAAAATGAAGATTCCGGAAGCAACGTATGACATTGGCTAGTCGCTTACATAGAGTCCTTTTGGGACGGTCAGGACAGTAGGAGAAGGCAAAGAGAGCGCAAAGGAGGGCAGAAATAGTATAGTGGTGTTGTGAAATTTTGAATCACGAATATAAAGGGGAAAAATAGGTCTCAGTCCATATGGTAAGGCTTTACTATACTATTGAACATTTGTATGTAATGTTTTCTCAATCTCGCTCCATGTTTTGTTGGTTTATGCTTGGTCATTGTTAGTTTTTGTTTTGTTTTTTGTTTTTTGTTTTTTGTTTTGTGTTTTTTTGCTTTTTGATGACAAGGGAATACGTAGCTGCTATATTTGGATTGTGCACTGGGTAAACCCACAGACTGATGCATTAACATGCAAAACACGTCAACCAGATAAATCACACTAGGCAAACCCAGTATGACTATCACCTGCTTAGTCCTTGTTAGTTGTTATTGTCTCCCTCTTTTAGGCTACGTTAGGTATGGTGGATGACGAAGGATTAGGTAAAATTATCTTAGTCATCCTACGTTTGGTTTGATTTTAACTATGATGCGCAGACACTCCTAAAAATCACTCGGTGCAGTGTCCTCGGACACTCATCGGACACGTGTCAAACATGCCACATGGCGTGTCCATTATTTAGTAATAAAATAAAATTAGACACCCGTATCGCACACTCACCTCAAAATCGGACACCCGTATTGGATGGCTGATGGGCGTGTCCGAGCCGTGTCCGACACAGAAATGACACTTTTGGTTTTAATTGTACAATTTAAATTTTTTTTTGTTAAAATAAAATTTAGAGATATTACTTAAACTCTATTTAATTGAAGTAATATACATTTGTTGTTAGTATGAGTGATACTATGATGATTTCAGTGACATACATTTATATATATTATTTTGAATTTAGTAAGAATATTTTGATAGTGATATTTTATTTGGACGTGTTTGTTAAACTTTATATTAATTAAAGTAATAAGTATTTGGTGTTAATGTGAGTGATATTATGATGATTACAGTGACATGCATTTATTTATATGTTTCTTGAATTTGGTAAGAATATTTTTGTTAATTTTATATGGTTTTAGAATTTTAAAAATGTGAATTTCTAGTATTTGTAATATATATATATATATATACACACGTGTCCACCGTGTCGTATCCTGACAATTTTGAAAATCTGTGCCGCCGTGTCCATGTATCACCGTGTCAATGTCATGTCGTGTCAGTGTCGCCGTCTCAGTATCCGTGCATCGTAGGATTTTAAAGACCCATTTCTAATATCCAAGCTATTGTACCTTAACTCTTACTTATCACTTCTCGGTGGTGTGATAAATAGGGGTGTTTATCGGACCGGGTCGATCTGGACCCGGTCCAAAACCGGACCGGTTAGTCCGATCTGAAATCGGAACCGGTCCGGGGCGATTTTTTTAAATCCAAATCGGTAGCACCACCGGTTCCGGTGCTACCGGTTTGGAACCGGTTCCGGAACCGAAATCGGTTAAATTTTAAAAAAAATAATAATAATAAAAAAAAAAATTTGTTCAACGTTGGCAACGGCTATAAAGCCGTTGCCAACGTTCAATTTCTTTTTTTTTTAATTTTTTTTTGTTTTATTTTTTGAAATCTATAAATATGTGCATATTTTTCATTGTTTTACTCACAATTCATTCTTCTCACAATTCTATACTTCAATCTCATATTTTCCTCTCAATTATGCTATCTACAATTTATATATAATAATGGCATCTTCATCTAGCAGCGGCGCTGGTCGTAGCCGGGGTCGTAGTCGGGGTCTCGTCCCGGGTCGTCTATCACTGAGTTCATCTTCGGCAACGAATTTGCCCGTACCAATACCTGAGTTAGATGAAAGTTATGATTTTTTTGCTGACCTCAATGTTGGTGGTTCCTCTATGAATGTCGAACCACAACAACCCGAGCAACCTGTCGAACCTCCTGCTGCCCAAGCCCAAGAGAGACAACAAGTGGAGTCATCCGGAGCCACTACAGCAGCGAGTAGACAACCGACTCGTGCCAAAAGAAGTAAGATATGTGATCATTTTGAACTCGGTCAAAAAGAAGGTACTAATGAATCTGTTGCAATATGTAAATTATGTAAAATGCAATATTCATATAAAGCTAGTGGTTCCAGTGGAGGCACTGGAACATTTAAAAAACACTTAGTAAAAAAACATAATTTTGATGAGACAACATTACAACCATTAGGTCGAGAAGCAACACAAGCACAAATTAATGTTCTCACTGGCACGAATTTTATTTTAACTGCTGAAATTAACCGTAGGTCACTTGTTAGATATGTGATTAGATGTGAACTACCTTTTATACAAGCTGAACATGCTGGTTTTATTGAATTTGCTTCATCTATACAACCCATGTTTAAACATATTTCCAAGCACACACTAAAAAGAAATTGTATGGACGTATTTGTTGAATATAGAAATACATTGTTTCAACATCTTTCTAGTTTGCCTTGTAGGGTTAGCTTAACAACCGATATTCGGACAAATGTAAATTCAGATTCATATCTTGTTGTCATTTGTCATTGGATTGATGATAATTGGTGTATGCAAAAATGGATTTTGTCTTTAGATGAGTTAGATTGTGCACATACTGGTTATGTATTGCTAAATATGTATTCAACACTTGTAGACATTATGGAATTCAGGATAAGGTATTTTCGATCACATTAGACAATGCAGCGAATAACAATGATGCGATGCGTGATTTAAAGACCTATCTAAAACCAATGCTTGATGGTGTTTTTTTTCATGTTAGATGTGCATGTCATGTGATTAATTTGGCTGTTAAAGTTGGTTATGAGGACAATCACTCAGCATGTATTGACAAAATGAAATACTGCGCTAAATGGTTACGCACGAGCCGTGTAAAGCGCGATTGGAAACAATTATGTTTATCTAATGGTTTAAAGCATCTTCTTTTTCCATCACCAATAGAAACTAGGTGGAATTCATTGTACAATTTGTTGAATGCTATGTTACCTTACAAAGATATTTTAACTCCATTTTATAATTCATATCAAATGCCTGATAGCGATGGTAGTATTTATTTGACTAATGATGATTGGGAATTTGTTGAAAATTGTGTATCATTGTTAGGTACTTTCAAAGAAGCGACGGAACGCTTCTCCGGTGTTACTTATCCAACTTCCGTTTATTTTCTTCATTTAGTATTTAATATGTTTGATAAGTTTATAGAATTTAGAGATGACTATGACTTGCATTCTTTTGTTAGTGCAATGGAAACTAAATTTATAAAATATTGGGAACAAATCCCACACGTGCACTGCATCGCAATATTGCTAGATCCTAGTCAATGTTTATCTTCATTTGAGATCTTTTTTGAATAATATGCTAAATTTTTGGGGAAGGTTGTTGACGATCAAAAGACGTCCACAATGCAATCTCTTCAAAATATGTTTCAATTGTATTATAATCAACAGGCAAGTGAATCATCGCAACAAAGGTCTGCTGAAGAACAACCACAAGCTCAAACTAAAGGTGGGGGCATCAATTTGCTTAGACCGCTGGGCAGGAATAACTTAAGGGAAAAGGAGCTTCTACTAGCACGTCGATTGAGTTGCAAATTTATCTGAATTATCAATTTGTAACGGAAGACAACTTCGACGTGTTACAATGGTGGAAGTCAAATGCGGCACAATTCCCCATCTTAGCCAAAATGGCTAGAGACGTGTATGCGGTACAAGCTTCAAGCGTCGCTTCTGAATCTGCATTCTCAGCATGTGGCCGAATTATTTGAGAATACAGAAGTAGTCTCTCTGCTGATTCGTTATGCATGCTCACGTTACTTAAAGATTGGTTTGAAGCAGAATGTAAGAATAGAAGAGATGGGGCGGTTGACGAATTCGTAAACCATTATGACGAGCAAGAAGAAGAGAACGCAAAAACAATACTTATCAATTATGAAGAGTGCTAAACAGCAATATTTTTTTATTTTGATTTTTTAATTGCTATCTATTCATCTATATTATGAAATGAAGAAGGAATATATTGAATTTGTGATGAATATTGGGGAAACATTTACAACATTAAATAAAAAATAAATAAAAGTTTTTGAAATTTTTTTTTAAAAAAAAACATACGAAAAAAAAATGGACCGGTTCGGCCCGGAACCGGTTGGAACCAGAACCGGAACCGATCAGGTTCCTTACCTGACCGGTTCCGACCTTAACGGCCCCGGAACCGGCCGGTTCCGGTCCGGATCGGACCGGACCGGTTCAAGCCAATAAGCACTCCTAGTGATAAATCATCTCCTTCATTCAATTTACCTACATACCGTCAACTTTTCTTTTTCGCTATTTTACAATATTTTGAACCTGAACTTAGCAAGCGAGATTCTTGAATACATATGCAATCCTGAATTCAGACTGTAAATGAGGATTCTTTACACTGAAAATCCATGAAATTGAACCTAGGCAACTCCTTTCCAGTCTCCTTTGAAGGGCATGGAGGTAATGGTGTGGCCATTCTCCTCGGCGATGGCCATCATAGAACAATTCTGATCAGCCTGTGTATGAGGAGTTTCGTGGATTTTTTGTACTTGCTGATTTCAGGAAATGCCCTAGGCAACTATTCTATGGTGGAAGCATTGGGGCTTCTTGACCTAGCCATGGGATTTTGGAGATGAAATTATTCTTGTAAGGCTCACAAAATTTACCTTTATTGAAAATTTCAAAAAAAAAAATGAAGATGAGATATAAGGATGAATTTTGCAGAGAAGAAACAAGGAAATAGAAGATGGTAGGTTGGAAGAAGAGAAAATCCATATTTTGGCAAAAATAAAAAATAAGAAAAGCAGACAGAAGGAGAGGATGTGCAATGGAAAAGAAGGTGATAGTTGAGGCTACTTTGGTAAGTATATAAAATTAATCCATCATTCTAAAATTATACCAAACACCATATATCTTATCACACTATTATATTTATTCATATATTTCAATTTCTTATCCTTCTTTCATTATCATATTATTATAACATTATTCAAACCAAGCGATACCTTAGTATACAAGTATCGCAATATATTAAGGTTGTTAAAAAATATAATATTACAAGTATCGTAACAGTTGTAAAAAAAATTGTCTACACTATTATCAATTGAAATATACATCTGTAGTTGTTTTTTTATCTGTACAATATATTAAATTTTTTTCCCAATATATCCATATTTTTTCATAGCGGGAAACATGATAATTTTTTTTAAAAAAAATCATTAATTATTATTACATCAAGTATTTTAGGAAGAACGGAAATAATATATTAAGAGAGTATGGTAGTTCTTTTTGTCGTATTTCATGACAATTTTGTATAGAGATAAATTATAAATGCAATCAACAAAATTTTAATCTGAATGATGATAATGTAGTATCAGCTTCTACATTTAAAAACCCAAAATAATATTTGCCCAATAGCTTAATCCAGTGATGGAGCTATAAGTTTTGTATAAGATGCGAAGCTAAGCATTTTAAAGTTTTCAATGACCCGATTTAGTCCTAATATTTCAGAATAAAAATCCAATTCAGTCCACGAGGTTAAGTCAATGGCCAAAAGCAAACAGGGAGGGATTAAGTTAGGAATATGCTTAAACTTTAGGATTAAATTAAGAACAAACCAGATCCGGCTTTTTTCCTATTTTTTTAAAAAATTCTTGAATAAGTCTCTTTCCATTTATTTCTCGCCGTCGACTTAATGTTGGGACTGAACCACGATTTTTTTTAACTTTAGGTACCAAACCGGGTCACTAAAAGCTTTAGGGATTGAACTAGGAATTTTTTTTAAAATTTTAGGAACTAAACCAGGTCACTTAATGCTTTAGAGGCTGAACCGGGAATGGACTCAAACTGCAAAGACGTTTAATGATTTATTCCTATTAATTTCTTAAAGATTGATTGAGAAATGGACTGAAAATGCATATGATTTGTTGCTGATTTGCAGTACTTAATTACAGACCCGGGGATCACAGGTTATTCCTTGCTAACATATGGGGAAAACCCAATGTTAGATCCAAGGGTCAAGAATTGATTTGGGTATGTGGGGTCCACACATATATGTGGACTCCATATACCCAAATCAATTCTTGATCATTAGATCTATTGTTAGGATAGTGCACATATGCTAGCATCTCATTTCCTGGGGATCACAGAGCGTGAACAGGGGCGGGTACAGCGGATGAACTAACTCCTCGCGGGGCCAATGTGTATCAAAGTGGGAGAAATCAGTTGTGAAGGGCCAAAATTTTTATCATTTGCAGTTTTTGCTGGGCATTGTGAGGCGGGAATGAAGATTGCCATTATTTTTAAAAATAATGGCAATATATTGGAGATTTTTAAAAAAGTTTTTTTATTTTTATTTTTTAAATATGGGTTAAATCGATACTAATTATGAAATATAGCATACATATAGCATTTAACTATATTTAAATATTCGTTAAATCCATACTATATTAAATATATATAAATAAATAAATATATATATCCTGTATATATTCATATAATTCTTGGCAAACATTTTGTGGATAAGTACTCAATTCTTGGAACATAATCTTTAATTTCCATAATTATGAAAAGCCAACCAAATAATCATAGTCAAAACTTATTTTAATCTTTGACCAAGGTATTGTGGAAGAAATGTTTTTAATAATTTCCGATCCCTTACATGGAACTAAGAATTTATTAATAGAATCACTATATTCAAAAACTTGGAAAAAAATAAACTTTTTATTAATGAATGACATGTATTTTTTTATTTGTCTATATATATATATATAATTAGCTTTGTTGCCTTAATGTTTACATTTATAGTGGATTAAATCAAACTTTTATTTATTTATTTAGTTTTGGTATGCCCCTTCCAAAGCAAGTCAACAAATTTAAACAACTATCCAAATTATACGAGGTCCTAGAAAAAATTCAATTCAATTATTATTATTTATTACCATTTGTAAAATAAAAATCTTACAAAATCTTCACAATTACTTTAAGAAATATTAATTAATTATTTTGCTCCGATTTTACTTGAATAACACTATAAATAATGACCTTTCTCGCTACTTTTTACCCATTCAATCCAGAATTAAGAAAAAAAAGAAACAATCTAGCTACTTGAGTCCCAAAGTTGCTTTAAAGTTAGGATTCAAAAAATGAAGAAATTTAGCGCATTTTTTGCGATTATTATGATATCGGGACTCGTTAATCACATCCGAAAGGTGGATGCAGCGACATATATTGTTGGAGATTCTTCAGGCTGGGATTTTGGTGTTGAAGGCTGGGAACATGGCAAGAGATTTAGGGCAGGAGATATCCTTGGTAAGCATTAGTTTATATAATCAAACAGTTCACCGCTTTATCAAAAGTTATAGCTACTGTAACGGTGTAATTCAAAATCTTTAAATTGTACAATATCCAAAATTAAATCGTTATTGGCTATTGTTCCCGACATAATTTTTTTCCTGAATATTGCAGAGTTTGATTACATCACAGAGGGAGAGGAACACAATGTGGTGGGGGTGGACAAGGCAGGCTACGATTCATGCAAAGTTCCACCACATGCAAAAATATATAGTTCTGGCAATGATAAAATAAGGCTTAATAAAGGGGGCAATTATTTTATTTGTGGTGTTCCGGGACATTGTCAAGCTGGAATGAGAATTGCTGCTATTGCATCTTAGGTTGTTTTGGAATTTTATTTATCTAAATAAAAGAATTGGAATAGATCTTCTTGTAATTCAATAATTCATAGTACCTGTTTGTTTAATCGAGAATTGAGCAACGAAGCGTTGCTATATCTATTATTTCTCTATTCCTGGAGTTTTCTTGTCAAGTTTTAATAAATGTTTTTCTTTGGTTGAAAATGTTGTTCAAAATTTATTGGATATTTATCTAGGAAGGTAACAAGCAAAAACAATAAATGGCTTTGTAGTAGAAATGCCGATGTGTGATTTGGAATCTCCGTCCTTAAGATAATTTTGCCCCGTAACAGTTCAATTGGCAATTTGTCTTTCAAGATACAACGACTATGATTTATGATAGGAGCACTCCAAATCACAAATCATTTATACCACAAAGGTTTAAAAGCGCTTAACAAGAACAAGGATGAAAATACACAAAATACTCAGATTTTGATCTTTAAAACGTGGCATCAATTTCGAAATTCAAGTGAGGGATGTTATATTTATAGTATACCAAGAGATATGTCCAAAAATACACCATTTGGAGGTATCCCATCATGAAAAAGCGTAGTCAAACGTGAAAACACACAACTCTGCGCAGGGCACGATCGATCACGACTTGGGGCGCGATCAAAGGAAAGCTACTGCCTTGCCGCGATCGATTGCGGCATTATCTGCGATCGATCGTGCGACCTCTTTTCTTTCTTTTGATTTAATTCAAATTTTCAACAATCCCTCATATGAATTAATGATCTTTATATGCATAATCTTATTTTGTTATGTGAGAAAACCGTGGATCCGCTTATGAATGGTTAACCAAGAGATTATTTAAAAGTGGGAATGAGGTTAAAACCCTGTAGTCAAAATCTCATAGTGGCTACCCAAACTTGTTGATTGGATATCCCAAGATCTAGGGTCAAAAATGGACAACTAAATTATAAGAATGTATACACATCTTGGAGATCAATCTTCAACCCATTCCTATGATAAGAGATGTAGCCTGCAAAGAGGGTACGAGGATAGGCAAAAAGTCTTTAATGATTCCTAAGGCATATAAGGATATGTTGAATTATAGCGGGATATTGTTTTAGGAGATCACTTACGTAAGTGTGAAGTGTGACCGCTGCAAAAATTGGAAAGCACTTACGAAACCAAACGTAATCCATGGCCGATACGGACACAACCTTAAAACCAATACGAAGGTTAGAGTTGTTATGATGTGGGTTCAATTGTCTCGATTTACACAAACTACTAAATAATTCAAGACTTTAAGTTCACTATTAAGTCAATAAATCCGATTGGATAATACTACGGAAGGTTCAAAGCCGCAAGCTACATCTCCAGATGCTATAATGATTCGTAAAAGGCACCCATTGCATTCATGCATTAATTTTAATTCACGTGGGGATAGTTGGAAAAATATGCTTAATGAATTGAAATTAAGCAAGTTGGACACGTGGAAAAACTCGAATACTTGATAAATGACAAAACGATCAAAAAATGACAAAAAAAATACTGCCCTGGGAAAATCCAGGCAGTCTGGGCAGCGCCCGAGCATTGCCCAATTTTTTGGGCAGCAAGCTGGGCGCTCGAGCACCGTATCCTGGTGTTCGAAAGCCCGAGATTCTGCCGGAAAAGTTTGTGGAGGTTTTTTCGTGAACGGATATTATGTCCTTTTATGGTTTCATAAGGCCAAGTATAAATATAACAATCTGTGATATCCCCGAAATGATTAATTGCAATTGGGCATTAATTGTGTTTATATGATTAATTATGATGGTAATTAATTGATTATGTGCTGGATTTAATTAATGTGTTGAAATGCTTAGTCACATGATAGAGTGACCCGGGAGGGCATTTCAGGGCGCATGTTGTGCATGTTTGGGAAATGGTTATTAGCATGATTTATTTGCCATGGGTAGCAATTAATTGGAAATCATGAGTTTAATTGATATTTGGTGCATTTTGGATTAATGCTTTTAAAAAATATATTGTTGGGGTGTTTTATACACCATGGGATTGTGGAATGCATTTTAATTAATTAACACACTTTATTACCCCAAACCCCCACCATACATTTCACTCTCACTTTTCAACTTTCCCAAATAACACCTCCCAAACCCTTCCTTTGTCCATTTTCGTTTTTGTGCTTAAGGGTGGAGAGAAACCCTTCCAAAAATCTTGTTTTGTGGAGTTTATTGGGAGATTTGAAGTCCCCAAGAGGTATGGATACCTCATTGTTGATTTTGTGGTATTTTATTTGAGTTTGAAATGGTTTGAAGGGTTTTGAAATGGGTTTGTATGAGTTGGTGTTATTTTTGGGTGAGTGTTAGATTTATGGTTGTATGATGATGTTTATTGAAGATTTGTAGTGATTTGGTATGGTGGATGTTTGATTATTTGAGTTTGTTTGAGTTGGGGAAGGAGATGGGTGAATAGTGCCTGAAAATCGGGTGTGCAGGACTCGGCGATCGATCGGCGCCACCAGCGATCGATCGCGAGCTGCAAGGGCTGAAGGCAGTAGCCTTCAGCGATCGATCGCGAGTTTGGCGCGATCGATCGGCGAGGTCGCGATCGATCGGCGCAAACTCAGCGATCGATCGCGGATTGAAATTTTTTGTTGGGCGAGGCAGTGTGGTCTCGCGATCGATCGGGGCTATATGGCGATCGATCGCGAGACACCAAAATTGATGTTTTTGGATATTTTTGTGGGATTTTTGGTATTGGACTATTATTGGGTTCTAATATTGATTTGTGTGAATGTGTAGAACCATCCCAGGTGGCAACACAGCCAAGGAATTGAAGTCCTACCACATCCTATTTTTGGAAAGGTACGTAGAGGACGCACGGGCACCCAACGGTACATGTATCTAATATACTCATTGTTTATGCATTGTGGATGCGAGTATATATGGGATTATTGCATTGTGGATGCAAATACATGTTGAATTATGCATGATGATTGTAGATGCATATGATTATTGGTGCACATCCCATGAGTCGTGTTCATCCCTTGATGATTTTAATGCTTGCCGCAATTTGTTTTGGTTCCGCTAAATGTGAAGCAAGGGGTGGGAGCGCCGCATGTCACATTTGAGCGTGGTTATCATATAGGGCGAGGAAAGGATATTTGCCGCTCAATGTGAGGCGAGGGGTGGGAGTACCGCATGTCCATTGAAGCGAGGTTATTCTATGCCGCCTATATGTAAATAAGCGATGGGCATTAAAATACATTGTGATGGACAGACTAGGGATTGGTGTTTGGTATTTGATATTGATGAGATGGTATTATGTCATGACATGTGTAGACCATTGAAAATAATCTATTGATTATACTCATGAGTTATGGTACAGGGACAACCAAACGGGAAGTGTTTGAAATGCATGGGAAAAACAGGAAGTGTTTTATTATGATTATGCATTTACGCTTTATATTCATATTGTGTTGTATATGAATGTTATCATTGCTCATGTTTGGGGGTTGTCCTTGTAGGTACTTTTGGCATGATATGAAGGGGGCTAAGACGGGTTGAGACCGTGAGCTTGAAGAGCAATTTTGGTAGATGAAGGACATGATTATTTTGTATAGTGTCTACTCTAGGAGTAGTGTAAAACTATAATTGATAACATTCTTTTGATGGGGAATGTAATTAATCCATTGATAGTCCTCATTTTGGCATGTAACTCTTAGGCTCATAGCCTCAACACGATTAATTACTCTGATCATTTATATTAGCTCTAATTATGCATTTAATCCGCACTTAAGGATTAGGGTCCTTACACAATCCTAAGTGAATTAAAAACATTTTTATGCAAGATCAAAGTCATTTTCTGAGAGAAAAATCTGCATAAATATATTGTTCATACCTTGTTCTTGTTGAAATGCATTTAAATCTTTGTGGTTTGAGGACTTGTGATTTGGAGTGCTCCTATCACAAGTCATAATCTTGGGAAATGATTGCCGCTAACCGTAAGCACCATAGCGAGGCAATATCGTTTCAAGGACAGAGATTTCAAATCTCGCATCGACAAACATTCATAATGCCATTATTATTTTACTTGCTATTATTCCTAAGATACACATCATTACTAAAATTCGATCACGCGAAGCAACTTGTTATTCAAAATTTACTCGATGTGTATCTTAGGAAGGTAATAAGCAAAAAACAATAAATGGCTTTGTAGTAGGAATGTCGATGCGAGATTTGGAATCTCCGTCCTTAAGACAATATTGTCCTGCTACGGTGCTAACGGTTCAATTGACAATTTGTCTCCCAAGATACAACGACTATGATTTGTGATAGGAGCACTCCATATCACAAATCATTTAAACCACAAAGATTTAAAAGCGCTCAACAAGAACAAGGATGAAGATGCACAAAATAGCCAGATTTTGATCTTTTTAATGTGTTATGAATTTCGAAATTCAATGTTCAATTCAAGTGATGGATGTTATATTTATAGTATACCAAGATATATATCCAAAAAGATACCATTTGCATAATGCCACGATCGATCGCCCCTGTTTCCAACACAAGGAAAGCTACTGCTTCGCGCGATCGATCTAGGCATTTTTTGTGATCGATCGCGCGACCTCTTTTATTTATTTTGATTTAATTCAAATTTCCAACGTCAAATGTGTTGTTGCCATATATTACACTATTTGTCACACCCCGAGCTGATGACGACGTACATGTGATTGGGCTCAGGAAAAAAAGCAACTGTACAATGAACTTCTATAACAACTATTTTGTATCTACACTCGCTTTACGAAATGCTTAACGTAAGTGATTATAGTAGTCCATTATAACTCACTATAAACAATCTTAAATTATCATTGTCAACAGATAAGGGTTCATATTGTTCAATGCTTTTCCATACATGGGTTGACTCGATATACTAATTTTCTTATAGTTATTTTCGCATTTCGAAAAGGTATAAAACTTGGTAATTATGCAATTTAATTCTTCATCGAAGTTAGAAAATATTGTTTTCACATACTCATGATCTGCTTAGTCCTTGTTAGTTGTTATGGTCTCTCTTTGACCATCGTTGTACATAACTACATCTACGTATTTTATCTATTGCTTTTCATATACAAGTGAATAATTGACAGATAGAGTCATATTTAATCACGACCGCCAATTCAAATATTTTACTTTGATGTGTTCAAATAAAATATTATATTACAAGTATCGCAACAGTTGTTTAAAAAAAAAACAAATTATCTACACTATTATCAAGAGAATATACATATGTAGTTGTATTTTTATCTCCAAAATATATTAATTTTTTTTCCCATTATATCCTTATTTTTTCATAACGGAAAACATAAGAAATTTTTTAAAAAATAAATGATTAATATTACATCAAGTAATAATATATTAAGCGAGTATTCATAACAATGTTTTATAGAGATAAATTATAGATAATATACTATTAGCTTTTGCATGCAAATAATTTTATAATTTTATCGAGTCCCTACCAACCCCTCCATGCTAATGCTTTCTTCCTATAAATTGTCCTTAACTAGCATTTGCATAATCATATCCATAATATCATAAAAACGGGAGTGAATCATGATGTCTAAGGGAAGAGGCAGTGCATTAATTATTTTGATGGTGGTTGTGGTAATGGCGGTGGTTTTCCACTGCCAAAGTGGCCTAAACCCGAAATTTTTCATTTGTTGAAAACAGGGGCGCGATCGATCGCACAGCAGGCGGTGATCGATCGCGCCATGTGTCTGTTGACAGAATGATATGTCCATTCATGTTGGGGTGCGATTTTTTCATGATATGATCCATCTAAATGGTGTCTTTTGGAAACAAACCTTTTACTATAATAAAACATCCCACACTTGGATAATTGATTCATTTTTCAAAATATACATCAGATTGAAGATCAAATTTTGAGCATTTTGTTTGTTCATCAACTTTCTTCATGTTGAATGCTTTGAACTTTTGTGGTTTGAGGACTTGTGATTTGGAGTGCTCCTATAACAAATGATAGTAGTTGTATCTTGGGAGACAAATTACCAAAGCAAACCGTTAGTACAAAGGCGGGGCAATATTGTCTTAAGGACGGAGATTACAAATCTCATCTCGACGTAAACTTTAAAGATATTGTTATTCTTGTCACTACATTCCTAAGATACACATTGCTAGAGATATTTGAACAACAATCTCAAGATAATAACGACATCAAATAGCTTTTTCGAGTGCAACAACGACTCATGTTCATCATGGTGAAAGGCTTGAAAAGTTCAATGGGAATGATTTCAAGCAGTGGCAACAAAAGATGCTCATTTACTTGACCATACTGAGTTTGGCAAGGTTCTTAAACAAGGAGGCTCATACGATTGAAGAATGAGAGATTGACAACCAAAAGAGGGCGGCACTTGATGCATGGAATCAAAGCGACTTCCTATTTTTATTTTTAAATCGAAGAGAATTCAAAGTCCTACAACTTTCATTTGAAGACCGACGTCAAACTCGAAACAAAATGTGCCCAGAAACTCGAAACACATTCTGCATGCAACATGCATGAACATGCAGAGTCAAAAATGAGCACTTAAAGAAAAATCGACATAACTTTGACTTTGGAGTTCCAAATCGCATGCTTCTTTTTTAAAACTGTATAAAATTTAAAGATCTACAAATTTTATCTTTTGCTCAAAGTCACATTCAGACTCTAAGTGAACCGAAAATTCTAAACTATCTACTGCAAGAAACATAAAAAATTTGCTGATTCTGTTTTAACAAAATGACATCAACATTTTCACGTCTCTTTCTAGATTTTCGACTCAAATTCAACAAAATTCAACTAATTATAGTTAAAGACAGATTCATACCCTTGAAGACTCAAAAATTTCACCATCAAGCCAACCCAAGCTCCAAATCTTCCAATTCTTGAAGAATATGAAGTCTTTCCTTCCTACCTTTCTCAAACTCCAATTGCATGGAGGTTTTGCTCACAAATTCTCTCAATTTTAGGAGGGGGAATTTTCGAAATTTAGGGAGCAAACTCTAATAATTTTGGGGGGGGGGGGGGGGGGAATGACATATGCATGCTGAAAAGTGTGGAAATTGGCGTGGATCACTAAGCAAAGTGTTGGGGTTTTTTTTATAATTTTTCAATGCCAAGTGTCCATGTGATGCTTAATCATGTGTTTTGCATGGTGTTAGACAAAATTTGCATGCATAACTTGTATAATTTTGATATGCTTTATCTCAATGAAAAATAAGGTGTTGTGATTCGGAACACCTCAATTCGAATTCCCAGCTTTTAATCACCTGGGTTTGCTAACTCGTGATTAATCATAATTAATTAGCAACGGGGCCTTACAGTTTTTCAATTGAATGTTGAATCAAATTTATTTATTAAGATTGGGGGATCTTTTGTTTGAACTTGTGACTTCATTATTAAACTTTGATTGAATTCGTATATCCCACGTGTTCATGTTCTATATGCTTTCAAGAGAGTAGCTACCTTTGAATTGATATTAGTTATCGTGATTGAGATCGAGAGATGGTATTGTGACGAACTAAGTAAATTACACATTGGATTTCAGATTCAGATCGAGAGATGAGATCAAATACACATGTGATAGTCATAAATATAGTAATCAAAAGCTAGAAGTTCTTACAAAGTTTTATGCAATATTGAATTGTTAAATAAGTGCACGACAACTTACTGTAATTTTGTATTAGGTTTAATATAGCTTTAGAGAGTATATTAGATAATTTCGAAGAACTCACCACCTTAGAGCTATTTGGATATTCAATCGAGGGTCATAGGGATTACATTGGTGAACCGACTTCTTGATAATATTCTCTAGTTGATTTTTCTCGTCATCTTTGGTTTGCTTGGTTGGATAATTAGTAGTAGTTTAGTGAATTAGTATCTATTGAATTAATTATCATAGGTTAAATATAGTTTTAAGCGTCTTATTTGGTAATTACAGTTAGATCATGTGGGTTCAACGTTCATACTTCGTATTTCTATACTAAAACTTGACAGCCCTACACTTGCGGATTAATCGTTCACTACTGATATTTTATGCTTCAAAAAGTGACGACCAAATCACCACTGGTCTTGATGAATCAGGATGTCCTATGTGTTTTTCTGTATATGATTCGAGGAATCTCTGGTCAAAGTGGGTAGTGCTTATGAAAAAAGAGTTTTCATATATGCACACTATGAATCATATAACGTGAAATAAATACATAGTTATTGAAATCATAAGGGGCCTCGACCAACCAATGCCCTAGATTTAATCAGGATATATTGAGTGAAAGGAATATACTGCACGCTAACTATGACTGACATGTTCTCGTACGCTGCTAGTCATTTGTATCTAAGTCTTCGTGAATTGCAGATGCTAGGTGCTACCCACGAGGTTGTTGATGGGATTATATTTCGGTCATTGTCTATTAAAATAGTTTAATTGAAAATGGGGCATTCAGAGTAAGCCTAAAAAGTTGTTTGACTTCTAAAATCACAAAGGTTGTAATCATACTGCTATGATACACTTGAGCCTCGCTGCGAGGCTCACAATCAACCGGCCGCCGATCTATCAGTGAAAATTGAGACTTAAATGTTAATTGCTCAAATTGAGTGATTTAAAAGAGATGAATTTAATTTTTGAAAGCTACTCACTTTAGGGGAGTTTCTATATTTGAAAATGTTTCACTTATAGAAAGTTCTAAATTAAAACGTTTGATATATTTATGTTTCATAATTATGTCCATTGGTAGTACATCAAGTTGTTCAATCGGACTGACTGCCTTGGATTATGAGTTTGTATTTTTGTGTTGACTTTTGTGCAAGTGAGAGATTATTAACATAAGATGCCCTACAAGCCAATGGTTGGCATGTTAGGCTCTAAAATCCCTAGCCCAATTAGTGACTCAGACTCAACTATAAATATCTCACTTCTTCTCGACGGTTATGAATTTCATTCCATACACTCTCATAGAAACTCTGACTCAAACTAGCACTGGTGTTGGCTTGAAAATCTGATTAGTTGATTGGACTCGGTGGATCACATCATACATATTGATTCACTGCTTATCGGTAATCCACTTTTTTGCAATTAAGATTCAATATTTGCATGTTTATATATGAATCATGCACGATCGTCCATCAAATGTTTATATTTATTTCTATTCTTTGGATCTGACGTTGGGGGAATGAAACCCAATAACAATTGTCCTAACATTTGATTTAATACGAGGTGGCTCAATAATAGTTTTATATTTTAATGTAGGCATGATGTGTAAGTCAGTAACAGGGAATATGTTAACACTTTGCACTTGGCATGTGGTTCTACATTAAGTAACAACGACCCATGATTAAGAGGTGAGGCTATGCTACCCCACCCCATCCAAGATGTGGAACTACACAAGAAAAACATCTCTCTGTGTGAGTACTGGCAAGCTTAACCCAAACCAACTTAATAAATATAATGATTACTGTTCATTATGAATTATGAAATCGTGATTACTGAATCTGACAAATTTTATTAACGACTTTATGGCCCCGATTTCTTTCCTTGTTTTGCTTGATCTACGCCATCTTTTTAATTGAGCACTCGAACTAGCAGAAGATGATACCCTTGATAACCTTTTCAAGCTAGGATATGTAGATGAGGCTGTTTTGTTAATAATTAATATTAATTTGGTTAATATATTATTAAGATAATATCAAGAATATTTAATCCAGAAGATTGCGCACTATCTGGATAACCACCCACTATCTTTAAGTGGTGTAACTGTGTCAAACTCTAAGTCTTTGATGGCAAGACACTTATATAAATAGGACACTGCGGGGGGTCCCTAAGCCAAGCAATTCACTTCATAAAATACACCATCTATTAGAATTGCATAAGGTTTAGAAGAGCCCTCTTGCATCTCAATTCTTCAGATCTGTCTGGATCAAACTGCATATCAATGGCTGGAGGTAACACTGATCTTGAACTTTTATTTCCGCATATTCGATTTGTGTGCCGTATGTTTAGGTACATTGAAAATCGATTTAGTATTCATGTTAAACATCTAACATTTGGTATCAGAGCAGTTTTTGCTTTCGCCTTGATACGTTTGAGATTTTTGATCTGGGCAAAAATTTTGAAAAATAATTTTGATGCTATTTTGATTTTGTATCATGAATTATTTTTACACAATTTTCGAAATTCCCAATTTCAATTTTGGCATAAACCCTAGTTTTGAAATTGAACCAAAACCCTAGCCTTTGGAAATTATCAAATCGGCCACCATTTGGATTCCAACTCCGACGGTGAAGGGTACCGATCGAACCACCATGAGAAGAGGACCATCGGACGCCGCTAGATGGAATCATTCATCGGAAAATCGGAGGGAAAAATTGCATTTTCCGCTAGTGCGATTTGTCTCCTTTTTCATCAATTTTTGATAGATTTCCGACTATTTGGTTTGCGCCTCTGGATTTAACCGTCAATTAGGTGAATATCGACGTATGGATGGTGGTAATCGACGGCACAAGGTCACCTTTTGGCCGGATTCTAAAACCCTAGTCGCTGGCCGTGAGAAACAAAAAAAAACGATCTCGATTGCAGGCCATTTGTGACCGGCGAAGGTGTGGGAGTGATCGGCCGTGACCTTGGCACGATGGTCTGACATTGGTCGGCCGTAATTTGATCGGAGTTGGCGGCGGCGGCGTGAATAAATTTAGGGTTAGGGTTAGGTTTAGGGCTTTATTTTGTTCATTTTGGGAATTAGGGTTGGTTAATTTTAAGGCCCGTTTGGTTCTGTTTCATTCTGAAATTCGAAATTCTGCTTTATTTTTAATAATTTATTTTATGCAATCTTTATGTGTAATTTTGATTGTTTTATTATGGATAAATGCACCATAATTTATGTAAAGCATAAAATATTTTTATGCATGAATAATTAAGATGTCTAAGTAATTCGTATAATTTAATTGATTAAAGTATAGCCACAGCAGCTTTAATTGATTAAATTATTCATTAATCATGTGAATTACATAAAGTTCAATAGACAATATTTATATGAATTAAGATAAAGCATAAAATATTTTTATGCATTCAGAAAATGTCTAAGTGATTCCTGTAGTTTAATAAATTAAAGTATAGCCACAGCAGCTTTAATTGATTAAATTATACATTAATTTTGTGGATCATTTAATGTAATATAGGCATTACATTAATTCAATTATTGCATAGTTTTATGCATTCAGATTAAATGTCTATGTGATATGCATTATATGATTGATTAAAGTGTAGCCACAGCAGCTTTAATTAATTAAAGTGCATGAATTTCTCAAACATCACATAAAGCTAAATAGACATTACTTGTAATTAATTATATTTGATATAATGGAATTTATCCCACAGGAAATTTTATTATATTAAATATGTTCAATTAAGATGAGATATTGAATTATTTTCTTAATTTGCCCACAGGTATTAAGAATGTCGGATAATTCGATAGTTTTATCATAAAGTTATATGAATTTATTTGAATTAGAAATTTAGCCCACATGTAATTTCTATGTCAGCGGTTCATAAGTTATTGCATGATTTAAATGGGTAAAACATGTCATTTAGTTATTTGCTTCGAAAATTGTGATATAAGCATGTATTTTAAATTTTCTTGCAGTTATTCAACCTGTTAATTTATCTGATATAAAATGTGAAGTTCCTGAACTCAAAGGTGATAACTATAAGGTGTGGAAGGAGAGGATTCTTCTCCATTTAGGCTGGATGGATATTGATTATGCTATACGAAAAGATGAACCACCTGCTATTACTGAAACCAGCATTCCAGATGATGTTGATCTTTATGAGAAATGGGAACGATCTAATCGTCTCTATGTTATGTTCATAAAGACCAAGATTTCTGCTGGGATCAGGGGTTCTGTCGATCAGCATAATAATGTCCATGATCTGCTGAAGGCTATTGATGCTCAATTTCAGTCTTCGGATAAGGCATTGGCAAGCACCTTAATTTTGAAGTTTTCATCGATGAAGCTCACTGGTATTAGAGAAGTGCGTGAGCATATCATGCACATGAGGGATATAGCAGCTCAACTTAAGACACTTGAGGTTGAGATGTCTGATACTTTCCCGGTGCACTACATTCTGAACACTTTGCCTTACCAATACGGTCCATTTAAGATTTCCTACAACACACATAGGGACAAATGGTCAATAAATGAACTTATGACCATGTGTGTTCAGGAAGAGGGTCGATTGGCTATGGAGCAACCTGAAAGTGTGCATGTAGCTACCCATATGAGGAAGAAAGGTCAGCACAAGCATAAGGGGAAAGGCAAAATGCCTATTCAGCTGGATATTAAGAAGGAAATCAAGTGTTTCTTTTGTAAGAAAAAGGATCACATTAAGAAAGATTGCCCCAAATTCCAGCAGTGGCTTGAAAAGAAAGGTACACGATTCTCATTTGTTTGTTATGAATCCAATATGATTGATGTTAATCATAACACATGGTGGATTGATTCTGGTTCTACAATCCATGTTACCAATTCCTTGCAGGGATTGCAAAACCTAAGGAAGCCATTGGGAAGTGAGCAGAGCATCTATTCTGGAAACAAGATGCCCTCACATGTGGAGGCTGTTGGGACATGCAAATTAGTTTTAAGTAGTGGTTTCGTTTTGATTTTAGAAAAGACATTTTATATTCCAAATTTTTCTAGAAATTTGATTTCAGTTTCAAGACTGGTATCTGTTGGATTTTCATTTAATTTTTCGGATTTATCATTCAGTTTATTTTATAAATCTGAGATTATTGGAAATGGTACTTTGTCTGATGGTCTTTTTCGATTGAATTTACAAAATGATACCACTAATTCTATAATGCATGCTCAACAAAATATTGGTATTAAAAGATGTGTTGTGAATGAGAATTCCTCTATTTTGTGGCACCGGAGATTGGGACATATCTCCATTGATAGAATTAAAAGATTAGTGAATGATGAAGTACTTAGTGCTTTGGATTTTACCGATTTTGACACTTGTGTGGACTGCATTAAGGGTAAGCAGACCAACATGTCAAAGAAAGGTGCTAAGAGGAGTTCTGATATATTGGAGATCATACATACAGACATATGTAGTCCTGATATGGATTCGTATGGTCAGAAATACTTCATCACCTTCATTGATGATTATTCACGATATATGTATCTCTACTTGCTTCATAATAAGTATGAAGCGTTGGATGCTTTTAAAGCATATAAGGCTGAAGTAGAGAAACAATGTGGTAAGCAAATTAAGATCGTGAGATCAGATAGAGGTGGTGAGTACTATGGTAGATACACTGAGAGTGAACAAGCACCTGGTCCGTTTGCTAAGTTTCTTCAGGAGCATGGGATTGTTGCCCAATAGACCATGCCTGGTTCTCCGAGCCAAAATGGTGTGGCGGAAAGAAGAAACCGGACATTAATAGACATGGTGCGTAGTATGCTTACTAGTTCTAAACTTCCTAAGTCATTGTGGACTGAAGCTCTTAAAACGGCAGCGTATATATTAAACCGAGTTCCAACCAAGGCTGTCTCTAGGACACCTTTTGAGATATGGAAAGGTTGGAAACCGAGTTTGCAACATATACGCATTTGGGGATGCCCGTCTGAGGTGAGAGTTTATAATCCACATGAAAAGAAGTTGGACCCGAGGACCATTAGTGGGTATTTCGTTGGATATGCCGAAAGGTCTAAGGGATATAGATTCTACTGTCCATCTCACATCACTAAATTTGTGGAATCGAGGAATGCAAAATTTCTTGAGAATGACCTGATTAGTGGGAGCGATCGATTTCAGGATATTTGTTCTGAAAACGATCATTACGATGCTCATCCATCCACTGTAAGTGATCGACTGATTGATGTTTACAACTGCCCTCAAGTTCTTAGGCATGTTGATGAACCCGTCTTAGAGATTCCACAAGTAGTTGATCATGATCTAGTAGTTCCTGATGATCGACAGATTCCAGATACTGTCGAGAACCCTGTTGATCAACATGATCCTGTATTAGAGGAAAATGTTGATACAACATTGAGAAGGTCCACTAGAATGAGGAGATCGGCAATTCCTAGTGATTATATTGTGTATCTACAAGAATCTGACTATAATATTGGAGCTGAGAATGATCCCGAGACGTTTTCACAAGCGATGGAAAGTAATGAATCCAAGTTGTGGTTCGATGCTATGAATGATGAGATAAATTCAATGGCACATAATGGAGTCTGGGAGTTGGTTCAATTGCCAGATGGTGTAAAAGCCATTGGATGTAGGTGGGTCTTTAAAACAAAGAAAGATTCACTGGGCAACATTGAACGATATAAGGCTAGACTCGTTGCCAAAGGATTCACTCAGAAAGAGGGAATTGATTATACAGAGACATTTTCTCCTGTATCTAAAAAGGATTCTCTCCGTGTGGTTATGGCATTGGTGGCCCATTTTGATCTGGATTTGCATCAAATGGATGTGAAAACGGCATTCCTCAATGGTGATCTAGAGGAAGATGTTTATATGAAACAACCTGAAGGATTCTCCTCTAGTGATGGTGAGCATTTGGTGTGCAAGCTTAAGAAATCTATATACGGATTGAAACAAGCCTCCCGTCAGTGGTATTTAAAATTCCATCACGTTATCTCTTCATTTGGTTTTGTTGAGAACGTCATGGATCAATGTATATACCAGAAGGTTAGTGGGAGTAAAATTTGTTTCTTGGTGTTGTGTGTAGATGATATATTACTTGCAACCAATGATAAAGGGGTTTCTATATGAGGTGAAACAATTTCTCTCTAAGAACTTTGATATGAAGGATATGGGTGAGGCATCTTATGTCATTGGTATTAAGATCCATATGGATAGATCCAAATACATTTTGGGTTTATCACAAGAAACCTATATAAACAAAGTGCTGGAGAGGTTTCGGATGAGTGATTGTTCACCAAGTGTAGCACCCATTGTGAAAGGTGATAGATTCAATTTGAATCAATGTCCAAGAAATGAGTTTGAAAAAGGAACAGATGAAAAACATTCCATATGCTTCTTGTGTTGGAAGCCTAATGTATGCTCAAGTCTGTACTAGACCTGATATTGCATTTGTTGTGGGAATGTTGGGAATATATCAGAGTAATATGTGTATTGTGTTTTTGGAAAGCTGCAAAGAATGTTATAAAGTACCTTAAAGGTATTAAGGATTGCATGCTTATGTATAAACAGACTGATAATTTGGAGGTATTGGCTACTCCAATTCAGACTTTGCTGGTTGCGTTGATTTGCTAAATCAACATTTGGATACATATTTATGTTTGCCAGTCAAGTTCGTTTCTTGTTTTGAAGCATCTTCACATGGTGTATAGTTGAAGAGTTTCATATATGGGCTTAGAATTATGGATTTTATATCTTGGCCTAGGTTATATATTGAAAATTCATCTACAGTTTTTAGGCTAAATAATAAATGTGAAAGTCGAAGTAAACACATCGACATTAAGTATTTAGCCATTTGGGAGCGTGTTAAAAACAATAAATTGGTTATTAAACACGTGCGTACTGAATTGATGATTGTCGATCCTTAATTAAATGCATGCCAACTAAGGATTTGAAGGATCATATGGTTAAAATGAGACTTGGTTCCATTATGTGATTTCATAGTACATACATTTTTGTATATTTAATGAAACTCTTTCGGTTATGATATTTCCCTTCTTCAGTTGTGTACATTATTCAGTTATTTGGGAAAAATTACTTAAGTTGGACCTAGAATAAGCATTGGTTTATTCATTCAGTAAGGTTACCGCATTTGGATTTAAGAGGCATAATACATCGTGATACATGGAAGATACTACTCAATATAAGAGGACACATCGCCATGATTCGTGTATTTGTTTCTTGATATGATGAAATATTCTTGATTATTCAGTTTGTGAATATATTAACCAAGTGGAGAATGTTAATAATTAATATTAATTTGGTTAATATATTATTAAGATAATATCAAGAATATTTAATCCAGAAGATTGCGCACTATCTGGATAACCACCCACTATCTTTAAGTGGTGTAACTGTGTCAAACTCTAAGTCTTTGATGGCAAGACACTTATATAAATAGGACACTGCTGGGGGTCCCTAAGCCAAGCAATTCACTTCATAAAATACACCATCTATTAGAATTGCATAAGGTTTAGAAGAGCCCTCTTGCATCTCAATTCTTCAGATCTGTCTGGATCAAACTGTATATCAATGGCTGGAGGTAACACTGATCTTGAACTTTTATTTCCGCATATTCGATTTGTGTGCCGTATGTTTAGGTACATTGAAAATCGATTTAGTATTCATGTTAAACATCTAACATGTTTGGGCTGAGGAAAATCTTGTAGATAAAATTGTTGAAAAGGAGAGGCTGATTGCCCATCATGAAAAAATACTCATCCGCAGATTAGAAAAGTTGACGCCAAAATCGTTATCGATGTTGGAACGCGCTAATCATACATCAGCTGAGGTTGGATCTCTCAAGATGCATGACATGTGTAAGCATGTTGATTACCATCTTGTGCAGGATAAGTTATGTTGTAGAAATATGGATGAAAGTAGTGCAAATTGTAAAGAGAATACATAGGATATGCAGCCAAGAAATGTAGAATGGGAGTCTTGGAATTAAGTAATAGTAGCAAGAAAATTAGTAAGTTGTCACCATATTTTATAGGTCAAGGAATAAAATGTCATTAGTGTAAATGTAAATCTTCAGTTTTCAATCATAATTGTCCTGTCTTAGATTGCATTATGATTTTTTTAACTATATAATAAAAACCAACATAAAGATTGACAGTAAATTTTGTTTTTCTATGATTAGAAATAACATATTTAAATCAAGAACATTATATGGTCGACGCATGTAGAACTTTTAGGTATTGTTTGAAATTATTTGTATGATAAGTATGAGAATGAAAAAATTATGAGGTGATGATAAATAATATAGTGTGATAAATTATATGATATTTGATATGATTTTAAAATAGTGGATTATGTTTATCGTTTGTTATAATGACTAAAATACACTCAGTAACAGTTGAAGGAATTTCAAATTTTTGGAATTAAGTTGTAGGAAATATGTTGAATTTTTGCAGGGAATTTCAAATTTCGAAATATTAACAAAACGGTGGGAAATATCATATATGTCATTTTGCTACAAAGTTGGATTAAATTAGATAAATACTATCGGATAATTTTGTGATAAAAAATCAACTAAATATAAAATTAAAATAATTTCTAAAATATCCTACAGTTGTCTATAACTTCAAACATACCTTAAATAATTAAACAACGATTGAAATTCGAAACATCAATAGCAAAACCGTCGGTCAAAAATTATTTAACAAAAATCGTCAAAATTGATTATTGAAAAAGCTTATAAAGCTGAAATTAATAATTTCACAATAAATAAGTAATTAATTAATAATTAATAATTGTGTGTTTGAACTTTTCTAAAAAATCATATATATATATAAATATATAGTGCGCTAATTTGTAGTGGAACTTTAACCCAAGGCGGTCCATAAAATAATATAGCAAGTCTGTTCTATCCTTGTTCCCACATCGCCTCCAAAATAAAAGTGTTATGTCGAAATGGATATAAAAGAGGCGCTCCATCCACCAGGAAGCTCATACCTTTCTCGGCCTTTTGGCTAAGATCAAGTGTAGTATCTGTTCTTATCAGTTTAATATCTGATATGTGGGCCATTGGCCCACACGATATTAAATTTATTTTTCTAGGGGGAGGGTCCATAAAGGCAGCTTGCTGTCTGGGCTTTCGTGCGTCGTCTTTGTGTTGCACTACTGCAAGGGCCTGGCGCACCCCACCAAACCTATGTACAAAGATTTGTTATGTGATGGGATTATTGGGTCATGCGAATTATAACCCCCCACCAGATTTGTTTGTTAGATATGTTGTCCCAATTTTTGAACTGAGATTGCCTCGGAGTAGGACGCAGAGATGCTTTGATATCGGTTTTAAGTTGGTAAAAAAAGGTATTAGCCAAAAACTACATAAATTAAGGATATGATGAATATTATCAGTATCTTTTTTTAATTAATTAATATCGATGCTACAAGCAATTGGGATTTTGTAATGTCGATTCAGATTCTGATGACAAATGTGGGATTTTCAGTTCCTTTTCGAAAAATTGAATCAAAGCATAACCAGTATGCTGATTGCCACAGCTAACGCTATTACCTGGAGCTTCCAGGTTTGAGTAACTCCCATCAACCTGCCACTTGATCTATTACACGCAACTTTTCCGTCGTGATACGTGCATTCGGTTTCATTCCTGGTCAAGAAAACACAAAACAGAATAATATTTATTACAAATGCTATTGTAGACCAACCGTCAGCATCTAGGAAATGTTTTACGGAAGCTAACATCGCAATTTAAAGGAACTACTGACAATTAACCTCATGTGATTTATAAATAGATATTTTAGTCATTGTGATATCATTAATAGACATTTTACTCATGTAGCTTATAAATAGACATTTATCTTTGTTATTTTCAAAATTAGCACTTTGCACCCATGATTTGCAAAACATAGCATACACGGAAGGTGTATTGCACTTATTCACAAAGTACATGGGTGTAGTCTGCATATTTTCACAAAGCACAGTGAGTAAACTACTTATTTTCAAACCACGTTGGGTAAGCTGCCTATTTGAAAACCATAGGAGATAAGCTGCTTAGTTTCAAACTATCTGTCTACTTGATCCGGATAGCTTAATAATCTTTTTTACTTTAAAGCCGAAGTGTTTATTCACATACCTGGAGGAACAAAATGTCACGACATAATCTGTGCTTGAGCACGTGACGATGCTTGTGGCATCATCACGAGCGAAGCTATACGCTGCAGGGCAAGCAGTTTTGAACGTTCTTGAATAATTTGTGGGCAAACATGCCATGGGAGCCGAGTATGCCCCTCTGCAGCAGTACTCATCGGTGTCGAATACACCACATGCACTTTGGCAGGCTATGATCTTTCCATCAGATTTGAGAGCAAGCTCGGATGGACAATCTGGCCGTAAATCGCTATTACATCCTGCCGAGCTGCAGGTGCCTTTGCCTCCACCAATGGGTTTTACTACAATGGGTAAGTTGAATCCATCGACAAGGCTAACATCATAGTAGTCGATATCTCCGAGTGAAAATTCAGCAATTGAAGCAGGAGGCTTGCCAGGACCCATGCATTGGAGGGCTCGTCCACAACTGCCTGTCTGGCATGTGCCGTTGCCGTTGGTGTCGAAATCACAACCGGTTCGGGCCCATATCCGCCCATTCCAGGCAGGTGGAGCTGTGAGGATTTTGGTTTCTTTTGGTTTCAAAGCAAATCCTCCACCACTAAAGTTGTTAGGGGTTATTCCAGGCCATATGGTGTCGTTGCAGTAATTTATCATAGTGAACTTTGTGCATTCAGACAATCTTATACCTGCGTGGTGTAACGTTAGTTAGAAAATATTTAAGAAGACATTGAGAGAACAATATTATGATAATTCGCGACTAAGGCAGCGTATTCAACCACATCATGTGCGTTGGATTACCACACAAGAACACAACTTTGTTTACGTTGTTTTTCTGTTTTTGGATGATGATCAAAGCCGGTAGTTTAACTGTCGTCCAAGGTGACCTAGGACTGTGAGATCTTTGGTGCAAGATACATACTAAATCACATAATCATCGTACACCCCTTCGCATACTTGTGCTCCAGTCTCGAATGCGCTTTAAGACACACTAAGTTTTACTAAGTCAAGCAATATGTTTTACAAAGTTGCACACTGACGCTCCGGTCGTGATCTGGTGCATTGAGTGTGCGTATGACGCTTTACGACTAAGTTTTATTAAGTCATATATTAAGTTTTACCAAGTCGTGAACTTAAATGTTAGACATTCTTAATTCTCCAGAAATAATATGTTATTTTTAATAAATTCATACTATTACAAAATGTTGAACACAGAAGTAATATTTGGTTTCATTTTTCGAATTCATTATCTTATAATCAAACAATAATAATTCATTTTCATTTTTCATTCTCTAAAATATATTTAGTAATTATTGATATTAGGAGAGCAATTGAATAAAAGATTTGAATTGGATTGTAAATAATATAAAAATCATGTATATCAAATATGATATGTATTATGTATTTTTAACTTTATTTCATCAGTGTGTTTGTATATATATATACAGGCGTATTAAGGTGCACCCACACTCATTTTTTTGAAACACTCATTTTTTTGAAAATTGACGCAATGTCGAATCCGCACCGGCATCATGGGACTTAGTACAAGCAGATAATATTGGCTCATTAGACTGACAGATACTTCGCCTTTCATCACATATTTACGTTTCTTCACACAAAAAAAAAAAAAACAAAGGATGAGCGATACCTGATGAAATAGCAAGCAAAATGGAGAAGAGAGTAGTTATTGTTCCAGAGTTGAAGGCCATTCTTGAACTTGGTAACTTAGCGTATCGCAAGGGTCGACATAGAAGAAAAAACAATTTATATTGCAAGATAAAGGAAAGTATAAAAGAATACGTGCAGAAGGGAGTGAACATTTTGACACTGGCCACCACCCATAAAAGCTTCCTTTCTTCTTTGTTAATCTACTGATTCTTTACCTCTCCCATTCTTTGCACATAATCCTTCTCTTTTTACCTTTTGCAATCAAATTATAGAACTTCATTAATAACGGTATCTGAATTCCCTATACCACAATATTAAACAACTTTCAGATCTCTTGGAACGTCATTTCTATGATACTTCAAACATACAAACCGGGTTTTGTTGTTGTTACCCCAAAGGTGGTGTGCTGATATTACACATGGATAGCTAGATATCCCCAAGACACCACCCCTGCGGATAGCATTAATGTAGCCCAAACCAAGATAGACACTAATAATTTCTACTCTCCCTCTAAACTTATGAAGACGATAAACTATAATTTGTCTTCACTAATTCGAGGTCTTGGTTTCCTACGGATCCTACCCATAAATATGTTTATATTTTTTTTTCAAATTAATTCATTATTAAAATTTAAAACATAAAATTCGAGTTTATACATGAAAACAGTTTGGGTCTATTCATGCTTCAATCCCTAAAGTTGTCATTTTAAAGTTTTAAAAATTTGCTCAATTTAGTCAAAGATGTTAAGTCGGTCGTAAAAAGCAAACAGAAGGGACTGAATGAAAAAATTGGACGTGTTAGTTAAACTTTATGTTAATTGATGTAATGTACTTTTGGTTTTAGTAAAAGCGATACTATAATGATTTCAGTGACATGCATTTATTTATATGTTTTTTTCAATTTGGTAGGAATGTTTTTGTTGTTATATTTTATCTGGACATGTTAATTAAACTTTATGTTAATTGAAGTGATACGTATTTGATATTAGTATGAGTGACACTATGCTGATTCATGTGACATGCATTTATTATATGCTTCTTGAATTTGTTAGAATATTTTTGTGCTTTTACATGGTTTTAGAATTTAAAAAATGTGAATTGTAGTATTTTATAATATAGTACACGTATAATATATATATAATATACAGGCGTGTCCAAGCCTGTGTCGCCGTGTCTGTCTTGTGTCTTGTCAGTGTCGTCGTGTAAGTAGTTGTGCATCGTAGTAGGTTAGTGATGCCTGTATATATTTTAAGCTGGTTAGTGATGCATGTATATATTTTAAGTTTTGATAGGAATTATAAATTTATTAACAATAAATTTAGTGTAAATATAATTACATTGAAATAATTTTTTGTTCAAATTTTGAGTTTAAGTTTTTATTCTATTATATATATCTTTTTGTAATGATCATATTATAAGGAATAAATTTTAATATGTTTTGGAAAAAAACTATCATGTTGTTTTTGGATCGAGAAATTTGATTTGGTGAGAATTTGAATAATGGATTTGAAATAACATCAATCTTAGATGTTTTTTAAATCCATCATAATTAACATTACAGCTACATAAATTAAGGAGTTTGTGGATTTGAAATCCACCAATATAAATTCATCCAAACAATCAAATGGATTTGAAATCATGAATTCAAAATCCATGATTTCAAATTCTTCAATCCAAATGTACCCATAAATATTTTTTACTTAATTTATTTGTTTATTTATTCAAAATTTAACTTATTAAAAAAATAAATATATATGTAGTTTAAAATAAATAACAAAGTAATTTAAAAGAGGCGAACGGTCAATTTTTTAAAAAAAGGTTGAAAACCTAGGCGGGTGTTCAAATTTTCCATGCACTTCGTTTTCTGACAGCATTTCAACTCCAAATATGAAACAACTCGCTCTCTCTCTCTGTCAAATTTTGAAAATCTCCCCTCAATCTTCGGCCACTATCTCTCTATGATATATCAAGTGTACCTTTCGAATTGATGCGAAATCTAACCTTAGTTTCTCGCACAAGCCTCGCAAAGAAATTTTAACTTTCTTGTAAGTCAGCTCGTTTATGTATCTAATAATTGTGGGTTACACGTTAAATCAGATTAATTATATATGTGATATGGGTGAGTGTGAATAGAGATTAAACTATTTTTTTATCTGGGTTATCGGAATTGTTGGCATTTCAAAATTGTAATGATTGTTCCATCTTGAAAGTTTTAGGAATGCTATTTATGGTCAAGAAACTTCATGGTGGTACTTTGACAATTGATGTTGTTTATCTCTAATTTGGTGTAATATATTATGTTAAGTTGCGAATTGTCGATTTCTTGATTACACAACTCCAGATTCAGCTAAATCTGTTTGTTTTCGCGCATGATTTTGGTATATGCTTAGCCAATATTATTAAGATGAACACTTTTACCTTTTATTTTGTGGATTTATTGAGCAATGTATGCTTGAATTTTGACGCTTCACGTTAGTTTAGTGTTTTAATATTGGACGTTAGGTGTTTGATTATTTTCCTCAGAGAATGGAGTCACTACCTGATGCTATAGTCCAATACATTTTATCCCTAATCAGCAATGCTAAGGATGTAGCATCTTGCAACTGTGTCTCCAAGAGATGGAAGGATTCATCCCCTTATTTGAGGAGTCTAATTTTTCCAAGAAATATTTTTGACAATCTCACCGATGGAAATGCTCCTGATGCCATAGTGAGACGAATGGTTTCCTCGGTTGTTGAACTAGAAGAACTCGTGGTTTATTGCCCATTTTCGAGTTCTGGCCTTGCATCATGGCTATCTATAGCAGGAACCTCTTTGAAGAACCTCGAGCTCCGAATGGATAACATTATCGAGCACCAGACTATTACTGAAATTCCTTCGAAGTTGGATTGCATTAGAGCTGCTTCCAATTTGGAGTCTCTTAAACTTTGGGGTGTGTTAATGATATATTCTCCACAATGGGATGTTTTCCATAGGCTCAAGAATCTTGAAATAGTCGGTGCTAGGTTGGAAGAACACGCACTCTCTGTTGCACTTCATGCTTGTCCTAATTTGACCCAGCTTTTTCTTCTTGGTTGTGAAGGGTTGAGATATGTTTCCATTGAGAATCCTCATCTTGAGCAGTGCAAGATCGATTTTTTTGGAGTAGGCAACTGCTCGCTCACACTAGACTCAACAAAGCTTCAGTCACTTGAAGTACAAGGTTGTAGTTTTATCAGGGTTTGTGAAACTAGATTCCTAACAAATCTCTCCATTGCCAACAATTCAGGTACTTTTTCGTGGCTTATAGGTAGTCTTGTATCAGTTTGACCTAATAAAATATTTGATCATTCTATTGATATGTGGGATAGGAAGAGTTTATATGGTGGATTTTGGAAAACTAGTGGCATTGGAAACATTGTCCATAAGGGGTGTGCAATGGTGCTGGGATGCTATAAGCAGAATGCTTCAAATGGCAAGTGAGGTTAAGCACCTCTACATGAAGGTCGAATTCACCGGTGATTCCGAGGCACTTCTCCCCTTTCCCGAGATTGACTTGGTCGACTTCTTTAACAGCCACCCAAAGCTGCAGACTTTTGACATTCATGGTGCCATGTTTGCTGCGCTTTGCCAAAAGAATAGCCTGAAAAATGTAAGTCCCTAAATCAAGAAATCCTAGAAAGCTTTATAATTTTCAGTGTTGTGGGATAGGTAAGCACACAAGACAGTGAATTTGGAAGTATTTACAAGATAGATTACGATTCTCAATAGGTTCTAGTTAAATAATGCTTTTTTAGATTCCCGTTTGTACTAAGAAACCTGCTTCTATATTTCCAGGTCAACTCGAGGTTTTTGATTCCATGCCTCGAGCAGGTTGTGGTAACTGTTAGATCACCATTAAATGTTGAACAGAAGATGAGTACGTTGGATTCATTGATAAAGTATGCAAAGAATTTAAGAAAGATGACGATAAAGATTCTTCAGATGAAGAGCAGCCACAGCAGCACCGATGATTTCTTTGAGGATATTTGCAGATTCAGATTCATGAATCGCAAGATTGTTTCTATTGAATAGCTATTTTTTTTAATTTCTGTTACTTTTTGAAGAGGATTTTTAGCTCCTAACCTGATTCTAGACATTATTTCCTGTGTCATTAAAGTGATGATTGATATTATAAATTGGTGTCCCATGTTCTGGACGTTCACATATACAAATACAGGGAATCAGTGATTCCTAAGACGAACAAAATTTTCATTTTAGCCTATTTCAAATTCTTATTCCCTGTCCCTAATTTGAATGTCGGAGGAATTTAAGTGATAACTGGACCCCGAGTATTTGTTCCAGGCAACCATTAATGGATAATCATTGAAGAGATAATTCCAACAAGAAAAGATTAGGATTTTTTAACCGAAAAAATAATTTAATTTATGAAAATAACTCATTTTTACAATTTTTAACAAAATGACTAAAGAATATATGAGGAGAATGCTGCATAATTACATAGTTTTAGAAAATAGAATACTATGAAGAGAATGCTGCATAATTACATGACTATAATAATATGTATCAATATTTTGTAATATAGTTCACATTATGAATAGATGAAAACATCAATTAAGAAATTTTATTTTATATAATTTATATTTATTTATTAAACAAAATATTATTTAAAATTTAAAAATAGTTTCTATTATGATAAAGTATATTTCAATTTTAACTTGTAGAGATATCCGCTATATAAATCAAGTATCTGTAATTCAAGAAATATCCAGTACGGTTTCCAAAAACATATTTCGAAAATATATATCTCAAAACAGAGTGGAAATGAAACCAAACCTAATATGTCAACTATTGCTGCAGAGTACAAGTAGATCAAGCATTTTTCATCTAAATGAGCTTTTTCTTCTGAAAATATCGCTTTAAGTGCCATATCTGAGCTGTTGAAACTAGGATGCAGACTCCTAACGACATGATACTGAACCAAGCCACCCGAGTATTCGTTCTTTCGCTCACTTCCCGCATCTCAGCTTCTCTACAAGCCGGAGAAAAAATTTGGGACGTTGAACAAATATGAATAAACACCATGATAACAAAAGTTAGAATTTGAATAAGATATTTTACCTGCTTTTAAGATACAAAAGATTTTCATGGATAGCTTCCACTGCTCCTTCAAGCTTTCTTAGATCAAGTTCAACACCCTACTAGACGACAACAAAAGAATATTATTTCCAACAGCACTAGATACTGTGAGTTCCAACCGTACCCCAAGTTCGAATTCTCTTGCTCAATGTTCTTGAAACTAATATGAACTTAAGTGCAACTGGTTATTAAAGACATCAAAGAATAGGGAAAAAGTTGCAATAGGGAACGGTAGTCGCACGTAAACTTTAAGGACTAACCTCGATATTTTCCTTTCGTGCAACTGACTCCCAATCTTTTGCTGCGATGCCCATCTTCCAATCAATGTTAATGCTTATATTCCCACCACCTGAATGATGGCCATCCATCCAAAAACAAGCCAGATAATTTCCAGACTCGGTAGTTGTAAATGCAAATTGACCATGTGTGGCATTTTCATTTTGATGGAGGGTATTTCCATATGGCGAAGTCACCTAATAGAGTAACGTTAAATTGATGTTTAATAGCTCTAGCAGAAAGGAAGATAGGCAACCACATCGATCATGTGTCAAAATTCAATATGGTTTATCTTTTGGCTCGCCATGTCCCGCAAGTAATCACATGGAAAAGGGGACTTAAAGAGACTATTTAACTTTACTCCGTTCTAGCTTCTCATGTACCCAAAACTCTGGATACAGTTACAAGTAATTCATTGAATCTATGCGAATTTATCAACCCTTTTTAAGATCAGCTGCATCAGTAAATCAATTTCAGGCACTAATTTTCTAGTTCCATTGCCTAACAGGATCGCAGCATCCCTTAGCAATGGTGCTCGGAAACTGAAAGCCAGACGGAAATTTTTCGATAGGATCAAGCAATTATCCCCCCAACATTTTCCCTCACCTCCCGCACCCCACACCATATTCAAGCTAATTTTGCATTTCACGTGAAGGATGAGAAGAAAATCAACCCTATAAGGCAGGGAACAATCAAGGGATTGCTTAAAAAACAATAAAATCAAAAGTGCAATAATCCAGCTAGATAATTCTAAAGTTATTGGCAGACGATATCATGAACATCATGGTATAATACCAACTCAACACCTATAAAACCTTACAGTGCCCCAAGAGATACAATTGAGAATACCACATAGAATAGACTAATCAGCTAGTATGAAAAAGAAACTTCATATCTTTTTATTAATAAGTGAAAAACACAAAAAACAACAAAAATAGAAACCCCAACTAAAAAACACGAAAGTTGAGCACAAACATAGATTGAGGTGGAGTCATCCAACAAATGGGTAGGCCCAAACATCATCATGACTCAGGTAGCGTCATTCTAAAAAAGAGAATTAGAAATATTTTTCCATGATCATAAGTAATGTAGATTGAGTTCTTCGACACCTTAATCTAGAATACACAAAACTTTCAATTGAATAAAGTTGAGATTAAAAGGAAAAAGAAGAAGAAACCATAATTTGAGGGACCATTAGTTGTGATTCAGAAGAAAAACACAAAGAACAAACAAACGAAGACGATAGAGACACAAGTAGGTTCAGTAATTGGGACTAGGATGGTAAGACAGTGATATGAAGCAAAGGCGATTCAATGCATTTTACAGCTATAAAAAGTCACACATAAAATTTCAATTTATTTTGTTTTAAGGAAGACGGTTCTCCTCTCCTTGCCCTTCCACCAGTTCTGCCCATGGACAGAGAGCATATGGCTGCGATGGGAGAATAAAAAGGAAATGGTGGGATACATAGGTCAAAGGTTGAGCATTACTGGTACCTACATTGGATCAACTTTAAAGCAATAATTGTTCTCCAGATGATCAAAGAAAATTAATGTGAAAATGACAAAAATGAATTATCTCCCATCAGATCAGATCACCTCCTTCAAGTTATCCAGAAATTCAGCTAGACCAGGTGGAGAAAAAATAATGACAAATTAATACCATCTTTACTACAATTGATTGCTTTTAGACCAGAAAAATGAACCCCAAAGTCACCCTCTTTTTATAATTACTGTCAAAAGGATCAAGCTCAACATTTATTAAGTAAAGTAAATAATCATGCATCTCCAACTAGGTGGACACATCAACCTCAGATATAAAGATTTAGTTTATACATTAGGAATTCCAATAATTTCATAGGTAACACAAAGCAGTTAAGTCGAACACAGAACGAACCAAAATAATTTAAGTTGCGGAAAACCTTGGTGGAAATTGTGGGTGTAGGGTGGGTATGATCGTCAGATATGACAACGTAATCGGCTAAAACGACGATCTTTGTATGGATTTCCTCGGATACGCACTTCGTCCCCTTGGCCGGCAAACTCAACCAAATGGACTCTCCCCGTTTCAGAAAACACAGCAAAATCAAAAGAAGAACCCCGTAGCGCGTGGTAGCACCTGCCGCCATTGATTTTCTTCTCAACATCCTTTCTGTATATACCAGGCAATCGATCGGATCTCTCTCAGGTATTATCGAAACTATGCTCCTGAACTACTTCGGGTTCAGGTTTTAGATTTTATTTTAGAGTAAAAAATTATCAAAAAAATCTTTTTCCAACTAAATATATCTTTTACAAAACTTATTTCGGATAAGTATATTTTATCAAACCCTAATCTAATTAATCTATTTTTTTGACTAAAATATCCCGTGAGAAAACAAATTAAATTGAAGGAAACTCTGGCCACTGGTTAATTAGCTTATTTACCTCCTCATCATCACTCCCACGCGAAGCTGAATTCAAATTCTGATTCCCTATTGTAGAATCGAACACTTCTTTCCAATCCTTACATTCTTCGTATGCTCAGTATCTTAATAACCAAGAGGGTTCACCTCATCTCTGGCCATATTCATCTTTTCTTCTTTGGGCAGCGTGAAGAATTTTCTCGCTAATGATTCGATATCATCACTGATATTTCCTGGTCCGACCTCCATGCATTCTAGTCAAGCTTCGCCATGTTTTGCCTCTTGCTAATATGGAAAATAATTGTTTTGTTCAATTAAAGCTTGTTTAACAACAAATAATCGTGAACCTTAATCAAAGAGAAAGCTTTGCTTTGCTATTAATAAGTTGGTGCATATAATTTGCTGTTTTTATGAGGTTTTTGTACTTCAATTAATATTGAATTGCTATTTCAATTCTTGTGCATATTATCTTTTTGTTAAAAGGTCTCTTAACTAACTTACTATGCTAACTAATCGTTTAAGTGATGTTTTAGTTAAATTTGAAGAGCTTTAAATATTATAATTTTAGATATAAATGTTAGAAGTTTAACATGAATAATAAATCGATTTTCAATGTACTTAAACGTATGGCACACAAAATCGAATATGCGAAAATAAAAGTTCAAGACCAGTGTTACCTCCAGCCATTGATATGCAGTTTGATCCAGACAAATCTGAAGAATTGAGTCGCGATAGGGCGCTTCTAAACCTTATGCAATTCTAATAGATGGTGTATTTTATGAAGTGAATTGCTTGGCTTAGGGACCCCCCCGCAGTGTCATATTTATATAGTCTTGTCATCAAAGACTTAGAGTTTGACACAGTTACTCCACACTTAAAGATAGTGAGTGGTTATCCAGATAATGCGCAATCTTCTGGATTAAATATTCTTGATATTATCTTAATAATATATTAACCAAATAAATATTAATTATTAACATTCTCCCACTTGGCTAATATATTCACAAACTGAATAATCAAAAATGCATCATCATATCAAGAACAAATACACGAATCATGGCGATGTATCCTCTTATATTGAGTAGTATCTTCCATGTATCACGATGTATTATGCCTCTTAAATCCAAATGCAGTAACCTTACTGAATGAATAAACCAACTTATTCTAGGTCCAACTTAAGTAATATTTCTCAAATAACTTAATATGTACACAACTGAATAAGAGAAATATCATAACCGAAAGAGTTTCAATAAATATACAAAAAATGTACGTACTATGAAATCACATAATGGAACCAAGTCCCATTCTAACCACATGATCCTTAAACCCCTTAGGTGGCATGCCTTTTGTTAAAGGATCAACAATCATCAATTCAGTATTCACGTGTTCAATAACCAATTTATTGTCTTTAACACGCTCCCGAATGGCTAAATACTTTATGTCGATGTGTTTACTTCGATTTCCAATTTTATTATTTTTAGCCATGAAAACTACAGCTGAATTGTCACAATATAACCTCAACGGCCTAGAAATAGAATCCACAATTCTAAGCCCAGATATGATACACCATAGTGGAAGTAGCAGTCAAAGTCTGCTTCGCATTTCTCCAAGATATAACTCCGCTGGCAAACATAAATATGTATCCAGATGTTTATTTTCATGAATCAACGCAACCAGCAAAGTCTGAATCGGAGTAGCCAATCACCTCCAAATTATCAGTCCATTTATACATAACCATGTAATCCTTAGTACCTTTAAGGTACCTCATAACTTTCTTTGCAGCTTTCCACTGATCAATACCAGGGTTACTCTGATATCTTACCAACATTCCTACAACAAATGCAATATCAGGTCTAGTACAGACTTGAGCATACATTAGGCTTCCAACACAAGAAGCATATGGAATGTTTTTCATTTGTTCCTTTTCAAACTCATTTCTTGGACATTGATTCGAATTGAATCTATCACCTTTCACAATGGGTGCTACACTTGGTGAACAATCACTCATCCGAAACCTCTTCAGCACTTTGTTATATAGGTTTCTTGCGATAAACCCAAAATGTATTTGGATCTATCCCTATGGATCTTAATACCAATGACATAGGATGCCTCACCCATATCCTTCAAATCAAAGTTCTTAGAGAGAAATTGTTTCACCTCATACCCCTTATCATTGGTTGCAAGTAATATATCATCTATATACAACACCAAGAAACAAACTTTACTCCCACTAGGTATATACATTGATCCACGACGTTCTCAACAAAACCAAATGAAGAGATAACGTGATGGAATTTTATATACCACTGACGAGAGGCTTGTTTCAATCCGTATATAGATTTCTTAAGCTTACACACCAAATGCTCACCATCACTAGAGGAGAATCCTTCAGGTTGTTTCATATAAACCTCTTCCTCTAGATCACCATTGAGGAATGTCGTTTTCACATCCATTTGATGCAATCCAGATCAAAATGGGCCACCAATGCCATAGCCACACGGAGAGAATCCTTTTTAGATACAAGAGAAAATGTCTCTGTATAATCAGTTCCCTCTTTCTGAGTGAATCCTTTGGCAACGAGTCTAGCCTTATATCGTTCAATGTTGCTCGGTGAATCTTTCTTTGTTTTAAAGACCCACCTACATCCAATGGCTTTTACACCATCTGGCAACTGAACCAACTCCCAGACTTCGTTATGTGCCATTGAATTTATCTCATCATTCATAGCATCGAACCACAACTTGGATTCATTACTTTCTATCGCTTGTGAAAATGTCTCGGGATCATTCTCAGCTCCAATATTATAGTCATATTCTTGTAGATACACAATATAATCACTAGGAATTGCTGATCTACTCGTTCTAGTGGATGTTCTCAATGTTGTATCAACATTTTCCTCTAAGACATGATCATGTTGTTCAACAGGGTTCTCGACCGTATCTGGAATCTGTCGATCATCAGGAACTACTAGATCATGATTAACTACATGTGGAATCTCTAAGACTGGTTCATCAACATGCTTATGAACTTGAGGACAGTTGTAAACATCAATCAGTCGATCACTTACAGTGGATGGATGAGCATCATAATGATCATTTTCAGAACAAATATCCTGAAATCGATCGCTCCCACTAATCAGGTCATTCTCAAGAAATTTTGCATTCCTCGATTCCACAAATTTAGTGATGTGAAATGGACAGTAGAATCTATATCCCATAGACCTTTCAGCATATCCAACAAAATACCCACTAATGGTCCTCGGGTCCAACTTCTTTTCATGTGGATTATAAACTCTTACCTCAGATGGGCATCCCCAAATGCGTATAGGTTGCAAACTCGGTTTTCAACCTTTCCATATCTCAAAAGGTGTCTTAGAGACAGCCTTGGTTGGAACTCGGTTTAATATATATGCTGTCGTTTTAAGAGCTTCAGTCCACAATGACTTAGGAAGTTTAGAACTACTAAGCATACGCACCATGTCTATTAATGTCCGGTTTCTTCTTTCTGCCACACCATTTTGACTCGGAGAACCAGGCATGGTGTATTGGGCAACAATCCCATGCTCCTGAAGAAACTTAGCAAACGGACCAGGTGCATGTCCACTCTCAGTGTATCTACCATAGTACTCACCACCTCTATCTGATCTCACGATCTTAATTTGCTTACCGCATTGTTTCTCTACTTCAGCCTTATATGCTTTAAAAGCATCCAACGCTTCATACTTATTATGAAGCAAGTAGAGATACATATATCGTGAATAATCATCAATGAAGGTGATGAAGTATTTCTGACCATACGAATCCATATCAGGACTACATATGTCTGTATGTATGATCTTCAATATATCAGAACTCCTCTTAGCACCTTTCTTTGACATGTTGGTCTGCTTACCCTTAATGCAGTCCACACAAGTGTCAAAATCGGTAAAATCCAAAGCACTAAGTACTTCATCATTCACTAATCTTCTAATTCTATCAATGGAGATATGTCGCAATCTCCGGTGCCACAAAATAGAGGAGCTCTCATTCACAACACATCTTTAATACCAATATTTTGTTGAGCATGGATTATAGAATTAGTGGTATCATTTTGTAATTCAATCGAAAAAGACCATCAGACAAAGTACCAATTCCAATAATCTCAGATTTATACAATAAAATGAATGATAAATCCGAAAAATTAAATGAAAATCCAACATATACTAGTCTTGAAACTGAAATCAAATTTCTAGAAAAATTTGGTATATAAAATGTCTTTTCTAAAATCAAAACGAAACCACTACTTAAAACTAATTTGCATGTCCCAACAGCCTCCACATGTGAGGGCATCTTGTTTCCAGAATAGATGCTCTGCTCACTTCCCAATGGCTTCCTTAGGTTTTGCAATCCCTGTAAGGAATTGGTAACATGGATTGTAGAACCAGAATCAATCCACCATGTGTTATGATTAACATCAATCATATTGGATTCATAACAAACAAATGAGAATTGAGTACCTTTCTTTTCAAGCCACTGCTGAAATTTGGGGCAATCTTTCTTAATGTGATCCTTTTTCTAACAAAAGAAATACTCGATTTCCTTCTTAATATCCAGGTAAATAGGCATTTTGCCTTTCCCCTTATGCTTGTACCGACCTTTCTTCCTCATATGGGTAGGTACATGCACACTTTCAGGTTGCTCCATAGCCAATCGGCCCTCTTCCTGAACACACATGGTCATAAGTTCATTTATTGACCGTTTGTCCCTATGGTGTTGTAGGAAATCTTAAATGTACCGTATTGGTAAGGCAAAGTGTTCAGAATGTAGTGCACCAGGAAAGTATCAGACATATCAACCTCAAGTGTCTTAAGTTGAGCTGTTATATCCCTCATGTGCATGATATGCTCACGCACTCCTCTAATACCAGTGAGCTTCATCGATGAAAACTTCAAAATTAATGTGCTTGCCAATGCCTTATTCGAAGACTGAAATTGAGCATCAATAGCCTTCAGCAGATCACAGACATTATTATGCTAATCGACAGAACCTCTGACCCCAGCAGAAATCTTGGTCTTTATGAACATAACCCAGAGACGATTAGATCGTTCCCATTTTTCATAAAGATCAACAGCATCCGGAATGCTGGTTTCAGTAATAGCAGGTGGTTCATCTTTCCGTATAGCATAATCAATATCCATCCAGCCTAAATGGAGAAGAATCCTCTCCTTCCACACCTTATAGTTATCACCTTTGAGTTCAGGAACTTCACATTTCATATCAGATAAATTAACAGGTTGAATAACTGCAAGAAAATTTAAAATACGTGCTTATATCACAATTTTCGAAGCAAATAACCAAATGACATGTTTTACCCATGTAAATCATGCAATAACATATGAATAGCTGTCATAGAAATTACTTGTGGGCTAAATTTTTGATTCAAATAAATTCATATAACTTTATGATAAAACTATCGAATTATCCGACATTCTTAATACATATGGGCAAATTAAGAAAATAATTCAATATATCATCATAATTAAACATATTTAATATAATAAAATTTCCTGTGGGATAAATTTCATTATATCAAATATAATTAATTACAAGTAATGTATATTTAGTTTTATGTGATGTTTGAGAAATTAATACATAATTTAATTAATTAAAGTTGTTGTAGCTACACTTTAATCAATCATATAATGCATATCACATAGACATTTAATCTGAATGCATAAAACTATGACATAGTTGAATTAATGTAATGTCCATTATACTTTAAGTGATCCACAAAATTACTGTATAATTTAATCAATTAAAGCTATTGTGGCTATACTTTAATTAATTAAACTAAACGAATCACTTAGACATTTATTCTGAATGCATAAAAATATGTTATGCTATATCTTAATTCATATAAATATTGTCTATTGAACTTTATGTAATTCACATGATTACTGAATAATTTAATCAATTAAACTATACGAATTACTTAGACATCTTAATTATTCATGCATAAAAATATTTTATGCTTTACATAAATTATGGTGCATTTATCCATAATAAAACAATCAAAATTACATAAAAATAAATTTTAAAAATAAAGCAGAATTTCGAATTTCATAATTACATCAGCGCCAAACATGGTCTTGAAATAAGCATGCCAAATCAGAAAAAAAACAGCGCCAAACAAGGCCTTAAATTGAACCAACCCTAATTCCCAAAATCACCAAAGCCCTAAACCTAACCTAATGAAAATCACGCCGCCGCATCTACGGGCAAAATCACGGCCGACCGACGTCAACCCATCGCAATCAGTCCACCTTCGACCACCACTGTGTTGTCGCTGCCTCTGACAAATCGGTCCAAAATTGAACAAAATACAGTACATCGCGCGAAAGCCCTTAAACAGGATTCACCGGCCAATTTGTGGCGGTTTGCGGCGTCCGTCCGCCCAATGGCGGTCGCCTCTCATGGTGGTTTGGTTCGTACCTCCAATTGCCGGAATTGGGTTCCAATCGGCGGCCGATTAGATTACACAAGTTTAGGATTTCAAAACTAGGGTTCTAGCAAATTTGAAATTGGGAATTTTTGAATTCAAATGAAATTCTAATATATATTTAATTTTGAAAATTGTGCAAATTTTTTGGCCCAGATCAAAAATCTCAAACGTATCAAGGCGAAAGCAAAACCTGGCTCTGATACAAAATGTTAGAAGTTTAACATGAATACTAAATCGATTTTCAATGTACCTAAACGTATAACACACAAAAAAACGAATATGCGGAAATAAAAGTTCAAGATCAGTATTACCTACAGCCATTGATATGCAGTTTGATCCAGACAGATCTGAAGAATTGACTCACGATAGGGCGCTTCTAAACCTTATGTAATTCTAATAGATGGTGTATTTTATGAAGTGAATTGCTTGGCTTAGGGACCCCCCGCTGTGTCTTATTTATATAAGTCTTGTCATCAAAGACTTAGAGTTTGACACAGTTACTCCACTTAAAGATAGTGGGTGGTTATCCAGATAACGCGCAATCTTCTGGATTAAATATTCTTGATATTATCTTAATAATATATTAACCAAATAAATATTAATTATTAACAATAAACACACAGAGAAAATTGAACAAGAAAATAGTCTATAATATGAACAAAAAAGAAGTGTATTGGGTGGCGCATGAGTTATGGAATGAAATGAAGTGCACAGAGAAGAGGATTTTGATAAGTGCACACATTGGATCTATCAGTGCATATAATTTACATTCATTCATAGATTAGCAGTTCATGTAAATTATGCACCGACTATTTAAATTGCATGTAGATCTCATGGGATCAGCTTTCTAGTTGTCAATTGTTGGTGGTTTGATATACTTTAACAGATTCAAGACTTGCCTAATCTTTGGCTCTCTTGAAGTATTGGTAAATCAAATTATATTGGATAGTCACTCTCTTCAATTTGTTTAAGATTTTTTTCGGATAGTCTGAATTATGACGAAATTGTTGGCTAGCTTGGATATAAATTGGAGTTGGAGTTGATGTTAGTTTTGATGAGGAGTAGGAGCTGGAGCGGGTAAATGAATTGATAGTGGAATTTCAAAGCATATGCATATGCATAAAAATAATATATATGTATCGTATGAGCTAGCGGTGCAAGCAAATTACGTTCATCGTTAGACTCATGTGATGCATGTGACTCATGCGGTGCATATAAATGTGATATCCATGCACTGCTAGTTGAAATCATTTATTTTTGTTGGATTGTAACGAAAAAACTTTTTCATATGCGATACATGTAAATATAATATACTTTCGATTGACTAAAAGAAACCCACTAAATCCAATGCAAAAAAACTCACTTTGCAATATAGAAAAACTGAATTGTAATATACATGCATCATATAAGTTTAGCGGTGCATGTAAATTACATGCACCGCTATACTCATACGGTGCACGCGTCATGTGGCGCATGTAATTTACATGCACTCCATGAGACTAACAGTACGGTGCATGTAAATTACATGCACCACTATACTCATACGGTGCATGGTGCATGTGTCATGCGATGTATGTAATTTACATGCACCACATGAGATTAACAGTGCACAACTCATGCAGTGCATGCAAATGTAATTTTGAGAATTCGGTGGATAAAATTAGGAGATGCTAATAGTCATTTCTTACACATTTGTGTCAAGAGAAGGAGCAAGAAAAATGAAATCAACGGCATTTTCATCGAAGATCGGTGGGTACAGTATGTAAATGAGGTGAAATCTGGAGCCAAAAATCATTTCCAGAAGTTATTTCAGTTTGAGCAGTGGAGAAAGCCGAAGTTGAGTGACGTGGGTTTTGGAAAAATTGATGATAATGACAATCTTCTACTTACCTCTCAAGCGACAGAAGAGGAAATTAAGAAGGCGGTTTGGAGCTGCGGGAACTCCTATATTAGTGTGTTTTAATATGAAATTGTGGATGAACTTCACGGAGTTTGGGCATTTGTACTGTGGAGTGTGAAGAATTTTACAGAAGAAACCGAGTTCAGTTTGGAGAATGGATGAAGAAGACGATTAATGGGTCTGAATTGCTTCTATTGCTGTGTGTTTCTTGATTGCATTGAGAATTGCTTCTGAAAGCTTTACGGGAGGATTGAGGTTTGGATGAAGAAGACGGTAGTTTAGGGTTATTTTGGACATTGTATCAAAAATTAAACCTAGTTGAAAGTATTTTTTTGTGACTGTGCCGAAAAATCTTTTACATAATAGTACCGACCTAAAATTTTCCCTTTATTTTATTTATATTTTAATTTAGTCAAAACAAATTTGAGACATAATTTAATCAAATTGATTAATTAATCAATGTTTCACATTTATCTTTCTTTCTTTGTTCATCATAGACATCTATGATGTATATATACGTATACATCGATACGTGGCACCGAATTTTTAAAATTTTCAGGATATGATAAGATACAACAATTTTTTTTAAAATATATATATACATTCAAATATATAGTCAACATTAAACAAATAAAATCAAAATAACAAAATTAAACTTCATCAAATCCACGACAAATAGTAGAATTTTAAACACCAATTACTACTTAAATTAAGAAAGTTACATAAAAATATTGCATAATCATTTAATTGACCGCCATATCTCAATATATTGATTCTTCATTAGCATCATCTACAATAGAATAGACTCAAACTCTAGTTCAACAAGTGAGAGATTCGCAATACCACGAATGCCAACATCATCTAACGACTCAAAAATCTCCAGCCACATCCACAGTTTGTAATTGCCCTTTATATATTGTGGAGATTTCCTTGAAAGAAGACATAACTATGAATGGAAATCAAATCTTCGGTACGTTGTCGTGTTGTTTGTTTCCTCTTTGTTGAAGAATAGATGCATGTACTCCAATATCTCTCACAGCAAGAAGAAGAAACTTGGCCAAGTACATTCATGCAAACTGATTGAAGATGAGGAGCTCCTGAGCCATGAACTATCCACCACCCATCTATCCCGTATATAATCTTCATCGGCAAAACCCCCATTACGTATCCAATACGTATCTTCGCCGTATTCATGTAAGTATCTGAAATTTAAAAATAATTTTTAAATTCGGATACACCACATGGCATATCCGATACGTCGGAATCATAAATATCTTGAAGTATCTAGACAAATATCCAAAATAAAAAATTAATTTTTAATTCAGATACGGCATGTAGCATATCGGATACGTATCAGACAAGTATCCGTGAGTATTGGTATCCGTCACGTATCGGATACGTGATCGTGAAAATTTTAGGAGTATTTGTATGTCATAGTTCATCATTGATATGTAGGGTTGAGCAACCAAAATCGATTCTTTTTTTTTGTGTGCAAAATCGAACAAACCAAACAGATAATATATCGATTAATTTAGTCGATATTTAAAAAATACGAAATAAATAAAAAACTGATTTTAAAAATATAATAAAACTAAAATAATCTGTTAAATTGATTAACTAATATTTTAAAATCAAAAACAAAAACTAAACCAATTTAACCGATATTTTAAATATTAAAACTGTACTTCTGAATTGACCGAACTAAATTTCTGAATTAGTTCAATTGATCGATTAGTTCGGTTAAACCGAATTTCTATTCATCCTATCTGTATGATATAAATAGGATAAAACTAAATTCTAAAACAATTATAAGTCACTCTAATCTTCAACTTTAAATAACAAAAAATATAATACAATATGTATCTTTAAGGAGGAAGACACATATTTGCATTATGCAAGTAAATACTTTTTTTTTATCTTAAAAATGTTTATATTAATGAGCCTTGATGTGAGAACCCGAAAATTTGCCTTGCCCCAAATCATATTAGCCATTCAATGGCATTGCCAAATCTTGTCAGTAGTCATTCAATGACATTTAAGTGCTTAACCAACCATACAATTCCATTCAACCACCATTCAATCAAATATAATAACATTAATGGTTTGCTTAAATCATGTCATTAGATGACTAACATGTGATGACCCAATTCTTTTGCCATTCATTTAGCCAATTGGTGACCCAATCAATACATTGCTAGAACTATGTCAGCCAAAGTTGTGGAATTGGTAAATTTATTCACATACATTACCAATGGTTGACCACATTCATTACATGCTCAAAATCCTTTATTCATTTTGCCTCATTTATTTGACTCATTCAAGTGCCATGCCCAAATCTTGGTATCCATTTAATTGCATGATCAAATCATGACATTACCATTCAATTATCTTATTCAATCATATGGCCAAAGTTTAGGGATCCAAATTAAAATCCTCCTACATTGAATCACCTTACTCCTAAGTATATTCCCACTTAATTACCACACCATTAGCATCCAATTATCATAATATCATGCATTCATGACTTGCTTGACTTGACTTAATTCAAGGGATTTCTTTGGCCAAAGTTAAGGATTTAATTAATTTCCCTACCTTTAAATCACCTCAAATCCCACCAAAGAAAGGGCTATTCTTCCAAGAATCAACACCTTGGAAATCCACAACACATCATGCCAAGAAAATCTTATTCTACACTTAGCATTTTCGAAAATTTACCTACTCACACACATAAGAATTCGAAACCTTCAAGGCAAAGGAGGAGGAGATTTTGTGCTACTTTCTACAACCCGTAATTCGCTCAATCACGCTTCGAAAGTAAGTGGGTTTTTGCTACAACTTCATTTCGTTTTCAAACCTTATGTATGTTTTAAATCTCGATTGAACAACCCTATGAAAAGTATGTTTTTAAATCTAAACAAGTATGTGACATGATCATGAATGAAGGACCTTGCGGAGCAACGTGCTACGTGTGTATGAGACACCACTTGATTCGGCGGGGCAAAGTGCTACATGATGTGGGCGTGCCACATGCATGTGAGTCACCTCTTGATCCTTAAGAGCAAAGTGCTATACCACGGGAGCCACCTCTTGAATCCAATAAGTCGATATGTGAATATGTGGAGCTATGTGTTAATGTGTTTATATGCCAAGATCTATGGATTTGATAAAGAAATGTTTAAAATGATTTCTGCTATGAAAATATATGTGTTTTACTATGTTCAATCGGCCCCTACTTGCTGAGTATTTTCCCATATACTCACCCCTTACCTCCCCTCCCAGACAAGGACGAAAAGTAGAGATCGAGGAAGAATTACAAGAACAATTTTGGAGATGATGATCCACGAAGAACCTTCAAGAATTTATTAGTTTTATTTACGCTTCCGCATATTTGATTTAATCCGAGACAATTGTATTTTGTAATATCAATTGTAAAAGACGATTATTATTCTCTATGGAATAAATAGACTGGTTTTTATCATAGATCTGTACACGAGGCTTGTTGATTTTGAATTAATGTTTGGAATCAACGCCGGTGTTATTGACCCCGGTTTTGGGGCGTGACATTTTAGTGGCATCAGAGCGAAAGCAGTTTCCATGATCCCGCTGGGAAAAGATTTTTGGTTGATATAAATCAACCGAATTATAAATCCCGGATCAAATAGACCAACTACATAAATCAAAATTCAGTTGGGAATCCAAAAATTTCAATGTGAAAATTAAAATAAAAAAAAAATTCGAAAATATAAATCAAAAATCGAAAAACCCTAGATCTAGGGCTGCCTCTGCCGCCGCACCACCGCCGCCCTCACCGGAAAATCGTTCTACCTCCATGATCGTCTTCCCCAGATGATGCCACATCACTAAACGGCGGGTCGTTCAGACATCATTTTCCCGACCAAATCATCGATCGAAGTTCGCACGTCTAAACTCTCACCTCGCCTTCCATTTCCTACGCCGTCGTATAGGGTCGATGAATCGGGCATTCAAACATGATCCAAGTGACGTGACGACCACTACACATCCTTCAATTGCTGATTTTAACACCGAAGATTCAACGAATTTGGATCTGGAATCTCGCACATGAACCCTAGGTGGCGCTAACTACCATCTTCAATTTTGTTCAAATCCGAACATAGAATTCAAATTAATTTCGGGTTAATGATCCAATTATCATCCCCAATAAAAGCCCTATATTCGTAACGACTCCCAAACGAAGCAAAGACGTCAATTGAGGACCACGATTTACGTCCTAAGAACCCTAAATTTTCCAATTTTCCAAATCCGATTAATTAATCAATGCGAACACCATTCCGAAATTAAATCTGTGTTTTTAGTCCTTGAAACACGTCGATCCAAAGCCCTCTGGAAAATTCAAATTAACAACAAGGGAAAGCCACCGATTTTGAGACTAAAATCAAGCTCAAGAACCCTAATTTTGGCGAAATTTCAGCATTCGATTTGACAGACAATTCGAACACAAAAATCCAATTAACTTCGGGATCTTGCTTGAAATCATGCCAGTAGTAAAAGCCCTATGATTTCGTCGGATTACAGACAAGGAAAGGATGCCAATTTGGAGCCGCAATTCACGTTCATTAGAACCCTAGGTCAAAAAAAAAAACAATTTGGGATTTGATTTTCTCATCAATCCGAACAATACTTTCAAATTAATTCTGGGTTTATGATCCTTATATCATGTCGAACAAAAGCCCTCTATCTAATCGAAATCACAAACAAGGAAAGATGCTCAATTTTGGTTCGAGATTCTCGCCCAAGAACCCTAATTTCCGAAAATTTTGGGCTTCAATTTCTTCCAATTTCGAGTGCCATTTTTAAATTAAATATGGGTTATGAATCTTCATGACTTGTATATTAATAGCCCCTTATCAATTTCGAAATTCAACAACCGAAAGGTAACCAATTGAGGATTTAATTTTTCTCCTCGAAGAACTCTAACCCACGAAATCTCATCCTTCGATTTCACCTCCACCTTAGCGTAATACGACATAGGCTACGATGACTCACGCTCAAACCAGTTCGATCCAAATGACGGAACATGATATAACCGAATTTAAAATATTCCAAGACAAGGAGATGCGAGACAAGACCGAGTTGTTGGAGTTAATAAATCACTTCCGTTACAAGGCCCAAAGGATGACCTACCACCATCATCGTGCCGAAGAGCGACTTACAAAAGCAATCGAGGACAACAAAACACTTATGAAAGTCCACATTAATAAGTGCCAACAGTTGGAACACTTCGAGCAGGAGTTCAATGAGCATCGGGAGAAAATGTGGACTCAAATTCAAGCCCTCGTGAATGAGAAGAATGAATTGGCACAGGAAGTTTCCTACAAGCAGCCTGTGATCAATTTCATGATGGACGAGGAAGATCATATGGTACTAGAAGATGTTGAAGGGGATTTAGGAGACGGAGAAGCAATAGACTAATTTTTCTAATATGCAAAGTCATAAGGATAATAAGGATTATATCTTGGGTATCCTAGGATTTTGTCGTGAACCTCTAAGTTTAGTTAATAAATTTTAGTTTATTCTCCGAGCGTATCCCAATTGTGTTATTCATCTGTTACGCTCCTACGCAACAACATTAAACCATTGCTACTATTATTTTGAAAAGTTATATCCCTCTTTGTAAATCTTGATGAACTCAATCCAATTGTTTTCAATATATTACACCAATTTCTTGAATTTTAATTCTTGGGCTAACTTCGAGAATTTTAATTCTCAAATCACTCAATAAATCCGAGTTCATATTTTATTAGATTCATCGAAGAAAATTCTTTTGAAAATTTTCTCCCAATCCCAAGAAGCTTCACTTCGAGAAAAATCTCGGGCTAACTCGAATAGTCGATGACATGCCCTCTTTATTCTTTTTAAGATCCTTAGAACTTAAGTAAAGTCATGTTATATTATTGGGACACATAATTTAAGATATATACATCTCCATAATTTGAGTATAAGTTTGATACTTTGGGTTCAAGTTGTTATAAGCATTTGGTTGGAATAAGATATAATAGATTAGTCCCTCAAACTTTTAGGATATTAGAAATCTATTTCCTTCATTTCGAAATTCGATAAAAATTCATTTCGATCAATGAAACCATTTGTCTTCCTTCAAATTTGCTAATGATATCCTCTTGAACTCATATTTCATTTGGCAAACCTATATAAGACCATACTATTTCATTAGAAGAATTATTCAATCTATTCATTGTACCCTCAAATTTCTTTCGTTGATAACCTCATTTGTACAAATACTTATCCAACTATTGATCCATCTTGGAATTATGCTTACATCACATCTACTTTAAATAGTCGGGATTCGTTTGAAACATACCTTACTTGTGAAACAATCATTCAACGATTTTTAGTACTTCAAACCTTCATAGTAAATTGTTGTTTCATTATTACCAATTATTCTTTGGTTAATGTGGTTATCGTTCTTCATTAAAGTTCGATACATCATTTGTTTATTAATTCATTTTTGAGACCACATGATTGCTTGAGTTTGATATGGCCTTGATCTTCTTCATATCAAACAAATATTTTTCGACTAACATCTTGCAAAACTTATTTTAAGTTGATGCACAAAAGTACATACATTTTCTATCTTTCCACCTTCTTGGAATTTTCAATTTCATCTCTTTCATGAGATTGTATCCTAGAATAATGTATGTCATCCATTCTTGTAGTATTCAACAATTGTTTTGATCGTTTCAACTCACAAAAAGTTGATCATTCATTTTGCATCCCTTTAAGAAATTTTTGGATTGTATTGAACAACCTTTATAAGAGACTTTCTCCTATCATTGATCATTTTGACAAAGAAAACTCATTCAACTAAAAACTCTTTTCATTCACTTTCTTAAAGCTAAGATAATCTCATTAGAGTACATGACGGAAGTTCGATAGAAGAAATACTTGTAGATTTGGTTCTTGGTTCGACTAGGTAAGAGCTCAGACGAAACATTAAACCAACGAATGTAGGAAGCCAGTCTCGTCAGCTTCTAACAGAGACCCACAATCTGTGTCGCGACTTTGAGAGAGCTTTCAATGACCGATAAGTACTCTTGTGACTTTTAGTACCATATATTACCACAAATTGATGGCAAGACTGAAGGGACAACTCAAACCCTCGAGGATATGCTACGTGTTTGAACCTCAGACTTCAATAAGAAATTTGGAGCAAACTTTTACCTAAGCGAGTTACTTTCAACATTGATGGTCCAACAGAATCAAAATAACGCTCACTCCGAGCCTATCCTAAATTCACATTATATTTCACGTACCACAACTGAGGAGATTCATTGCCAATCCGAACCATGTACTCAAAGTAGAACATGTAGTTGTCGAAGGAAACATGAGTGAACCTATGAAGAATGAAGAAATTCCAATCTGGAACGTGGACTCAAAGGATCAAGTACTGAGATGAAAGACCATTCCATACGACAAGTCCAAAGATCAAACCATATGTAGAAAGAGGTCACTTGGGAACCGGAAGAAAAGATGCGAGAGAAATATAAATGTCTTATCAAGATCGAGCCGACTCAAGTTTCGAGGACGAAACTTCCAATAAGGAGAGAGGGATGTGAGAACCCAAAAATTTGCCTTGCCCCAAATCATATTAGCCATTTGTTGGAATCGAAGAGGGGGGGTGAATGAGATTCCTTGGCTACTTTAGCTTTTTAAAATGAGTTTGTAAAATAAAAATATTTTGCGCTTTGCGGAAGCCTTTAGTCAATCGATAAATAAAAAGAATAAATAAATAAATGCGTAATGAAAAATAAAGCAATAAAAGACAAGGATATTTGTTATAGAAGTTCGGCGATGAATCGCCTACGTCTCCTCTTCCCGGTTAGATAACCTCCAACCGAGGTTCCACTAGAATAAATGTTCTTGGCCTTGAGGGCTCCAAGTAAGCCACAACACAACTCTTCCCGAGTTACAACGCTCTTCCCGAGCACACTACTCTTCCCGAGTACACAAGCTCTTCCCGAGCACAATACTCTTCCCGAGTATACAAGCTCTTCCCGAGCTACCAACACTCTTCACGAGTCTTCTTGGCCTTAAGGGCTCCAAGGATAGCCACACAATTGCACCAACAAGACTTGTTGATGTCTTTACAATATTCCAACTTGCTTTGGTGTTGGAGGACCTTTACAATGAATTGTACCAACAAAAACACCTTCACGGTGTACTCACACGAAGACAACAAGACTCAACAAATGAAAACAATCACAAGCTCCAATACAACAACAATGTATGGAGAGTATGATATAATTTGAACCAACAATTGATCAACACTTTGTATGAGTTGTAGACTTGTTCCTTAGCTTCAAAATGCTCCAAAGCATCAATATTTATAGTGTAGAAGGCCTCCAAGGCTCCTACTAGCCGTTGCACTTCAAAAGGCTGAAATCACTCCTGGATCGCCTCAGTCATCGCCTCAGGCGATCTCCATCGCCGCGCCCCAACGGACACCATAAATCAACGCATCGCCTCAGGCGATCGCTGGATCGCCTCAGGCGATCCAAGTCAAATCCCAATGCCGTAGCTTCAGCACCCTGAAATCATGCATCGCCTCAAACGATCTCCACATCGCCTCAGGCGTTCCAGCCCATCGCCTCGGGCGTTCGTGCCATCGCCTCGGGCGAACTCCCCGCGCGCGTGCCAGCGCATTGCCTCGGCGTCGCTTCAGTCGATGTGCGGGGGCGAAGTCCCTGTGGCTGCCATCGCCTCAGGCGATGGTCACCATCGCCTGGGGCGATCTGCCCCGCATGCTCGCCTAGCCATCGCCTCTGTCGATGGGCGTGGCGATCCTCGCCTGGCACCCATCGCCTGGGGCGATGGCACCCATCGCCTGGGGCGATCCGTGTCTTCCAAAAGACAATTTCTTTGGCATTTCAATACTATTATAATCTTCAACTTTGATCATAATTTATGCTGCATACTCAATAAAAACCATTAGTACAAAATGTATAGGTTTTGTAATCATCAAAACAAAACGATAATTTTATTTAAAATAGAGGAATGAGAGTTGTAGCGTTTTAAGGCGCAACAATCTCCCCCTTTTTGATGATCACAAAACCCGGTAAACTTGAAAGAAAATAAGACTTATAACAATGCAATGCTTAGAGAGTTAAAACTCCCCCTTAATGAATGCAATGATAAACAATGTTTCAATGTGCATTTTTATCACCTTTACAAAATGTGTCACAAGTTGTAAAAACAATTAGGTTGCAAATAGCACTTCAACAATCAAATTTACAACAAGTTTACATAACCATTCTCCCCCTTTTTGTGAGAATAAAAAAGGGTAAAGGATTTTTAAGAAAATTGGACATAGTTTCCTTTAAAAAAGAATAAACCATAAATCCATTCAAGTAATAACAATCAACTCAAAATCCAATAACAACTTAATAATCCATCAACATACATAATAAACTAATTTCAACATCAATTAAACCATTTAATCCTTACAAATAATTACAAAAGGATAAAATCTAAAAAAAACTAAAACAAAGACAACTCAATCCAAGCCACCATCACCATCACCATTATTCCCGTGAGTAGTATCCTCATCCATGTGAGCACTGGAAAACTGAGAACGAAGAGCATCCACTTCATGTCGTAAATACGACAAATCTTCTCTCGAGGAGTCTTGGTAAGCTCGAAGAGACGCAACATCATCTCGAAGGGAATGGAATTGAGAATTCATATCGACTCTCAAGGATTGAAATTGTGAGTTCATATCCTCACGAAGGCTTTGGAATTGAGAGGTAAAGAAGGAAAAAGCGTCTTGATTGAATTCAAAAGACGAGGAAGGTTGATGACTATCAGGAGCTGGAATATCCGCCCCAATATTCATCATGTCATCAAAGGTAGATGGAGATTGATGCTGAATGGGTGGCTCATCAAGATTTGGTTCAATCAAGAAAGGAAAATGAACCCTTTGGGCACTAGTCATCCTATCAATGGGTAATGAGGGGTGATCTTTAGGATTGAAAGCAGAAAGTAGGTTCCCCGGATCATTAACCCAACAGGAGGTGAAAGGATTCCAAGATATTTTGTTAAATAGAAAACACCTAAGATTGAAGGTGTCCTTGGACTTGATAGGGAGTTTCTCATTGTCATCAAAAGGAAGGTTGAAATGAAGAAAAATCTTTGTTAGGACACGGCCGAATGGAAGAATAACCTTTTTAGGATTATGGGCGGTGTTCCTAAAGATTTGGACAATGAATCTAGGTAGGTTGAAGGGGGTCATTGTAATGATGTAATACATCAAGTATACATCAGAGAATTTCAACCTAAGACGATCACCATCCCGAGGGATCATCGAGGTGATCACAATCTTGTGAAGGATTTGGTAGTTCGTAGGGATGGAATTCACAAGAAAGGATTGGTTTGGACATTGAGGGGTTCCGCCAAATATGAGATACAAGGCTTGGGCAGGATCACATACCCCATCATTGGGCCAAGAAGCTAGAGCAAATTTAGCCGGACCCTCCGAAGGAATGCGAAGAATATTTCCTAAATCAGTGCTATTGAATTCAATGGGACGATTGCAAACGATGGTTTTGATAGTTAACTCACCATCACCCTCAAACAGATTGGCATAGAAAGAATGAATCATGGATGGATACAAAAAATCGTTCTTTCTAGGGGGTTTGAAAAAAATTTCCCATTGTTGGAATTGAATCCAATCAAGAATTGGGAGCTGGGAAGTCCTAAGGAAATCGAAATCAAAGATATAACCCGGAATTAATTTGCGAGTAAGATAGTCTTCCGGAATTGGCTTACCATCAAGTGGAGGACCCGAATAATTCCTATTGGATCGATTGGAGCGTCTCCTCCGGCTTGATTCACCTTCTTCTCGGTTGCTTCGAGACATATTGCAAGAAATTTAAGGGAATTGAGGTAAAGTTTCGATTTTGAGAAATGGGGTTAGGGTTTGCAAAAATTTCGAATTGGAAGATTTGGTGTTTGGAAAGTGAAATTGATGGTTTGGAAAGGCTTAGGATGATCGATTATAACAATGATGAAGAAAGCTCGAATTATGGGTGAAAAACACGAATTGTTGCTGAAAAAATGAGCAAAAGCCGTAGCCTCCTGGCTTTAAAAATCGAGATCGCCTGAGGCGATCTGTAGAACGCCTGAGGCGATCGAGAACGCCTGAGGCGATGCTTGCGATCGTTTGAGGCGATGCGAGCCACGCCCGAGGCGATGCTTGCGATCGTTTGAGGCGATGCGAGCCACGGACGAGGCACTGCGCACTGAATGCTGAGGCGATGGTTTGGCCATGTTTTGAGTCAATTTTTGGACCAAAAAATTATTTTTGATAATTCTAACTAACATTAAACCATCTAACAACAAAAATTAAACACATAATCTCAAAAACATAATAATTCACAATTTGTGACTTTTAAAAGGTGATTTCAAAATGCATTTTTGAAATTAAATGTGAGTAAATTTGATTCTCCCTTAACAATTGTATAGCACATACAAAATAATCAAGTAAAGCATAAAGTAAACAACTCTCCCCCTCAAACCATGCATACACAAGCTCTCCCCCTTAAACTATGCATGAAGTAAACTTCAAGATTATCACACAATTATCCCCCTTTTTGTGATAATCAAAAAGTACAAAAATTAAATAGACAAATCACAAATATATGTTGACACATAGCCATATTTTATACATGTTCCTCATCAAGCATATAATAGCCCAAATAAGCATAAGATTAATTCATTTTGAGGAATACAAACATGCGTTTTAAGGCGATCAACAATGAATTCAAAATGTGCAAAATGTGCATATGTTCTACCAAAATTTCATGCATTTGTGCCCAATAAACATTAGAATTCTTAAATCATCATTTGATAAATTTATTAAGATCATGATAGCATTATTTCAAAGATAGAGCATCTAAACAAATATAGCATGCTTAATCACATAATATCATATAACATATTCAAATTAGAATTCATTGCACTTACTATAAAAGGATAGGCATACATCATGCAATAAAACAATTTATATGTGCACATGCTAAGGGGTTATGCATTTTACTCCAATCAATATTGAGCTTCATTATTTATTGGTCACAATTAATTTGTGCCAATTAATTTTGAATTGCTCATTTAAAATGTATAAAATAAATTTTACCTTTGATGACAAGAGTGCGTTCTTGTCATTGGTCCTATGCCTCGTGCTTCTTCTATAGTTGTGAATAATACAAACTCCTCCTTTGAGTTGCTTGGCCCTTCATCCTTCATTCCATTCTTGTCCCTACAAGACAAATTTACAATTGGAGGAACTTTGGTACCCATTTGATTTTTGGGTCCTAGGGGGTTAACTTTCAATGGCACTTTTGGAATCCATTTCCACCTTTTATTAGGTTGGTATTGGATTCTAGCAAACCTACACTTGTTTTTGGTATGACCACTTTTACAACAATAGTTACAAGTAGGAGAGTTGTGCTTTGCTTTGGCCAACAAGCTTGAAAAAGATTTTGATTTGTTTGAAAAGCCTAACCCGGCTTTGTCAAAGCTACATCGTTGTAATCCAAGCAATTCACTCATCTTTTGACTACTTTCACTATATTTGCAAAATGATATCTTTAAAGAATCTAATTCATTTTTCAATGAATTATTTTCTTCAACTTTCTTAGCAATCTCAAGTTTGAGTAGTTTATTACTCATCTTGGTTTTGCCAAGAGCATCAATAAGATTATTATAAGACTCTAAAAGTTCATCAAAAGAAGGTACCTCATCATCGCTTTCATCTCCTTCATCTCCAAGAGCCATTAAACAAAGATTGGTGGCTTCTTCTTCATCGGAGTCGCTATCACTCCATGTAGCTATAAAAGCCTTCTTCTTGCCTTTGTCCTCATTCTTCTTCCTAGGACATTTGTTAGCATAGTGACCTTTTTCTTGACAATTATAGCAAGTTACCTCATTTTTGGATTCATGTTTGGTTGCACTTGAGGTCTTTGACTTGCCATGTTTGTTGAAGAACTTCTTGAACTTTCTTGTGAACAATGCCATCTCCTCATCATCATCATCTTCTTCATCATCGGAGTGATCTTTCCTTCCAACCAAGGCAATCCCATTTCTCTTGGATCTATCCTCCTCCTTTACTTCTCTCCTTGTGGCAACTTCAAGCTCATGAGTCACCAATGTGCCATGGAGCTCATCAAGATCATAGGAAGCACTTTCTCCTTTGTTTGACTCGATGATGGCCGTCCTCTTGGCATCCCATTCCTTTGGTAAGGCTCTTAGTGCTCTCCTCCATATTTGCTTTGGAGGATACTTCTCTCCAAGTTGGGCAAGCTCATTTATGATTTGAGTGAGCCTCCTAAACATAGAATCCACATCTTCTCCGGAATCCATCTCAAATGTTTCATACTTGAGTTGCAATAGATCAATCTTGGTCTCCTTTACTTGATTAGTGCCCTCATGACAAATTTGCAATTTGTCCCAAATTTCCTTTGCCTTTGAGCACATTGAGATCCGGTTGTACTCCTTCATATCTAAAGCACAATGCAAAATATTAATTGCTTTAGCATTTTGTGAAATTAATATCATATCCGCTCTAGTGAAATCGTCCATATCTTTGGGAACACTAATTCCCCCAACTTCCTTTAAAGGAATATGTGGACCTTTCACTATGATTTTCCATAGATCATAATCTACGGATTGGATGTATAGAGAAATTCTATTCTTCCAATAACCGTAGTTATCACCCGTGAAAAGCGGAGGGCGATTCGTCGATTGACCTTGAGCAAACTCATTTGCTAGATTAGCCATATAAAAATTTTGATTTAAAACAAAAATCAAATGGCTCTGATACCACTTGTTGGAATCGAAGAGGGGGGGGGTGAATGAGATTCCTTGGCTACTTTAGCTTTTTAAAATGAGTTTGTAAAATAAAAATATTTTGCGCTTTGCGGAAGCCTTTAGTCAATCGATAAATAAAAAGAATAAATAAATAAATGCGTAATGAAAAATAAAGCAATAAAAGACAAGGATATTTGTTATAGAAGTTCGGCGATGAATCGCCTACGTCTCCTCTTCCCGGTTAGATAACCTCCAACCGAGGTTCCACTAGAATAAATGTTCTTGGCCTTGAGGGCTCCAAGTAAGCCACAACACAACTCTTCCCGAGTTACAACGCTCTTCCCGAGCACACTACTCTTCCCGAGTACACAAGCTCTTCCCGAGCACAATACTCTTCCCGAGTATACAAGCTCTTCCCGAGCTACCAACACTCTTCACGAGTCTTCTTGGCCTTAAGGGCTCCAAGGATAGCCACACAATTGCACCAACAAGACTTGTTGATGTCTTTACAATATTCCAACTTGCTTTGGTGTTGGAGGACCTTTACAATGAATTGTACCAACAAAAACACCTTCACGGTGTACTCACACGAAGACAACAAGACTCAACAAATGAAAACAATCACAAGCTCCAATACAACAACAATGTATGGAGAGTATGATATAATTTGAACCAACAATTGATCAACACTTTGTATGAGTTGTAGACTTGTTCCTTAGCTTCAAAATGCTCCAAAGCATCAATATTTATAGTGTAGAAGGCCTCCAAGGCTCCTACTAGCCGTTGCACTTCAAAAGGCTGAAATCACTCCTGGATCGCCTCAGCCATCGCCTCAGGCGATCTCCATCGCCGCGCCCCAACGGACACCATAAATCAACGCATCGCCTCAGGCGATCGCTGGATCGCCTCAGGCGATCCAAGTCAAATCCCAATGCCGTAGCTTCAGCACCCTGAAATCATGCATCGCCTCAAACGATCTCCACATCGCCTCAGGCGTTCCAGCCCATCGCCTCGGGCGTTCGTGCCATCGCCTCGGGCGAACTCCCCGCGCGCGTGCCAGCGCATTGCCTCGGCGTCGCTTCAGTCGATGTGCGGGGGCGAAGTCCCTGTGGCTGCCATCGCCTCAGGCGATGGTCACCATCGCCTGGGGCGATCTGCCCCGCATGCTCGCCTAGCCATCGCCTCTGTCGATGGGCATGGCGATCCTCGCCTGGCACCCATCGCCTGGGGCGATGGCACCCATCGCCTGGGGCGATCCGTGTCTTCCAAAAGACAATTTCTTTGGCATTTCAATACTATTATAATCTTCAACTTTGATCATAATTTATGCTGCATACTCAATAAAAACCATTAGTACAAAATGTATAGGTTTTGTAATCATCAAAACAAAAACGATAATTTTATTTAAAATAGAGGAATGAGAGTTGTAGCGTTTTAAGGCGCAACACCATTCAATGGCATTGCCAAATCTTGTCAGTAGTCATTCAATGACATTTAAGTGCTTAACCAACCATACAATTCCATTCAACCACCATTCAATCAAATATAATAACATTAATGGTTTGCTTAAATCATGTCATTAGATGACCAACATGTGATGACCCAATTCTTTTGCCATTCATTTAGCCAATTGGTGACCAAATCAATACCTTGCTCAAACTATGTCATTAAAAGACCAAAGTTGTGGAATTGGTAAATTTATTCACATACATTACCAATGGTTGACCACATTCATTACATGCTCAAAATCCTTTATTCATTTTGCCTCATTGATTTGACTCATTCAAGTGCCATGCCCAAATCTTGGTATCCATTTAATTGCATGATCAAATCATGACATTACCATTCAATTATCTTATTCAATCATATGGCCAAAGTTTAGGGATCCAAATTAAAATCCTCCTACATTGAATCACCTTACTCCTAAGTATATTCCCACTTAATTACCACACCATTAGCATCCAATTATCATAATTTCATGCATTCATGACTTGCTTGACTTGACTTAATTCAAGGGATTTCTTTGGCCAAAGTTAAGGATTTAATTAATTTCCCTACCTTTAAATCACCTCAAATCCCACCAAAGAAAGGGCTATTCTTCCAAGAATCAACACCTTGGAAATCCACAACACATCATGCCAAGAAAATCTTATTCTACACTTAGCATTTTCGAAAATTTACCTACTCACACACATAAGAATTCGAAACCTTCAAGGCAAAGGAGGAGGAGATTTTGTGCTACTTTCTACAACCCGTAATTCGCTCAATCACGCTTCGAAAGTAAGTGGGTTTTTGCTACAACTTCATTTCGTTTTCAAACCTTATGTATGTTTTAAATCTCGATTGAACAACCCTATGAAAAGTATGTTTTTAAATCTAAACAAGTATGTGACATGATCATGAATGAAGGACCTTGCGGAGCAACGTGCTACGTGTGTATGAGACACCACTTGATTCGGCGGGGCAAAGTGCTACATGATGTGGGCGTGCCACATGCATGGGAGTCACCTCTTGATCCTTAAGAGCAAAGTGCTATACCACGGGAGCCACCTCTTGAATCCAATAAGTCAATATGTGAATATGTGGAGCTATGTGTTAATGTGTTTATATGCCAAGATCTATGGATTTGATAAAGAAATGTTTAAAATGATTTCTGCTATGAAAATATATGTGTTTTTACTATGTTCAATCGGCCCCTACTTGCTGAGTATTTTCCCAAATACTCACCCCTTACCTCCCCTCCCAGACAAGGACGAAAAGTAGAGACCGAGGAAGAATTACAAGAACAATTTTGGAGATGATGATCCACGAAGAACCTTCAAGAATTTATTAGTTTTATTTACGCTTCCGCATATTTGATTTAATCCGAGACAATTGTATTTTGTAATATCAATTGTAAAAGACGATTATTATTCTCTATGGAATAAATAGACTGGTTTTTATCATAGATCTGTACACGAGGCTTGTTGATTTTGAATTAATGTTTGGAATCAACGCCGGTGTTATTGACCCCGGTTTTGGGGCGTGACACTTGTTCACTCTGATCCGAAAGAAATTCAAAATAATGAAGAAAAAAAAAACTAACTACCTACAACCACCTACAACCGAAGATAATTTTAATGAGATTATAAAATAAATCTAAAACTGAAACATGCATTGTTCTTATATAAGGCGTTGAACCAACTCCAAATCGAAATTTGATTATTTCCACAAGCTTGTCGATATCATCTTCTTCCTTGTTGAACATAATGTTGTTTCTACGTAACCAAATGCTCCACGATTATACACAAAGTCAATATCAAAACACCATAACTTTTAAATAAAAATCATAAACTATATTTTAAATCAATCATATTAATTTAAACTATAAATAGAGCTCAAACCGAAACCATACGATTATTTTGCAATCTGTGCTGGTAGCCATCAAAATAAGAAGGAATCATAATACTTTTCTTCTCACGTTTGCAAGAGTTGAATAATCAATCAACCGGTGGACAATCAAATCATGAATGTGATAAAGATAAATTAAATTCCAGTCACTTTTATGCGTTAACCCGACAATGGAGCAGAATCATTTAAACCCGCAAGTTAACAAATGCAATAAATGACTTGCAGGTAGTTGATGAGTCTAATCCGTACTGACACTGAATTTCACGTTTCAGCTGTCCCTCCATGCACATTCGTGACAAAATCTCAAACATACGAGATTCAGCCCTTCTTTTGTTCGAACTAAATTCAAGAATCAAAAACCAGGCCTGAATATGTAAAATTGAAGAGGGCTTCATGGATACGAAATTTAAAGAAACGATTGCCCTGCCCGACTCTCCACTGGTTTCATGGCTGTATATGTCTACACAAGAATCGATTCGCAATTTTCAGATCCAAGAATATCGGACACGAGAGAGATAGGACGAGGTGGGTTGGTTGAAAGGATTTTTAGAGGGTAACATCTAAAAGTTTAATTTAGAGAAATTACACATTAAATTTTTAACCTTTTACATCTAATGGTGGATGGTTGCCTTTGTCACCCCCTGGGTAGAACCGTCATCGGTCTACTCGCTATTTTCCGGCAAATTAGATTGGTCCACAAGTGTTCCCTCACTGTATAAAGAGTTGAGCTGATGAAAATAAGGGCAAGTTCTTGAATCAATGGACCTCTTCTTAGTGCTATCTTTGGTTTTCCTGAAGTACTTGTTGATGTTTTCCCATTTCTCCTTGCATCTTTTTGAATTTCTCTTGTATCCCAAATCCATCATCCCTTGAGAGATCCTCTCCCAAAGAGGACCCTTTGCTCCTTCCTTAGTTTCCTCGATATTTCCACTAAATTTGCACCTCAGATTAATCAAAGCCAACACTTCATCTCTAGGCCATCTTTTCCCAATGTCTCCTCTTGAATCCAACATTTGACAAGGTATATTGAATGGTGGGTTATTCTCATTTGTTAGTGCTGAGATAGAGCAAGAGTTCACTTCTGAATTTTTTGTGGCAAGACTGGAACTTGGGCTTGGTGGTGACGGAGTAGCTTTAATGGCCTCCGTGCTCTCAAAAGGGATATTGGAACTAGGGTTTTTGTTGGATTCAACCATTCTCGGTGAAGAAGATGTTTCAGGCTTGTTTTGTGCCATTGGAAACTCAAGATCTGGAAAAAATTTACCCGTATCAGTGCCATTTAGCTTGACTAAATCTTGAATCTTCTTTAAAAACTCTATGATTTTTGCCTGTCTCTCACCTGCAATAGCTTGCTCCCGTGCCTTGATCTCATTCTCAAGCTTAATCCTATCCATTTCTTGTTTCTTCCAAGCTTCCTCTCTTTCCACCATTTCTTTATCCCTTTTCAGCAAATCGTCAATCAGTTTGTTATGTAATTCTTCCTGTTGAGCAATCATTTTATTAACAATTGCCTCACAGAAACCTTTGAACATCTCAAATTTGTCTCTCCTTTTCCTCTTCCTGGTTTTTTCTTCTGTTTTTTTCACCATTTCCCCACTTTCTTGGAACTGTGCTGTGTCCAATTCTTCAATATGAATATTCTGCTGTACTTTGTCTCCCTCATTAATTTGTTTCACGGTTTCTGAAACATGGGATTTTTCTTGATTCTCAGAGGTGTAAAATGCTTCAAATTCGTTGAACATTCTGTAGTTTTTTTCATAGCTTAGACTGTTGAAATTTATGCTTTCATCTTCAAATTTATCCTTGCATTGCTCTCCATTCCTAAAAAATCCAAGCCCAGCTAGTTTCCTGCAAATGCAATAATTAATGAACACTACAATTTAAGTTTTTGCAGACAATTAAATACTGGTACAGCTTTCAGTCAAGACTGATATTTATAGCTTTTACCAAAACGAGTCAGCTTAAAAACAAGAAAAACATCCCCAAAAAAGCAAAAAGACCCCAAAAGTTCCCGTAAAAGGGAATCTCTCCTCTAAAATCTTGAATTCTTCGAAGTCCATTTGATGATTTTATTGATATGGTCATATTGATAATTCGACAAGACAAATAAATAAAACCAATCTAAAGTACATATGAAAACTCACTTGATTTCATTTGAAAATCGCCATAAAACCAAATGGGCTCTAATTAAATTTACCTTGAAACAAGTTCCCAACTCATATCAGGGAACCAATTTTCCGTGCTGGATCGAACTTTGAGTAGTGCAAGAAGTTCATCAGCAGACCAGGGATCCATGGATCCATCTCCGTGAAGCTGCTTCCCTGCATTTTTACCTACTGATTCTTGCCGCTGAAATTGCTGTAGCGAATAAGAAGAAGATGAGGGGAATGGATTCAAATTATCCGAAAAGGAATGAAGAGGAATTGGAAGTGAAGAATTTCCCGAAGATATGAATCGGTGATATACATCACTGGGCACTCCATTGAACATGGTGGATTCTCTTTTTTCTCTGGGTTTCTTGTTTGCGAAGTGTAGAAATGTATCTGCTGAAACAAAGAAAATATATATCATATATATGTTTTGACAAAAAAATAAAAAATAAAAATAAAGAAAATAAAGTTGAACTACTTAGGACCGACAAAATAACGAATATTAAATAATAGATAAATTAATAATTATTAATTTATAAAATCATTAATTCAATAATATATCAATTTATCAAAATATTATTTATTTTAGTAATGAAATAAGAGACCAAATGAAGAGATTATAAATGTTTTAGATGCAATAAATCTTGCAATTTCAGCATGAATTATAGATATTAATGCAAATATAATTACTTTCATCATTGTAAATTCAGGCAATGGATAGCATGATTTCAGAGAATTTGGATGAACCGTTAGATGGTTAAGGCACTCAAAAACATCAAAATCTAATCATATAGTTGAATTATCGTAATAGAATGAATGTGAATATATCTTGAACAACCTTGAAAAAATATCACAACTGCAGATGTTGACCAAGGATTAGAGAATTGAAAGCATCATGAGAATTGATAAAGATGGTGGTTCTATTACATAGCGCATTTCTCTAAAGAAAGTTATTAAAGTAGCAATTGTTATAAATATGTTTCATAAATGCATGTGTTAATGCATGTATTAATGAAATTGTTGTGAAACCTAATATTTGTTATGAAACATATATTGGATGTCCATTTACCTTCAACCCCATGTAACTCATAGTCTTAAGCCTATAAATAGAGGCTTAAAATAAAATGAAATATATATGAAAAACTCTCTAAATATCTCTCTCAAAATTGTTATCTATATAATACAATACTATTATTTTATAACACGTTATCAGGACGAATCTCTAGCCAACTTTGTGTAAGTGTGGTAAGTTTTATTTGTTTTCTTGATTTTAATTACATTATGACTAATCTTGCAAAACTTGAGTTTGTTACTCTTGATATCACTGGAAAGAATTATCTATCATGGGTACTAGATGCTGAAATTCATCTAGAGGCAAATGGTCTTGGAGAAACCATCAAAGAAGAAAGTATAGCCACAAATCAAGAAAAGTTAAATCAATGATCTTCCTCCGTCACCACCTTGATGAAGGGTTAAAAACAAAATATTTGACGGTAAAGGATTCATTTGCCTTGTATACTAGTTTGAAAGAAAGATATGAACACCAACAAGCGGTTATTCTTCCAAAAGCTCGTTATGAGTGGATGCACTTACGCTTGCAATATTTAAAAACTGTAAGTGAGTATAATTCATCAATTTTCCGAATCAGTTCAAAGTTGAAATTTATGTGGGGAAAATGTAATTGATGATGATTTATTGGAAAAAACATTCTCCACTTTTCACGCATCGAAAGTGCTCCTGCAGCAGCAATATCGTGAAAAAGGGTTTCAAAAAATATTCTGAATTGACTTCTTGTCTTCTCGTTGCTGAACAAAATAATGAACTTTTGTTGAAAAACCATGAGGCTCGTCCAACTGGTGCTGCTCCATTTCCTGAAGCAAATGCGACAGCTATGCGATACAATAATGAACAAAATCGACGAGGTCGTGGTCGTGGTCGAAATCATTACAATAATAATCGTGTGGCCATATCAAAAGTATTAAGCACCACAAGAAGTGGAAAAGTAACAATAACCGTTATAATAATAATAATCGTGGTGGTCATATCAAAAATATTGCACACCACCAGAAGTGGGAGCGTAATGATGAGAAAAATGTAAACCAAAATAAAAGGGAGGAGAATAAGTGCTATCGTTGTAGCATGAAAGGCCACTGGACTCGTACTTGTCGTACACCAAAGCATCTTGCTGATCTCTATCAAGAATCATTGAAGAAAAAAGAGAAAATGATAGAGACAAATTTCAATAGCAAAGATGTTTATCTTGACCATAATTTTGTTGACAATACTGATTTTACTTCTTTTGATGTTACTGATTTCTTTGTCAATCATTCTGAAGGTGATACTAATCATGGAAATGTCTAAGATTTTTCTAAATATTTATAATAAATGTTTATTGTCAATATTTCTTTTATTATACAAATATTTTATTTATCATAAACAAAAGAAGAAGAAGAAATCTCGTTTTGAAAATTTATTTTTTTGAAGAAAATGGATGTTCCAATGATCATTGACAAAGAATTATGTTTGGCAGACAGTGCAACAACACACTCGATACTTAAGGATAAGAAGTAGTTTTCATATCTAATAATGAAAAAAGCTCATGTTAGTTCCATATCTGGTAATGCAAAATTAATTGAAGGCTCCAGAAGAGCAACTACAATTTTGCCTGGAGAAACAAAATTTTGCGTTGATAATGCTTTATTTTGCTCAAAGTCTCAAAGAAACTTATTGAGCTTTAAAGATATTCATAAAAATGGATATCATATTGAGACTACAAGTAAAGATGATAATGGATACTTGTATATTACAAGTATTAACTTTGGAAAGAAAGTTGTGTTGGAAAAATTACCTTCTTATTCCTCTGGATTATACTACACATATATAATTACAATTGAAATATATGCAACGGTAAACCAGAAGTTTACTGATCATAATGATTTTATCATTTGGCATGATCGGTTGGGTCATCTCAGTTCTATAATGATGAGAAGAATTTTAGAGAATTCAATTGGTCATTCTTTAAAGAGCCAGAAAATTCTTCAATCCAATGAATTCTCATATGCATCTTGTCCTCAAGGCAAGTTAATCATAAGGCCGTCACCGATGAAAATTAAAAATGAATCTCCTGCATTTTTAGGGCGCATAAATAGAGATATTTGTGGGCCTATTCACCCACATTGTGGACCATTTCGATATTTTTTTATTTTAATTGATGCATCGACGAGATGGTCACATATACGCCTATTGTCAACTCACAACTTGGCAATTGCAAAATTACTCGCGGAGTTAATTCGGTTACGAGCACATTTTCCAGATTATATTATCAAGAAAATTCGTCTTGATAATGCTGATGAATTTACATCACAATCTTTTAATGATTGTTGTATGTCTGTTGGAATAATTGTTGAACATCATGTCGCTTATCTTCATACACAAAACGGTCTAGCAGAATCGTTTATTAAGCGTTTTAAATTGATTGCACGACCATTGCTCATGAGAGCTAAACTCCCAATATATGCGTGGTGGCATGCTATTTTGCATGCAGCTACATTAATTCGCATAAGGTCAACGAATATCATGAATATTCTCCCCAACGATTGGTTTTTGGTCAGGAACCAAACATTTCCCATCTTAGAATTTTTGGATGTGCAATTTATGTTCCAATTACTCCACCACGACGCGCAAAGATGAGACCTCAAAAGAGATTGGGCATATATGTTGGGTATGAATCATCTTCTATAATAAAATACCTTGAGCCAAAAACTGGAGATTATTTACTGCTCGTTTTGCTGATTGTCATTTTGATGAATCATTTGTCCCAACATTAGGGGGAAAAAATAAACAGTCGGTTGATAAAATTATGTACAATGAATTGTCATTATCTCATTTTGATCCTCGCACAAGACAATGTGGACATGAAGTTCAAAATATAATTCATTTGCAACAGTTGGCGGATCAATTGCCAGATGTTTTTTCTGACCTAAAGCGTGTGACCAAGTCACATGTACTGGCTGTTAATGATCCGATTTGAATTAATGTCCCTGAAGGACCTTCTACCATTATTAGTAAAGTAAAGGCGCCTATGAAACGTGGTAGACCAGTCGGTTCTAAGGATAAAATCCTCGAAAACGAAAAGAATCTAATAATGAAGATAGTAAAATCAGGGCAATTGAAAATCCAGAAGAATTCTCAAAATTAAAACTCTCGAAGAGTTTCCAGACATGACAAATAATAAACTTCTAGAAGAAGTTCAGGTACCTGAAAATTTAATAATAATGAGATATCAATAAATTATGTCATGACTGGGAAAAGATGGAACCTATATACAACTAATGTTGATGATAAATTTGCATATACTACAGTAATTACTATTATGAATGAGAACGAGGATCATGAACCAAAATTGGTGGATGAGTGCAGACTTAGAAAATGATTGGCAAAGATGGAAAGATGCAATTCAAACAGAGTTGGAATCGATAGCAAAACGTAAAGTTTTCGGACCAGTAATACGCACACCTGAAGATGTGGAACCAGTTGGTTATAAATGGGTTTTTGTGCGAAAACAAAATGAGAAAAATGAAATTGTGCGGTACAAGGCAAGACTTGTTGCACAAGGTTTTTCCCAAATACCTGGTATTGATTATGAGGTGACATATTCTCATGTGATGGATGCAACAACTATTCGTTATTTGCTTAATCTGGCATCAAATGAACAACTTGAAATGCATCTTATGGATGTTATTACTGCCTACTTATATGGCTCACTTGATAATGACATTTATATGAAAATCCCTGAAGGTTTAAAATTACTTAAGGGACATGACCATGGTTCTAGAGAACTTTACTCGATCAAATTGTATAAATCGCTATATGGCTTGAAACAAGCTGGATGCATGTGGTATAACCGCCTTGGTGAATACTTGATGAAACAAGGCTATATGAATGATCCTATTTGTCCATGTGTTTTTATTAAGAGGTCTGGAATTGAATTTGCAATCATTGCAAGGTGATTTAAATATTATTGGGACTCCTGAAGAGCTCAAGAAAGCTAAGGATTATTTGAAGCAAGAATTTGAAATGAAAGATCTTGTAAAAACAACATTTTGCCTTGGCTTGCAAATTGAGCACTTAGAAAATGGCATCTTGTTACATCAGTCTGCTTATACAACAAAAATGCTTAAACGATTCTATATGGATAAAGCACATCCACTGAGCACACCTATGGTTGAAAGATCACTTGATGTGCACAAAGATCCTTTTCGACCTCATGAAAATAATGAAGAAATAATAGGCCCAGTGTGTCATATCTTAGTGCTATTGGAGCATTAATGTATTTTGCTAGTCATACATGCCCTGATATATCATTTGTTGTGAATCTGCTAGCAAGATACAGTTCTTCACCTATACGAAGACATTGCAATGGTGTTAAACATATATTTTGATATCTTCAAGGAACGATGGATATGGGCCTTTATTATCTTAAGGCACCCAAATTTGATCTCATAGGTTATGCAGATGCTGGATATTTATCTGATCCTCATAATGCTCGGTCTCAAACGGGTTATGTGTTCACATGTGGTGGTACAGCTATTTCTTGGCGTTCTATGAAGCAAACTATAACTGCCACTTATTCTAATCATGCTGAATTATTGGCGATCCACGAAGCAAGTCGGGAATGTGTTTGGTTAAGATCTGTAATCCATCATATTTCTACAACTTTGTTCAAAGATAATGTTGCATGCATCGCTCAATTGAAGGAATGATACATCAAAGGCGATAGAACAAAACACATTTCACCAAAATTCTTTTTCACTCATGATCTTCAAAAGAATGGTGAGAGCAATGTTCAACAAATTCGTTCAAATGACAATCTGGCATATTTATTCACAAAGTCTCTATCAACTTCAACATTTGAAAAGTTGGTTCACAATATTGGAATGCGGCGACTAAAAGATGTCAAATGATGAGCTCAAGAAGTGGAATTATTTCACACTATACTCTTTTTTTCCTTAACCAGGTTTTTTTCCAATGGGGTTTTCCTGGTAAGGTTTTAATGATGCAGTGTATGGACATCCAAGGGGGAGTATGATAAATATGTTTTATAAATGCATGTGTTAATGCATGTATTAATGAAATTGTTGTGAAACGTAATATTTGTTATGAAACGTATATTAGATGTCTATTTACCTTCTACCCCATGTAACTCATAATCTTAAGCCTATAAATATATGCTTAAAGTGAAATGACATATGTGAAAAACTCTCTAAATATCTCTCTCCAAATTGTTATCTATATAATACAATACTATAATTTTATAACAGCAATGATATTGAATAATTATGTTGAGCGATGAGAAAATCCAGAAGTTCTTAATTTTTTTATAAAAAAATAGAGATGAGATTTAAGGTGACATCAATTTCAACAATAAACAAATGATAATTGAGTCATTTTTTATGAAGTTTTCATAGATTAATGATAAATGCATCAGATATTAATGAATTATTAATTTATATATTGTGTGGGGTCTATATGAATTATCGTATGTGTATTAGCTTATAAATTTAACGAATTATTAATTTAACATGTGTCCCAAGTCGGATTGACTAAAAATGTTATTTAAACAAGGCTAATAATTAATCTAATTAAATTATCAAATTTATATTGTATATTACATTTGATTTCATTTTTTTAATGACGGAGAACCTGCAGCCACTATCATTTGGGTACGCGCTAAAAAACAATCGGGCTGACACAATAGCCTGTAAACTACGCCAGCCAGGTAAATCGCACTAGCCACTAGGCAATCTTGGTGCTACAGGCTCAATCGAGAAAATGTTTTTTTATAAGATAAAAATATATTAAAATACGTCAATCGAGAAATATTGGTAAGGTGACTCAAAATCTTTACACTCTTGTACTCAGCCAACTCAAACATCCATAATGGATTGATTTCATTTTTTTACCTCCTGGGTCTAAAATTTTATATATAATTTAATTGAACTCTCATTTATAAAAAAATATTCAGGCAAATAAAGGGCTAATTTGTTACAAAAATAAAATTTAGTTAAGAAATAATGTTATTAGAAATTTTTTAAGGAAATAACATGAATCGCGAATAGAATTCGTAATTTTAAAAAAAAACAATAAACAAAATCATGAATTGAGTTCACGAATTTTTTATAATATTTTTAAAGAATCGCGAACATTGTTCGTGATTCTTTAAAAAAAAAAAGAATCGCGTAAGTTTTTTACAAAAAAACAATTTGGACAGAAGCATGTTACTCTCAACTGAGAGTCACGAGTTTTCTTTTTTTAAAAAAAAATTAAGTTTTTTTTGCCATTAAAAAGCTGCTCAACCGAGAAGAACTTCACTCTGAAAATTTTAATACAAGATCGAGAGATGCTATCAAAGGTAATTATTTACTATTTTTTTAAAGTAAATTTTGCAATTATTTGTTGTATAAATGCATGCTAATTGTCTATATTGTGTAATTTTTGTAGGTTTGAATATCTTGATTTTGAGTTTCCAAAAACAAATCTTGATTTTGAGGTATGTTTTTATGAAATTTATAATGATAAATTTTAGATATATTGTATTTGTTATGTGTTGAGTGTATTTTAAATTAGAAGTAAAAAAAAAGTTTATTATGAATGTATTGAAATTTTTTTTAAAAAAAAATTGCTGGTAAAAAATTTACATGAAGAAATGCGAAGCTGATTCACGATTCTTCATTATTTATTGAAGAAATTTGAATCAGCTTCACGATTTTTTCTGTAATCTATTGAAGAAACGCGAAGGTGATTGGCGTTTCTTCAACAATCTTTTGAAGAAACGCGAACACTGTTCGTGTTTCTTGTAGTGTCCATTTCAATTCTTTTAGAAAATTTTCTTTAAAATTTTATTTAAATATAATATTTAAAGAAAAAATTACTAAAAAAAATTTAAATATAATTATAATTATTATTATTTATGTCATTTTCCATTTATCATTAATGAGATAATATGTCGGTTCAACGTCAATTGATGTTTTATTGTACTATGATGGTCGCATATCACACGATGAGATGACTGTTAGTTACGATCGGCCTCCAATAAGATACATGTGAATGCCTCGAAATATTGCAATGTCTGAGTTGTTGGCGAAACTATATGAACATATAGATATCGATAACGAAAAATATTCGCTTAAAGTTTGGACCAAGCATACATTCAATAATATTTCTGGGCGAGTCGAACATTTATTAGAAATCGCAAAAGACAATGATATTTGGTTTTCTTTGATCCCGAAGTTGGATTCTGTTGTAATTTGTATATGGAGTTAGAAGGAATACACCATAGTAATGTGCCTGACATCCAATATACTCAAGAGTTGGGCACATATATGTCAATGCTTACTGATCATAACCTGGAGATACCGACAGTCACACAGGGTCTTGCAAGTATGAGAGTTGAAAGTAAATATGCTAGCAGATCCGGTAATGTGGGACATAACATGTATAGAACTGAAGGGGTATATGATGATTCAAGTGATGAGGGCAGAAATCAGTACGCCAACGCCGATTATTTTGGTCCTGAAAACCATGTTGATTCCGAACCAGATGAGGCAGGGCTAAATGTTCACGATTATAGCGACGAAGATGTAGCAATTGATGTTATATTAGAAACCATGTCCCAACAGAACAAGGGTTCATCTGTACATTAACAGCGAGTTGAATCAATAATACCCCAAGCGGCACAAAATAGGCGCCAACATTTTTCTGTCCTTCCATTCTTCTCGACAACATTTCCAGATGTTCCTGTTGACTCTGTTGATATTCCGACTGGTTCCTGGGGAAATTTCTATGACCATGTCAAGGGAAAATTGGAATTGTGTATGTTATTTAAGAGTAAAGCTCATTTTGCAGTCGGGAGTGAATGGCTTCTCCAAACGAGTTGCTAGACGTGAGTACCATGTTTTTAGAGCACGACAAAAATATGAAAAGTAGTTTGTAGACACAATTCTCCGGTTATGCCTTGTGGGTGGATGCTCTGAGGGATATATAAAGAGAAAATGAATGTTTTCAAAATTACAAAATACGGTGGAGACCATACATGCCTGATGAATGAATTGTCGGTTGACCATCGTAACCTGAGTAGGAATGTAATTGCCGGTCTATTGGTGGGGTTTGTTCAGAAGGATCCTGTGTATGAGAAATTCGTACAACAGACGGTTAAAGATAAATATGGCTTTGAAATCTCATATCATAAGGCATTGCATGGTTTGAAAGCTGCTCGGGAGCAAGAATATGGAACATGGGAGTGCTCAGTCACGCAATTGCCAAAGTATATGTCTGCCCTTAAACAACACAACGAGTGCACCGTTATTTAGTGGGACCATATTGATATTGACGTACCTAATCAAAAGACCATTAAATACTGTTGGAATCGAAGAGGGGGGGGGGGGGGGGGTGAATGAGATTCCTTGGCTACTTTAGCTTTTTAAAATGAGTTTGAAAAATAAAAGAGTTTTGCGCTTGCGGAAGCCTTTAGTCAATCGATAAATAAAAAGAATAAATAAATAAATGCGTAATGAAAAATAAAGCAATAAATAACAAAAGGATTTGTTATAGAAGTTCGGCGATGAATCGCCTACGTCTCCTCTTCCCGGTTAGATAACCTCCAACCGAGGTTCCACTAGAATAATTTGTCTTGGCCTTGAGGGCTCCAAGTTAGCCACACAACAACTCTTCCCGAGTTTACAACGCTCTTCCCGAGCACACTACTCTTCCCGAGTACACAAGCTCTTCCCGAGCACAATACTCTTCCCGAGTATACAAAGCTTTTCCCGAGCTACCAACACTCTTCACGAGTCTTCTTGGCCTTAAGGGCTCCAATGATAGCCACACACTTGCACCAACAAGATTTGTTGATGACTTTACAATTCTCCAACTTGCTTTGTTGTTGGAGGACCTTTACAATAAACCAACACACACCTTCACGGTGTACCAACACGAAGTGAACAAGACTCACACACAATAAAAGAATTACAAGCTCCAATACAATAACAATATATGGAGATTGCAAAGCTTAAATCAAATAATAATTATCAAGACTTTGGTATAAGTTGTAGGCTTGTTCCTTTTCTTCAAAATGCTCCAAAGCATCCATATTTATAGTGTAGAAGGCCTCCAAGGCTCCTACTAGCCGTTGCTACTCATAAGGCTGAAATCACTCCAAGATCGCCTCGGACATCGCCTCAGGCGATCACCATCGCCGCGCCCCAATGGTCACCAAAAAAATCACGCATCGCCTCAGGCGATCGCTGGATCGCCTCAGGCGATCCAAAGCCAAAATCAAGGCCGGAGCCTCAGCTCCTTCAAATCTTGCATCGCCTCAAACGAACTCCAGATCGCCTCAGGCGTTCGTGCCATCGCCTCGGGCGTTCAGCCCATCGCCTCGGACGATCTCCCTGCGCGCATGCCCGCGCCATGCCTCGGCGTCGCTCCAGTCGATGTGCGGGGGCGAAGTCCAAAAGGTTGCCATCGCCTCAGGCGTTGTTCACCATCGCCTCAGGCGATCTTCCTCGCATGCTCGCCTAGCCATCGCCTCTGTCGATGTGTGTGGCGATGCCTGGCCTGACACCCATCGCCTGGGGCGATGATCACCATCGCCTGGGGCGATCCAGGATAGAATATGCACACTTGAAATTCTTCATTCCAATCCACTTTTCATCACTTAATCTGCACACTAAGTAGTTGCATTAGTATAACAAACACAAGTTTTGTTGATCATCAAAACTCAAAGATTGACCGGGGATAATTTAACGCATTAAACGCAACCATGCGTTTAAGGCTCAACAAATACGTTTTTTGGGCATTCTGACCGTGCATAGAAGGTTTCCGTCATTGTCGAAAGGTGATAAGTGTTGATGGTACACATTTGTATACAAAGTATAAGCACATATTGTTAATTGCAGTCGGAATTGATGGTAATCAACAAGTTCTGCCTTTGGCTTTCGCGATTGTAGATGAAGAGACATTGTCCTCTTGGAGATGGTTTCTCCATATGCTATCTAGACACATTCTTAGTGGTTTGGATGGCATATGCCTTATTTATGACATACACCAAGGTATTCTCCGAGCAGTTCAATGTGAGCCTCAATTTATGCCCCCAATGGCTTTCATCGTTTTTGTCTAAGACATGTATGCTCTAATTTCAACAAACAATTTAGAAATATAATGTTGAAAGATATGTGCTTGAAAACTGGTACAACTCATCAAATTAGGAAGTTCAACCCATACATGGAACAAATCAAGAGCATCAATGAGGGAGCATTCAATTACCTTAGTGGGATTGACCAAACACAATGGACGTTGGCACGGAGGATGGCGTTGCGGAATTATGACTACCAACTTGTCTGAGGCGTATAATGGAGTTCTGAAAGGTGCCCGTCATTTTCCAATAACATCCATTGTACAATTGACTTTTGGTCGAACTGTTCAATATTTCATGGAGCGTCGAGTCGCCAAGAAATGATACAAAATAATCAAGGATGGACAACATTTGCGTTTCAAAAGTTCACTCGTTGGCAACACGAATCATTGCAACACCTTGTCCAGAAGTACGATAATACAGAACAGACTGGTTCAGTGATAACTGTCGTCCGAGATGGAGTGGGTAACAGTACACTCGTTGTGAAACTAAGAGCAAGGATATGTTCATATGGGAAATGGACAAAGGTCGGGATTCCATGTTCACATGCTATACATGCATTCAAACATTTTGGTGTTAATGGATCGAACTCAGTGAGTGAGTACTATAGCTTGCAACATTATGCTGCTACATACCAAGGGAGATTTGAACCGTTGTTCTCAGAAGAATATTGGATGACCCCATTATTCAAGTTATCTCACAACCCTTCATTAAAGAACAAACGCGACATGGAAGAACTCGTACATCACCCATGCAAAATGAAATGGACTGGCCTCAAGTTCGTGCAAGACAGCAGGCATGTAGAGCTGAAGACCAAGGACAGAGTTCGCAAAGACAATGCTAATCAATATGTCTCATTAATTTTTGTAAATATGTATATTTATAGGATGGATGTATTGCGTACGTATGGACCACTTGACACTAGTGTGCTCAATAAACAGTTTGTGCATCGTTATGAGGATGTGTTTAATGGTGATGTTGACACCACTTTGGTAGTGAGGCATGGAGATGCACATTTTTGGATATGTTAAAGAGAGACCACTTCACATATGTGTATTACGCACCTTAAATGAAATGGGATTCTATGGAGTATATAGATGTGGACACTTCCTTATTGACAGTCATCTGATAACATCACTGGTTGAGAGATGGCGACCCAAGATACAGACATTTCACTTTCGTGTTGGGGAGGTGACCATCACATTGCAGGACATATGTAATATGGGCTCTACCAATTGTGGGTGATGCCATTTGTGGGGATGGCACTCATATGCGCATATCATAATGGCAGGAATATTGTGCCTGATGGCTTGGTTTTTTCCCTCCATGTGATAATCTCAAGACTTCACATGTATCCTTGACTGCAATACAGGGCCATCTATCTGTTAACCCAATAACAAATGATAGCACTGGGGAGCAGGTGCATCAGTACACGAGGTCATGTGTACTAATGCTACTAGGTGGTGTGTTATGTCCAGATGCATCGGGGAACTACGTGTATATGTTATACATCAGTCATCTACGAGATATGTCAAGAGTTCGTAACTTCAGTTGGAGTAGCACAGTACTCGCATTCCTGTATTGTGAGTTATGCACTGCCTCCAAGCAAAAAAGAACGAATATCGGTGGTGCAATGCAACTTCTGCAGGTAATAATATTTATTAGCCTCATCAATTTGAATAAAATTATATATAAACTCCAATTATGTTATATTAACTTTATAATTAAATAAAAAAAATTCTTATATGGGCATATACGAGGATAACGAGTATACATCCTAAAACTCATGGTACTCGGGTTCAACAAGGCCCAGTTATAGTCAATGACGAGCAAATACTCACTGCCCCTCCATATGGTGCACAATATGATCACACATATTATTTATGTTTATTGTTTTTAATTTAATGTACTAACATCATCATATCCAAATTGTTTAGGCGGACTCAATTTTTTAGCTTCAGACACTCTGTCCGACATGCTTTGCGTCTATTGTTTTTGTATTACAGTTTATTTGGACCCCGTATGACGTGGAGTCGGGAGGATGATTGGTGGGCACAATGTCCAATGATAAATTATTTCATTGTGGAAATGCATCGTCCAGAAAGAGTTTTGCGACAGTTTGTTATGTTCCAAACGGTCCACCATCAATAGCTGACAACCAGATAAACTTGCATAAAGTCTATCGCCGAGGTCGTTATGGCACAAGTTGGACATGAAAACATAGTGACTACTTAGATATGTGGACGGCCAGACGATATCAAATCGTGAATGCCCCTCAGGCTCCTATGCTGTTCGTGACGATTACATGACGTGATACGGTCAAATTACCCGTCATATTATATCTCCACCCGCCAATAATATTGAAATAGGATACCGTGCAGGAGATGCTGCTGCATGGCAGCAAGTGGTATATATATATGACATTCATTCTTACTTTTCCTTTTCTTTGTCTTCTCAATTATGGTAGATATTAATCTATTTTTTTTTGTAGGATGCACATATGGAGCAACTCAGTCTTAGTTGCTCAAGTTTGAGTGAGGATGAAGAGGTCTCACCGGGGGTCAAACGTGTATTAGATCACAACATAGCTATTGCAGGCGAAGTGCATGAACTTGCTATGACGCAACAAAATAGATATGGTGTGCCTGCACGACAACCAGCTATCGGTAGGGGGCCACCTAGAGGAGAAGACGATCAATTAGCTCTGATACTCCAACAGATACTCACGATGATATCCCTCATTTTACAATTGGCAGTTTTGATGTAGGTGGTGCATCAACATCGCATCGTCCATCATTCCAATAAGATGAAGCATCTCCTGACTACTACATGCCCCAACCTGCCCACCAGGAAGAGCCATCCCCATACTCCGTATATACCGGTTCCAACCCAACCATATGGTGGATTATCATATATTGATCTAATGATTGGAGTATCTGGTTCTTCACAATTACGTCCACATTTTGATGTCTCGTATATTGCATTCTTTGACTTGACTCCACACTATCATGATATTGGTGAGTACAGCGTCAGGATAACACCTGATGAAACACAAACAAATAATATTGGGGAAGCTGCGTCATTTAGAAGACCACAAAGAAAGATACATAGACGTGGTTGTGGGACCGTAGGAAATATATTGTATTTGTATTGCTGAAATAAAAATTAATATTTATGTGTATATATTGTTTCAAATAATCTAATAAATTTAAAACTATTATCAACTATTTCTCTATGGTTTACAAATTTTGTCCACACATTTAAACTAATTTTAAGTTTTAAAATTGTCTTGGTTTTTTTTTAAAAAAATACTGCTAAAAAAGGTGAATTCAAAATCACATTTCTTTTGTTTAATTAAAAAACAAATTCCTATAGAATCGTGAACTAATATCACGTTTCTTCAAAAACGTTAGCTCGAATCACGTTTCAAGTTATTTTCGTAACAACTATATTTTTAACCTTATTTTCCAAACTTTTTTTTCATTTTTATTTTATTTAATTAATTTTGCCCAAATAAAGGGCCAAGAATCGCATTACTGAAACAAGAAAACTTTCTCCCTGCAATGCATTTATAGGTATTTGTCTTGTATCCCAACAGACTATTAATTGCATGAGCAGTCCCCCACAACTATGAAAACGATATTAAAAAGAGAGAATATATTTATAAAAAAAAAAAGAGGGTTGAACTTGGACAATGCAAATTGGAGGGTGAGTCGCACGTGTGGCACACGCACGTGCGGAGGAGCTGAAATTTGAATTTAAATTGTTTAAAAAAAAAGTATTAAAAAAATTGGAAAAATCTCAGTGTGGGGAAGGACAGAATCCTATGTAGAGAATACCGGCAAATTTATAGCGGGAGCACGTGAATACATGCAGAGAGTGGGGCCCGCTTCTACACATTTGTCTTTGCGGAAGTACACGGTACACTGGTCCCACACCTTGAATTTATAATAAGAAAAAAGCTATATATTTAAAAATTGTAGAATATAATATTTACATTAGATTATTATATAAAACTAATTCGTGTGTTAAGATTTTTTGAATGACCTATTTGCCCTCATCGGCCACTGTTTCTTGATGATTGAAGGATATGCTTAGACCCTTAACCGCCGGGAAGGCCCGTTAACCTGATCAATGATTCGAAGCAGGGGGAGGATCTAGGGGTGAGGGTGCGCTCGCCCGCCTCCCCAAAAACAGAATTTTAATGAAAAAATTTATTTTACTATTTTTTTCCCAAAAAAAAAAAATTTCACGCCCAATTTTTTTAACCCTTCAGTATTATCAACAAAAAAATTTGCACCCCAATCTTTTTCCTGGGTCCGCCCTTGTCGGAACCGTAACGGGTATATTTGTGATTGTTTTTCAAAACTGCTTATCAACTTTTCAGACCAAGAAAACAGATTTTGAGTTTTTTGTTTCATTTTTTCTAGAAATAAGTTGGTAAAATCAGAAGTAGAAAAGAAGATTATGAGATGTTTTACACTGTTTTTACTTGTATGATAGCAATATTGTAATAATTTGAAATTCATTAAAACAGCACTCTATGTTTTTTTTGCTTAAAAGCAACTATTTAAACTTTAAGTAAAAGTGACATAAACGCGATTTGAATAAGCAATTACAAACACACCCTAGATATCCAATCTACAGTTTACTATATCACTATATTAAGAGTTTATTTCTACAACTTATTTTTTAATTCAAAATCTAATAATCCCAGAAATATAAATCGATTAATGAACACTCTGGCAAATTTATTTATCTATTTGTTTAATGTTAGGCAACTTTTGGTACAAATGGGTGTGTGAGATAAGTGATGGATGTATAGCTAAAATTATGGTTCATTTCATCCGCATCAATATGTAATCCCCTTAAAGTTAGCATCAATAAATGGTTAGCAATGATTAGAAAAATGAGATGATTTTGAAACAATCCGACTTGAAAGTCATGAAAATCGAAAGGCCCAAAGTAGAGCCCTAATAGTTGCAGGCCACATTAAACACCAATAGTAAAAGCCCTCAAACTTTGGGTCTACTGTTTTTGCAATGAAGAGTATATTAACAGCCCAGATTTGTGTGAGTAGTTCCCACAAATCAAAGAAGATTATAGCAACTATACAAAGTATAACACTGAACGGTCAATTATAAGATTAAAAATTATAGCAAATAATAATGTATAGCTTAATTTTTGAAAATCATATCCTTTCAAACTTTATGAATAGTTAGAAAGTTGGTGTTGGGGCGGAGCTAGATGATAAGTTTAGGGTGAGCTTGTAATATATTTATATATATATATATATATATATATATATATATATATATATATATATCCATATCCCTATATTTATATACACATACTATACATACATATGCAGAGTCAGGGGTGGGATTAGCTCACCCCTAGCTCCGCCACTGGGTGCTCCCTAATTAAAAGTGACAGTGTCATTTTGGGACTTCGACACTGTGATGAAGACTCGACTCTGACTTATTTAGGTAACAAAAAAAATACAGATGAGTGATAATAGAGCCATCAAAATCGATTGACCACCTGGCTAGCCCAACTCTATTTGCAAATAGACAGGTTGGCCAGGATTTTTCATGTTATCTGGAGTCGGGCCTAAACGAGCCATCTCGTTTGGATTGGCAGGTTGAAAGGATTGGATCAGGTTGACCCACAGTTCAATCAATTAATTGATTTATAATAAAATTTGGATTACTTAACTACATATGATTTATTAGTAACTTGTTTATAACTTTTCAATTAATCTAATAAGATAATAATTTTTTTAAATTTTTGGCGGCACCTACAACCCGTCTTGGGTTGGGATATTTCCAACCGTCCAAATGGGCCATCTTGTTTGAGTCATGGATTGGGTAGATAGCCCATTTGGATTGCACTGGCCTGTTTTGATGACTTTAGTGGTGGGGGAGAATGAATCTATTCGTAATAAACAACAATAATGTACGTTTCTAGTCTCATTAGGATAATTAATAATGTAGTACCACTTGCAATTTGAGACTCCATTAATAATGATCAATTCAATAATGTTAATTAAAGTTGTACTTATGGTAGGCAGTATTTACATTTGCTATTATAAGATATATAATACAAAATATATATTTGTTGATGACACAAGGAAACTAACAATAAGAAGAAACCATGAGAACAAGAGAAAATAAATAATTGCTTGTGTGCGAAGTTAGTATGTCTCCAGAAACAAAAAAGGGAGATAAATACACTTACTCGGGAAAAACCTATGCTATTTACCCTTAGTGTAGCTGTAGCCGGAGAAATTCAATGCCGTAATCGGGTATTACTCTGACTGTAGTATCAAAAGATGACAATCATTTAGAACCAGGGGCAGACCAAGAAAAAAATTCTTGGGGAGGCGATTTTTTTTTATAATATTTAAGGGTTAAAATAATTTTGGGGGTGCAAAAAAATTAAAGAATAAGGGTAAAACTTTTTTTTAAATTTTTTTTTTTTTTGGGGGCGGGTGCATTTCCCCGGCCCCCTGGGTCTGCCCCTGTTTAGGACAGTAGGTCCTTCAAACATTTTTGTGTTGAATCCCTTATCCCAAATACTTTTTTTTTTTGAACTATTATCCCAAATGATTTTCAGTAATTGGATTCATCCTTATGGTAAAATCCTAAGTTGACACCAATTTCCCTGTTGCTATTAAATTGGTGTAGGGCTCTCACAAAATGTTTGGGGACTTATCTAGCACTCTAACTTACTACAATAATTTGAGGAAAGATATATTTCTTGCGCAACTTTTGATGCTACCCATTAGAGTATATCCATCATTTATTTGGAACTAATTTGGAATATTTCAAACTAACTTTCCCTTGCACTCTCTAGAAAATTTCAAAGATTCTTACCAGTTAATTCAATTTTAAGATAACCGTGGTGACAAACAAATTATATTACAAGTAAAAATATTCAACTTTACTAATTGATAGCATATAGCCCATCTGACACCGATCACACTTGCGATCCAGATGTCTCATGTTCGAGTCTCTATCCACCACCCCAGTAGTTGTATATATTCAACTTTACTCAAAGTCGTATTCCAAATAAAATTGTGTTATTGCAGAACAATTAGTAAGTAAATTTTGTGCGGGCAGACCAAGAAGGATTGTCTTCTCTTACAAGTTTTGGAGTTTAAAAGCTTAAACTAAACGCAATTTACATAAAAAAATTATATTATTATTTAAGTGGTCTATTTTCTCTATGTTTTTTTTAATATAACTTCGATTTATAAATGAAATAAGCCTCAAGGCACACGCAACAAACCTTTGTCATGTTATAATTATATATAAATTGTCTAAAGCAGAAGGGCCCTAACTATCTTGGCCTAATATTGAGAGTCAAAATGTCAATTGGTACAAAGTAAAAGCAACCATCTATAGACCATATTATATTCAATTTGGTTCAGAAAAACGAAAACAAAGTTTGCATGAAATTACAGATTTGTTGTCTCCAAAAAAATACAAACACCATTTTCCATGTGCCCTCTGTCACACTCAGGAACACGAGCGCCAGTAAAAGCATCAAATACTTGTATACATCCGAGTTGACAAGATGGTCATCATATCATAATCAAATGTTTAATTATCATATAATGATTATTTTAATGTTAATAGCAGAAGATTAGTTTAAAATTTACTAACATGTGACCCTAAATATTTCGTCATGATCTCAATGTACGAGGAACATACCACACACACACATATATATATACCTAGTAGAAATACTGATTATATATGTGATGAGTTCTACTTATATACTAACTCAATATGAAAATAGAACATCTTTTAAAAAAAATACATAAACTAACACGCTACCATTTTACATCAATCATATTAAGTTAGTCCATTAATAGGACAAAATCGGGTTCATACAAATATTTTCTCAATCATATTGAGTTGGTACATAAACAAGACATAAACCGGGTTCATGCAAATATTTTCCTCGTAAAGGTGAATCTTCATTTATCTACAATATATAGTTTTTTCTTAATAAATCCACTCTTAACATTGTAACATTTTCAGAAGATTACATACACAAACATGTAAATGAGCTAGATTTGAATTAATTAATTAGTATATCATCGTTTTCGACCGGCTAACCACAGATGATTTAGAACATATTAGTTAGTTGTACAGAGAAAATAACGCAGAGTATCTGAATTTTTTATATATATAATTTTCTTATTAAATAAAACTAACCGTAGATATATGTGTTGTGTGCGTGCAATTATACATTTTTACATATCTATACTATATTATCTACACTATATTATAATGTGCGAGCACCTTAGAGTAACCACTTTGGTATGATCACTGTGAAATTCCAAAAATATCCTATATTTGCTTTAGTAATAGTCATGAGACCATGAGATAAATTGATAATATCGGAAGATCACATATTAACTTCCTAACTTAGTTCCTAAGTTTTCATCACTTTTTCTCCTTCCGAAAATACGTGCGCCAGTTTTTTCTCATCCCAGTAGAATAAGATGTTTCAAATATAAAAATTTAGTATACATATACAGTATATAAAATTTAAAATTTCATTACACAAGTAACACGTGTGCGTCGACAGCTAGTATTAATTATAAATCTTAAACAAATTTAGCTCGAAGAGATGCAATATAAATTAAACAAAACATATGTTAGGAGATTGGATAGTTACTTTATTAATTAATTTTTAGTTATTCATGAAAATGAGACAATTGGATGCTACACAAGAGGTAATATTATATGAGTATATCTAGGGGTGAACAAAACTTCAGTTTAACCAAAGTAAACGATCGAACCTAATTAAATCCGAAATTCGGTTATGCTAATTCAGAAGTTCGGTTTTCATTTTTTTTAATTGATTTTCATTTAAAAAAGTATTAGTTAACCACAAATTAAATCGATATTTTATATTATATTATTTTTATTTTTTAAATCGGTTTTTTTTTAAATCCGAAATTCGGTTATGCTAATTCAGAAGTTCGGTTTTCATTTTTTTTAATTGATTTTCATTTAAAAAAGTATTAGTTAACCACAAATTAAATCGATATTTTATATTATATTATTTTTATTTTTTAAATCGGTTTTTTTTAAAAAAAATATATCAGTTAATTCGGTAACAGTCCGAAATAACCAATTTTTATCGGTTTGATTTTAATAAAAAATCGATTTATTCGATCGAGAAACAAATTTGATCACTTTGATTTTACAAGTTTGATTCACTCGATTCAATTTTGATCGGATGCTTATTGTATGAGTTGAGATAACCGTAAAAACCTCACTGAATGAACAATACAAATGGCATAAATACATACAACAACGACAACTGTATCATTAAGACATGATTGCACAAGGTGGGACCCACCTTCACATTTAGCGATGTTGTCTTGCCTCTTTGCAGAGGTGGCCTACCTGGTGTGTGTACAACTCCCGCATTTAATCTAGCGACATCTGGGCCATTGATTCTCCGTATGAACGTGGTTCGTTGATCTCGTCGTGACCAACCCCTACTTGTCTTTGGCTACGTTTCACTGACGCCTAATAATTACTACCGTTTGGTGTTTTGGAAAATTATGATAATGTATCGAATATATATATACATATATATTAGCATAATATGCTCTACAAGTCAATGTGTCAATGTTGAACTCCTCAACTATAAATATGTCGTTTCATCTTTAGAGTTAAAAACTAGACTCGATTCAATACACTATGATAAGACGATATCACACATTAAAATATAGTATAGACTAGCACTGGTACTGGGCTTGTAGATCTGGTCAGGTAGATTGGACTTAAGTGATCACCGCCATCATATTCACGTCGGTGAACGGTAATTCATTTTCGTGCATTATATTTGATATTTGCATATTATATATGAATCAAGCGTGATCGTCCATCCCCATGCCTAGATCTGTTTATGTTTATTTTTCCGCTGCATTTGAATCTGACATCGGGGGATGTAAACCCAACAGTGGTATCAAGACCAGGTTGCGCTTTGATTAATGTATTTGACAGTTAATTTTATTAGATTGTTTGCCAACAATGCTAATCACTTTTGAATTTCAGAAATTATGGAATGCGAAAAATATAGAAAATGGATTAAAAGATGTTTTAATCGATAACCCAATATCGTCGTCGGAAAGCCAGAACTTGCTGCGGAGAGCAGCTTCTCCGTCGCACAGCGATTTACAACGATGACGCGAGTCTGGTTTCGCAATGGTTCACACATAGGGACTGAAATCACGACCGGGTTGGTCTGCTTCACGTGAAACTTCATGAATTTGGCCCGAAAATCGCGACCTGTTGCAAGCGAGTTGCAGCAGACGCGACGACAGCGGATTGTTGACTGAAAATCGCGGCCTGAAACTTGCGATGTTGTTTGGGAAATCATTTCCGAAATTGTTTCGTGTGAAGCACCTGGACATCGTTTCAGCGAAAGACTCCGAGGCGGCGGAGGTGCGAGGCTCTCCAGAAACCCTAATTTAATTTGGGAAAATTGTTAACATGCGGCGGCGGCGCAATAATTTCTTAAATAGTTTCCAAAACTGTTTCGTGTGAAGCATCTGGACATCGTTTCATAGGGCGGCGGCGCGAGAATTTCTTCAAAACCCTAATAATCAGAAATGGAAGATGATGAACAGTGTTTCGATTTTAATTTTAACAAAAAATAAAAATGAAAATAAATTTTTTTTGGCCGATTTTTGATATTTGCTTGGAGGTTTTGTTTAAATTTTAAATTTTGGGTTCAAATTGTTTAGAATCCATAAATTATTTTGGGTCATTTTAGATATTTTATCAGAATCTTTTTTGAAATAATAAATCATAACACTCAATTAATTAAGAATATGATTTTTTTAATTTAAGAAATGCAATATAGAGATTTTACAATTAATTAAAAATTTAAATAATTAGTAATTAAATGAAAATATTTCATTTAATTTGTTGATTATATTTTCGAGAAATATTATGATTTGAAGGTAAAATAGTGATTTTACCAAGTAATTAAAAATTGAATTAATTAAAAATTAAATGAAAATATTTCATTTAATTTGTTAATTTATTTTCGGTTAATATGTTGATTAAATGTAAAATGGAGATTTTACCAAACTAATTAAAAATTAAATAAAATTATTTTATTTAATTTGTTAATTTTATTTTCAATTGATATATGATTAGTGGGAAACAATATAATAGATTAATTATTGTAATCTAATTACATACGATGTGATTAGTACTATTGTATATGATGTAAATGGTTAATTTAATGTTTAATTACAAATGATGTGATTGTATGATGGATGATTACGGGCCTTGACCAATATGTTTAGTCGAATGTTTAGGTTTTTACTGTTTCATTATAATTGTGATTTTTTGTTATCGGGCATGCGAGCCTGTTCCCTCTATTTTCTGATGTATCACACCCCGGATTTGTAGCCTTATTCTCTTGTTTCCACGATTAAATGTAAAATCATTAGAATTAGTGGGAGATAGAGATTGGAGATGGAGAGAATCAAGACATGTATAATGGAAGCAAAAATGTAATAGGATTGCATTGCATACCTGCATCACCTTAAACATACATGTGATCCGCGTATGACTCAAGTGGATCAATTAGGAAAAAGCCGTAATCTTTCATATTTATTTTATTATGCATGTGATGTACGATAAATATTTGTTTGTATGTTTTATTAGTGCATATGATGATGCATGAATAAAACAGAGTTGCATGAATCCGGCAAACAAACAAACGAGCACTTGATGAGATTTTAAAATAAAGTTAAATCCATCTTTTGAATATGATTCAAAATTTTTAATATCAAATTGTGAAGTGGAGCACAAAGGGGTTGATGCTTCATGTCTTCCATCAACAGTTAAGCCATGAAACACTACTTGTATCATGATGTCTTGTCTCACCCTCGTGGGGGGGGGGGGGGGGGGGCGGGGGCATCTGACATGTAAAAGCTGTGTGTTTAACTGCCACATAATTATGGATGCGGTTCTGTTAACCTTTAAGAATGCTCACCCTCGTGGGGTCTTATTGGCGGACATTGTTATCCGTGGGATGTGTTAGTTTGACGTGAAAATGCATAATTGACCTGCCTCCGTAGGGTTATACCAATCGCGAGACAAATATCTTGGGGGTTGCCTATGATGCAATTGTGAGCTACCTTTACTATCATGAGGTCGGTTGGACCCTCAGCCGGGGCTATCATGAGCTAGTTGGACTCTAAGCCAACTAATAAAATATGATTTTTGGTTAATTTGTCATGATTTTGACGATTTCAAAAATTTAGTGGGAGCATTCAATAACTAGAGTCCATAGTTTTTGAATTAATTAATAATCAAACGATTTGCTTATATTTTTTGTTTATTGTCAGTATTATGATTGCCATGAATCCGTTTACATCAATTCTCGATACAAACAAATTAACTGAACCAAATTATTCTGATTGACAATTAATCTTAAAAATAGTGTTTGATTCTGAAAATTGCTTTATATCCTTGTTGGGAAACCTCTTGTTGAAGTGTTTCCTAATACGTCTAATGAAGAAATCACCACACTTGTGAAGTGGTGGGACGATGATCTTGAGACTAGGTGATATATGATAGTATCAATGTCAAATGAGTTTCAACATGGATATGAGAAATTTGCTCACACTGTTGATATTTTCCAACACCTGCAAATGTTGTTTGGTGAATAAAAGCGATTAGTGAGACTCGAGCTTCAAAAGAGGTATTTTCATTTCACCTGCAAGATGGGGCTTCGGTCTATGAGCAGGTGTAGGAAAACAAACTATTGTTGAGAAATTGTAAAACCTGCCCCGATCTCAAAAGACAAAAATGGATATAGTAGCAAGTAAAAAGGAGAATCAAATATGTTGTCACTGCTGGTCACTGTCGTAAAATTGCAAGGAATACATAGACTAGAAGCGTTCTAGAAAGGGTATGTTTATAATAAAATCAACGTTTCTATTGATTCTACTTCTCTGCTATATGATACCAGTTGTGCTAACATCTTTGCAAATAGTTGCATATGTTGAGAAGAGTGGAGAGCCCTAAGAAGGTGACACATACCTGAGGCTAAGTATTGTAGCAAGAGTTGTTGCAAAAGTTGTTTCAACATTTGTTTAATGTAAAATGTTAAACTGGTTTGGTACTAGTTTTGGACAATTGTTTATTTGTTCCGTATTTAATGAAGCATTGTTCATATTTTGATAGAGAATAACATTCTTTTAAATTTGCGAATACGATGTGCAGTATTTTTAAGAGTGAACGTTTTATTGAATCTGATTAACTTATGAACAATTAGTATGATTGTGTTTAAAGAACAGAAAAGGATTATAACTTAAACCCCACATATCTTTGGCATGTGCTGATTGTCTTTTGAATATGATTCATATGGACATATGTGGAGCACTAAATGTTAATGTAAGAGGAAATTGAGTTATCTTAGAGAGAATGTGATTCTCTCACAGTAGCCACATTTGTTGAACATAATTCATACAATGCAGTGACCAAAACTCTATATACGATATGGACTGAAAAACAATCCAAATATAGAATTGAGATTGCTCTGCTTATGTGTAGCAGCCAGTGTGAGATTAATTGGATAGTTGATCCATCTTATGCTATTTTGTGGAAATTTATATTATTAATTGGAGACAAAAAGTGTTTGTTTCCATAAGTGTCATACTTCTAGAGAAATGTTTATATTAGAAATGGATGACAAAATAATATAACTTGAAGGGGTTCAAGAACCACAAACCACTGGAAAAAGTGAAAACAGTGAAATTACATGAGTCAATCATGACTTTTGAAGTACACACATAAATGAGATCTGAAAGTGTTTCAGGAACTCCTGATAAACTGGATTTACTCCTAAAAAGTAGTCAAAATGATTTTGACCATGTATGTGATCCTAGGACTTTCAAGAAGACGATGTTGGACATCGATTCGGGACATTGGCAAGATGCCATGGATCTGAAATAGACTCCATGTACTCTGATAAGGTATAGACCATAGTAGATCCTCTTGAGTGAATTTTTCCCATTGGCTGCGAATGGATCTACAAGCAAAAGCTTGGAGTATATGGAAAGGTAACCACCTTCAAAGTTTGATTGATGGGAATGCATTTTCATTGACAGAGTTGTCTGTGAAAAACTTTTCATCAGTTGTGATGTTATAGTCTATTTGGATTTTAGTAGTTATATCTGCATATTATGAATATGAGATATGACAGATGGATGTGAATACAACATTTCTCAATTGTGACATTGAGGTAGAAAGGTGGCAGCCACAGGGCTTCACAACCATTGTGGGTGAGCAAAAGGTTTGCAAACTCCAGAGTCCATTTATGGGCCTAAGAAGGCATCCAGAAGTTAGAACTTTAGGTTGATAACATTATCAAAATGTTTGGTTTTGTCAAAAATCCGGAAGTGACATGTGTGTACAAAAGGGTTAGCGGGAGCGCGGTTACGTTTGTAATGCTTTAAGTCGATGATATCCTACTCATTATGAATGATATTGGAGTAATCAATTAAAACATGGTTATCTACTAACTTCTCTAGGAAAGATTTGGGAGAAGCCTCCTGCGTGCTTTGACATAAGGATCTATAGGATATGGCTTTCTCAATCTACTTACATAAACACTATGCTAAAAGAGTTTAGCATGGAATAGTCGAAAAATGAGTTGCCTCCCAATATGACATAGTATTCATCTCTCGAGGTCAGTGAGTCCTAAATTGATGAGCAGAGAGAAAAGATGACACTGATACCTCATGCTTCGACTGTTAGTAGCATATTGTATGCTATGTTATGTACTCGGCCTAATGTGAAGTATGCTCTTAGTGTAATGAGCAGACATCAGGTAGATCCTGGAAAAAGGTCACTGAAAAATTGTGAAAATGATCCCCAAGTACTTATGAAGAACTTAGGATATGTTCATGGTTTTTGGATCTGTAAATGGAGAAATAAAAGTTTAAAGTTAAACTGATGCTAGTTTTCATTCGGATGTAGATGATTCCAAATAGATGTTCGGATTTGTATTTAAGTTTAATGGTGGTGCTGTCTCTCGGAAAAGTTTCAAGTAAAACACCACAATGGATTCCACCACTGAAGCTGAATACATTGCAGCATATGATTCAGCAAATAGGTAGTTTGGATAAGAAATTTCATCCAAGAGTTTGGTGTAATTCTAGTGCAGTTGACGCAGTCTCTGTGTACTACGACAACAGTGGAGCTATTGTGAATAGCCGAGATCTCATCAGGATCCAAACCTATATTGAGAAAATACCATCTAATGAGAGATATGGTAGATGTGACATTATTATCGAGAGAATTGCTTCAACAGAATATTATAGCAGATCCACTGACAAAACTTTACGACGATTGATGTTTGTCAGACATCTTGGGAAGATGGTTTTAAGACACATGAGTAGTTGGCTTTGCGAAAGTAAAAGATATTGTTGTCATACATGATTTAAGTAAATCAATTATTGATTGATTGTACTTGTAGTCTTATTATGATAAATCTTTGCTTGAATATTAATATATATGACACTTTTTAATCTGTTTACCCAAGCATCATGATGCATTGATGAAGTCCTTGAGATTGCTATAGTCTATAGAATGTGGTTATGCATATGATGGTGACCATGAAATACATTCTCGACTGCGATTTCTAAATGTCACTAGTCGATGAGCCTTCAAGAATCGAAAATTGATATATGCTCATTAGAGACGTGTATTCATGATGTGTCAAGTGTAGTACGCCGCCTTTTATCGGCGTTGGCTTGGAGAAATCAACACACATGAATAGATGCTCATCAGGAATGAGTTCACTGAATGGCCTTACTCGGAATTCTATAAGTAGTTACCATTTGTCGAGTATAGAGTTCCTAGTTATAGTCGTGCACCATTACTCCTCTTGACCCGAGGCGTCATTGAGGTCTAGTTGTGTACTTTGATTTAATGACTGATCACATGCAGGTCATAAAGTTGTTATTTTGGGTATTCAGTGATGTGATATCCCCGAAATAATTAATTGTGATTTGGGCATTAATTATGTTTATATGATTAATTATGGTAATAATTGATTTATGTGCTGGAATTAATTATCTTGTTGAAATGATTAGCCACATGCTAGGCATGACCCGGGGGTGCATTTCAGGGTGCATTTTGTGCATGTTGGGAAATTGGATGTTAGAATGATTTAATTGTAATGGTTGGCAATTATTTTGGAAAGCATGAATTTATTGGGAGTTTGGTGCATTTTTGTAAAATGCTTTTAAAATACCATGTTGGGGTATTTTATACATCATATTAATTAATGGGGTACAAATTTAATTATAACCCCTTATAACCACACTACACCCCCACTTTACATTAACTTTACCCATCACTCTTAAATCCCCAAATTTCACTCTCCCCAACTCTAACCCCTCACCAGTTTCGAAACTTGCTCATAAGAGGAGGAGAAATCTTCACAAAAGCTTGGTTTGTAAGATTTCTAGTGAGATTTGGAGTCCATAAGAGGTATGGAACCCTCATTGGTGTTTTAATGGGGTTTGGTTTTGATTTGGGTTGATTTTTGAATGTTTGAAATGGGTTTGTTTCGGGTTGGTATGGTTTTGTTTGGATGATGGTTTTTGGTAGTATTGTGGTGTATGTTGGAGGTTTAGTGATATTTTTGTATTGTTGGATTAATGGTATTTGAGTTGGCTTGATTTGGGGAAGAAGAAATGTGAATAGTGCCCGAAAATCGCATGTACAGGTCTCGGCGATCGATTGTGACATTCTCCCGATCGATCGCGAGCATCAGGGGAGGCGACAGTAGCCTTCCGCGATCGATCGCTAGTTTGGTGCGATCGATCGGCGAGGCCGCGATAGATCGTCATAAACTCGGCGATCGATCGCGGATTGAAATTTTTTGTTGGCCGAGACAGTGTGATCTTGCGATCGATCGGGGCTTTATGACGATCGATCGCGAGACACCAAAATGTGTGTTTTTGGTTATTTTTGTGGGATTTTTGGTATTGGACTATTATTGGGTTCTAATATTGGTTTGTGTGAATGTGTAGAACCATCCTAGGTGGCAACACAGCCAAGGAAGTGAAGTCCTACCACATCCTACTTTTGGAAAGGTACGTAAAGAGACGAACGGGCACCCAACGGTACATGTATCTATTATACTCATTGATTATGCATTGTGGATGCGAATATATATGGAATTGTGCATTTTGGATGCAAATACATGTTGGATTTATGCATGATGATTATATAAGCATATGATGATTGTTGGTGCACATCCCATGAGTCATGGTTATATAGAGTGATGATTTTAATGCTTTGCTGCTGTCACTTGAAACGATGATAGAATACTTGCCGCTGTCATATTGTAGCGAGGAAAGAATATTTGCCGTCAAATGTTGAAGCGAGGGTATTGCCGCATGTCGCATTTGCGCGAGGTTATTCAATGCCGCTAATATGTCGAAGCGAGGGGTATTAATGCCGTTGTCATGACAAGCAAGGTGCATTAAATACGCTATTATAACAGACTAGGGATGGGTAATTGGTGATAATGAAATGGTGTTATGTCATGACATGTAATCTATTGATTATACTCATGAGTTATGGTACAGGGACAACCAAATGAGGAGTGTTTAAAATGCATGGGAAAAACAGGAAGTGTTTTATACGGTTTATGCATTTACGCCTTATATTCATATTGTGTTGGACATGAATTATTATATGCTCGTGTTTTGGGGGTTGTCCTTGTAGGTACATTTTGGCATGATAAAGGGGCTAAGGCGGGTTGAGGCGGTGAGCTTGTGAAGAACGCTTTTGATAGATGAAGGACAGGATTATTTTGTATAGTGTCTACTCTAGGAGTAGTGTAAAGCTATAGTGAATAACATTCATTTGTTTGAGAATGTAATTAATCCATTTGATAGTCCTTAACTTGGCATGTAATTCTTAAGGCTAAAAGTCTCAACACGAACTTTTATACTCTGATAATGCATGTTAGCTCTAATTATGCCTTTAATCCGCACTTAAGGAACTAGGGTCCTTACATTAGTGATATCAGAGCAGTGGTTAGAGAACCCGGGAACGAGAGAAGGGTAGCCTTGGCATGATTGGCTAGGTGTTTACATTTGGGCATGTTTATGCATGTGATGCATATTGGTGTATAAATTGTTATACTAACATGCTTATTATCTTTCCTGTTATCTAACGGTATAACATATGTATTGTTTGGAATTGCTGTTAACCCTTGTGTTACAGCATGTCGGCTATGAACTTGGGGAACCTCAATGAAAGAGGTAGGAGATGTTGGGAGTGTTAATGCAAGCATAGTCAAACAAACCCTTTACCTCCACCAGCTGTAGGTGTGGAACCAGTGGCTCAGTTGTTACTACCTAGTGAGCTTAGTTTGACTCAGTTTCTGACTTTCCACCCGCCCCGGTTTGAGGGGACAGAGACAGGGGAAGAGGTTGTGAAGTGGCTTGAGAGATTGTAACATATATTTGTGTCCGCTCCATGTGCAAGGACAGCATGGCTGAGGCTGGCGGAGTTCCAGCTAGCAAAGAAACCTTCCATGTGGTGGAAGACCACGGTGATGGAATTGAGGGCTCAGGGTATGTTAATTGATTGGACTCTCTTCAGAACCCGGTTTCTGAACCGGTATTTTTCTGCTGCTGCAAGACAGATAAAGGAAGATGAGTTCACAAACTTGAAGTAAGGAGGCATGACAGTATCAGACTACGCTATGCACTATTCTTCATTGCTGAGGTATGTCCCTCATATTGCCACACGTGGACATGCAAAGATGAGGCACTTCTTGAAGGGGTTACAGCCGGAATTGTTTGACCGGGTTATCACCAACATCCCCACTTCTTTCGATGATGCTCTTACTAGAGCAGAACTTGCGGAGATCGGAGTTGGGGCCTATCCTAATGCTGTACACCCATATGTGCCACAGCAGAGGCAAGCTACTGATAGCTTGAGGCCACGAGGAGAGTCGTTTAAACCTCGTGGTGCTTCTTCATCCTCTCGGTTCAGTGGAAAGAAATCTTTTAACCGGAAGCAAGAGAACATGAAGAGTAATCTGTCGGCCAACCGGGGGCCTATGCAAGGGAATAGACCGGGGGAGACAATGTGTGACAATTGTGGAGGGCCACACTCGTCACTCAATTGCCCTGCTTGTTACAGTTGTTGTAAGATGGGCCACATCTCTCGGTATTGCCCCACACGGGGAGGACAATCAGATTTCCAAGGGAACAGGCCGAGATTTGAGGACAAGACAGTGCATCAGAGGCAGCATATTATGCCTCGACTATTGGGAGGTCAGACAGTGGGACCTTCCCAGGGACAGGTGTATGCACTGACTAGAGAGCAGGCCCAGGCAGCCCCGGAGGAGGTGTACGTGCCATTTATTTACGTACCCTGCTTTTATTTTGATAGATACAGGTGGTGCCTCCCACTCTTTTGTAACTGTTGGCTTTGTGGAGAGACACCAAATGCGCACGTCTTCGTTACCCACGCCTCTAATGGTCTCGACACCCACCGGAAGAAATATTGTTGCTGATCAGTTTCTTGCGGATTTCCTCATTTGTTTTGAGGGCAATGAGGTGAAGGCAGATTTGATTGTGTTGGGCATGTCAGACTTCGATTGCATTGTGGGCATCTACATTCTGAACAGATATCAGGCAGTGGTGGACTGTCGGCAGAGAATAGTTCGGTTCAGATCTGATATGGGCATTCAGTGGACTTTCTATGGCAACGGTTCTCGTGCGAAGATTCCGTTGATTTCGACAATCAAAATGTCCCAATTATTGGAACGTGGACACACGGGCTATCTTATCTATGCCGTGGACACGACGGGAAAGAGTAAAGAGTTAAGAGTTGAGGATGTACCAGTGGTAGTAGAGTTTGCTGATGTGTTCCCGGAGGAGATCCCAGGATTCCCGCTGGCTAGAGAAGTCGAGTTTGGGATTGAGTTATTACCGGGGACATTCGCTATCTCTCGTGCACCTTACAGGATGGCACCGGCGAAGTTAAGGGAGTTGAAGGAGCAATTGCAGGAACTCTTTGATAAAGGATATATACGCCCTAGCGTATCGCCTTGGGGCGCATCGGTTCTCTCTGTGAAAAAGAAGGATGGTTTGATGCGGTTGTGCATCGATTACCGGCAACTGAATAAGGCCACGGTGAAGAACAAGTATCCTCTCCCAAGGATTGACGATTTGTTTGATCAGTTGCAAGGTACAAGGCTGTATAGCAAGATTGATTTGAGATCAGGGTACCACCAGATTTGGGTCAGAGAGGAGGATGTGCAGAAGACAGCATTTCGGACTCGGTATGGGCACTATGAATTTCTAGTTATGCCAAACGCCCCGGCTGTCTTTGTGAGCTTGATGAACAGGGTGTTCCAACCCTATCTGAACAAGTTCGTCATTGTGTTTATTGATGACATACTCGTCTACTCTCGGAGTGAGGAAGAGCACGTGAAACGCTTGAGAACAGTGCTCCAGATCCTCAGAGATCACCAGTTATATGCCAAGCTCAGCAAGTGTGAGTTTTGGTCGAGCAGTGTAGTGTTTCTGGGGCATGCATATCTAGCAGTGGGATATCAGAGGATCCCAGGAAGATTGAGGCTGTGATGGAGTGGGCTGCACCCTCTTCTGTGCCCGAGATACAGAGTTTTCTTGGTTTGGCCGGATATTATCGACGTTTCGTCAAGGGATTTTCTAAGATCGCCAAGCCGTTGACACAGTTGACCCAAAAGGGAGTACCATTATTTTGGTCTGATGCTTGTGAGGAAAGCTTCCAATAGTTGAAACACCGATTGACGACGGCACCTGTGTTGGTGATTCCTACGGAAAACTCTAGGTTTGTTCTTTATACCGATGCATCGCTTCAGGGTCTTGGATGTGTATTGATGCAAGATAAGCATGTGGTAGCTTATGCATCGAGGCAGTTGAAGCCGCATGAGACTAGGTATCCAGTCCATGATCTGGAGCTAGCGGCTATTATTTTCGCCTTGAAGATTTGGAGGCATTATTTGTATGGTACGTCGTTTACCATTTACACGGACCATAAGAGCATGAAATTCTTATTTACTCAGCAGAACTGAATATGAGGCAGAGGAGATGGATGGACTTACTCAAGGACTATGATTGTGAAATCCAGTACCATCCTGGGAAAGCTAACTTGACAACAGACGCCTTGAGCCAGAAAGTGAGGAGTACTATTGAGGACGTCATACATTTGTCAGCCATGATGACTTCCTATTGCCATCTGGGCTATGACTTCGACATAGGTACATCACCAGTGTTGCATCGACTTTATTAGCTGAGCCAGATATCTATGAGAATATCAGGAGAGCTCAGAAGGCATATGATGAGATTCAGAGATGGTTGTCACTAGTACATCTTGGACAGCCATCAAAGTTCAGAGTGGTTGAGGACGGATCCCTGAGATTGGGTAGCCGTTGGGTGGTTCCGAGTACGCCGGAGTTGCGTAGAGGGATCTTAGAGCGAGCTCATAACAGCAGGTTTAATATTCACCCAGGCGGAAAAAAGATGTACAAGGATCTATGTGACCAGTTTTGGTGGAAGAGAATGCAGCGTGATGTTATCGCTTTCGTCAAGAGGTGCTTGATCTGCCAACAGGTTAAGGCAGAGAGGCAGAGACCTGGTGGTGAGTTGAAAGTTTGGAGATACCAAAGTGGAAGTGGGAACACATTTCCATGGACTTTGTGACCCACTTGCCGAGGAGTGCCTCGGGTTTTGACGTCATTTGGGTGATTGTGGACAGATTGATCAAAGTAGCTCATTTCATTCCCTATAGCATGATGTGATGCCCGGGGATTAATGGTGTTAATCCCGGTGTGGTAATAATCTTTGATGGATTTTTAATTGTGGCAATTAGGAATTAATTGCGGTTTTGCGTCTCCCGGGATTGTTGAATCGGGCATTTGGGATCGTTGGATCCAAAGGTGGAGGTTGTATTCTCATTTTGGTGGAAAACCTATGAGTTGGGTTTTTAGTGGGACTTGGAGTCTGGGGTGCTTTATGTTGGGGCCAGTGTGGGGATTTGATGTTGGAGAGAGAGTTTTTGAAAACAGATGATTTTTAATGAATCATGATGTAATTGTGGAAGTATTGGTATTTTGGGGCATTTTTGCTATATATACCAGCTGGACTCGGAATTCCGTCATTCGGAATCCATTTCTCTCCTCCTCCCCCTTTTTCACGCCAACCCCATTACCCCAAAACCCTTCCCTTCTTTCCCCTTCAATGGAAATCGTTGAGAACACGATTTAGGGGCCGGATTTTTTGAAGAAAAGTTGGTAATCTCTTTCTCCTCCCTTGTAGCTTTGATTTTATAGTAATTTTGTTGGATTTGGTTGAGTTTTGGGTTTAATTTGGTTTGGGTGATTTTGGTGAAATCATAAAATCTTTTGGGTTTGTTTTAAATTGAGTTTAACACCCTTGTTGGAGGTTCTTGGGTGTTGTTTTGTTGTGGTTTTGAGTTGGGAGGAGTTGGGGTATGATTTGTGGAGGTTTCAAGCTTTTAAAAATAGAGTTTTTCGAGTTGCAGGGCATGGCGATCGATCGTCCGAAGCAGGCGACCGATCGCATGCAGGCAGTAGGCTTTTCAGCATTGTGGCGATCGATCGCCACTTTTGAGCGATCGATCGCCTTGCGCCAGTGAGGTCTGGCGATCGATCGCCAAGGGGCTAGCGATCGATCGCCCGGTATAGCGATCGATCGCTAGCATGTGATTTGTGGTTTTCTTGGCTTTTTCGTGGGATTTTGGAATTTTGACTTAATGGTCGGCTTCCGGGGCAATGTCACATTCCAATGGGAATGCTAGACTATTAAATGGTTTGATTGAACCAAGATTAATTAAATGGAATTCTCGGATGAATTCTTGGCTATCTTTTAAACTTGTTGAATAGTATATTTTGAGTACTATGCATGCTTAGCCGGGTGGCTTTTATACTGGTAATCGTCATGGATAGACGATAAGTTGGAAGTTTTGAACGTGCTTAGGCACGTGGTTGCATGCTTGTTTTTGATTGGGAGTTATTTGCATGTTAGCACTTGACTCATCGGGTCGTGGGACTCAGGCGAGGTTGGAATCGAGCTACGGAATTATAAGGTACGTATAACGTACGAGCATAGCCTATTATAATATTGCAACTGTGAAATGCATGTGTATGGTATTTGCAATAAATGCATATTGAAATACATGGACTACGGTACTAGCAATAAATGAATAGTGAAATGTATAGTATATGGTAATTGTGATAAATGGAAATACGATGAGAATTATATGGTGCCGCTTTGAGCGAGCAACGATTGAGATGTTATCGCCGTTGAGCGATCATGGTTGTGACGCCGCTATTGTTGAGCGTGCGTAGGGTTTGAAATGCCGCTATTGTGAAGCGAACAATGAAATAAGAACATGGAATCATTGATTAGATATATGTGATATCTACGGTCTTTTATATACAATGATTTTACCATATTGATTATGGGACTGGCATAATAGAAATGGTATTAGTTAATCTATGTGGCGATTAACTGGCTTTGGGAATTTGATGAGTTTGGTTATTTTGAGAACAGGGACAATACAGGGGATCCCGGATGATGATGATGATACCATCCAGGGAGTATCATTTAAATTCATGGCATTTACATTCTGTAAATTATGAATTGTAATATTTTGGTTATTGGATTGGTGGTATTGGTATGCTCACCCCGTGTGGGGGCTGTCTCTGTTGGGGCAGGTGGTACATGTGTAGCAGCAGCTTTGGAGTTGAGCTCGGGCTGTTGATTTGAAGTACTTCCAGGATCGAGGTACCAGAGCTGATTGAATAAGTACACAGATCCAGTGTTGAGTTCGAACTGTGCTTGGGAGGTGCTTCAAGGATTGAAGTAACAGTCATGGTATCTGGTAGACTATCCTTATACATTAGATACATGCTCATTCATTGGGTGCTCTCATGTGAGTACATTTTACGTGTTTATGGGATGTATAAATGGGCAATGGTTTCCTCTCTTTCATTTATTGTCTGCATGCAATTAAATGTGAAATTGCTAAATGAACTGAGAGCATGTTAGTGTATTATAAGGGTGCATGCTATGTAAGTGATCTTGGTTGGGGGATTTGAATATTATGTGGATCAAGTGCAAGAAATTTTCTGGGTCATATGGCGTCCCACTTGCATATGGCTTTTCCCCTATGGTAATATGATTGTATGCACTAATTGCATGGGTTAATACACTAATCACGGGTTAAGGGCACAGGGGTCCTTACAATGACCTTCACCTATCTGAGGATGACTCAGTTATATGTTAGAGATGTGGTGAGATTGCACGGGATCCCTATTTCTATAGTGTCAGATCGAGATCCACGATTCACATCTCATTTTTGGGAGGGTCTTCAGTCAGCTTTGGGAACTGAGGTAAGATTGAGCACTGCATATCATCCTCAAACGGATGGCTAGACCGAGCATACTATCCAAACGCTCGAGGACATGTTGAGAGCATGTGTATTGGAGTTTGATACTTCTTGGCAGGATTCAGTGGCCTTGGTAGAGTTCTCTTATAATAATAGCTACCAGGCAAGCATTCAGATGGCTCCTTTTGAGGCCCTTTATGGCAGACGATGTAGATCACCCTTGTGTTGGGATGACTTGGATAGTAAATCGGCCGGAGGACCGGAACTGGTTCGGGAAATGGAAGAGAAAATAAAGGTGATAAGGCAGAAAATGAAAGCAGCCCAGGACAGGCAGACAGCTTATGCAAATAAACGGCGGAGACCGTTAGAGTTTCAATTGGGGGATAAGGTCTTTTTGAAGATCTCACCTTTCAGAGGTGTTGTACGATTTGGAATGCGCGGGAAACTGTCTCCGAGGTATGTTGGACCGTACGAGATCTTGCAGCACATTGGTACCTTAGCTTACCGACTGGCCTTGCCACCTTCGTTGTCTGGTATACACGATGTGTTCCATGTGTCTATGTTGCGAAAGTATGAGCCGATCAATTAGCGAGGTTTGGGGCCGATACAATAATAACTGCGTACTTATTCATGATGGTAGATATATTTATCTCATGATGTGAGATAAACTAGGAATCAACTTATGTAATAGAGTCGATCCACTAAAGTCTTGAGCAGCGGTGTAGGATCAGATCCCAAAGATAGTAAGTCTTTTCCTTCTTAGAAAGGAAAGTCTTTTTCAAAGATTCTATAATCAATTTCTATATGAAAATGAAACCGAGATAGTTACCTTTGAGAAAATTCTAACGATAGGGAGAATTTATTCTTCTGAAGGTGGGAAAAAAGATAAAACGTCCATTACATGTGTTGCAGTCTTCCGAGGTTCAGTTAGAATCCGATGTATCTTATGTGGAACGGCCTATTAGAATTCTGGATCGAGCAGACCGCAGACTTCAGAACAAAGTGATACCTATGATCAAGGTTCAGTGGATCGCATGGGTGTCGACGAGGCTACGTGGGAGACGGAGCGGCATATGATGCAGCACTACCCGGAACTGTTTTCTGGTATGTGATTTATGTTTAGTTTCATTTTGGGGTAAGTGCATGCGATTTCGAGGACGAAATCTTATAAGTAGGGGAGTATTGTGATATCCCCGAAATAATTAATTACGATTTTGGCATTAATTATGTTTATATGATTAATTATGGTAATAATTGATTTATGTGTTGGACTTAATTATCTTGTTGAAATGATTAGTCACATGGTAGGCATGACCCGGGGGTGCATTTCAGGGTGCATGTTGTGCATGTTGGGAAATTGGGTGTTAGCATGATTTAATTGTAATGGTTGACAATTATTTTGGAAAGCATGAATTTATTGGGAGTTTGGTGCATTTTTGTAAAATGCTTTTAAAATACCATGTTGGGGGTATTTTATACATCATGTTAATTAATGGGGTACAAATTTAATTATAACCCCTTATAACCCCACTACACCCCCACTTTACATTCACTTTACCCATCATTCTTAAATCCCCAAATTTCACTCTCCCCAACCCTAACCCCTCACCATTTTCGAAACTTGCTCACAAGAGGAGGAGAAATCTTCACAAAAGCTTGGTTTGCAAGATTTCTAGTGAGATATGGAGTCCATAAGAGGTATGGAACCCTCCTTGGTGTTTTAATGGTGTTTGGTTTTGATTTGGGTTGATTTTTGAATGTTTGAAATGGGTTTGTTTTGGGTTGGTATGGTTTGATTGGATGATGGGTTTTGGTAGTATTATGGTGTATGTTGGAGGTTTATGATGTTTTTGTATTGTTGGATTAATGGTATTTGAGTTTGTTTGATTTGGGCAAGAAGAAATGTGAATAGTGCCCGAAAATCGCATGTACAGGTCTCGGCAATCGATAGGGACATTCTCCCGATCGATCGCGAGCATCAGGGGAGGTGGCAGTAGCCTTCCGGGATCACGCGAGTTTGGCGCGATCGATCGGCGAGGCCGCTATCGATCGGCATAAACTCGGCAATCGATCGCGGATTGAAAATTTTTGTTGGCCGAGACAGTGTGATCTCGAGATCGATCGGGGCTTTATGACGATCGATTGCGAGACACCAAAATGTGTGTTTTTGGTTATTTTTGTGGGATTTTTGGTATTGTACTAATACTGGGTTCTAATATTGGTTTGTCTGAATGTGTAGAACCATCCTAGGTGGCAACACAGACAAGGAAGTGAAGTCCTACCACATCCTACTTTTGGAAAGGTACGTAAAGAGACGTACGGGCACCCAACGGTACATGTATCTATTATACTCATTGATTATGCATTGTGGATGCGAGAATATATGGAATTGTGCATTGTGGATGCAAATACATGTTGGATTTATGCATGATGATTATATATGCATATGATGATTGTTGGTGCACATCCAATGAGTCATGGTTATATAGAGCGATGATTTTAATGCTTTGCCGCTGTCACTTGAAACGATGATAGAATACTTGCCGCTGTCATATTGTAGCGAGGAAGAATATTTTCTGCCAAATGTTGAAGCGATGGTATTGCCGCATGTCGCATTTGCGCGAGGTTATTCAATGCCGCTAATATGTCGAAGCGAGCGGTATTAGTGTCGTTGTCATGACAAGCGAGGTGCATTAAATACGCTATTATAACAGACTAGGGATGTGTAATTGGTGATAATGAAATGGTGTTATGTCATGACATGTGTGAACCATTAAATAATCTATTGATTACACTCATGAGTTATGGTACATAGACAACCAAATGAGGAGCGTTTAAAATGCATGGGAAAAACAGGAAGTGTTTTATACGGTTTATGCATTTACGCCTTATATTCATATTGTGTTGGACATGAATTATTATATGCTCGTGTTTTGGGGTTGTCCTTGTAGGTACATTTTGGCATGATAAAGGGGCTAAGGCGGGTTGATGCGGTGAGCTTGTGAAGAACGCTTTTGATAGATGAAGGACATGATTATTTTGTACAGTGTCTACTCTAGGAGTAGTGTAAAGCTATAGTGAATAGCATTCATTTGTTTGAGAATGTAATTAATCCATTTGATAGTCCTTAACTTGGCATGTAATTCTTAAGGCTAAAAGTCTCAACACGAACTTTTATACTCTGATAATGCATGTTAGCTCTAATTATGCCTTTAATCCGCACTTAAGGAACTAGGGTCCTTACATTAGTGGTATCAGAGCAGTGGTTAGAGAACCCGGGAACGAGAGAAGGGTAGCCTTCGAATGATTGGCTAGGTGTTTACATTTGGGCATGTTTATGCATGTGATGCATATTGGTGTATAAATTGTTATACTAACATGCTTATTATCTTTCCTGTTATCTAACGGTATAACATATGTATTGTTTGGAATTGCTGTTAACCCTTGTGTTACAGCATGTCGGCTATGAACTTGGGGAACCTCAATGAAAGAGGTAGGAGATGTTGGGAGTGTTAATGCAAGCATAGTCAAACAAACCCTTTACCTCCACCAGCTGTAGGTGTGGAACCAGTGGCTCAGTTGTTACTACCTAGTGAGCTTAGTTTGACTCAGTTTCTGACTTTCCACCCGCCCCGGTTTGAGGGGACAGAGACAGGGGAAGAGGTTGTGAAGTGGCTTGAGAGATTGTAACATATATTTGTGTCCGCTCCATGTGCAAGGACAGCATGGCTGAGGCTGGCGGAGTTCCAGCTAGCAAGAAACCTTCCATGTGGTGGAAGACCACGGTGATGGAATTGAGGGCTCAGGGTATGTTAATTGATTGGACTCTCTTCAGAACCCGGTTTCTGAACCGGTATTTTTCTGCTGCTGCAAGACAGATAAAGGAAGATGAGTTCACAAACTTGAAGTAAGGAGGCATGACAGTATCAGACTACGCTATGCACTATTCTTCATTGCTGAGGTATGTCCCTCATATTGCCACACGTGGACATGCAAAGATGAGGCACTTCTTGAAGGGGTTACAGCCGGAATTGTTTGACCGGGTTATCACCAACATCCCCACTTCTTTCGATGATGCTCTTACTAGAGCAGAACTTGCGGAGATCGGAGTTGGGGCCTATCCTAATGCTGTACACCCATATATGCCACAGCAGAGGCAAGCTACTGATAGCTTGAGGCCACGAGGAGAGTCATTTAAACCTCCTGGTGCTTCTTCATCCTCTCGATTCAGTGGAAAGAAATCTTTTAACCGGAAGAAAGAGAACATGAAGAGCAATCTGTCGGCCAACCGAGGGCCTATGCAAGGGAATAGATCGGGGGAGACAATGTGTGACAATTGTGGAGGGCCACACTCGTCAATCAATTGCCCTGCTTGTTACAGTTGTGGTAAGATGGGCCACATCTCTCGGTATTGCCCCACTCGGGGAGGACAGTCAGATTTACAAGGGAACATACCGAGATTTGAGGACAGGACAGTGCATCAGAGGCAGCAGATTATGACTCGACCATCGGGAGGTCAGACAGTGGGACCTTCCCAGGGACAAGTGCATGCACTGACTAGAGAGCAGGCCCAGGCAGCCCCGAAGGAGGTGATCGCCGGTACGTGCCATTTATTTACGTACCCTGCTTTTATTTTGATAGATACAGGTGCCTCCCACTCTTTTGTATCTGTTGGCTTTGTGGAGAGACACAATATGCGCACGTCTTCGTTACCCACGCCTCTCATGGTCTCGACACCCACTGGAAGAAATGTTGTTGCTGATCAGTTTCTTGCGGATTGCCTCATTTATTTTGAGGGCAATGAGTTGAAGGCAGATTTGATTGTTTTGGGCATGTCAGACTTCGATTGCATTGTGGGCATCGACATTCTGAACATATATCAGGCAGTGGTGGACTGTCGGCAGAGAACAGTTCGGTTCAGATCTGATATGGGCATTCAGTGGACTTTCTATGGCAACGGTTCTCATGCGAAGATTCCGTTGATTTCGGCAATCAAAATGTCCCAATTATTGGAACGTGGACACACGGGCTATCTTATCAATGCCATGGACACGACGGGAAAGAGTAAAGAGTTAAGAGTTGAGGATGTACCAGTGGTAGTAGAGTTTGCTGATGTGTTCCCGGAGGAGATCCCAGGATTCCCACCGGCTAGAGAAGTCGAATTTGGGATTGAGTTATTACCGGGGACATCCGCTATCTCTCGTGCACCTTATAGGATGGCACCGGTGGAGTTAAGCGAATTGAAGGAACAGTTGCAGGAACTCCTTGATAAAGGATATATACGCCCTAGAATATGGCCTTGGGGCGCGCCGGTTCTCTTTGTGAAAAAGAAGGTGGTTCGATGCGGTTGTGCATCGATTACCGGCAACTGAATAAGGCCACGGTAAAGAACAAGTATCCTCTCCCAAGGATTGACGATTTGTTTGATCAGTTGCAAGGTACAAGGCTGTATAGCAAGATTGATTTGAGATCAGGGCCTTGACCATATACGCACACAATGAATCATATAACGTGAAACAACTACATAGTTATTGAAATCATAAGGGCCTCGACCAACCAATGCCCTAGATTCAATCGGGACATATGAGTGAAAGGAATGTACTGCACGCTAACTATGGGTAACATGTTCTCGTACGTTGCTAGTCACTTGTATCTATGTCTTCATGAAGCGCAGATGCTAGGCGCTACCCACGATCGGTAGGTTGTTGCTGGAATTATATTCGGTCATTGTCTATTAAATGAGTTTAATTGACAATGGGGGCATTTAGGGTAAGCCCAAAGAAGTTGTTAGGCTTCTAAACTCACAAAGGTTGTGATCATACTGATACGATACACTTGAGCCTCGTTGGATCACAATCAATCAGCCGCCGATCTATCGATGAGAATTGTGACTTAAATGTTAAGTGCTCAAATTGAATGATTTAGAAGATATGAATTTAATTTTTGAAACTCCCCACTTATTGGAGTTTCTATATTTTAAAATGTTTCATATGTAGAAAGTTCTAAAATTAATACGTCTGATATATTTATGTCTCATAATTATGTACATTTGTTGTAGATCAAGTTGTTCAATTGGATTGACTTACTTGGATTATGATTTTGTAGTTTTTTGTTGACTTTTGGGAAAGTGTGAGATTGTTAGCATAAGATGTCCTACAAGCCAATGTGCCAATGGTTTGTGTTGAGCCTTAAACGCATGGTTGTGTTTAATGCTTTAATTTATCTCCGGTTTATTTTTGAGTTTTGATGATCAATAAAACTTGTCTTTGTTATACTAATATGTCTACTTAGTATGTAGATTAAGTGATTAAAAGTGGATTGAAATGAAGAAAATCGACTGTGCATGTTCTGGGCTGGATCGCCCCAGGCGGTGGTGACCATCGACAGAGGCGACGCCGAGGCGATGGCTGGATAGTTTGAGGCGATGAAAGATTTTGAGTTGCTGAGGCTACGACCTTGATTTGAGCATTTGATCGCCTGAGGCGAGGCGTGATTTTTGGTGACCGTTGAGGCACGGCGATGGTGATCGCCTGAGGCGATGTCTGAGGAGATCGACTAGTGATTTCAGCCTTTTGTGGAGCAACGGCTAGTAGGAGCCTAGGGGGCCTCCTACACTATAAATATGGATGCTTTGGAGCATTTTGAAGACAAGAAACAAGCCTACAAACTTCATTAAAGCTTTGCCAATTCAAATCTCAAATAGCTTTGCAATCTCCATACATTGCTGTTGTATTGGAGCTTGAAATTGTTTTATTTTGATAAAGTCTTGTTGTCTTCGTGTTGGTACACCGTGAAGGTGTTTGTGAGTTGTTGTAAGGTCCTCCAACACCAAAGCAAGTTGGAAATTGTAAAGTCATTAACAAGTATAGTTGGTGCAAATGTGTGGCTATCCTTGGAGCCCTTAAGGCCAAGAAGACTCGTGAAGAGTGTTGGTAGCTCGTGAAGAGCTTTGTATACTCGTTAAGAGTGTTGGTAGCTGGTGAAGAGTTTTGTGTACTCGTGAAGAGTATTGTGCTCGGGAAGAGCTTTGTAAACTCGGGAAGAGTTGGGTTGTGGCTAACTTGGAGCCCTCAAGGCCAAGATCATTTATTCTAGTGGAACCTCGGTTGGAGGTTATCTAACCGGGAAGAGGAGACGTAGGCGATTCATCGCCGAACTTCTATAACAAATATTCTTGTCATTTACCGCTTTATTTCTTTACGCATTTATTTATTTGTTTACTTCTTATTTTATTTTATTTATCGATTGACTTAAGCCTTCCGCAAGCGCAAACTTTTTTAGTTTTGCAAACTCGTTTTAAAACGCTAAAGTAGCCAAGGAATCTCATTCACCCTCCCTCTTCGATTCCAACAGTTTGCCTGTTGCGCTCTAAGATCCCTAGCCCAGTTAGTAACTCAGACTCAACTATAAATATCTCGATTCATCTCTAGGGTTAAAAACTAGACTCGATTCAATGCACTCTGATAAGCTGATACCACACTAGCACTGGTGCTGAGCTTCTAGATCTGGACAGGTTGAGTGGACTTGAGGGATCATCACCATCAGATTCACGTCGGTAAACGGTAATTCCTTTTCGTGCATTATATTTGATATTTGCATGTTATATATGAATCAAACGCGATTGTCCGTCCCCTGGTATAGAACTGTTTATGTTTATTTTTCCGTTTTATTTGAATCTGACGTCGGGGGATGAAAACCCAACAATATATATATGTTTGAATGTGTGTTGATGTATGAATCTACTTGATACATAGAACAATTTCCCAATATCTGTACACATTGTCTACAAGGCATGTATAAATAACAACTTAAAATTATATAAACTTTATCTTTTTCGATCAATCATATTAAATTGATCTATATATAAGATTCAAAGTAAATACATAATCTATAAATGGGGTTCAAACCAAATGCATAAAAGTATTCTCCATGGAAGAGCACTACAAAATAACAATATTGGACACTTGATATATTTTTTATATAGCTTTTATAAAACATCTGTAAATAAATAATCAGTGGTGGATACATGATTTTTAGGAAGAGGGCAAAAAAATCTTAAAATTTGATAAAATGTAATTTTAAGGGCTAGGAGAGTAAATTACAATTTTATCCCTGGTTATCAATGTTATATATTAAAGGTAAAAGAACTAGTCAGAAATATATTATTAATTATCTTCGAGTATATTCAAACTTTTAAAATTTAAAAATTAGAAGAATTTTGTTAAATAAGTATCAAACATATATTAGAGACAATTATTAAGTGTCCAGGTGCCATAAACAGAGAGCTTGGGAAAAGGAAACGGGAATCTGTCGTATCGTTGTTCGGGTAAATTGGTTTGGTGTTCCGGAGCCTCCGGTGGCGCTGACAACTCGGGTGAATCCCTTTTGTTTTTATTTACCGTATTTTGCAATTTTAAGTGTTTCCGTTTGTTTATCAACTATGTTGTATCGATACTCCAAAAATTTCACGGTCAAGTATCGGATACTTCTGGGATACGGATACGCGCAGATATGGCACCGATACGTATCGGATACGCCACGTGGCGTATCTGGGGATAAAAATTAAGTTTTATTTCGGATACGTTTCGGATACGGTCAGGATACGCCGCTGACCGTATCCGATACGGCTTAGATATGGTAACTTTTGGAATTTTTTTAAAAAATAGGGTTTAAACTGTAATTAAAATTAAATTATTTAACTTAATCCCTATTTCCTAACCACCTTAATGTGTTTAATGTCGATTATATGCTTGAAATTTTTAGATGTCCTGGATTAATATTTTACCATTTGTCGTGAAATTGGTGAGTTTGCAACTTTATTCTGATTTCTAATGTGTTTAATGTTGATTATATGCTTGAAACTCGATTTCTTACAAATATTATTAATTATATATTTATATATATATAAATAAATTAATAAAAATTACCGTATCCAGACGTATCGTATCCTACAAATTTCAAAAATCCCGTGCAATCGTACCCGTATCTGCGTATCCACGTATCCGCGTATCCGTATCCGTGCAACATAGTTTATCAATAAAAAAAGTTCTAGAAAAAAGTTAATTATATTTATATATTTTATAAATAAATAGTTTATCATTTTGTTCTATAAACAACTGTTAGAGTGTAATAATTGCTCTTACTTGGAGAGCGATGAAAATTTGACGATTAGAAGGCTATGTTGTTTAAAATATTTGAATTGTAAATTTATCATCAGCCGCAGATTTGATAGTGTAATAGTGTAATTATTGAGATGATGATTCGTGTCCGATTCTCGTTGATTGAAAAGAGTGTAATTATTGAGATGATGATTGTTGAAGTGCAATAATTGTCATTAGCGATCAAAGTAACACTTTGACTTTTATACGTTTTAAAAGATTTGAATTATACCATTACTATCAGGGGCGGAACCAGGATTTAATCGATGGGGGGGGCGAATTTTTTTTAGAAAAAACCATAAATTATGTTTCGAAAAAACAAGACACGATTGCTTTAATAACTAAAAAATCTTCATAAAGCACCACAAAATATAAGTTCATAACAAAAGTTATCTAACAATATACGACACAAAGTGTTACCTATGTTGTGCTCTACGTTTCTTGATACGATCAAATTCATCTACAATTGAATCAGTCTCAAAACTTTGAGCAATGTTTTTCTCAATATACATAAGTAAAATACTAGATAAGAAATCATCTTTCATTTTATTCCGCAACCTTGTCTTCACAATTTTCATAGCAGAAAATGCGCGTTCAGATGTCGCCGTTGAAACTAGAAGAGTCAAAAGAAGTCGAATCAACCTATCAACCAAAGAGTAATTAGCTGACTTTCCCGTCTCTGACAAAACTTGGCATAATTTAGAAAGTGTCTAAACATCTTGAAAATGTTTATTTCTTTTTACATCAAGTTCAAAAAGCTCCAATTGATACTTAAGATGTAACTTCTCTTGACTTGTGAAATCTTCTGGATAGAACTTCTCAACTAGTGTACATATATCATTGATGTCAAATGCTTTATATCCATCTCTAGGATCTAAAGCCGAACTTAGCTTTAACAACTCCACTACCTTTTCATTAAATCGGAGTTCCATCTCTTGTAATATGCAATCTATTGTCCCATTAAATATGTCAATCCGATAATGATGCTCCCATGTAATAGGATTAGTTTTTCGAACACGACCTCTACTTGATTGACGAAGACCATTCATGTCAGGAATTTCTATGTCTCGTTTCTCACAATATTCCTTCACCTTTTCGAACAACTCATTCCACCCATTTTCTCTAAACTTCTGAATAATTTCTTTGGTATTAGATACTGCATCCATTGAATTTAAAATATCTTGAGATTTGTGTTGTAACATTCCACAAAGATCATCTGTCCTTCCCAATAATTCAAGTAGAAAATGTAAGACAAACACAAATTCAAACGACATCATCACCTCATAAGCTCCAACTGCTGCATCTCTAGAAGAAATAGCATTGTTGTCATCTATTATCTCACTTAATACCAAAAGAGTGGAGTCAAACATATTAAGTAAGCTCTGAATGGATTTCAAATGAGAGCTCCATCTTGTATCACCTGGACGTTGTAAGCTTTCAACTTGATTTTTCCCCCTTCCAGTTACAAGTTCATTAGCTGAAGTCAATTCAACAATTTGAATAGCACGTGCAATTTGTAGTTGATCATGACGTTTCGAAGAAGAATCAACTACATTAATGATACTAGTCAAATGCGAGAAGAAATTTTCAATAGGAACGATGCTTCGGGATGTGGCAACTAATACCAACTGTAAGCGATGAGCAAAGCAATGAATATAATAAGCATATGGGCAATCATTCAAAAACAGAGCTAGTAAACCATTCCACTCCCCTCTCATTTTACTTGCACCATCATATCCCTGTCCTCGCACATCTTGTATGCTAAGTTCATGATGAGAAAGAACTTCACTTATTCTTTTCTTCAAAGTAGATGATTTAGTGTCCTCCACATGAACAATATCAAAGAACCTTTCTTGAATAAGCCCCTCTTTGTCAACAAATCTCAAAATAATAGCCATTTGCTCCCTTTTAGATTCATCTCGAGATTCATCAACAATAATACAAAATTTCTCATTTCCAATTTCCGCTCGGATAAATCTTTGAATTCTTCTTGCATAGATAGATAAGATCTCCTTTTGAATTTTTGGAGAGGTATAAGAGGCATTTTGGGGAGCATTTTCTAGAATAAGTGAAGCAACCTCATCATTGTAAGAAGCCGTGTGTTTCAAAATCTCTAAAAAATTACCACGATTGTGTGAATCTGAGCTTTCATTATGGCCCCTAAATGCAATACCCTGAATTGCACACAATTTTACGACATCAATAGAAACTTTGAGCCTTAGTCGATTCTTTGCAATTAGCTCCAATGATTGTCTATCTATAATCGTGTCAATATGTTGTAATGAATTCATCATATCGTGGCAATTCTTTACAGCTATTTTATGTGAAGTATTAGGACGATCTCCAATATGGGTCAAAAAAGGACAATTATTTCCCTCATTCACCTTTTTCCAAGATCTAAATCCACCACCAACAAAAGTATTTGATCCACACACTTGAGATGGCTTGGCAAAAAGAAACACGGAAGACAAAATGCTGCATCTTTGAAAGAGGAATACTCCAACCAATCAGGAAAAAGTTTGTACCATGAAGTTAGAAACTTTCTACCATGCCTATCAATAAGCCCACTGGATTTTGGTTGATAAGGACCGTGCATTAGATATGCTCGTCGAATTTCATCTCTTTTGTCTACATGATGATCCCATATCATCTTCCGCTTACCTGGATCCCGTTCTATATCAATATTAGTTAAATCTTTGTCGGTTCTTGAAACTTTTCTTGGGGGAGAATTGGGATGCATAGCTCGACAGTCAGAGATAGTCGTATTTTTAGGAAGAACACTATTATCGTTAGTTGTAGTGACATCTTGATTACAACTTTTCTTGAAGTAAGAATCAATTCTCCTCTTACTCATTTTCTACCTGTTTAGAAGATAATCGTCATTTCATATCAATAATCACTTTTTCATCTTTGGTACACATTTGACGTTCTATTCCAATTAGATAATTGACTAAGGAACACTTAAATTACCAATTGACTAGAATTTAATATTTTATATCAATAAACACTTTTCAATCTTTGGTACACATTTCTATTCCAATTAAAAGCATAAAAAATGATACCATACCACCTCTCTTATTTTTAATAATAAATATATATTATATATTAGCAGTAATTATAATAGCAATGCTAAAATAATAATAATAATAACAGATTTGAAGGCACTAATTTACTATAGATATTAGATACTATCATACTAATACACCATTAAATCTAGTAGTTACCTCTTCTTTAATGAAAATGATAGCAGATTTGAAGGAGATATCACAGCAGAGTAGGCTGTAGCAGACGGAAGATTGGAGGACTGGACGGCGGTACTTTCTTTCACTTTCACGTGAATGATAATTGATAATGATATTGTGGTTCATTAATTTGTAAGGGTTGATTAAACTAAAAGGTAATTGGGTCATTTGGGTGGGTTAGTATTAATAATTGGGTTGGGCCAAATATATTGATTTAACAAGTTTTTGTCATGTTGTGTATGCAATAAAAAACAATTCATGTAAATAAATATATCTTAAAAAAGTTTAATAAAAAAATATTTTTTTAAAAAAAATTGGGGGGTGCGGTGGCCCCCCCCCCCCCCCCCCTCAGTCCGCCTCTGATTACTATTAATTATAGTTTTTGGTGAAAGTGGAAATCGGTTGAGTGTACAACTTGAACTTTCAAATATTGTGTAGAAATCATATGAATTCATAAATTTTACAAATTCAAATTTTTAATGACAACAAATTTGTCATCGTACAACTTGGAATTTATAGCGTTTTATACTAATTTTAAAATATTTAATTATATGTATGGATAGATACCAAAGATATAATATTATTGTACTACTCAATTTTGTAAGTACGCATCTGTTTTATATATAAAAAAAGTTTAAGATAAACATTTGAATTGAATTATTTAAAATTATAATTTTTAAATTCATAATAACAAATTTATTTACTTATTTGGATAATCTTACTATAGAATAATTTGAAAATATTCACTCTCAATGTAACTTCTTTTTTTAAATATTGTATTTGATTTCAAATATCGCATTAATATTGGTGTGGGTCTAGTATCCAAAATTCAAATTAATTCTATCCAGACGCAACCGAAACATTATGCTTAATCAGATTATATAAGAAAACAAAAAAATATTAAGTTTTTTACATATACCTTCGAATATTCAATATTTAGGTAACTTTAAAAGTTGAATAGAGCCTTACTATTCCATGATCCCAAAGAACTCTCAATATTTCTCCATAATTTGAATAGGTTTTTCCACCTGTTATTGGAAAAACTACAACTTTGGTATTGTAATTTGATCATTTTTCATTATTAGTAGTCTAATGAATAATTGGTTTTGGAAACTCGAATAATCTTGTTTTGATTTTAACGAAACTATTGTGTTGTTAATATATTTCATTAAGTGTGCAGCTTATAGAAGATATTACAGTTTGATGACTTGCAAGGAAGTCACATCGCTGAAACCCCTATGAATATATTAACAGCTAACATCAGGGCTAGAACAGCTCTGGTATATTGATATCAACTTTTAAAATAGCTTATCAAAGTAGAGTGATTCGTGATTCTCTGAAACGGAGCAACAAAGCCCAACTAAGTAATAAAGAAGAGTATACCAGCGAAGTCAATATCAGTAAACTAGAAGTCAACTCAGCTTAGTTCAACTAAGATGACCGACGAAGTGACGAGGCCAATAACGCGGATATGACTGTTGCAAGTTGCGGAAATCATGCAGAACATTTTCAAAAGGCTATATTCTTGTGTCTAACATTCAAATAACTGTTGATGGCTATAAATACAACTCCTTAAACTTCAAAGATCACGATTAAACCAAAAATCCAACTATTCAAAAGGAGATTCAAGATGTGGAGCTACAGATAGAAATCTGGCAAAGATTAGAGCCAACCCCAAACCTTAGGCACTACTCACCAAGTTATATCAGATCTGTTTAGAGACTAGTTGTGCTAAGTTTATTCACTCCATTCTTTGTAATTATGAGCTTAATAGGAGAGAAAATTGTAAATGTGAGACGTGTTGTCTACACAAGATCTTTTGCATACGAGACAGTAAAGAATATGTCCTCAGCTGTAAACATGATATCAGCTGGTGGAGTTGTGATACTAGGAGTTTAGATCGTAAGGTGACCTCAGTCTAACTATAATTGTACAAAGAGTTGTATAAATCAAAGCCTTCAAGTGGATATCCTTCCGGATATGGAAGTGGGGAGATGTAGAAGCGTTGCCTTCACACTTCCAGAAATAAATTTATGTTCATTTTACTTTCTATCTTTTAAATATTTCTACTACGCTTTTTAGATGTCTTAATTAGTTACAGAGCAGGTTAGTTCGAGTTACTTCCACTTGGTTTCGTAAACCAAACTCGATATAATCACTCGGTGCATCAATTTCATGAATACGAGTTATTGCAGCTGGCTTGACTGGACTGTGCTGATGGAATGATAAATTCTTCAATATCGATCCTAACAAATGGTGTCAGAGCAGTCAACTTGACCTCCCTTTGTTATCTAATCAAATAAGTTGGTATTGTTTATAGTTTTTAACCTTTTCGCTAGAGTGTTGTGGTACGTAAAAAAGATTACATGGTACCAAAAATTGATGATATTGAACATGTCTGATGTCACGTCAAAAAAGACTAAAAGTGAAAGTGTGGACCAACTTATTGAACAAATACAACTTGAAAACTTATATGATAAAAAACGAAAAATGAACATGTTACATTTTATCTATCAAATTACTTTGGAAACATATTTTTAATAAGAGATTTATACATTATACGACGTGTACGTGAAATATAAAAAAAATGCTTTCGTTAATATATAAAATTAAACCCTTTATTAAAGCAGATTATTCAGATGCAAGAATTAAGGCCTTATTCACGTTCTAAAATTAAAATTGCCCATCAAGCCTGTGAGATGTTTTCTCCACCCACCCCATCACACCTCTCTTCAATGCAATCCCTAAAACTCTCTCCTATAAATCAACAACTTCTGGTCTAGGGTTTGCATTATACTCTCTCCTAGGGAAATAACTATATCATCTTATACTTCTTCTCTCTCGCAAAGTCTCAAAGGCTGATCTTTTTTGTAGAGAAGAACTAATTATTATGGCTTCTGCCTAGCAAGCTATATATGTATATATATAATTTCTACGCAAATCTAAGAATATATACGAGATGAAGCGTTTGTGGGGGATGTTGTCTGGCTCGACGCAATCACATGTATATTTCATCTTAATTTGCTGTTATGTTGTGATGAATTTTGGTGTGACAGTGATTATATTTCATGTGAAGGCTTCGGACCAGGCTTCATTCCTCTCAAATTCCCTTCATTTCATCCCTCCACCACTTACAACATCTCCTTCAAAATATATGTAAACCTCTTTAATTCTTTTATATCTGCTTCCATTCTTTTTTTATCTGTTTTTTCTCTATGAAGATTTTTGTCTTTTCTGGGATCTATGAAATATGGTTGTTCCCTTTAAAGGGTTGTCATAGATTTTGTTTCTTAGACAATTAAACCCCCAAGAGTTTACTTTTAAATGGTTTTCCAGCGGATCTTGGTTACGTAATGTGTGAGTTTCTTCCCTTTTATCGTTCTTATACGGCATCCCCGTTCGATTTCTTTTGCTGTGTGAAGATTATTCTTCTGGAATCAATGAAAATAGCTTGATTTTGTTCTCTTGCGTAAACCCTCCACATTTTAGTCCTAAAGTTTTAATCTCGATACGCAAATGGTAGTGTATGTGTGTGTGTGTGCGGGTGTTTCTGTTTCGTTCTTCCATTCTTTATTTTGTGTATTGTATCCTCTTTTAATTACTTGTATTTGTGTGAGATGATTCTATACTCGGGGATCTGAAACATCATTTCCTTTGAAGTGTTTTCCTGCACAAAAATCCCAAGATTTCAACCCTAAGTTTGATTTCCACTTAAAATGATTATGCAATCATAGTGTGTCTGTGTATTCTGATAATGGTTAACAGATCTGACTTGCACAACTTTTATTTATCTGATGGTCTTTTTTTTTTTTTTTTAATTCTAAACTATGTTTTTTAAGTGCTCTAGAGTGATAAGACACAGATTAGATTACTTCAAAAAGGCTCCTAACTTTTTGACTCCTTGGAATCACACTCAAACGCATACCTTTTGACATGAAAGTCTGTGTTTTTCAAAAAGTTTGCTGGCAAAATAGGGTAATCTAGCTAGGGCTGAAAAATATATATTCTTGAATGTATAGATATAGATAGATAAAGCCTGTAGACTCTTCAATTCACCTATTTTTTTAACTTTTTTCTCCCTGTCTCTCCCACACATGCATACGCAGACAAAATGACACCCACAAAACACGGACGTCCAGTGTGGAACTGTGGATCAGTTTATCAAGTGCTGAAATAAATCCATTTTTTTTGAAGAATCTGGCGTTCTTGTTTGGATTCAAAGATCATTTAGCTATTAATGTTTGTTTGATCTTTAGATCTAGCTTCTCAACCATTTCATTTTTGTTGTTAGTTTGATATATTTGGACAAGTGTATTTGACTTATGCTAGTTTTCTTGCACGTGTAGTTGGTTGGATAAAAAGGAAAAATTGGTTCAAAATGTTTAAACTTCTTGTGAATCTCAATTATTGGACAAAATCATGCACAAAATTGCAGATTAACTAGATAGTAGAAATTTATTTGGAGAAGAGTGACGCATATGTGAGATCCGACTTATTCATTCGTTCGTTCATATAATCTATCATAATCCATTGAGATTAAAAACTTAATACTTGTTGAATGTTTATATAATGGCGAAAAATGCATTTAACTAAATAGGATCGCATCATGAGCAAACCATTATCTAATTTTTGTCTCATGTAATTTTTATGTTTGATTCACAATTTTGTGCTTGAACAAAACAATTCACAATCACGACGGATACTTACTAAGGCATGCCTAATGAAGGTTGATTTAGAATCCATTGGAAAAAGAAACATTGTAAATTTTATAAGCATATGTTTTTTTAAGAGGAAATTGCATCGATGTACCACTTTTCAAACATTATTCAAATAAATCTAAAAAAAAAAAAAATCTTCTCTCCAACTAAATCAACCTTCCACAAAACTTAATTCAAACAAGTCCAATTTTTTTATTTTCCTTTATTTATAAGTCTTTTTTCATTCATTAATTACTCCTATCACACGTGTATCTGACTGTATCTCTCGATCTCAGTCTGAAATCCATTGCCTAATTTACTATATCATATTGCAATATCGTATGGTCAAGTCAATCACAATATAATATCATTCAAAGGTGATCAATCCTTTAAATCCATGAATAACAATAAATTATGCACAAAGAATTGTAAGATTTAATCAATAACCTTAAGTTGAATTATGGGTTCAAAATGGGACCCCCTAGTATTGATAACAAAACTTAACCAACAATCATGGCCAAATAATAATGTAAAAATAAGTTTTGCAACAATTTAAACATTAAAATATGAAAATAATGAAGAAAAAAGTTTAGAACTACGAAACTAACGCTAGAAGATGACTCCTTACGCTGGTGTGTCGTCCCGTCTCTCCCGGATTGTCTTGCTCTTCAATGGTTAATGATGGTGTGGGACGGAGGCTATGTTAGGTCTAAAAATATGAGCCAAAGAGTCCATATTTTCGTGTGGTTTTTTCGTTATATAGTGGATGAGGTATATGAAAGAGTATATGTAGAACACAATCTCTAAAAGGAATTTTTTTTCTGGTTCTTTCTTTATATAGTGGATGAGGTATATGGAAGAGTACATGTAGAACACAATCACTAAAAGGAAATTTTTTCTGAAAAGTTCGTCGGCCGATCGATCGAGCTCCAGCTGCCGATCGATCGCGAGCTATTCCTTCATGTTTCTGAAATTTTCTGCCTTCGCCGATCGATCGAGCAATGCTCGTCTATTGATCACAGAACACTCCATTTTGTTGGTAAAAAACTGTCAAGCCCGATCGATCGAGCAATGCTTCTCGATCAATCGAGGTTTTAAATTTCTAACTTCGTGCTTCGTTGACTCGATTTGGTCCTTTTTCATCATTTTAGCTAATTCCCTCCACTTTTATGCACATTCACCTAGATTCCTAAAATCAACAGATATATATACCAAAAATCGTAAAATCGTCCAGGAATAAACACGAAAATCAATACAAAATAAGTGTAAAAACGACACTTATCGACTCCCCCAAACTTAGACTTCATCGTCCCCGAGCAAACAATAAGATCAAAATGTAGAGTTCAACATCAAATGAATCAATTCACGACTACTAAATAGCTCAGACAACTCTCTCAAAAACAGACAAGAATCAATCAACAAATTGACCAAGACGAGTCTCCCCTATATCAAGCAACATATCGCAAACTCAGAATGTGTGTGTGCTATTGTCAATCTCAAGTTTCATAAACATCTTCAAGATCAAATTATGCTAATTAACTCAAAATCAAGATTACCGTTGAGCACCACACAGACCTATTTTCAAACAACTTCTCCACTAATGTTACTCCTTATCTTGGATCAAAAGGTCTTTATAAGCTTGTAAGGTTAGGCCTTTGATGTCGGTTACAAAGAAAAGGTAGGATAAACGAAAAGAAGATAGTATAATTTTGTAACGTTCATATTTCAACACATATCGAGCTTCTCTTCTTATTTTTTTCTAGCCTTGGCCACTTTGGATCTTATTAATATAATCTTTAGCTCTTTCTTGTCTACTTTTCAACTTCTCGTTCATAACATTTTCCACTAAGATCATCAAGATATACCAATTTACGTGCAATAAATGAAATTCATTATGCTCCCTTAGGGTGATGATGACTTTTTCAGTTTAGGCTCATAATAGGGTAGGTGTAATGAGTTTATCAATAACGTGGAATGTGGGTCTAATTATATGCAATGCATATACCATTCTTTTTTCAATAAAGCTCAAAATGGGACACTAGGGATTAATATATATCATGGTAAGCTTGAAAGGCTCAAACGTGTCAAAGATCGCCTAGATCATTTCCAAGTCAAGTTTGTAACTATAAAATTTCGCCTCAAAGTGTCATCATCAAATAGTTTAGGGTATTCTAAGATGCTCAAGAATCGTCAAATTCACAACAATTATCACTATTCATCATGCAATCCACAATATCATGACTCAATGTGCTCAAAATATTCCTCATTTTTAACACATTAACTCAAACAGGGTATTCACATACAAGTTCAACAATTTTCAAGGCTCAAGTCGACATTCAAGATGAGATCAATATCATCATGGAACAGTATCCACTACTATGATTCATTATTTTCTCAAATTATAAACTCATTTTCAGAAGAAAAAAAAATTCGTTGGTGCTCAAGAAATGACAAAACATCTACCATAATCAGCTTGCAAAATTAGAGATGGTAAAAACATGCAACAATGATAACCTACTACCCAAACTTAAATTATGCATTGCCCTCAATGTAATAAGTATGAAAAATAAGACAAGCAAATACATGTGACACCGACCTTCAGTATCGTTGTCCACATCCTAATTTGGAAGATGTTATAAAGCATTAACATCACACATGGAGTCATTAACCAAAATCAAAAATAAAAAATAAAAAACAAACTAAAACGCAACTAAAAATTCAAAAACAAAGCAAGGGAAATAAGAAGTTCTTGATTTATAGTCCAAAGCTGGACTTTTTACCTCATCCTCCTCAAGCGTCAAAAGGGACCGTGGGTGACAAGTTTGCGTCATCCACGTGGTAGTGTCTCAACCACTTTTCTTTAACTGTGAACAAACCCCCCTTTTTCATATTGACCACTTTGAAAGGTCCAGTCCATGGTGAGTCCAACTTCCATGGAAACAATCTCATTTTGGCTCTATTCATTAAGACTAACTCTCCCTCACAGAATTTACCTCCCTTGGGATGAGTTGTGATGCGCTCATCACCTTCACCTTCTTCTTCTTGTCTGTTACCCCTAAGCTCAACCTTCATCTTCTCCTTGCAAGTACCTTGCACCATATTAATAGGAAGAGTATCAATCATATGAACTTTAAAACACATTTGCTCGGTGTGTGAATGTTTCAAAGTCTGAAACATGTTTAATTTGATCCTCTCCTACACGGAGGATCAACCTCCTTTCTTGGACATTGATTAATGCCCTTCCCATTGCTAAGAATGGCCTTCCTAGGATCAATGTAATCTCAGCATCTTCCTTCATATCCAAAACAATAAAATCCACCGGAATGGTGAATTATCAACTTTGATTGGCACATCATCCACGATCCCTTGCGGGTACTTGATGGACTTGTCTGCCATCTGCAGTGACACCCTGATAGGTTTTAGCTCTCCTAAACTCAGCTTTCTACAAACAGACAAAGGCATCATATTTACGCTTGCACCCAAATCACACAAAGATTTATGAAATGAAGTAGAATTTATTTGCAAGATATAGTAAAATTCCTTGGATCCTTTAACTTTGGAGGTGAATCGTTTGAATGATAGCAGACCACTCATCAGTTAAATTTATCGTCTCATGCTCTCCCAATTTCAGCTTGTTTGACAATATCTCCTTTAAAAACTTAGAATAATTTGCCATTTGCCGTATATCATCAATGAAAGACATATCAATATGGATATTCTTAATCAAATGCAGAAATTTAGCAAATGTAGTATCTAATTTTGCTCTTTTATATGCAGCGGGAAATGTGAGTTGGATTTGTACCTTAGGTGGTGTGATGGGTGTAATAGTCTCAGGAGACTTACCTTTGTCGCGTGGTTGATCCCTCTTTTTCTCAGCCAACTTGTCATCATTCTCTTTTCTTGCATCATGCTCGCTATCAGTATCCGCGTCAACCTCCTTTCCACTCCTCAGTGCTATGGCATGTACTTGCTCCATTGGATTCTTCTCAGTGTCACTGGACAATGTTCCTTGAACTCGTAAAGCCAATATGGTTGCTAGCTGTCCTGCTTGTATCTCCAAGTTCTTGATCGATGCATCTTGATTGTTCATCCTGTTTCGGTCAATGACATGAACTTGGTTAGTAGCTCCTCCATGCTCGGCTTTTGTGCATACCCGGTGGTGGTTGCAGATGCTTCCTCTACCCCGTATTGTATGTATTTGGGTAGGGGTTGTTTTGTGGTCTGTTTCCTATATAATTAAAAGCTTCATTAGTTTGCACAAACGGGTTACCTGCATGACATTCAATCCTCGGGTGATTACCTCCACATAAGTTACAAGTAATCACTTGAGCTTGCATCACTGCCATGCTCATGCTGTCTAGTCTTTTATTCAATGCCTCAATTTGAGCGGCCAAGGCAATGACTTTGCCCACTTGATGATTTCCAGTCTGCTTCTTCGGCACGTTCCTTTCAGATTGCCAATGATAGCTATTTGCAGCCATCTCCTCCAACAATTCATAGGCCGCTTCAGTAAGTCCTTAAAGCGTTCCCAGGCCTCGTACAATGTCTCTGGATCGTGTTGTGCAAAGATGGTGATATCATTACGCATCTTGGCAGTCTTGGATGATGGGAAGTATTTTGACAGGAACATTTGCACCATTCCATCCCATGTAATGATTGAACATGTAGGCAATGATTGCAACCATATTTTAGCTTTATCTTTTAAAGAAAAAAGGGAATAAGCGTAACCTGATGGCATCGTCAATAACACATTATGCTTGAAGGTATCACAAATCTCCAAGAAGTTGGAGATGTGGGCCCCTTGATCATCAGTAGCCGCTCCCCCAAACTGGACCAAGTGCTGGATCATTTGAATGATAGCATGATTGATCTCAAAGTTGTTAACCTGGATGCTTGGTCTAGTGATACTAGACAATGATCCTTGGTAAGAAGGTTGGACATAGTCCATAAGTGACCGCAAGACAGGTACCCCCTTGTTCCTTTGTTCCTCCTCTTCGTCTCTTCTTTGGTTGTTCTCAGCCATTGCTCGAGCTTCTCGTAGTATCCTAACAAAAGTCCGCTCAATTTTCGGATCAATAGGCTCGAGTGTAGGTTTGCTACTCCTTAGCATGCAGCAAGAAACAAAATCTGCAAAAATCAACTAAACCACAACAGTAGTGAAGTAAAGAAAATCAAAAACAGAAAATAAAAAAATGGCTAAATTACAGTCAACTAATCTAGCCTGATATTATTTAAACTAGTCACCGGCAACGCACCAAAAACTAGATCGCAATTTATTTAAACAGAAAATTTCAGTGTAGCGATTTATACCGCAAGTGCACGGTTGTCAAGTTTTAGTATAGATTATGAAAGAAAAAGGTTGTTGAACCCACATGGACTAGAAAATAAGTACCAAACTCAAGTAGTTTAACTATATTTAGCCTACGATAATTAATGATGAAAACTATACGAAATTGACTAATGACGCAAAATCTAACCCAACAAGTAGTAAAGAGTGAGAATAAAATCAGTAGAAACAATTATCAAGACTTCGGTTCACCCATGTAATCCCCCCATAATTTGCCTATTAGTTAAGACTTAAATTCATACGTTCTAAGATGGCGAGTTTTCCTAATGCATTCATTATACTATGGTCAAGATACAACGAGTCTAATATTAACGTTGCAATAAACCACTTCCGTGTCCTTATTGAACAATCAATATTGAGTAAAAATCTATGAACAATAGCCTTTGATTTTGGTAAATCTATTGCTATCACACGTGTATTTGACTTTATCTCTCGATCTCAGTCAGAAATCCATGGCCTAATTTACTATATCATATTGCAATATCGTATGGTTAAGTCAATCACTATATAATATCATTTAAAAGCATGAATAACAATTGGTTCAAAACATGAGATCCCCTAATCTTGATAACAAAACTTAGCCAACAATCATTACCAAATAATAATGTCAAAATAAGTTTTGCAACAAATTAAACATTAAAATATGAAGATAATGAAGAACAAAGTTTAGAAATACAAAATAACGCTAGAAGATGACTCTTTGCGCTACTGCGTCGTCCCGTCTCTCCCGGATTGTCTTGCTCTGCAATGGTTTATGATGGTGTGGGATGGAGGCTATGTTAGTTCTGAAAATATGAGCCAAAGAGTCCATGTTGAACACAATATCTAAAAGAAATTTTTTTCCTGAAAAATTCGTTGTCGATCGAGCTCCAGCTGCCGAGCTCGATCGATCGCAAGCTATTCCTTCATGTTTCTGTCTTTTCCGATCGATCAAGCAATGCTCGTCGATCGATCGCGGAACACTCCATTTTGTTGGTAAAAAACCTGCCAAGCCGATCAATCGAGTAATGCTTCTCGATCGATCGAGGCTTTAAATTTCCAACTTCATGCTTCGTTGACTCGATTGGTCCTTTTCATCATTTTAGCCAATTTTCTATACTTTTATGCACTTTCACCTAGATTCCTGAAATCAACAAGCCCTCTACCATGATTTTAAACACTTTATTTGCTCTTTCCATGATGCATAATATTTTTTCCAAAATATTATATGTTCCTTCATATTGTATATCTATCATGTAGACTGTACATATATCTGATATATTGTCAAATATATTATTTTCAAGTACATATCATTTGTTGCTTGGATGCGTATATGACAATGTTCACTTAATATTTTTAAAATAAGCAAGTGCAAAATCATTTTAATATAAAAAATGTATTTTGATAAGTGCATAGCATGAGTCTATCGGTACACGCGGGATACGTGAAGCGCTAGACTCAAGCAGTGCATTTGTTAAAATTAAGTGCACCGCATTGTAACATTACCAACTTGTTAAAATTAAGTGCACCACCTTGTTAAAATTAAGTGCACCACCTTAATATAGGCAAGTGCACCATCTTAATATAAGCAAGTGCACCACCACCTTAATATAAGCAAGTCATCTAATAAAAAGTGTATGTTTTGATAAGTGCACCGCTTGAGTCTATCAGTGCATGCGGGATACGTGCACCGGTAAACTCAAGTGGCGCACTTGTTAAAATTAAATGCATGATTCATCATCTTGTTAAAACTAAAATATTCAAAATTTTCATTCAGATAATTCATTGAATGCGCTAAATTCCAAACACATAAATTGACTCCTTTTTTAGTAAGACAAAAATCACTGATTCAACACCACAATTGAAAATGAAAAAGCATAAAAAACAAAAGAAGCACAACTCCAATATCCACAATTATTCCATTAAATTTAGAAAGTAGCTAAAATGGTCAAAACCAAGCAAATGAAAAACTTCATAGTACATCATCCATATTGAAGGCAAAACACCGTGAGGAGGAGAAGGATTGCGAACATGATTTCACGAAGCGTTGCTCAATCAGATGCGGCGATGCCATTTTTATATTCTTGGAGTTTTCCTATTGTAGGTCTGTGACGACATAATAAAAGAAGCGTTGGGTACTTATCTATTTTGGTCTTTTAACCGAAAATGGACCTAATTGTTAAATGTTTTACCATATTGTATCGGCTTGAAGTTTTCCCTTTTTTAAATATGATTTGGGGGCCTTCAAATGTATTAGGGTAAATTGAAAAAATAGTTATACTAGTCCCAAACTTTTAAAACTAATCAATATAGTCTCACGTAAATTTTTTTAATAAAAAATGGTAGAAACATTTTTTGTTTTTAATCAATACTAATCTATTCAATTATGAGACCACTTTCGTTAAAAATAATGTATGTGAGACAAAATTTATTAGAAATATTTATGTGAGACAATTTATTAGAAATATTTATGTGAGACTATTTTGATTAAAACAAATTTCAGTGGTACTAAATTTGATTAATCCTTAAGGTTTGAGATTAGTATGGGAAAAATTCATTTTGTGTGGGATCATTTTTCAAATACCCAAAGTATTAAATTTAATTTCATAAAAATCAACTGATAATTTCATCAAATCGATGACTCCCAATTAACATGAACAATAATTAATAAAATAATACAGTAACCAATCTGGCGCATATGCAACAAATAGGCGAGGGAATGATCACATCTCCCTAAATGAAAAAATTTAGAACATGAACAGCTGCTCCTTCAATTTTTTTATTATAATATAAATTTATTATTATTATATTTTGTACCCTTTTAAATTATTTTTATTCTCAATTTGTTATGTCATTAACTTTGCCCCATTCAATAAAAAATGTGAAAGATTTAGACCCGACCACGGTTCAGAACCGTCAGTTTGACGGTTTAGAACCGCTGGTTAGATGGTTCAAAAACATTGACCTTAACCTTAACCTTTCTTGACGGTTTCGGTTACGGTTCATGAACCGGCTGTTCCGGTTCAGGTTAACCGTCTGTTCTGGTTACGGTTAACCAACGTTACAGTTACGGTTTGACCCTTATTTTTTAAAAAAAATTAAAAATATTATTAAAATTTGAAATAAATTGTAAAAATTGTTTGAATGTCCTTTCATCAATGGATTAAACATAAAATTACGTGAAATAAATTCTAGCTCAGATAAACAAAATGTGTTAGATATATTTGTTTGGCAAGTCTCTTATAGCTTAGTGATTGAAGCTAATATTCAAGTTGTAGGTCATAAGTTCAAATCTACACCAAAACATATATTATAAATTTAAAAATGTAAAAAAAACTAAAATAAACCATTGAACCGTCGGTTAACCGACACCGTCGGTTCATGGGTTAGCAACATTATGACTATTAACCGGCTCTTCTATAGACGGGCCGGTTATAGGTTCGACCATTCGAAACGTTGACTTGATTAACCGATCTGTTGACTACGAGCCAACTCTGAACCGATTCAAGGTCGATGATGACCCTTTGTCGGGTCTAGATTCGCGCCTCTCGCTCCGTCGACCAAAATAAAGTCTTCTGAACCACGGTTTGAAGGGATGGACATAGTTCAAAGGGAAAATGGGGGATGACTATAATTTTTTTGAAAAGCGTGCAAAATTAAACATTTTAGAAAAAATAATACATACAATTCGTTTTGTTTTACTTGATGAGGAACTGTTCATCCGGACCCCATTTGACATAGAATCTGGAAAATGCAAACCTAAATGAATAGCCTAAAAGAGTCATTCCTAAATCGTATTTCCCCACAAAAATTATATTTTACAATTCACAACCATTTTTGATATGTTTTGCCATCCTCAACAAGTGCGGAACCAAGAATCAATATATCTAGTGCTGGCCGGATTACATAGGGTTAAAGCTACAACGATTTAGAAGGTTGGACTGCAAAACAAATTTCTAAAAATTAACATTTTCAAATATTGCATGGGGTCGTAGCTCACCCTGACCCAAGAATAGTTCCACCTCTGCCCTCAACCTAATATAACAACATATATATATATGCATATGTTTTTCAAATTAATTATCTAAATCACATGAATATTTATAACTCTGAATCCGTTTGATGTACTAGAAAAAAGATGAAAATCATGTGACGATGATTTTTAACAGTGAAGTAAATAAATGAGGAGCATTGATTAATAGTATCGTTTTGAGCATCTGAAAAGATGGATGATGGGTGATGAGAGACTGAAATTAATGACATTTTTTTGGTGCAGATATGAATGAGCACATTTAATTCGCACACTGAATCTATGACATGTTTTGAAGCATCTATTTAATGATATTTTTTTAGATTCCCATTAGATTTAGTTTATTTTTGGAGTAAATTTATTTTTTATATAAAACTACGAACAATTATCTGAAAATATTTATATTTATTTTGTTGTAGTTCGTAATATTAGAATATTATCTGATTTTTTTTACAAAAATAATGATACAATTATACTTTAAAATTGTTAATTTACATAGATAATGTGAAATTTTAATTTTCTTATAAATAATTTAGCAATTATATTAAATATATGTGCAATATGTTTTGTGGGATAATGGTAATATGATAATTTTAAAATTAATTTGTTTAGAGGAATATGCATAGTATTGGTCAATACCAAGAGACCGAGACAGTTAACTAGTGGAGTAAATTCTTTATATATATTGGCAGTCGTATACATGCCGTTGCGAGTAAATTGTAAAACATATAATATAAATACATGTATTTTTTTTAAAATATTTGATTTATTTACAGTATTTTACAAAATGAATTTTGTGTAACGTGTTTTTTATAACTAAGATATATATTGTATTTAGTAAAATTGACCCATCAACTACAAGAAAGTGAAAATCTTTTTTTTTTTTTGAAGAATTATAGTTTACATAATCAACATTTATGAATTGTAAAGCGTTGCATTTTCTTCAGTCAGTTTAGAACATCTTAAGCTAGTTGTTACAAGTTTTTAAAAATAAAAGAATATTTTGAGTATCAAAATTCTCTAATTGTTTAATTTCAAAGAGAATTTTTAACATTTAAAAGTGTTTCGATTTTTAAAAAAAAATTACAATAAATAACTTAAAGAGCTCTAAGTTTGAGGATGTGTGTTGATGATGAGATGCGGCGATGAATCTTCGATAAAACATTAAATCGAGTCAAGAGGATGTAAAATATTTTTATTTATGAAAGTTGAATATGTAAACTTTAATTTTTCGAACAATGATTGTAAAACGAAATTTGGACCAAACTATTGGACCAATAGCGTAATTTTCCATTATAAATGCTATTTTAACACAATTTTATTTGTCGTTACGTCAGGCGAACTAAAATTTCACTTATAACCCTAGGGGTATAGATAGATTGGTAAGGGCTGAGGTGATGTTGAGAGATTATTTCGACGTCGCATGTTCGAATCCCGTGTGGGGCAAATTCTCCACTGAAATATTGTAGGGGGTTTGTCTTGAGTTCGGGTCATGTTGGTCCCCTCCCCCAGAAATCTGTCATCCTTGCACATCTTTCGATTTACCTAGTGACAGTCTTAAGGGATCAGGATCATCACCCAAAAATTAGTCAGACGTAAACATGAATACGTTGTTAAACGTGGAAAAGAGATTCACTTATAAGATTAAATAGTGTGCCTGCCTTAAATTTGTAGGTAATGTACGTATTTGACAAATATAAGGTAAAGCTGTCAGGAATCTTTGGCCTGAACATTAATACTTTGGCTATTCGATTACCCTTTTTCCTAATTCAAACTAGGTACATGAAATCACTAATATTATACAAATAAAAGATCGAGTTCACCAAGCACAATGCGGTCTATTATTATTATTTTAACAACAATAATTTTACCAACTTTTCTTGATAACGATGACTATGCAGAATAATGCGTGTATATGAACCAACAATGCAAAATTTATAATATTTATACATAATATTTCAATCCACTTGCATGAGTCATGAAGCAAATTGTACAAGATAATGTTGCTCAGAAAAAAAAAAAAAAATTACTACGCTAATGGTTTACAAGGCCAAATCAATCTTAAATATGAAAAACTTGAACCCAAAAATTTAATGAATTTGAAATCGACATTATACGATGTATTGCTATATGTACACAAGGCGTGAACGTACAAAAACTACATGGCATGAAACCTTTCGCTCTTCATTCTGAGTGCTTGGGCAGACGCGATGCGTTCCAAAGTGATTATGATATAGTATAGGGAATGCATCTCAGGCTCGACAGCATAAATTATCATAGGATCGAATCTCAAAGATTTGAGTGCGCACTCTAGTTTCTTTTTGATGTATTCCTTTAAAACGTCGATTATGCTTTGGTAAATAATGACATTGTAAAATTCATAAAGTTTGACTTCGGATGAGTCTGTCAGATCCTGGGCAAGTTTGTGGGTTGCCTGAATAGGAGTAAAAACCCTTTGTTCAACATGGTTCGCCGTAACGATCGCGGCCCCTATAACAGATATCGTTTTAGTTCCAATATCATGTCAAGTAACAATCGCGGTGAAGATTTTTGAAAATAAAAATAAAAATAAAAAATTAGTAATTTTTTTGAAAAATTACAAATACATTAATAATAAATTGTATAATACATAAAGTTATTGAAAATTAATATATCAATGCATAACTATTTTACAATACTAGCACAATAAAAATATCATAATAATTCAATACATAACTATTTTCTAATATTAGCACGATAAGAAAAACACATTAAGGATTACACATGCAAATCAATTGATTGGTTTTTTTTTATTTGCTATTTTTAAGATTTTTAAAAAAATTGATATTATTTATTAAAAATACTGGGTCATTTCTTAAAAAAAAAAAACATTGAGCCAATGTAAAAGAAAATTTTGGACTTCAACTTCATCTTCTTACAAGCCCCTTTTTTTTAAAATATTGGGCCATTTTTTAGCCCATTGCTTAAAACAAAGGGAATATTTCGAGTTCTACCATTAGGTAAAAGATTATTCCATCCATTCACTCAAAAAATTCTTTCAGCTATATCTAATTTTGGTCAAAATGAGCAAAATAGCTGTCTTCCTTGTATCACATCCTTCAACCTCAAAACCTTAGTCTCCAACCATCACAGTGATTTAATTTCAGCAGATGCTGGTCCAACTTGCTTCTTCAGGTAATCAACACAGAAATTACCATAACCCATGCTGTTCAATCTCCTTCATGAAACGATTCCCATTATTCTGATCATCCGGTGATTTACCATAACCTATGCTGTTAAATAGTCGGCTAACAAAAACCATTAAGCAATTTGTGGACATGCCATCTCCGATGTCTCCAAATGTGCCCAACAACATCAGCAAAATGTCTACCCGGTCGGCAAATTTGAATATCATAGTCAAGAAACTTCTTCTCTTCTCGTCTTTCGCCATCGCAACTCCTTTCTCTTTCGATATTTGCTTTCTTAGAGAACACATTCTGCATCAGTCAGTATGTAATGGATCCATTTTCCTGCTAACAGAAACAAGAATTAATGGGATTAGTATTTAGTGCAATAAAAGCTTTTCTTTTCGCATATGTGGTTACATGCATCGACAACTCACGAGTCTATCGGTGCAGGTAATTTACATGCAGTGATAGACTCAGTGGTGCATGTAATTTACACGCACCTGTAAACTTAGGTGTTGCTTTCTTGTTTCAGTTTGCTATTTCACATCACGAGCCTCTATGATGTCTGAAATTCCTAATTTATATCTTTTATATTTAATCACATCATGATCATTCTATATGTATCGCTTGCATCTAGCGGTGCATGTGGGTTACATGCACCGACAGTACATGAGTCTTTCGGTGCATGTAATTTACATGCACCGATAGATTCAATGGTGCATATAATTTACATGCACCACTAGGTGTTGCTTTTTTGTTTCTTGTTTCAGATAGTCTCAGCGGTGCATGTGTCACTAGGTCTATCAGTGCATGTAATTCACATGCACCAATAGACTCAGTGATGCATGTGCCACTAAGTCTATCGTATTGTTGTGCTCCAGAAGCTTGACCACACAAAGCCTCCAATGCACTAGCCATTCTGTTTGAACACACTTCAAGATTTAAAACACTCATTTAGCCTTTCTTTTCGACAATTAATGTTTTAAGCCACATCTAGTGCACCTAATCAAATCAAAAGTTAATGTTTAATAAGTTAATGAGGAAAAAGTGTTCCATATCAAAATTATATATAAAAAGACTATATATTTGGTTAAATACAGTATAAGTCTATCGGTACATGTAATTTACATGCACCAATAGACTCAGCGGTGGATGTAATTCACATGCAACGACTTACTAAAATATATCGATGCATGTAATTCATGAACTGATAGGCGGTGATGCACTAATATCTGATTACTAAATAACAATGATCAAAACATAAAAATGTGAATTAATTTTTCATTCTATAATTTTTACAGTTGGTCTTATAACAATGTGAAGACATAAAATATTATTTTAGAAAGTAAATTTTTATTACGGACGAGCATATAATAGATGATAAATTATTAAATAATCTCATAACAAAAGTATATTATCTTACAAATAATAATCTATTACACATACATGTTGATGTGATTCTGTATTTTCTGTGTTCGGCAGAATTATGTATTGCCGAAAATAAAGGAAATACATCACAATTTTACGTGGAATACCTTCAAATTGAAGGTAAAAACACGGGGCTTGGTCCAATATAAATGTTCACTATAAATGTGTATGGATTTACGGGACTTAGACACCAAATAAGAACTTCCAGAACAACATAAGAATGAAAGACCGAACATACTCTAATACGCTATCTTTGGAGTCTTTTATTGCCTTGAAAGTTCAACGAGACTATCGGTGAGAATTTATAGTATTGATCCCGGTGGTTGGCACGCGAGAACTCAGGAACTCGATCTCCTCTGATCGTGGCATTATTGGATCAAAATGTGTTCGAGAAATCTGCGTTCCATTATTGCACTTTTGTTTACGCCGGTTGATTTGTCAATTATGTTAGGGTCTTCCGCTACCCTTTGACCAATATGCCGAGCAAGTATTACTGTTCTTCAGGCAATTCGTGTTCGGGGTTTTTTGCTCGGGATATCTCTTCCAATGGCGCTTGCATGAGATTTTACCGAAGAAACTGACGTATCCTATGACATCACCTCACCCCCTGAAGTAAAGCTAGACGAGAGTATTGAAGTATCGGTTTATCGCCTCGGGGTAAAATCCGCATTTTGACATGCTCGGGGGTTTTTTCGTGCTCTTTTTTCCCGCCCATTGTTTTCAAAACACCACGTGACGTTTAGTTTCATGAGGCTCATCTGTAACCATTCATACGATTTATTTTGGACGGTGCTGATCAAATGACTGTTCAACTGGTCCCCCTATAAATATGACATCACCCCCTTCATTTTACCCACTTGCTTCATTCTGCTTTCGAGCTAGCATCAGATGAGCGAGCATTCGTCTTTCTTTCAGAATTTCCAACACCTGATTAATCAGTATGTCTTCCTCGTCAGATGACTCCTCTTTGAGAGCAGTCAACGAATATGGAACTTTAATGAGGGAAAAGTCTTACAACCTTCCTCCTCTAACTACTATTCGGATAGCGAGGAAACGTTGAGTTCTTCATGTTCTTCGGCTATTCGACGAGAGAACGAACAAGATGATATAGAACATGACTTGGTTGCGGCCAAGGTCCCTTGGTATGAAATCTTAGAGTCGAGGATTCCTACCAGTCAACACCTCTCCCGCATCCGAAAAAAATGGGAGATCCCTGAAAACACCTCACTTATTGATCATTCTTTGGGATCACGCCCCCATTTACCCCCCGAGGGATATTTTCCTTTTTATCTAGATCACTCTGAGGGGGCTTGCGTTTTTGCGAACTATTTTACTGTTTTGCTCAGCCAACTGTTCTCCAACAGCTATAGGGTGTTGGCTGGTTTTTTATTGTTCTTTCTTATTTGGGTTTCACTCCCACTCCTGGGTTATTTCACTTCTTATTTCAACTAAATAAGAAGGAAGTGGGTCTTTTTTATTTCTCTTCCCGAACGGGGGTCTGTTTCTTTAAGAACGACCATTCTTCAATAAAGGAGTGGAAGATATTTTACGTTTTTGCTCGTCCATCTCAGCCTTGGGACTGCCCCATGCTTTGGAGGGAAAGTCTCCCGAGGGCCGTATCCATGAAGGGTCTCCTCGAGAAAGAACCATATTTGTCTGTTCATCGGAAACTCGGCAACCAGTGTTAGGACCTGGCAGAGCTTATTGACGATGGACTGTTGTACTTGTTCTTGCTGAGCCCAAAGGTTGCATCACTATGCATGCCCCTCGGTGGGTGACTAGAGCATCTTCCTCTTCTCGCAAACAATGATTATTGCTCAGACTAACCTTATTGTCCCTTTATGCAGAGGAGAAGATGAACAGATCAAGGATGTTGGCCTACCTGAAGGGTAAGTCCTCGAAGAGCCAAGCTTTGGGGCAGGCATTAAGATCAAAGGATCCAGCACCTTCGGTTGTGTAGACCCTTCCAGTGGCCCCCACACTTCCCCAATCTTGGACATTACCGGTCAATCCGAGTGGGAACCCTTGGTTACTCGTTCTCGCAAGAGGGCAGCACCCGAAGGCCAAGGTTCCTCCTCTAGAACCCCTCCAGCCAAAAAAACCGTGTCTGCAACTCCTTCTCATTAACCCCGAGCTTCCTCCGAACCAACCCCTTCTTCTGCTCCAACAATCACCCCACCCCCCAACAAAAACATGTATGTCACTGGGACTACTACTCATATTCCTTTCCTGAAAAAACCTGACCCCGGAACCTCTCAATCCATCATTTTTTTCTCTCCCTCCAGATAGAAAGCTTCTCGGGGAGTTAGCTTTCAGCAACTTGGTTAATGATTTCTCCACTTCCTTGGTGAAGGTAAGTCATATTTTTTCAGAATTTTCTAATTTTTTTGTTCTTGCTCCTTACTTTGATGTATTCTTGTGCAGGCCCACATGATGATGGGCGAACTCCTAAACCAATTCCACTCCACCCGGGCGGAGAGCACTGCTCGGCACAAGGAGCGGGATCCGTTTCAAAACATGTGAGAGGACTTACAGAAGAATATGGCCCTTCTCCAGGAGCAGCACAAATATGACAAGAAAGCTGAGGAAGTGGTCGAGAAGGCTCTTGACGAAGAGCAAAGAAAGTCCGAGGAGCTGGAGAGAAAGGCGGTTGAGCTTGAAGAAATCAACAAGACTCTATCCGAGCAATACGCTCAAGAAAAAGCTTCTTTTGGAAGCTCGGGTAGAGTAAATCTGGCTGAAGAGGAAAGACTTTCTGAAGTCCGAATAGTATGGCAACACCGTGTCTGACAGCGCCTCCATATTTTTCGAGCATGGGTTTGAAGCTTGTGCTCGTCAATTTGAGGAGAGAGGCGAATGGTTATCCACCCGAGGGCACCTATTCGAACTTTCTGGACCAAGAAGCGGCCCTGGCCAGTCTTCCTGGAGAGCTATTTAAATGATAGAATATGGCAGAATCTTATGTTATTTTACTTGCACATGTAATCCTTTTCCTTAATGATTAAAGTGCCATTTTATCATTTCTTAATTCTGCATAAATTAACAAAATGGCGAATAAGCTCGATCCTCCCGAGCATAAACACTTAAATTAACCAATACAATTCCGAACAAACTCGATCATCCCGAGCACAAGCACGTAGGAAATTTTAGGTTTAAATATGGACCGAACATCCCGATCCCACGAATAAACTAATAAAATTCCGAAGAAACTCGAGCATCATGAGCACAAACACTTAGGCAATTTTAGGTTTAAATATGGACCGAACATCCTTATCCCACAAATAAACTACTAAAATTCTGAGCAGGCTTCATAAACCGAGCACCAACACTTAAGTAATTTTAAGTTTAAACAACTGAAAACCAAGATCCCTAAAACTTAGTCACGTTTTAGGTTCAAATACGGATCAAACATCCCGATCCCACATTTAACCAGCCAACAAAAGACAAGATCAAATATCCCAAACAACAATAGAATATGCTCTAACATCTTGAGCAAAAATAGAATGTACTCGGACATCCCGAGCATTAATTGAACGAACTCGAACATCTCGAGCACAAAAACTTAATCATGTTTTAAGTTCAAAAACAGATCAAACATCCAGATCTCGCATTAACCTGCCAACAACGGACAAGATCAAATATCTCAAACAACAATAGAATATGCTCGAACATACGAGCATTAATAGAACGTACTCGAACATCCCGATCACAAAAAACATAGTCACGTTTTAAGTTTAAATACGGATAAAACATCCCGATCCCCCATTTAACCTACCAACAACGGACAAGATCAAATATCCCAAACAGCAATAGAATATGCTCGAACATCGCGAGCAATAATAGAACGTATCCGAACATGCCGAACACTAATAGAACGTAGCAGAACATCCCGAGCACAAAAATATAGTCACGTTCTAGGTTCAAATACGGATCAAAAGTCCCGATCCCGCATTTAACCTGCCAAAAATGGACAATATCAAATATCCCAAACAACAATAGAATATGCTCGAACATCCCGAGCATTAATAGAACATACTCGAACATCCCGAGCACAAAAACTTAGTCACGTTTTTGGTTCAAATACGGATCAAACATCCCGATTCCGTATTTAACCTGCCAACAACGGACAATATAAAATATCTCAAACAACAATAGAATATGCACGAACATCCTAGCATTAATAGAACGTACTCGAACATCCTGAGCACAAAAACTTAGTCACATTTTAGGTTCAAATATATGGATCAAACATCTCGATCTCGCATTTAACTTGCCAACAACGCATAAGATCATATGTCCCAAACAACAATAGAATATGCTCGAACATCCTGAGCATTAATAGAACTTACTCGAACATCCCGAGCACAAAAACATAGTCACCTTTAGGCTCAAATACGAATCAAATATCCGATCCCCATTTAACCTGACAACAACGGACAAGATCAAATATCCCAAACAACAATAGAATTTGCTCAAACATCTTGATCATTAATAGAACAGACTCGAACATCCCGAGCACTAATAGAACGTACTCGAACATCTCGAACACAAAAACTTAGTCACGTTGTAGGTTCAACTACGGATCAAACATCCCGATCACGCATTTAACATGCAAACAATGGACAAGATCAAATATCCCAAACAAATAAGCTCGAACATCCCGAGCACAAAAACTTAGTCACGTTTTAAGTTCAAATAAAGATAAAACATCCCGATCCAACATTTAACCTACCAACAGCGACAAGATCAAATATCCCAAACAACAATAGAATATGCTCGAACATCCCGTGCAATAATAGAACGTACTCGAACATCCCGAGCATTAATAGAACATACTCGAACATCCCGAGCATAAAAACTTAGTCGCGTTTTAGGTTCAAATATGGATCAAGCATCCCGATCCCGCATTTAACCTGCCAACAACGGACAAGATCAAATATCCCTAACAACAATAGAATATGCTCGAACATCCGAGCATTAATAGAACGTGCTCGAATATCCCGAGCACAAAAACTTAGTCATAGTTTAGATTCAAATATAGATCAAACATCTCGATCTAGCATTTAATCTGCCAACAACGGATAAGATCGAATATTCCAAACAATAATAGAATATACTCGAATATCTCGAGCATTAATAGAACTTACTCGAACATCCCGAGCACAAAAACTTAGCCACCTTTTAGGTTCAAACACGAATCAAACGTCCCGATCCCGCATTTATCCTGCCAACAACGGACAAGATCAAATATCCCAAACAACAATAGAATATGCTCGAACATCCCGAGTATTAATAGAATGTACTCGAACATCCCGAGAATAAATAGAGCTTACTCGAACATCCTGAGAACTAATAGAACGTACTTGAACATCCCGAGCACAAAAACTTAGTCACGCTGTAGGTTCAACTTTGGATCAAACATCCCGATCCCGCATATAACCTGTCAACGACGGACAAGATCAAATATCCCAAACAACAATACAATATGCTCGAACATCCCGAGGAATAATAGAACGTACTCGAACATCCCGAGCATAAAAACTTAGTCACATTATTAGGCTCAAATACTGATCAAACATCTCGATTCCGCAAAATTTAAACCGCCAACAACGGACAAGATCAAATATCCCAAACAACAATAGAATATGCTCGAACATCCCGAGCATTAATAGAACATACTCGAAGATCCCGAGCACAAAAACTTAGTCACATTTTAGGTTCAAATATGGATCAAACATCCCGATTCCGCATTTAACCTGCCAACAACGGACAATATAAAATATCCCAAACAACAATAGAATATGCACAAACATCCTAGCATTAATAGAACGTACTCGAACATCCTGAGCACAAAAACTTAGTCACATTTTAGGTTCAAATATACGTATCAAACATCACAATCACACATTTAACCTGCCAACAACGGACAATATCAAATATCCCAAACAATAATAGAATATGCTCGAACATCCGAGCATTAATAGAATGTACCCGAGAACAAAAACTTAATCACATTTTAGGTTCAAATACGGATCAAACATCTCGATCCCGCATTTAACCTACCAACGACGGATAAGATCTAATATCCCAAACAACAATAGAATATGATCGAACGTCCCGAGCATTAATAGAACTTACTCGAACATTCCGAGCACAAAAACTTAGTCAGGTTTGAGGTTCAAATACGAATCAAACATCCGATACCTCATTTAAAACTTGCCAACAACAGACAAGATCAAATATCCCAAACAACAATGGAATATGCTCGAACATCCCGAGCATTAGTATAAAGCGCTCTCCCGAGAACTAAGAGAACGTACCCGAACATCCCGAGCACAAAAACTTAGTCACATTGTAGGTTCAACTATGGATCAAACATCTCGTTCCCGCATTTAACCTTCCAACAATGGACAAGATCAAAATATCCCAAACAACAATAGAATATGCTCGAACATCCCGATCAAAAATAGAATGTACTCGAACATCCCGAGCTTTAATAGAACATACTCGAACATCCCGAACACAAAAACTTAGTCACGTTTTAAGTTAAAATACAGGTAAAACATCCCGATCCCGCATTTAACCTATCAACAATGGACAAGATCAAATATTCCAAACAACAATAGAATACGCTAGAATATCCCGGGCAATAATAGAGCGTACTCGAACATCCCGAGCATTAATAGAACATACTCGAACACCCCGAGCACAAAAATATAGTCACGTTTTAGGTTCAAATACGGATCAAACATCCAGATCCCGCATTTAACCTGCCAACAACGGACAAGATCAAATATATCAAACAACAATAGAATAACCTCGAACATCCCGAGCATTAATAGAGCATACTCGAACATCCCGAGCACAAAATCTTAGTCACGTTTTAGGTTCAAATACGGATCAAACATCCCGATCCCTCATTTAATCTGCCAACAATGGACAAGATCAAATATCTCAAACAACAATAGAATATGCCCGAACATCCGAGCATTAATATAACGTACACGAACATCCCGATCACAAAAACTTAGTCACAGTTTAGATTCAAATGCAGATCGAACATCTCAATCCCGCATTTGATCTTCCAACAACGGATAAGATCACATATCCCAAACAACAATAGAATATGCTCGAACATCAGCATTAATAAAACCTACTCGAACATCCCGAGTACAAAAACGTAGTCACGTTTTAAGTTCAAATACGATTCAAACAACCCGATCTCGCATTTAACTTGCCAACTACGGACAAGATCAAATATCCAAAACAACAATAGAATATGCTCGAAAATCCAGAGCATTAATAGAATGTACTCGAACATCCCGAGCACTAATATAACATACTCGAACATACCCAGCACAAAATCTTAGTCACGTTGTAGGTTCAACTACGGATCAAACATCATGATGCCGCATTTAATCTACCAACAACGGAAAAGATCAAAGATCCCAAACAAAAATAAAATATGCTCGAACATCCCAAGTATTAATAGAACGTACTCGAACATCCCAAGCATAAAAACTTAGTATCATTTTTAGTTTCAAATACTGATCAAACATCCCGATCACGCATTTAGCCTGCCAACAACAGACAGTATCAAATATCTCAAACAACAATAGAATATGCTCGAACATCCCCAGCATTAATAGAACGTACTCGAGAATCCCGAGCACACAAACTTAGTCACATTTTAGGTTTAAATACAGATCAAACATCCCGATCCCGCATTTAAATTACCAACAACTTAAAAGATCAAATATCCCAAATAACACTAGAATATGCTCGAACGTCCCGAGCATTAATAGAACGTACTCAAACATCCAGAGTACAAAAACTTAGTCACGTTTCAGGTTCAAATATGGATCAACCATCCGATCCGGCATTTAACCTACCAACAACGGACAAGATCAGGTATCCCAAACAACAACAGAATATGCTCGAACATAATAGAACGTACTCGAACATCCCAAGCACAAAAAATTAGTCATATTTTTTGCTCAAATACGAATCAAACATCCCGATCCTGCATTTAACCTGCCAACAACGGACAAGATCAAATATCTTAAACAACAATAGAATATGCTTGAACATCTGAGCATTAGTAGAACGTACTCGAACATCTCAAGCACAAAAGCTTAGCCACGTTTTATTTTCAAATAAGGATCAAACATCCCGATCCCACATTTAACATGCCAATAACGGACAAGATCAAATATCCCAAACAACAATCTAATATGCTCGAATATCCTGAGCATTAATAGAACGTACTCGATGTTGGGATATGCCCTAAGACAAGTCATTAGATGATTGTTTATGACATACAATGTATTATGATTTTATCAATGGCAAATCATTATTATATCTTATTCGAATATCCGTGCAATATAAATTGATATATAAGTTAATGTCCTTAGAATAATATTGCATTGTTCTTAAAGATTGTCCATAGTCAAGTATTATCATGAATCGGGATAATGATAATGCATTGAGACTAGTATGTTTGATTGATGAATTGTTCATGGATATGAGACATCAAATCAACACATGGGTACATATTAGAGAATAATGTACTGGACAGACCCACCATGAGAATGCTACATGGATAGTTATATGAGTGTCATAAGCAATTCTCATAGTGATAATAATGCATGTAATCCTTACGACTTGAGATCATCAGAGATCCCAACGTAAGGAGTTATGTATCTTGATATTGTCAAACGTTACCTGTAACATGGTAAACTATAAAGGCAAATATTGGATACACTACGAATTATGTAGAGGGATGTTGATTGATCAAGATAGGATTTGTCCCTCCTATATAACAGGAGAAGTGTTTGGGCCCTTGATCAAGTAAGACTAAATTGCATGGCCGTGCTCGAATGAGTCGATATGTGATATCGAGCTTATTCGTTTATTCTAGTTCTACTTGGGGATCAAGAAATAGAGATTGAATATACGAGTATGACTATTCCATGACTCGTGTTCAATCTAAACACATAAGGACAAAGGGATTAAGTTACATGGTTAATATTATCACAAGTTCTTAGGTTATGTCGAGTCAATGACATTCTTGTAATTTGGGTAGCCTTGATGTGTTGCTAGATACCGCTCATTGCTTGTGACATAAAATGAGATTTTATGTCACTGCCAACATTGTAAGATCCTATCGGGTCGCACAAAAGATTAAATCGATAAGGGGAATTAAATTCATTGGATGAATTAATTAATTAAGAAGAGTCATAATTACATGATTATAAGGATTTAATTAAATAATGGGTTTGGGCCCATGAAGCTTTAAGAAAGTCTTGAACCTTTAATTAAATCTAACATATATATGATATCAAGGTTAATTAAGAATTAATCTTACATATCACAAAACCTAAATAGCCACCATTGGAAGAGCTCTCGGCCGCCGACATTAAGCATCACTCTCGCCGCCGCCGCCGCCGTGAGTTTGTGGGCTTTTTGATTGGTCATCGTTGATCGGCTTTGAACCGTGAGTTCAATTTTGGTTTAAGAACGAGTCTAGCAACTTGTTCTTGAAAACCCTTTCGATCTGATCGTGTGGATACCGTAGAGGCAAAGGTGCAAACTTTTGTTTGTGACTCGAGGTGCTACAACGTGGAATCTACTTCAAACACGCTACAAGGGTGAGACTCTTAATCATTCCAATATGAATACTCTGTATAGGTCCTCGGTTAGGAATCCATTGTTTTATTTCCGCTGCGCACTTGTGTGTTGGATTCCTTATAGTGGTATCAGAGCCGTGTACAAAGCTCATATCAGAATTATGTGGTTAATGGTTTAATCATATTTAGAATTATATTGCATGCTTTAAAACTGTATAATTCATATATGATATGGAATAAATCGAGTTTGTGAAAATCATCGTATAATTGTATTTGATATAATTGGCGAATTATTGTATACGATACAAGAATGCGCAAAATCGAACCCTTGGCACATTATGGTTCGAACACCATCATACTTGACCCACGGCTGCCACATGAGGGCTAGGGTTTTCGAACCTTTGGCTCGAGATGGTCTAGCTGTTGTGGCTCATGTTTGTGTATAGAGGTGTCGAAACATGGCTAGGGTTTAGAACCCTTTTGGCTCGATAAAGTTTATAGGCGGCGCATGATGGTTCGATCATGGTTCACGGAAAAATGAAGGTCGACGGCTAGGGCCACATGAGGGCTAGGGTTTTCGAACACATTGGCTCGAGATGGTCAAGCCGCCACCGTCATGAATCGTGCATGGTCGGGCTGTGGCTCATGGCTAAGATTTCGAACCTTTTAGGCTCGATAAAGCCATGGACGGCGCTAGGGTTACGAACCCTTATGGCTCATGGAGTCACGGCCGCCGTTCATGGCTCAACGATAATGGGCCGAGACCTAGGCTAGGGTTTCAAACCCTAGGCTCATGCGTGCTCCAGCCGTGTGGCTAGGGTTATTCGAACCCTTATGGTCCATGGCTTGTGACGCGCCAAGTATTCGTGGCATGTGATGTCCCGAGCGTACGATAATTTTCATAAAATTTTATTTTACAGTGTTAATTAGAATTAAATTTTAAAATGTTTAGAATTTAATTAATTAAATGTTATAGCATTTTTTATGTGTTGTTTGAGCATGGTGCATGGTTATAGCCCTATGACCTATTAGATAGGATTTTGTGAATGTTTGTAATTTAATACGGTCTGCGAGTCGTGCATTCTCTAATTTTCCTATATGTTATCCCTCCCCTATGTTCCCCTTGAATGACTCGAGGAATTCTCTATATCTTGTAAATGTTATATAGTATAGTTTATTTCATTGATGGAGATCAACGAAGACGGACCATGGTGCCGGGATGAGAAGGCCATTCACAAAAGGGAGCCAAAGAGGTGCTTGGAGAAGTAACCTTAGGTGGACTTTTAGGATTTTCTCATTGGCTTGAGAAAATCGCTAGTAAGGGCTATAACCATGTCACGTTTACTTTATGTTGATGTATGAGATGCATGTTTACTGTTTTATTTAATATTGATGCTTGATATATATATATATATATATATATATATATATATATATATATATATATATATATATATAGATGTAGATATGTATATATTCATATATGTACCAGACATATTTTCAATATTAATAAAATCATGAGATCAATAAATCCCTCTTATATATTAAGTTTTAGATGCCTTCCAATTAAAAATACTCGTCAAGACTTCGATTGAACATGTGTGGGTTTGCCAAAGCAAAGCACCGTGACAATCTTAGTAAGACGCGAAAGGATAAAAGTGATATCCGTGTTATTTTAAAAATTGGGTTCGACTTAACTAGCGGTATCTTAATAGGATTGGGAACCTAGAGGCATGGGGTTGGATAATAATTCATTAGATGAATTTGAACAAAGTGTTGTTCTTCCAACTATCCAAGAATTGCATGTGATTGTAATTGACAAAGAGTTGTCTACCTAAATAACCGAGTCTTGGGCGATTAGCCAAAGCTAACTCAAGATTAAGTGAAATATGGATCTTGGCCCACTAAAGTTTTCGAGGGTTGATATTTTTAAACAAAATAGTGGGAGTGTCATTTAATATAAGACCATATTAAATGATTAAAATCATAAACTTATTTTGCATATTTATATTGTAGATATCCATGGCAACCAACAACGTTACAAGCATACTATCATTGCGATCGGTCCTTGAGAAGGACAAACTTAATGGGACTAATTTCCTAGACTGGTATAGGAATTTGAGGATTGTCCTCAAACAAGAGAAAAAGTAATATGTCCTAGAGGAACCCTTACCTGCTGAGGAACCTCCCTTGATGGCTGCTAAAGCCGATAGAGATGCTTACAAGAAGCATCAAAATGACGCACTTGATGTTGGGTGCATTATGCTTGCCACCATGAATTCTGAGCTTCAGAAGCAACATGAGGAAATGTAGGCGTTCGATATGATCGAGCACCTAAAACAACTATACCAACAACAAGCAAGACAAGAGAGGTATGACGTCTCTAAAGCATTATTCCAGTGTAGAATGGTAGAAGGAAGTCTAGTTGGAACTCATGTACTCAAGATGATTGGGTACATTGAGAATCTGGAGAAGCTGGGTTTTCCATTGGACCAAGAGTTGGCCACTGACGTGATCTTGCAATCGTTGCCTGAAAGCTTCAGTCAATTTGTCTTGAATTACAATATGATTGAAATTGAAAAGACTCTACCACAGTTGCTTGGCATGCTGAGAACTTTTGAAGCTAACAACAAGAAGTCTAATCCTACAAATGTTCTTATTGTGAATAAGAGCAAATGAAAGACTAAAGTTAAAGGCTACAAGAAGAATAAGAAAGTCCTTGTTAAGTCTAAGCCACATGCTTCTGCACTAAAGCCAAAGGGAGGAGTGGCAAAAGAGGGGAACTGTTTCCATTGCGGTGAGACCGGACATTGGAAAAGAAATTGCAAAGTTTATCTGGAGGATCTTAAGAAGATGAAGGGAAGTGTGACTTCCACTTCAGGTATTTTTGTTATAGAAGTCAATTTATCTACTTCTTCATCATGGGTATTAGATACTGGATGTGGTTCTCACATTTGTGTTAATGTGCAGGATCTCAAAAGGAGTAGGTTGTTGGCGAAAGCCGAGGTTGATCTCCGAGTTGGAAATGGAGCAAGAGTTGCTGCATTAAATAGGAGATTATTCATTATCTTTGCCTTCTGGCTTAATTTTAGATTTAAAAGATTGTTATTTTGTGCCGTCGATTACTAAAAACATTATTTCTATTTCTTGTTTGGACAAGTGTGGATTTTCATTTATTATAAAGGACAATTGTTGCTCCATTTATTTAAATAATATATTTTATGCTAATGCACAAATGATTAATGGTCTTTATATATTAAATCTTGATATGCCTGTCTATAACATAAATACTAAAAGGATTAAGAATAATGATTCTAATCCAACTTATCTCTGACATTGTCGCTTGGGCCATATAAACGAGAATCGCATATCAAAACTTCATAAGGATGGGGTATTGGATTCATTTGATTTTGAATCATATGAAACATGTGAATCTTGTTTAATGGGCAAGATGACTAAAGCTCCTTTCAAGGGACATGTTGAAAGGACAAATGATTTATTGAGTCTCATACATAGTGATGTATGTGGGCCAATAAGCACACATGCTAGAGGTGGTTTTCAATACTTCGTTACATTTACTGATGCTTCAGTAGATATGGGTATGTGTATCTTATGAAACACAAGCATGAAACCTTTGAAATGTTCAAGGATTTCAAGAATGAAGTACAAAACCAACTTGGTAAAAGTATCAAAAACCTTCGATCAGATCGAGGAGGTGAATACCTAAGCCAAGAGTTTCATGACTATCTAAAGGAGTGTGGGATAGTCCCACAACTCACTCCTCCTTATACTCCACAATGGAATGGTGTATCCGAAAGGAGGAATCGAACCTTGTTGGACATGGTTCGATCAATGATGAGTCATGCAGATCTTCCGATATCCTTTTGGGGACATGCTTTAGAAACAACAATATTCATACTGAACCGTGTTCCATATAAATCAGTGGAAAAGACACCATATGAGATATGGACTGGGAAACGTCCTAGTATGTCTTTTATGAAGATTTGGGGATGTGAGGCTTTCGTGAGACGTCACGCCTCTAACAAACTTGGACCCAAATCTGATAAATTTTATTTGTGGGGTATCCTAAGGAAACGAAAGGATACTATTTCTATTATCCTACAGAGAACAAAGTGGTTGCTGCTCGGACTGGTGTCTTTCTTGAAAATAATTTATTTCTAGAAAAACAAGTGGGAGACATATAGAACTTAGTGAAGTTCAACCACAAGAAAACACTGAACATGATATTGAGATGGAAACAGAGCAGTCACCACAAGTTGTTGTGGATGAATTGCCTGCTCAAGAGACACAAGCCCAACGTAGGTTTGTAAGAGAACACCGGGAGCAACAGGGATATGGATTTCTTGTGACTCAACAAGGTGACTTACTACTTATTGATGAGGATGAGCCGTCATCTTATCAAGAAGCTATAATGGGCACTGATTCTGAGAAATGACAAGAGGCCATGAAATCTGAGATGGAATCCATGTATGCAAACCAAGTATGGACTTTGGTTGACCCACCTGAAGGGGTGAGACCTATAGGGTGCAAATGGATTTTCAAGAAGAAGACCGACATGGATGGTAATGTACAAACCTTTAAAGGTCGACTGGTAGCAAAAGGTTTCAAACAAATTCATGGTATTGACTATGATGAAACTTTTTCACCAGTTGCCATGGTTAAATCCATTAGGATCTTACTTGCAATAGCTGCATTTCATGATTATGAAATCTGGCAGATGGATGTCAAAACAGCTTTCCTTAATGGAAATCTGCTTGAGGATGTGTACATGACACAACCCGAGGGTTTTGTCGATCCAAAGGATGCTGGAAAGATATGCAAGCTACAACGATCCATTTATGGATTGAAGCAAGCTTCTCGGAGTTGGAATCTTCGTTTTGATGATGCAGTGAAAGAGTTTGGTTTCATCAAAAACGTAGATGAACCTTGTGTCTACAAGAAGGTCAGTGGGAGCATAATTATCTTCCTAATATTGTATGTAGATGACATACTTCTAATTGGGAATGATATCCCTGCCTTACAATCTGTAAAGATTTGGCTAGGGAATTGCTTTTCTATGAAAGACTTGGGTGAAGCCACCTATGTATTAGGTATCAAGATCTATAGAGATAGATCAAGAAGATTACTTGGCCTAAGTCAAAGTACATACATAGACAAAGTCCTAAAACAGTTTAGCATGCAAGAATCAAAGAAATGATGCGTGCCTATGACACATGAGATACATCTCTCGAAGGATCAGTGTCCTTCAACACCAGATGAGAGACAACGAATTTGTAAGATTCCATATGCGTCAGCTATTGGATCTATCATGTATGCCATGATATGTACTCGTCCCGATGTCTCGTATGCTTTGAGCATGATGAGCAGATATCAAGCAGATCCAGGTGAAAATCACTGGATTGCAGTCAAGAATATCCTGAAGTACTTGAGAAGAACTAAGGATACATTCTTGATTTATGGAGGTGAGGAAGAGCTCAATGTAATAGGTTACACTGATGCAAGCTTCCAAACTGACAAAGATGATTTCCGATCGCAATCAGGATATGTGTTTTGCCTAAATGGAGGTGTTGAGAGCTGGAAGAGTTCAAAGCAAGAGACAGTAGCTGATTCTACAACTGAAGCTGAGTATATTGCTGCCTCAGATGCAGCAACGGAAGCTGTTTGGATCAAGAAGTTCATTTCTGAACTTGGGGTGATGCCTAGCATGCTAGATCCGATTGAACTCTATTGTGACAACAATGGAGCCATCGCATTGGCTAAGGAACCTAGATTTCACCAAAGATCCAAGCACATACTTCGGCGCTTTCATTTCATTCGAGAAATCGTTGAAGGAGGAGATGTTAAAATATGCAAAGTACCAACAGATGATAATGTATCTGACCCATTGACGAAACCATTGTCACAGCAGAAGCATGATCGTCATACTAGATCTCTAGGCATTAAGTATATGTCTGATTGGTCTTAGTGCAAGTGGGAGATTTGTTGAGATATGCCCTAAGACAAGTCATTAGATGATTGTTTATGACATACAATGTATTATGATTTTATCAATGGCAAATCATTATTATATCTTATTCGAATATATGTGCAATTTGAATTGATATATAAGTTAATGTCCTTAGAATAATATTGTATTGTTCTTAAAGATTGTCCCTAGTCAAGTATTATCATGAATCGGGATAATGATAATGCATTGAGACTAATATGTTTTGATTGATGAATTGTTCATGGATATGAGACATCAAATCAACACATGGGTACATGTTAGAGAACAATGTACTGGACAGACCCACCATGAGAATGCTACATGATAGTTATATGAGTGTCATAAGCAATTCTCATAGTGATAATAATGTATGTAATCCTTACGACTTAAGATCATCAGAGATCCCAACATAATGAGTTATGTATCTTGATATTGTCAAACGTTACATGTAACAGGGTAAACTATAAAAGGTAAATATTGGATACACTACGAATTATGTAGAGGGATGTTGATTGATCAAGATATGATTTGTCCCTCCTATATAACAGGAGAAGTGTTTGGGCCCTTGATTAAGTAAGACTAAAATGCATGGCCGTGCTCGAATGAGTCGATATGTGATATCGAGCTTATTCGTTTATGCTAGTTCTACTTGGGGATCAAGAAATAGAGATTGAATATACGAGTATGACTATTCCATGACTCGTGTTCAATCTAAACACATAAGGACAAAGGGATTAAGTTGCATGGTTAATATTATCACAAGTTCTTAGGTTATGTCGAGTCAATGGCATTCTTGTAATTTGGGTAGCCTTGATGTGTTGCTAGATACCGCTCATTGCTTGTGACATAAAATGAGATTTTATGTCACTGCCAACATTGCAAGATCCTATCGGGTTGTACAAAAGATTAAATCGATAAGGGGAATTAAATTCATTGGATGAATTAATTAATTAAGAAGAGTCTTAATTACATGATTATAATGATTTAATTAAATCATGGGTTTGGGCCCATGAAGCTTTAAGAAAGTCATGAACCTTTAATTAAATCTAACATATATATGATATCAAGGTTAATTAAGAATTAATCTTACATATCACAAAACCTAAATAGCCACCATTGGAAGAGCTCTCGGCCGCCGACATTAAGCATCACTCTCGCCGCCGCCGCCGTGAATTTGTGGGCTTTTTGATTGGTCGTCGTTGATCGGTTTTGAACCGTGAGTTCAATTTTGGTTTAAGAACGAGTCTAGCAACTTGTTCTTGAACACCCTTTCGATCTGATCGTGTGGATACCGTAGAGACAAAGGTGCAAACTTTTGTTTGTGACTCGAGGTGCTACAACGTGGAATCTTCTTCAAACACGGTACAAGGGTGAGACTCTTTTAATCATTCCGATATGAATACTCTGTATAGGTCCTCGGTTAGGAATCCATTGTTTTATTTTCGCTGCGCACTTGTGTGTTGGATTCCTTACACTCGAACATCCCGAGCACAAAAACGTAGTCACCTTTTAGGTTCAAATACGGATCAAACATCTCGATCCCGTATTTAACCTGCCAACAACGGACAAGATCAAATATCCCAAACAACAATAGAATATGCTCGAACATCCCGAGCATTAATAGAACGTAATCTAACATCCCGATCACAAAAACTTGGTCACGCTTTAGCTTCAAATACGGATCAAACATCTCGATCCGTATTTTACCTACCAACAACGGACAAGATCAAATATCCCAAATAATAATATAATATGCTCGAACATCCCGAGCATTAATAGAACATACTCGAACATCCTGAGCACTAATAGAACGTAGTCGAACATCCCGAGTAAACTACTAAAATTCCGAACAAGCTTATACAAAAGCAAATTTACTTTATTAATATCCAAAGTACTTTAAAATCATAAAAACAACAATCAAATTATTATATGAAGTAATTCTTAAGGTTATGAATTTTTCACGATCTTGCCAATTCTCGGCCTACTAATCTTTCGGTCTATATGACCATCGCCCGATCACTGTCTTCACTTTATAAGGGCATTCCCATTTTGGCTCTATTTTCTGTACATCCCCAGCCGGGTTAGTTATCCGACATACCATATCCCTGACCTGAAAAGCCAATTGGCTAACCCTTTGATTATAAGCTTTAGTGATCCTTTTGTACATTTCAGTGCGTACAACTACTCTTTCTCTCAACAAGTCCACCTCATCCAGTTCTAATTTTCCTCCTCATTCCTTTCGGTATCATAATATTGTACCTGAAGAGATTCTACAATGATTCAGTGGGAATCAGGGCCTCAGAACCATACACCAAGCTATATGGAGTTTCTCATGTAGATATTCGTGGTATAGTTCGGTATACCCATAGTAGACCCGGTAATTCATCAACCCATGCTCCTCTCGCCTCTTCCAACATGGTTTTAATCACATGTAATAGGATCCGATTCGTCACCTCAGCTTGTGTAATTTTCATGTCCTTGCACCAATCGTGAACTCTTTTCCCTTGAATTATCTTTCATTATCTGATACCAATTTTGTTGGTATTCCAAACCGACATATTATGTTCTTCCACAAGAACTTAATCACTTCATCCTCGGTGATCTTGGCAAGGGGCTCTGGTTCCACCCACTTGGTGAAATATTCAACCGCCACTAAGAGAAACTTCCTTTGTCCAGTTGCTGGGGGAAAAAGGTCCTACAATGTCCATTCCCCGTCGATCAAAGGGACAAGATGTGATGCTGATATTAAGGACTTCCGCTGGTACATGCTATAAATTGGCAAGCTTCTGGCAATTATTGCATTTTCTGACGATATCTTTGGCGTCTGTCTTCATGGAAGGCCAATAATATCCAGCTCGGTTTGCTTTTTGGTATAACATGTTTGCACCCAGGTGGTTCCCACAACAACCTTCATGAATTTCTGTCAACATGTATTCTTCTTCTCTATTAGAAGCACAATGTAAAAAAAGGGACCGAGAAGCCCTTCTTGAACAGTTTTCCTTCTATCAACACGAACCGATTTCCCATTCTCTCCAATCTCCCATAATGCATGGTTCAAGACTCATTATACTATTGAAAGATGTATGGGAGATTAAGAGCTCTTGTACCAACACACTCCTGTTTTCCCACTCATGAATTGAACTAGCCATTTTGGCCAATTCACCAGATCGATTATTCTCCTCCCGAGGAACTTGTGTCAAATTTATTTCTTGAAACTTACCCATCAGTGCCCGAGCAGTTTCAACGTATTTCTTCAGCTTTTCTCCCTTCACTTTATATACACCATTCACTTGTTGTACCACGAGCATGAAGTCCATAAAACACTGCTACCTTCTGAACCCCTGTGTCAAGTGCTATCAAGAGCCCCAAAATGAGAGTCTCGAATTCAGCTTCAATGTTTGATGAATGAAAACCGAATTGGATGGCTACCTTTATCTCCTCCCCTTCGAGACTAATAAGAATCACACTTGCACCACTTCTGAACTGCACATAAAGATTCCATTCTTTTTCCTCGGGCATATGGGCAATTTATACCAGAAAATCTAATAAGGCTTGAGCTTTGATGGTAGTTCGGGGTTGATATGTAAGATCGTACTCGCTGAGTTCGGTAGCCGATTTCACCATTCTTCCAGAGATTTCTGCTTTCGATAAAAAACTTTCCCAGTGAGTACTGGTCACTATCACAATAGGTTGGATAAAAAGTATTGTCGAAGTCTCCTGACTGTGGTTATAAGAGCTAAAGCCAACTTTTCAATCTCAGAGTATCTTGGTCCGACCCCTTGTAATGCTCGGCTTACAAAATACACGGGTAGTTGTTTCCCCATTATTTCTTTGACTAAGACTGAGCTAATGACCTCCTTGGCCACGGATAAATAGATGAGGAGAGGCTCATTGTGCTCAGGTTTGTTCATCAGCGACAGTTCAACTAGATATTTCTTCAAATCCTCGAAAGCCTTTTGGCACTGATCATTCCACTTGACCGAGCTCCTTGCCTTAGCGCTTTGAAGAATGGTAGGCTCCGATGAGCTAATTGGGATATGAGCATATTCAAAGCAGCTATTCGTCCTGCTAGTCTATGTGCTTCGTTCAAGGTCCGAGGAGGATTCATCTCTTGAATCGCCCTTATCTTCTCGGGGTTGGCTTCAACACCCCTTTCGGTAACCATGTACCCTATAAATTTTCCACTGTGTATTCCAAATGTGCATTTAGCAGGATTTAATGTCTTGCCAAATCTTCGCAAGGTGCCGAAGACGTCCTCCATATCTCATACCAAATCCAATGCTCTCTTACTTTTAATGAGAATATCGTCTGCACACACTTCTACATTCCGCCCAATCTGATCTTTGAAGGGCATAACCACTAACTAAAAAGTTCATCTTGCCGTGACAAAGCTAACTTTAGGTTGATCTGCTTGGGCCATAGGGATCTGATGATATCCCTCCATTAGGCATAGTAGTTCATTTCCGGCTGTCGAGTCTACCAGTTGATCAATCATTGGCAGAGGATAGCAATCTTTGGGATAGACTTGTTGATGCGTGTAAAACGTACCGTGTACGGTGTCAAGTTTTAGTATAGAATTTTAAAATACGGATGTCGAACCCACAGGATTGAAAATTAAGATATACCAAGTATTGTAATTAGAATAGTCTCGACTTTATTTAGATAATCGATAGCATAATTATTAAACTAATCTACTAACATAAAACAATAAATGAACAAGATGAAAATTTAAGTGGAGAAAATCAATGAGAACGGATTCTAGAGGTTCGACTTCACTCAACTATCCACTATGTCGTGTTTTCCTAGTTTACTAGCCGAGAATTCTTATTTATTTTATACTCCCTCTCCCGAGTGTTAAGCAGAAGTAATCATCTAACATCAATCTTGATATCCATATCAAAGATCAATTATCAAACAATTGTAAATGCGCAGTAATTCCTTTAACGACTTCTATGGAGTTATAGGCCTCTCGAACAATATAACTACCACGATATGAATTCATTCTTTCCTATTCATAACCCCCTATCCCGAGTGATAGATCACAAATATAACATCATTCAATCCATGACCAGTAGATTAAAATCATTAAGAATAGAAAAACACAAATAAACCAAACGAAAAACCAAATAATATTCAATCAACAATCAACGACATAGTCTCAAGTCAAGATTCGTCTAACCCTAAAATAATAAATTAGTTCATGAATACATTAAATAAACACATAGACATGTTCTTAATCATCATAAACATAAAGGATGAGATAATCAAACGAATATGAAGATAGCTCTCCGTCTCCGATAATCGCCGTCGTCTTCTCCGTCGTCAAAATCTATGCCCTTCGTTGTAAGCACGCCACCTCAATCGATCTCTCCCCTTTCACTAGCTCTCGGCTCTTGCTCTTCTCACGCTGCTCTTCTGTTTATTTACGAATTGCTACTGGTCTGTACGTGAATGTTGCTCGTCTTTCTTGTTTTCGTCAATTATCTCTCGCCTCCGTATGTTCTGTTGTGCGGCCCCTTTTTCCTTGCGTGTACTGCCTCCTTTTATTTCTACTTTTTCCTTTCTCTTGTCCACGTCAATTCCCCTCTAAATCTGTACGTCTTTTATTCACGTAAATCTATCCAATCCTATCTCTCGCTTGCGTCCCTTTTTTGGTCAAATGAAAATCCTCCTTCCTTTCTCACGTGAAGTCTTTCCCCATAATATAATTTATTCCTTTTCAAATATTCTCCCTTCAGCTTGTCATGCGATTTCCTTCCTTATCATGTTCTCGAAAATATTTAATAAAATATTGTCGCATAAGTGGCGTTAGGATGCAGCATGTATTCTTTCCCGGTGCACGATTTTTCAACTCTTGAGACCCAATTTGAATTATTATCACATTAATGCCTTCTCATCAACTTTTAGTAATAAAATGCTTAATTCCTTGGATTCCTACAAAATATAAAAAACAACAACAAATGGCATAATTCTGCTTGAATACCAAAATTAAAGTATAAGAAAAGATAATAAAATATAAGTGCAATTATGCACTTATCACTTGTTCACATCTCGGAAATCTACACACATTCACCATTTGTCTCCTGATTTTGGCACAAGAACCACATTCCAGAGTCATGTTGGGAAACTGATTTCCCTGATATGAACAGCTTTCAGCAATTCACCCACATGCTGAGCAATGATGACATCTTTCTCGGGTCCGAAATGTCTTCTCTTCGGCTTGATGGCCCGAGCATCAGGCTCCACATTGAGGTGATGCTCGGCGACCTCCAGCGATACTCCAGTCAAGTTGGTGGTACTCCATGCGAACACTTCCACGTTCCTGTTCAAACATTCATATACTTTTTTCCTTCAACTCTGGCTCCAACTGGGAACCCACTTTTGTTGTTTTAGTCGGGTGACCCAGTTCAATAGTAAGAAACTCCTCAACTGGGGTTATTCTCTCCTCGGCCATCTCATCCTTATCTCTCCTTCTTTTACCACGTGTTCCAAGGTTCTCATCCTCATTCTTTTTCAACTTTTCATGCTTCAGCTCCTGAACATAACACTTCCTCGAGGAACTCTGATTTCCTAGAACTTCTCCGACCTACTAGCCCACATGGAATTTCATTGTCAAATGATAAGTGGATGACACAGCTTGAAATGCACTCAGGGCTGGTAGGCCCAAAATTATGTTATATGAGGAAGGGGCACCCAGCACCAGAAAATTAATCATCTTTGTCTTCGTCCTCGGTTCTTCACCCCATCGTGACTAACAATGAAACTTGCCCCCACCGGACTTACGAATTCTCCGGCAAATTCATGCAAAGAAGTATTTACCCATTGCATGAGCATGTTTCCCAGCTCCATTTGCGCCAATGTGTTTAAGAAAAGCATTTTAGCCGAACTTTTAGTATCAATAAAAATTCTTTGCACATTATAGTTGGCTAATGTGGCTGATATAACTAGTGCATCATCATGGGGAAATTGCACCCCTTGTAGATCATCGGGTCCAAAGGCAATGGACGGCCCTACTGAGGCGTTCTCCGGAGTGATTGACATAACCTGCAACCTCCGAGCATAGCTCTTTCTGGCTTGGTTAGAATCTCCTCCTGACGTTCCCCAGAGATCATATGTATGGTCCCTCTGTTTGGAATGTTAACTGGGGCGAGTTCACCTACAGCTTGGACGCCATTGTCTTCTTGCCTCTCTCCTCTGTTCGCCCATGGTACTGGCTTGGGTCTCCCCTTCCAAGATTTTCATTATTCAAAGGGGGAGGATTATTGAAAACTGGTCAATCATTGGGTTTTTGTCTTTCCCAAGATCTGTTTACTCCTCTTGCTCGGAAATATCATCCTCGGAAGGCCCTCTTCGGAAATATCCTCCTCGTCCTCTCTTAAGCCCTATTTGATTCATGGCCACCTCTCGGGGAGGTCTCATCAGGAAGTATTGCTCGAAAATCCTTTTTGGATGTTCAAGGTGTTTATCCCTCCTATTTGGCTCATTTCCAAGTTTCACATCTTTTCTTTGTTTCATCTTATGGGCTTCTTCCTAGTTGATATACTTAGAAGCCCTTCCCAGCAACTCATCGTAGTTGGAGGGTGGTTTTTAGTAAGTGATCTTAACAGATCTCATTCTTGTAGCCCTTGAGTAAAGGCGCTGATAAGTATCTCCAATGTGATGTGAGGAAAATCGAGGCATGCTTGATTGAATCTTTTTAGGAAGTCCCGGAGAGACTCTTTTTCCATCTGTTTAAGCCCGAATAGGCTGAGGACTGTTCTCTTGCAACTTCTGCTACTCACGAATTGATGTAAGAACAACTAGCTGAACTTCGGGAATGTATCTATGATCCCTGGTGGCAATTGATTGAACCAAGATTGAGTTGCTCCTGCGAGAGTAGTCAGAAAAACCCTACACTTCACCCCATATGTAAGTTGGTCAACGAATGAAGCGTTCTCAAATCGTGATAAATACTCCTTAGGATCTGTGCTGCCATCATAATTCCCACATTTAGGGTTAGGAAATTAGATGGCAAGGGATCATCGATAACTTAAGGAGCAAACGAGTGCTCTTCCATACTGAGTAGATGCGCCCCTCAATCTTGTTGTGCATTGTTGCGCATCTGCTGCAACTCATCTTTTAGATCCTCCATTGGATGATGCAGAGTTTTATTACTTTCTTCTCCTGTTTGATTGGAGAGTTCATCAACTTTCTTAGTCTCCTCTTCGTGTTCTTCTGAAGAAGCCAGATCTTCTTCTTTACTTGTTCTTCTTTGCTGGGGCGGGGTCATAAATTGCTTCATGATCTCCCATATTGCAATAACCTCAGTCAATTGTTCCATTGGCATTCCCGTAGTAGAAAATGCTTGGGGATTAGCTTGAGGAATGTTTTGGGATCATTCCACATCATCTTCCTCTTCTTCACGTAACAAGGACAAATATGAAGGGGATTTTGGATATACCCCTGGTAGCGTTTATCGTGTACGCCCAAATTAACCCTTCTTCAGTTAATGACAAAAATATGTAGTAGTGGAAGTAGGGATCGATCTCACAGGGAAGGTAAATTTATTTTGTGCCAAAAATGAATAGTAACAAGGGGGTTTTAGGATGAATGATTACTACTAAGCAAATTCTAAAATTAAACTAATTAACGAGATTACTAAGATGATTAAACTTATGAGAGTGAAGCGATTCTTGGTTTCCAGGTAACCGTACTTTTGGAAAATTATCTTTTAGTCATCAAATCAAAACATTCGAATTCTTTCAATTATCTATCGATTGGAAATTCAATTCCTACTCATCTTATTCGTAGGCAAAGAGAAAACAGCATTCAATTCAACCCTTACCAAATCTCTAATCACCACTACAGCCCTTAATGATTAAATCAATGATAGTTTTCAAAACTAATGAGTTCGATAAATCTAATCAATGAAAACTACAGCCGTTAAAATTGATTACTCAACCGTTTCTCCTAAGAATTCAATAACACCTACAGCCGGTTAATTATTGATCTTAGTTGTTTCTTAACAAACTATCGATTATGTAATTGAATATTAGGTGATCGGTCTAATACACAAACACAACAATCATGGAATTCGAAATTTGAGAAACAAATTGAAATTGAAATCTAATTCAACAATCAAACCAAATTCTCATAAAAGGTTCAATTCCAAAAGCAGGTATCCCTTCAACCAAGAATCGAAGTCTTTTAGCCTAGCATAATTAAATCTAAAAACAATAAAAATTCAATGGAAAACATTAAATAAAGAAAGGAAAAGAAATTACTAATATAAATCACGATTTCGGCTTGTCGATTCCGGTTCCGTTCTTCGTTGTTCTTGAAGAAAACTTGAAAAAAATTAATCTAAAATCTCCCAAAAATTCTAAGAGTCTGAAAAACTAACAAAAACTATGCCTAAGAACTGAATAAATCGAGTTATGGGGGTTGGTGGTTGATAAAATAGGTTACAATCTTCTAAACATGGTAAAAGACCTAATTTCCTAATTTTCGGACTCTTCGGCGATCGATCGCCTTGAATGTGGCGATCGATCGCTGCATTATTTTTTTTCGGAAAAGTCATTGAGGCGATCGATCGCTATAAAGTGGCGATCGATCGCCGAGCTCCAGTAGACTTTGGCGATCGATCGCCACTTCTTCGCGATCGATCGCTGACCCGTAAATTTTGATGCAAATGTTTCTGTCCATAGGCGATCGATTGCCACTTCCGAAATTACGTTTTTGCCCTTTTCTTGATCAACTTTGAGTCCTTGTCATGTCCATGTCTCTTCTTAGTCTTCACACATCGTTTTTAGCTCGTTTTCTTCGATTGTACCTATAATTACACAAACATACGATTAGGTAGCATACGTATCAATTTATCTATCAAAACCTATCAAATCATAGACAATTAAGCACTAAAGATGTGTCTATTTCTAGTCACATCAAACTAGTAGACTTTGGCGATCGATCGCCACTTCTTCGCGATCGATCGCTGACCCGTAAATTTTGATGCAAATGTTTCTGTCCATAGGCGATCGATTGCCACTTCCGAAATTACGTTTTTGCCCTTTTCTTGATCAACTTTGAGTCCTTGTCATGTCCATGTCTCTTCTTGGTCTTCACACATCGTTTTTAGCTCGTTTTCTTCGATTGTACCTATAATTACACAAACATACGATTAGGTAGCATACGTATCAATTTATCTATCAAAATCTACCAAATCGTAGACAATTAAGCACTAAAGATGTGTCTATTTCTAGTCACATCAACCCCCTTGAACTTTGTAAGCGACCTTTGTTTCTTGCCATGTTTCTCCTTCCTTAATTTATAAGAAATTCTTATTCTTCAACGTCTTAGCTTGATTTTCCACAGACGGCGCCAATGATGTGATTTTGTATTTTCCGTGTTTGGTAGAATTATGTGTTGCAGAAAATAAAGGAAAGACACCATAATTTTTTACGTGGGAGACCTACGAATCGAAGGAAAAACCACGGGACCTAGTCCAGTATAAATCTTCACTACAAATATGTATTGATTCATAGGACTTAGACACAAAATTAGAACTTCGAGAAATAGCATAAGAATGAAAGACCGAACATACTATAATACGCTCTCTTTGGAGTTTTTTCTTGCCTAGAAAGTTCAACCCCTTGCAAGGAGACTATCGCTGTGTATTTATAGTGTTGATCCCGGTGGTTAGCAGGCAAGAAATCCAGAACACGGTCTCCTCTGATCGTGGTATTATTGGAACAAAATCGTGCCCAAGAAATCCGCGTCCCATTATTGCACGTTCGTTTGCGCCAGTTGATTTGTCAGTTATGTCTGGGTCTTCCACTACCCTTTGACCAGTATGCCGAGCAAGTATTGCTATTCTTCGGGCAATTCGTGTTCGGGGATTTTTGCTTGGGATATCTCTTGCTCGGCGCTTGCATGAGATTTTACCGAAGAAACTGACTTATCCTATGACATCACGTGTCTTAATTTTTAAGTGTTATCTTTGATGGTCTTTAAGACTTACCGCATGAGACTTATTTATTATGTAAATCAATGCCAAAGTTGAGTATATCGGTGCATGTAATTTACATGCATCACTAGGTGTTGCATGCTTGTTTTAGATTGTTAATTATTCAACTTTGATTTGGGAAGATAAAATGGTGCTACCTCATTGATATATTGTCAGGAATTTGTTATATACATCTTTTTTGTTGTTATAGATCCTAGCACTAATGTTGTGGCATGTTGTCTGAATTTTTTAGAAATGAAAACAGTATATAAACAATTGAAAATGGAATTTTGTAGTCTATTTTTGACTTGGTATGTTGTACATAAACAAATGAAAGTGGAAAAAAAATAAATCAAAACCTTTGGAATGAGGTGATAGGTTGTTTATCTTTTCCAAATTTGGTACAAAAAGTTTGTTTACCTAAAGATACCTTTTAACAAACACATAATGTGCACCAAAATTGAAATAAAAATTCAATGTTAATTGAAACCCAAAAACACCATAAAAACAGCAAACAAAATTAAAACAAATCGCTAGTTTTCTGTTAATTGAGCCGAAGCGCAGAAATGGTAGTTTTATTGAGTAAAAACACCATTTCTATAGTACAAAGGTTGCAGAATGTCAAGAGTAGTTCAGTTAGGAATTGGAGAACTAAATGCTTGGTAAATCTAGCAGAAATGTCAAGAGTAGCTCAATTCATTTCATGTCATGTAATGCTTTATTCATTATTTTCTTGTCTACTTGGAAATCGCTGTCGTATAGTTTCAGGAGGAAATAACATTGTGGTTCTATTTTTCCTTTTTTTTTTGCTTTCTTTGAAGGCTATGGTGTGTGCCTAAGTCAGTACCAAGGTGCGATGATATACCGGAATGTATATGCTCATCAGTACCATTGAACTTTGTCTTACTACTTTCAACCCGTCAGTGATCCACGGAGCACTGTTTTCAATGTTATAAATTTGTTTTTAAAACAAATGTATTTTAGGAACGACAAATGACTAATTAGATTAGTGTTTCATAAAAAAAATGAACTTAGTTGAAAGATGATTTTTAGAAGATGTATTTAGTTGAAAAAAAGATTTTTTTATAGATTTAATTGAAAGATGTTTTCAAAACGGGTATGTGTAATTCCTCTAAAACAAAATATTGACCCTATTTCTGAACAACACAAGCGTGTCTTCTTTTACACAACATAAGCAGCTCTGCAGAGCTCTGCAACATCAATAGAGGATTTAAGGTAAAATGGTTGTTCCAACTCCGCTATGCTGCCGTTCCAACTCAGCAACACTAATTTGTCGGCGATTTCTGGTTGCATAATGTCGTTACAGTGCAACCTCTTCACAAGCTGGAACTTCGTGACAGTAAGCCTCTTTTATGTTCGAAATTGTCATTCCGATACCGAGACTGCAAACCATATTGTCAATCAACTACGACCACGATTTTGAGATTTGATGCGAGTTTGGCCCTTCGTGAATACTTGTACATTGTTCATATTAAGGAAGGGTTGGCAGAAATACGCAGCATGCTACGATTTAGGAAGATAAGAGCCGAATACTAAATGAAACCAGGTTGATAAAATATTATTGGTTTGGTAGATAACATTGATCAAGGAACCTAAATCAACACAAATAACAAGGGGTGTATTTGGATTGAAAGATTTGAAGCCATAATTTAAAAATCTATGTAATTGTTTGTATTAATTTGTATTGGGTGTATCAAATTCACACATTTGTTAATTCATGTAAATGTAAAGGTAATGATGATGGATTTGAAATCAAATTCTTCCATTCCAAGGAAATATATCCATCCAAACACAACCTACAGAAAATCGACATTTTCCATCGACGAGTCCTTAGAGCAACTTAATCACCTTCCAGTAGTAGGCAGAAGAAGATCAGCTTCTTTAGTGCCAATAGAGAACGCTTTCAGTGTATTCCCCGGATGTGAGGACCAGGAGTCGCGTTGACAGGGGTAGGCAGGCTCGTGGGTTACTAAGAGTAAGAGGCAAGAGCAGACCCTTCGGTTGAATTAAGGATTCTCCTTCAGAGATCACACCTTGAAGAGGCAAGACGGTGTCCATCAGTAGATAATTCATGAAAAAGACAATTGAACTTGAGCAATGACTAAGAAAATAAAAGCAAATTATGCTACTCAAATCAGAGATCCACTTAGTAAACTTTTCCATCTGGGAATACCACTTCTGTGCCTACCCAATCCAGACAAACCCCAGCTCATAAAAACCTAAATTATTAAGAGAGCTATGATTATAATAACTGAAACATATTTTATAAACAACTTAGGAAGAGTGTGTGGTGGAAACAGAGTCTTGACAGAATGAAGAACAACATAATCAAAACAAAGCTAGCAACCTTTTTGCTTCAAATAGAATAATGAAAACTGATAAGGTTACTATACATAGATTACTAAGACCATCTCAATACAGGGGTGATTCTACATGTATGAGAGGGGGGAAGCAGCCCACCTAAATATAAAAGAAGATCCTACTTGATCTTCTAAGATCTCATTATCTTGGACAATACTCCAATTGATTGTATAGCATCTTAGTTAATTATAGGAGATATTATTTCCTTAGATCAACACCTTGTAAAACTCTATATAACATTGTTAATATCAATGTAAATATTGAAGAGCCCAAATTATTAAATCTTCTATATGGTATCAGCCTACCTTCGATCCCTTCTACCCTAGTCTGCGCCGCTCTTCGCCCTCCTGTTCAGCAGTGTTCCTCGCCCCTCCTCTCTCTCACTGCCCAGCCTGTTCGTCCATCTCTTGCCACCCGTTAAATCTCACTTTCACATGGCTTCTTCCAGCACCACTGATAACCTCTCTTCCGACACCAACAGCCACCTCACTCCCATCGTTCCTATCACCGCACATCAACATCTTCCCATCAAACTAACTGCCTCCAATTTTCCTTCTTGGCGAGCACAGATTGTTGCTCTCCTGAATGGTTATGCTCTCATTGGCTTTGTCGACGGTCGTATCTCTCGACCACCTTTCGATTCCACTGCTGCACCAACGCCTGAGTTTACCAATTGGTTTCAACAAGATCAATTAATCCTATCTGCTATCTTTGGTTCCTTATCACCTGAGATTGTCCCGTTGGTCACCTCAGCCACGTCTTCGGCTGATGCATGGACTATCCTCACTCGTCTCTTTGCCAATAGGTCACGCACGCGGGTCATGCAATTGAAAGATGATCTTTCCCTTGCCACTCTTGGCTCTCAATCTGTTGCCACTTTTCTACAATTGGTGAAATCCAAATCTGATGAACTCGCGATCATCGACAAACCACTGTCTGATGATGATCTCACTCTCTATGTTTTAAATGGTTTGGGTCCAACTTTTCGTGACATTGCTGGTCCCATTCGCACGCGTGAATCATCCCTCCGCTTTGAGGAACTACATGATCTTCTCGTCGCTCATGAAGATTATTTGAAACGCCTTGATTCTGCCGCGACATCCCTTGTCAATACAGCCAACACGGCTGTCCCTGGTTCAAAACCACCTTCACGTGGCTACCCAAACCGTGGTGGTTCTGGACGCAGTACACATCAGTCACAGCGCCGAGGACATACAAATACCTCTCGTGGCCGCGGTTCTGGAAGGGGTAATGGCTCTCCTAACTCCTATACTCCTAATTATTCTAATGGTTCTCGTCCTCTTGTCATTTGTCAGTTATGTGGCATACCCGGACATATTGCTCCCTACTGCCGTAAATTACAAGCTTCTGCAAATCATGCACAAAGTCCTCCGACTATCAATCATAACTCGTCGTGGTTAGTCGACTCTGGCGCCTCTCACAGTCTCGCGGCCGACCTCAATAACCTCCCTATTCACTCTGAATATGATGGTACCGAGGAGGTTCATATTGCCGATGGCACTGGTTTGCCCATTACACACACTGGTACTTCAATTATGCGCTTCCCTGATCGTACTTTCTATTTATCTGATATATTGTGTGTTCCAGACGCTCGCCAAAATTTATTATCAGTACACCAGTTCACCAAATCTAATGGTGTTTCCCTTGAATTTTTTGCTACTCACTTTCATATCAAGGATCAGGCCACGGGGGCGATTCTGGCCAAAGGCATGTGTAACAACGGCGTCTACCACATTCAGTCTCCATTATGCTCCTCTCCACCATCCTCCTCTTTTGCAATTGTTGGCGCACGGGCTTCTCCTGCACTTTGGCATGCTCGGTTCGGGCATCCCTCATCAAGAACCGGCACTTTTATTATTTCGCATTTTCATTTACCTATTGTTAAAAATTCAAATACGGTCAAAACGTTGTCATGTGACTCGTGTTTTCTTAATAAATCACAACAGTTGCCTTTTGTTGCATCATCTCTTATTAGTTTACATCCACTTCACTATGTGTATGTTGATGTTTGGGGTCCTACTCCAACTACATCTGTTGATGGGTTTCGTTACTATTTATTACTTGTGGATCACTATACTAAATATTGTTGGTATTATCCCATGACACGGAAATCGGATGTCTCGTCTTTATTTCCGCAATTTCAGCGGCTTGTTGAAAAACAGTTTGGCCATTCGCTTAAGAATTTATACAGTGATAATGGTGGGGAATTTCTGGCTCTTCGCCTCTATCTCTCTTCTCAAGGCATTAGTTGGCTAACTACTGCCCCCACACACCTCAGCAGAATGGCACTTCTGAACGTCGCCACCGACATATTGTCACTACTGGGCGTGCTCTTCTTCATCATGCCTCTCTCCGTCCAATCTATGGACTTATGCCTTTGCCACCGCTGTCTACTTGATTAATCGGATGCCGACTCCTGTGCTTCGTAACAAAAGTCCATTTGAGGAATTATTTTCTCGTCCTCCTGACTATCTCAAGTGACGTACTTTTGGCTGCTTATGTTATCCTTGGCTTCGGCCCTACACACGCAGCAAGTTGGACTCACCTTCTCGTCCATGTTTATTTGTTGGCTACTCCAGTTCCCAGAACGCCTATAAATGCATGAAACTGGAAACCAAACGTATTTTTCTCTCACGGCATGTTCGTTTCTTGGAATTTATTTTTCCGTTTAAGCGTACCCACTATTACTTCTGATACTTCAGTTGCTCCTATTTCTCTTGGAATTATGCCACGCTCGACATCTCTCACTCCTGCTCCATTGCCCCCGACCACACCAGCCTCAAACCCTACTACCTCGTCTGAGGACGCCCTACAAACCACTAGTCCAGCCGCCCCTCCTGTGTCTCGGACACACACCATGAGCACCCGCAGTATGAATAACATATTTCGCCCCAAACAAGTTCACTCTGCAACTAAACATCCTCTACTGACGGATGTTGAACCGACTTGTGTTTCTGAGGCACTCAAAGATCCTCGTTGGCGCACAGCCATGACTGAGGAATTCACCGCTCTTCTTCATCATGATACTTGGTCACTGGTCCCTCCTATGCCAAATTCCAATATCATTGGCTATAAATGGGTGTTTCGTATCAAGCGTAAACCTGACGGTTCTGTCGATAGATTCAAGGCTCGCCTTGTGGCCAAGGGGTTTCATCAACGTCCAGGGATTGACTATACAGACACCTTCAGTCCAGTTGTCAAACCAGTTACCATTCGCACGGTACTAACTATTGCCTTACAGTACAATTGGACCATTCGTCAACTTGACATTAGCAATGCTTTCCTTCATGGCACCTTAACTGATGCCGTTTACATGTGTCAACCTCCTGGTTTCGTTGATCAAAATTCTCCACATCATGTATGTCGATTGCATAATGATCGCTTTTATTTTAAACAATTAATTCCAATGTAGCGATTTTATACCGCAAGTGCACGGTCGTCAAGTTTTAGTATAGTAAATGAAGAACAGGTTGTCGAACCCACATGGACTAACTGTAAGTATCAAATAAGATGCTTTTAACTATATTTAACCTACAAAATTGAATTAATAATTAAACTACTAATTAATTAAATTAACTACTAATCCTACCAAGTCAATAAAAGTAAACGAGAAAAATCAACTAGAGAAGATTATCGAGACTTTGGCTCACCAATGCAATCCCCTACAATTCTCGATTGAATATCCAAATATTTCTAAGGTGACGAGTTTTCCTAATGCATGCGTTATACTTTGGTCCAGTTATAACAAGTCTAATATTAATGTTGCAGTAAAGCACTCCCGTGTCCTTATTGAACAATTAATATCGAATAAAGATCTATGAAAACTACTAGCCTTCGATTTTGGTAAATCTATTGCTATCACACGTGTGCTAGATTTTACTTGGTCCGTCTCAACCTAAAACCCACGGTATAATTTACTCTATCGTATTGCAATATCCTATGGTCAATTCAATCGCAATATAACAATCATTCAAGGGTGATCAACCCTCAAAAGCATGAAGATCAATAAATTATACACAAAGAATTAAAGGAATTCAATCAAATAAATCATCAAATCATAGGTTCTTGACAAAGGATTCGCCTAGCCTCGATAAATAAATTAGTTCAACATAGTATATCAAAACAAATCAAAACTAATATTAAAAGACAAGAATAAACTCCTGATGTCGACTTCGTTCATAGATCCTTGCTCCCTCTCTCGCTTCCTTCTCGATCGTCTCTTGAATCGTCTTGTTGAAGGTGTTCCAAAATCCTAGGGATGGTTGATGGATGGAGGTGGATGATGGTGATATGGAGGATGGATGGAGGCTATTCCTAGGGTGTAAAATATGATAAAAATTCCCTATTTTCGTCCAAGACCTAATATATATAATGGTGAATGAGTTTGGTAAGGTTTGGACACAAAATAACCAAGAAGGAAACAAAATCTCAAAATTTTCGGGTTTGGCGATCGATCTTCATCAGTTGGCGATCGATCGCGGAAACATTCTGGATGGTGGCGATCGATCTTCGAAAGTTGGCGATCGATCGCGGACCTCAAATCTCCAATCTTGCGATTTGGTCCCTCCTTTTTCAGATTTGCTCAGTTTGGTCCTTTTCAGCATTTTTAAGCCATTTCATCCACTTTTATGCATTTCAACATTGATTCCTGAAACATAGAAATATATACCATAAACCGTAAAATAATCCAAAAATCAACACGAAAACATATACATTTCATAGCATAAAAACGCGTAATATTCAACCCTATCAACTCCCCCAAACTTATCACTTAATCGTCCTCGATTAAGCATTAAAATCATAAGGTAGAGTTCATTCTTGATATTCGAAACAATTATTTCATGACTTGCTTATTCTCAGAAATCTCATGCATATATACAAAAGTTGACAAGACATGTTTTCTCTTAATTCAAACAACACATCTCAAAATCGGAACGTGTGTGTGCTATAGTCAATCTCAAGTTTCATGCACATATTCAAGATCAAATCATGTTAATCAACTCAAAGTCAAGATTATCATCAAGCATTCCATAGGCCTATTTTCAAACAACTTCTCCACTAATGATAGTTACTCACTAGACTTGGATCAATAGGACTTTTTAAGCTTGTAATGTAAGGCCTTTGGTGTTGGCTTCAAAGAAAAGATAGGGTAACACAAAGAAGAGAGTATAATCATGTAAAATTCAAATTCTTTAGCCCAAGTTTGAGCTCCTCTTCTTTTTTTCTTTTATAGCCTTGGCCACTTTGGGTCTTATTTAGTCATTTTTTTCTCAAGGCTTTATATCTATCGTTTTCTTTTCTCATTCATCTTTTTTTTCAACTATAGCTCATCAAAATATAGCAAATTATGTGCATCTAATGAGAATCATTATACTCCCTTTAGGTAAAGATTCTTTCAATTTAGGCTCATAAAGGTGGGTATAATGAGTTTGCCAAAGAATGTTGAATGGGGGCTAGTATGTTAAACATACTCCATTCTTTTGCAATTAGGCTCAAAATGGGATACTAGAGATTGATATTTTCATGGTAAGCTTGAAAGGCTCAAACGTTTCAAAGATCGCCTAGATCATTTCCAAGTCAAGTTTGTAGCTATAAAATTTCGCCTCAAAGTGTCATCATCAAATAAGTTCCAGGATAACTCTAAGATGCTCAAGACAAATCATCAAGTTCACAACAATTATCACTATTCAAAACATGCAATCCACAAGATCATGACTCATTGTGCTCAATATATTCCTCATTCTTGACATGCTAACTCAAATTAGGATATTCATGTACAAGTCCAATAATCATCACAAATCAAGTTCATATGCATAGTGAGATCAAAATCCTCATTGAATAGTCACTACTATAATTCATTCTTTTCTCAAGTTTGAACTCATAAAAAAAAAATTTAGCTCATAATAATCGGACGATTCAAGTGTCATTTAAGCACACAACATGTGGTTAAAACAAGTAAAACATGCAAGCTACTACTCCCCCAATAAATCAAACATTGCCCTCAATGTTTAAAAGAATCAAAAGGGAAAAAGTGAACTCCCCTGATCAAGACGCTTGCATGAGGGTTGAGGAAGATTTGCTTTTGAAAGCTCCACTGTTGTAGGGGTTCATCGCTCCAACTAAGTACCTAGCAAGAGAAGAATGCAAATGGTAAATATTCGACTCGAGAGATAAACAAACTAAAATGCAAAAACTGAAAAATAAAACAAAACTAAATAGCAAAAGGATACGCTTGGGTTGCCTCCCAAGAAGCGCTGATTTCTAGTCTTCGGCTTGACCCTCAGAAGCAACCATCAAAGAGCGGTTGCCGCCCATAATAAGTATCATATGATACAACAAATGGGTCTTCATTCAGTATGCCCTCAAGATTGGCATGGTATGAACAGTGTAGGCACGTCGCTCCAACAACTTTCTTACATTGGTAGGAATGAGAAAATGATTCTTGGCTTGGCTTTCTATCTTGGAGGGCGTAGTGGGGTGAAGTTGGCATCGATGAAAAGAAAGGATCCACATATGGCATAGAACATGTCTCCATCGATGGGTGCATATCAAAGTTCTCTAAAATCTCCTCCTCCAACATCACTCTTGGCTCGTCTTCCCGTATGATTTCCTCGGTTGACTTTTCTACTGTAGGCTCAAACACTTCAAGTGGCTCAACTTCCCTTGACTTTTCCACATAAGTAGGATCACTCCCCCAAACTTGATTAGTTGAGTGATCATCATCATGTAACCAGGCCTGATTCTTAGATCTCGTGTCCTCCTCTTGGCAGCTCATTGAAATGTTTTCCACAAGGATTGCTAATTGCTGCTCTAGGTGATGTATAGAATTGGTCTGGTTTGCTAAACTTTGCTCAGTTGACGCCATGAATCTAAGTAACATATCCTCTGATTGAGCCATTACTTCTGCCGAACTATCTCTCTTCTCTCCTTGATGCTCAAATGGTTGGCTTATAAGATTAGGGTAGTGAGGCTCTGGTGGGTATTGGTGACTCCAACCTTGCAATGAAGGATCACAATGCCAGTGGTAATCGAAGTCTGCCATATCATTGAACAGGTGCAACACACTGTCCTCATCTCTATCAACCAGGGGACTCTCAGTCACCAGTGCTCCGCTGAATACCCATTCTCGTGTCTGTGCATCCAACCCTTTGAAGAAATATTGCAGAAGAGTATAGTTCGAAAAGTTGTGATTCTTGAATGTGTTTGCCAATTCATTGAATCTTCCCCACGCTGCATAAAACGGCTCTGAATATTGTTGGGCAAATCTTATGAAGACTTGTTGATGAAGCATCACAAGTACCTCGCAAGGAAAACAAATAAAACAATTAAATATAGTGTTTTTTTTATAAATATATACAAAGAAGAAAAAAAAATAGTTAAATTACAGTCAAAGCTTCTCGTATGATATTACTAATGTTAGTCCCCGGCAACGGCGCCAAAAACTTGATCGCTTTTATTTTAAACAATTAATTCCAATGTAGCGATTTTATACCGCAAGTGCACGGTCGTCAAGTTTTAGTATAGTAAATGAAGAACAGGTTGTCGAACCCACAGGGACTAACTGTAAGTATCAAATAAGATGCTTTTAACTATATTTAACCTACAAAATTGAATTAATAATTAAACTACTAATTAATTAAATTAACTACTAATCCAACCAAGTCAATAAAAGTAAACGAGAAAAATCCACTAGAGAAGATTATCGAGACTTTGGCTCACCAATGCAATCCCCTACAATTCTCGATTGAATATCCAAATATTTCTAAGGTGACGAGTTTTCCTAATGCATTCGTTATACTTTGGTCCAGTTATAACAAGTCTAATATTAATGTTGCAGTAAAGCACTCCCGTGTCCTTATTGAACAATTAATATCGAATAAAGATCTATGAAAACTACTAGCCTTCGCTTTTGGTAAATCTATTGCTATCACACGTGTGCTAGATTTTACTTGATCCGTCTCAACCTAAAACCCACGGTATAATTTACTCTATCGTATTGCAATATCCTATGGTCAATTCAATCGCAATATAACAATCATTCAAGGGTGATCAACCCCTCAAAAGCATGAAGATCAATAAATTATACACAAAGAATTAAAGGAATTCAATCAAATAAATCATCAAATCATAGGTTCTTGACAAAGGATTCGCCTAGCCTCGATAAATAAATTAGTTCAACATTTCAAAACAAATCAAAACTAATATTAAAAGACAAGAATAAACTCCCGATGTCGACTTCGTTCGTAGATCCTTGCTCCCTCTCTCGCTTCCTTCTCGATCGTCTCTTGAATCGTCTTGTTGAAGGTGTTCCAAAATCCTAGGATGGTTGATGGATGGAGGTGGATGATGGTGATATGGAGGATGGATGGAGGCTATTCCTAGGGTGTAAAATATGATAAAAAGTCCCTATTTTCATCCAAGACCTAATATATATAATGGTGAAGGAGTTTGGTAAGGTTTGGACACAAAATAACCAAGAAGGAAACAAAATCTCAAAATTTTCGGGTTTGGCGATCGATCTTCGTCAGTTGTCGATCGATCGCGGAAACATTCTGGATGGTGGCGATCGATCTTCGAAAGTTGGCGATCGATCGCGGACCTCAAATCTCCAATCTTGCGATTTGGTCCCTCCTTTTCCAGATTTGCTCAGTTTGGTCCTTTTCAGCATTTTTAAGCCCATTTCATCCACTTTTATGCATTTCAACATTGATTTCTGAAACATAGAAATATATACCATAAATCGTAAAATAATCCAAGAATCAACACGAAAACATATACATATCATAGCATAAAAACGCGTAATATTCAACCATATCACATAAGTCTCTCTATGGTCTACGTCAAGCCCCACGGGCATGGTACTCTGCTCTTAGTGCGGCATTAATCTCATTTGGGTTTACTCAATCAAGGTCTGACACGTCTTTGTTCACTCTTCACAGTGCTCATACTCGGTTATACTGCTTGGTTTATGTTGATGATCTTATTATCACCGGCTCTGATCCTGCCAAGCTTCAGTCTCTCTTCACTCATCTTGGTCGGTTGTTTGCTGTTAAAGACCTTGGGCCCCTCTCTTATTTCTTGGGCGTTGAAGTTGCTCCATGTATAGAGGGTTTATTTCTCTCCCAACACAAATACACGGTTGATCTCTTACGACGCCATAAAATGGATGGAGCCAAACCAGTTACTACTCCCATGGCAACCAGTACTTCCACCGTAATCCCATGCTCCGTTGATGCTACCGACTATCGTCGTGCCATTGGTAGCCTTCAATATCTGACCCTCACGCGGCCCGATATTTCGTTTACTGTCAACCGTCTGGCTCAGTACATGGCCAACCCCACTGCCGACCAATGGGCTGCTGTTAAGCGCCTCTTCCGCTATCTCAAAGGAACTCTCAATCATGGTCTACTTTTACGACGATCCACTGATCTCTCTCTCACTGCTTACTCTGATGCTGATTGGGCCGGTGATCCTCTGTCACGTAAATCCACCTCTGCTTATATCATATTTTTGGGTCCCAACCCAATCTCGTGGCGCTCTCAAAAACAAAGATCTGTCTCTCGTTCATCCACGGAGTCCGAGTATCGTTCACTCACTTCTGCGGCAGCTGAAATTTGCTGGATTTGCAATCTTCTGACCGATCTCGGCATTCAGCTGCCTTCGACACCGCGCCTCCTTTGTGATAACATCGGGGCTACTCGCTTAGCTCTTAATCCTGTCATGCACTCTAGAATGAAGCATATCACAATTGACGTCCACTTTGTGCGAGATCTTTCCTCCAAGGGTCTCCTAAAAGTCTCTTTTGTTCGTACTGAAGATCAACTAGCCAATGTCTTCACCAAGCTACTACACCGGACCCGTTTTTCTCTTCTCCGCTCCAAAATCTCTGTTGCTGATGGCATGTCGATTTTGCGGGGGGCGTATAAAAGAAGATCCTACTTGATCTTCTAAGATCTCATTATCTTGGACAATACTCCAATTGATTGTATAGCATCTTAGTTAATTATAGGAGATATTATTTCCTTATATCAACACCTTGTAAAACTCTATATAACATTGTTAATATCAATGTAAATATTGAAGAGCCCAAATTATTAAATCTTCTATACTAAATCATATATATATAAATAATTGCATTTTGTCCTCCTAAAATAGACTTTAAACTTACAAGATCTTCTTTTACACTTTTGAAAGGAGCAGAACCCTGTTGTGACTTGTGAACAACTTAAACTCGTTTTCATTATTAATATGAATCCAAGGAGCAGAAACAACTGAAATATACAGAGGCAGTGCCTTCTAAGTTTGAGTCTCAACCCATGTTCTAAAGATAAATCATCTCAGTGTCAAGGTTTTTGGATCAAGTAATTCGTGCAAATGAGGAGATTGACAAAGGATCATTATGCTCAAATATTCTATTCAGAAAGAATGAAAATTGGCCAACATATATGAAAGTTAGAGGTAAAAAAAGATGCTTTACCTAAATCATGGGAGTGAAGACTAAAATCCAGTGCGACGGTATATTAGAATGCATCTTTATATCATTTTACTATGATATTGTATCTAAACTATGAAATTCCTAAATCGTCATTCCACCTACTACCTGTAAGAAGGACTAAAAGGAAGATAGTCATTTCAAGCGGCTTCTTACCATCCCTAGAAATGTAGGAAGGAGCTTTTACAACAACAACAATAACTAAGCCTTTAATCCCAATGAATTGGGGTAGGCTACATGAACAATAGAGAGAATCAGGTCGGGTCAGACACATGCGTCAGTCTTCTCCAAATGCTTCTATCAGTCAACATATCTTCTGTAATCCCCTTGCACTCCAAATCTTTGCGTATAATTTCGAGCCATGTCTTCTTCGGTCGTCCTCTCGCTCTCGTGAACTGGCCGAAATCCATGAACTCTACTCAACGCACAGGTGCACTGCTGAGCCTACGTCGAACATGACCAAACCAGCGTAAGCGGCTTTCTTGCATCTTCTTTTCTATACAAGCTACACCTACTTCAGCTCGAATATCTTCATTCCTTATTTTATCTTTTCTAGTTTTACCGCACATCCAACGAAGCATACGCATCTCTGCCACCTTTTGAATGTGATTCCTCTTGGGTGCCCAACATTCTGTCCCATACAACAATGCGGGTCTAACGACGGTTCTATAAAACTTTCCCTTCAATTTCAGCGGGATATTACGATCGCATAGAACTCCGGTGGCGTTTCTCCATTTCAACCAGCCAGCTTGAATCCTGTGGTTAACGTCGTTGTCAATCTCTCCATCCTTTTGGATAACTGAACCTAGGTATCGAAACTTGCTGCTCATCGATACCTCTTGACCATTGAGTGCTACAACACCGGAATCCTGAAAGGAACGACCACTAAATCTACACTCCATATATTCCATTTTAGACATACTTAATCTAAAACCCTTGGAATCTAAAGTCTCTCTCCATAACTCCAATTTGGCATTTACCCCTGCCATTGTCTCGTCGATTAATACAACATCGTCAGCAAAAAGTATGTTCCAAGGTAATTCAGTTTGTATGTCTTTTGTTATCTCATCCATCACTAGGGTGAACAGGAAAGGACTCAAAGCAGACCATTGATGCAATCCAATAGTGATCGAGAACTCATTTGTCACCCCACTGCACGTTCTCACATTGGATGCTACTTCGTCGTACATGTCCTTGATTATATTGACATACTTGATGTGAACTTTTTTCTTCATCAAAGCCCACCATAATATCTCCATTGGTACTTTATCATAAGCCTTCTCCAAGTCTTTAAAGATCATATGCAGATCTTTACTCCTCTCACGATAGCGCTCGATAAGTTGAAGAAGTAAATGGATAGCTTCAGTGGTTGACCGTCCTGGCATGAACCCAAATTGGTTCTCCGATATCTTAACCTCCCTCCTTAAACGACATTCAATTATCCTCTCCCAAAGCTTCATTGTGTGACACATGAGTTTTGTACCACGATAGTTGGTTCAACTCTGAATGTCACCCTTATTCTTATAGATAGGGATGAGAGTACTCTATCTCCATTCATTTGGAATTTTGTTACTCCTCCAAATCTTTTTAAATAGATCTGTTAGTCACTTTATCCCCGTCGGTCCTAAACATCTCCATACTTCAATATGGATTCCATCAGGACCAACTGCTCTTCGTGCTTTCATTTTGTTCAAAGCTTCTTTAACCTCAGATTCTCTAATTCTGCGAGTAAACTCCCGGTTTACATCATGTTGATGGATGTTAAGATCACCTAAATCTTGGCTAAAGCCACTGTTGAACAAGCTGTTAAAATAATTCTTCCATCTTGTTTTGATGTCTTCATCTCGAACCAAGACTTTATGGTTCTCATCTTTTATACATTTCACTGCACATAAGTCTCTTGTCTTCCTCTCCCTCGCTCGGGCAATCCTGTAGATATCTTTTTCTGCCTCATTGGTATCCAATTTATCGTACACTTCTTTGTAGACTTTAGCTCTAGCATCTCGAACCGATGTCTTCGCTTCTTTTTTGGCAAGCTTATATCTTTCGAAGGTGGCCCCATTGTTCTTCTTCAGCTCTCTATAAGCGTCCCTTTTGATTTGGATAGCCTTCTTTACATCTTCATTCCACCATGATGTGTCCTTACCTGGTGGAGCATATCCTCTTGACTCACCAAGGAGCTCTTTAGCTACCATCTTAATGCCACGAACCATTTTGTTCCAGGTGGTATCAGGATCATCTCTTGGCGTCCAATTAACTTCCTCGACTACCTTCTCTACAAAAGTTCCAACGTTACCTTCTTTTAACCGCCACCACTTAATTCTAGTAGCCCTATTCTTAATCCTAACATCTAAAACTAAAAGTCGGTGTTGGATAACTACACTCTCTCCTGGAATTATCTTACAATCCAAGCATTTAACTATATCTATCATTCTAGCCAAAAAAAATCTATTTGGGTTGCACTAGACCCACTTCTAAAAGTAACTAGATGAGATGACCTCTTCTTGAACCAGGTATTCATTTACTAACATAACATCTACAAATACATGAATTCTTGTGTTAGAGTTTTTGATTTCACCATGGTTCAATGTAAGTTTTGACAATGTTCTTGCAAAGAAAAGAGCTAAAAAGTCAAGGGAAATAAGAGATGTCAAGACTTGTCAACCGGTACTATAGTGGGCCATGCCGAAACGGCCCATTTGTTTTTCAAAATTGGTCTGACACGGTCATATTGAATTTTTATAATATATTATTGCACTTTTTTTCAAAAAAACAATTTATGGGTCTTTCCTTGCCGACCCGTGATAGGCCAAGCCACAGGAAGCCCATATAATTGTTATGAAGGTGGTGATATGTTTCTTTTTTCCCTATAATGCAATAACATGGATTTTGGATATCAAGGAACATATCCTAATATTAACTATTTTCTAATGTTAAAATTCTGTACGATACATCAGATATCACAAATGAAAATATAAGATAACTATCCAAACTAGCTACTCTTTCATTAACGCCTAGACACACTTCTTTGCGTCATTGGAAAATAACGTCGTATTTTAAATTTAAATTTATATGCATGTAGTGTTTAACTCCGCCATGACCAGTCTTAAACCAGAGTAAATGAAAAGATTTGCATTAGGTAATCAATCTTTTAAATGGATGAGAATGATCCATATAGACGATCACACTTAGTAGGATAAAAACTTGATATTGATATGCATATATCGTGTGAGTCCAATAATTAGTAAAGTGTAATGTAAAGTTAGTATCAAATATCAAACTTAGAAGTTAAGAATCAGGTTAATTAGCTATTTTTTTAATGAATAATTTTGACAAACTTTTAGATCGACCAATGGAAATCTTCAAATCAATCACATGATTTAAAAGAAAAGGCAAATGTGGTTAAGAAATGTTGAGAGTTGTCCCACATTGGAAACTAGAAGCTATGCTTCACTCATTGTCAATTGGTTTACAGTTGGATCACCATGTATTCCTAACATGATATCAGAGCCAGATTTCTCATGGTTACTCCGACCATGCGATTGGCTACTCCGTCCGCATGCTCACCGTCACACGCGTTATCAGTCAACATGAGTTATGCTAGCTCTTTATAAGATACATGAGGTACTCCACGCATTGTCAATTCGTTTTGAGTTGGAATCTCATGTATTCTTAACATGGTATCTGTTACCTGAAATTTTGGTAGGGTGTTTTTCTAGATGAACAATACCTCTTCCCCCACCGTAGGTTGAGCTGTCCTGAAATTAAAGGGGTTAGATGGGGGCCGGAGAAGATTCTCCGACGAAGCCCCTCCGACGATCAAGTCAATATGGAGAAAAAAGGAAACAAAGCTTATGCAAATGTAAATATGAAAAAAGCCCGCCTCGCCATATGACAGTCCTGGTATATATATAATGTGCGAGGTTGAGAGAAGACTTGTAACTGTCTGAGCATTTGGGACCACCGACAACCGCTGGATGCCTCGTACGATGCATGCAAATTTTAAGATCTTATTCGTACCTGAAGATATGGTCCTCATGCTTGCCATGTGGGTTGTTCCCTAATTAGTTGATTCTTATACGGGGTACCATACTAACGATTAGGGATATATCCCCACACGGGGATCATATTGATGACTAGGGATATCTCCCCACATGGGGACCACACTAAGGGTACCCCCATATAGCCCGCCGTGTATCGTCCTGATTGATAAGAGGTTCCTCTCTTCCTTGATTGGTGCAAGCTAGTCTCCAATCTTGGTTCGGCGTGGTAAAATACTTGCCTAAAGTGACTCGTCATTCCAGTTGAGGTAATGAGTGTGCATCGAGCTCAGGTGACGAATGTATGCCGAGCTGAGGCGCTGAGTGTTCCATAAACTAAGAGATGAGGGCATATCGAGCTCAGGTGACGAGTGTATGTCGAGCTGAGGTGTTGAGTGTTACATAAGCTAAGAGATTATGGCAGATCGAGCTCAGGTGACGAGTGTATGCCTAGCTGAGGTGCTGAGGACATGCTTTCATGTTGCGCTGAGCCACGCTGAGGAACACTGGCATGACGGGCTGAGCTTAAAGGTGCATTGGGTCAACATCAGGACCAGTTAGATCCATGGGTCTTCCGTATTGGGCCACAAGCAATGAAGACGGATCGGATTATACACCTGGAGTTAGGGTCGAGACCGCACAGACTTCATACCCTGGTATCAGTATCAAAGGCAGATTTTTCATGTGATTGATTATTTCGCACACAAGCTCACTGATCGCTTATTTTTTAAACAGTATTTTTGAGTGTAGCGACTCTATACCGCAAGTGCACGGTGTCAAGGTTTAGTATAATGATAATATAAATACGGATTGTCGAACCCACGAGGACTAGGAAATAAGTACCAAACTCCACTAGTTTAACTATATTTAGCCTATGAAAATTGGTTATGACTAATTAACTAATTTGACTAATTAACTCAATAATAAATCCAAACAAACGATAGAGAATGAGAATAAAATCAATAGAGACAATTATCAAGACTTTTGGTTCACCTATCTAATCCCCCACAATTCGCCTATTAGTTAAGAATAATTCAAACAATCTAAGGTGACGAGTTTTCCTAATTCACTTGCTATACCTTGGTCCGGCTATAACAAATCTAATATTAACGTAACAATAAGCCACTCTCGTACCCTTATTGAACAATTAATATTGTAAATCGATCTATGAAAACTTCTAGCCTTCGATTACTAGATATCTATAGCTATCACACGTGTATTTGACTTCATCTCTCGATGTCAGTCTGAAATCCACGGCATAAATCACTATATCGAATTCCAATTTTATCTCTTGATCTCAATTGTAATTTAGTATCATTCAAGGATGGCCAAACCCTTAAAAGCATGAAGAACAATAATTTATACACTTAGATAAATAAGAATCAATCAAAACATTAAAATTAAATCATGGGTTCATAACATGGATCACCTAGGTCTTGATAACATTTTAGCCTAGCAACATATTCAATATCAAATGCAATATCATGTATTTCAACATCAAAAGCATAAGAAAATTAAATAGAATCAAACAAAGTTTAGAAATACGTATAAACTAGCGATGTTGAATCGCGTCGTCGACTCCATATCTCCGTCTCTTCCTTTGGCCGTGCGTTGCTGTACGTGTATGATCTCCTCCAACTCCGTCACCTTTCTGTACGTGAGTGATATTTCTGAAGTTCTCTCGTTTGTTTCTATCTCTGCTCAATCTTCTGATACCTATGCTTTTCTCTTTTGTTATAATCTATAAATGATATACTGATTCTGGAATTTGACACTTTTCATTGTACTGGTTACTCCCTTTAATAGGGTTTACAATGGTATTAATTGAGTACAAAATCACAAAAGATTACAAAGAATAGGGAAAGATATCTACAGATATATTTAGAGGATATGATATTATCATGGCAAGATATGATAATATCATTCCTTAATACGCCCCCGCAAAATTGAGGTGCCATCAGCAACAGAAATTTTGGAGCGTAAGGTTTCAAAGCGATTTCGATGCAGAGGCTTTGTGAGAAGATCTGCTAGTTGGTCATGTGTGTTGACATAAGCGACAGATAAAACTCCTTTGCTTGAAAGATCCCGAACAAAATGAACATCAACAGTGATGTGTTTCATGCGGGAGTGCATGACCGGATTTAATGCGAGGCGGGTTGCACCAATGTTGTCACATAGAATCTTGGGAGGTTCCCGTAGAGCAATACCAAGATCACGGAATAGATGTGTAATCCAGCAGACCTCAGCAGCGGCAGAGGCGAGTGATCGATATTCAGCCTCAGTAGAGGACCGAGCAACACCGTTTTGTTTCCGAGAGCGCCAAGAGATAGGATTTGACCCCAAGAAAACAATGTAGGCCGAAACAGATTTGCTGTCGTGATGTCACCGGCATGATCAGAGTCAGAATAAGCAGTTAAACGTAGGTCCAATGTGTCACGGAGTAGAAGACCATGATGAATTGAACCTTTGAGATATCGAAAAAGACGTTTGACTGCAGCCCAGTCGGTGTCGGAAGGCGTGGCCATGGACTGAGCAAGTCGGTTAACAGTGAAAGCAATGTCCGGGCGAGTAAGGGTGAGATATTGTAAACCACCAATTGCCTGTCGAAACTCAGTGGGAGTCACTGTGGAGGAAGTAGATGGCGAAGAGTTGGGAGCCATGGGAGTGCCCAGTGGTTTAGCACCATCCATCTTATGTCGTCGAAGTAAGTCCAATGTGTATTTGTGCTGAGAAAGAAACAGACCTTCTTTGCAGTTGGCAACTTCAACACCAAGGAAGTAAGAGAGTGGGCCAAGATCCTTGACAGTGAATTGGGATCGGAGATGAGATGTTACTGCATCGATGTGAGAGAGGCTGGATCCAGTAAGGATAATATCATCCACATAAACTAAGAGGAAGATATGAACATCATGGCGATGAAATGTAAATAAGGATGTGTCAGAACGTGAGTGGACGAACCCAAACGTGGTCAGGGCATTGCTGAGTGCCTGGTACCAAGCCCGAGGTGCTTGTCGTAGGCCATAAAGAGATTTTCGCAGGTGACACACATGTTTAGGATACACGGTGTCGACAAACCCCGGTGGTTGAGACATATAAACAGCTTCAGATAAATTTCCGTGAAGGAAGGCATTGCTGATATCCAGTTGTTTTAGAGGCCAATGGCGCATGAGAGCAATAGAGAGAACAGTGCGGATGGTAACAGGCTTCACAACAGGACTAAAAGTTTCCGTATAGTCAACACCGGGGCGTTGATGAAAGCCCTTCGCAACGAGGCGAGCTTTGAATTTATCAACAGAACCATCAGGTTTATGTTTAATACAAAAAACCCATTTACATCCAATGATATTCGTATTGGGAGGAGGAGGGACAAGATCCCATGTGCCATGACGAGATAAGGCAGTGAACTCTTCAGTCATGGCATGGCGCCAACGAGGGTCTTTAAGTGCTTGAGAAACACATGTGGGCTCAAGACTATCATTGATGGGATGTTTGGTGGCCGTATGAGTTTGTTTCGGGCGAAAGATGTTATTTTGGCTGCGAGTACGCATGGGATGAGTACGAGTGGGTGGTGAGGGAGCAGACAGAGGTGGTGCTGAAATATTAGGTGATACGGAAAGGTCAAGAGTTTGTTGAGTGGCCATAGTGGGTGTAGGAGATGAGCGTGGTTGGGGTGTTGGTGTAGTTACACAACATGGAGACTTGTCGGGTGATAGAGATCGGAGTGATGTAGGCGGGGTGCGATGCGGAAAAATAAATTCCGAGAATCGCACGTGGCGTGAAATAAACATACGGTCAGAGCTTAAGTCAAGGCATTTGTAAGCGCTCTGAGAGGTGGAATAGCCGAGAAACAGGCATGGGCGAGAGGGGTAGGCAAGTTTGTTTGATGTGTAGGGTTTGAGCCATGGATAACAGAGACAACCAAAAGTCTGGAGCTTAAGATAATTTGGTAAGCGGCGAAATAGGACCTCAAAGGGACTCTTGGATCGTAGAACCGGGGTGGGCATCCGATTGATAAGAAAAACAGCAGTTTCAAGGGCATAAGCCAAAAATTCCAAAGGCAAACCAGCGTAATGCAATAGAGCACGTCCAGTATTGACAATGTGTCTGTGACGACGTTCAGCTGTGCCATTCTGTTGAGGTGTGTGAGGGGCAGTGGTGAGCCAACTCACACCGTGCGCTGCAAGAAGTGGTCAAAGGGCGATAAATTCCCCCCCATTGTCACTGTAGAAATTTTTTATAGAGTATCCAAACTGTTTCTCGACAAGAACTTTGAATTGTTGAAAGATAGATACAACTTATGATTTAACAGCCATAGGAAATAGCCAGCAATATTTGCTGTGATGATCAACCAACAATAAGTAATAGCGAAAACCTTTGTCAGAAGGCAGAGAAGTAGGTCCCCATACATCAGCATAAATATAGTGCAACGGATGCAAACTAACAAGGGAAGAATCATTAAACGGTAACTGCTCAGTTTTATTAACGTTGCATGAATCACAAAAATTGTCAAAGACAGTTTTCTTTGCAGATAGTGGTAAACTAAAATTTGAAATAATAAAGGAGCTCGTCCGAGAAGACGGATGACCAAGGCGAGCATGCCAAGTTGAGGAAGACGTACGGACACCAAGGTTGGCAAAGTGAGCAGTAGGCAGGAGGTGGAAGGATGGCGGACGAAGGTGATAAACGCCGTTCTCACATGGTCCTCTGGCTAGATCCCTCCCCCCCGTGAGTTGATCCTTCACACGAAAGTGAGATGGAAAGAATTCAACAGAAACATTATTGGATTTTGTGAACTGGTGAACTGATAATAAATTCTGCTGAGCAGATGGTACACAGAGGACATTTGGCAATGTAAAAGTACGAGTTGGAAACGGAAGAGTAGCAGTACCAGTGTGAGTAATGGGAAGGCCAGAGCCATCAGCAATTTGCACCTCATCAGTGCCATCATATTCAGAGTGAATAGTCAGATGTTTAAATCGGCAGTTAAATTGTGCGAAGCACCAGAATCCATGAGCCATGGAGTTGGAAAATGCATACCAGGCTGGGCAGACATCTGCGTCGTACCGGCGTTGGAAAATTGACTCGTCGGAGACTGAGCCATATTAGCGGTAGCAGTTAAACGGCGACAGTAGGGAGCAATATGACCCGAATGGCCGCATAGTTGACAAACTACCGGAATGCGCTGCTGAGAAGACCAATGATTTGTATTATGGGATCGTGGACGGGGTGTACCACGGGAAAAAGACCCACCACGGCTACGTTGTGGTTGAGAGTTACTTCGAGACTGCTGGCCATGTCTTGGGGGCCCTCGGCTGTTGGTTTGCGAGAGTCCAGGAGATTGGGCATTGTTTGCGGACGCAACAAGATTGGTTGTGGCAGATTCAAGGCGCCGAAGATAAAGTTCGTGGGCAACTAATAATTCGTGCAGTTCATCGAATCGCAAGGAAGTCTCCCGGGCGCGAATCGGGGCAGCAATCTCCCGATACATGGATCCAAGTCCGTTGAGGACGTAAATAGTTATGTCATCATCGGAGACTGGCTTGTCAATGACAGCGAGTTCGTCAGCCTTAGATTTGATGAATTGTAGAAAGGTGCTCACAGATTGATTACCAAGAGAGGCACGAGACAAGTCATCTTTTATTTGCATGACTCGAGCACGGGATTTGTTGGCGTATAGGCGAGTTAGGGTATTCCAAGCAGCAGCCGAGGTGGAGACAGAGGCAACAAGAGGGAGTATGTCAGCGGCAAGCGAGCCAAAAATGGCGGCCAATAAGAGCTGGTCTTGCTGGAACCAAGCAAGAAACGAGGGTGATGGTGCAGTAGCATATCCACGATCTGGACATGGAAGAGAGCCATCGATGAAACCAGTGAGATTATAACCATTAAAGAGAGCAGTAACCTGTGCGCGCCAGGAGGGAAAGTTTGTCGAAGTTAGTTTAATGGGTAGGTGGGTGTGTGCTGTGATAGGAATAACAGCCAGAGGTGAAGAGATATCAGACGAGGTGTGGGTGGAGTCACTGGACATGATGAGGGAAGGCGGCTAGGGTAGATGCTGACGGTGGGTGGTGGAAAAAAAAAACAAAAAAATGGATCAAATGTGATTCTCTTAGAGATACCTGCTCGATACATATAAATGATATACTGATTCTGGAATTTGACACTTTTCATTGTACTGGTTACTCCCTTTAATAGGGTTTACAATGGTATTAATTGAGTACAAAATCACAAAAGATTACAAAGAATAGGGAAAGATATCTACAGAAATATTTAGAGGATATGATATTATCATGGCAAGAAATGATAATATCATTCCTTAATATAATCTGCTCCTTCTCTCCACGTGAAGCTCCTCACCTTTATCCTCGCTCTGTCTCTTCCTGTTTTCTCCTCCAACTCTCCTGCTCTTTCCAATATGCTGAATAATTTCTTCCCTCTATCTCCTTCGAAAGTCTTCACGTAACTCCCGTCACTCTTATCTGTTGCTCTTTTTTCTTATGTTCTGCACGTCTCTTTCTGTTTATTGTCCTCACGTCTCTTTATTTCCTTCTCCAGTAACTATTATTCCGTCTATTTCGCTCCTCTCAATCTCCTCCCACGTACGTTTCTTCTCTCTCAAACTCCCGCTGTGTCAATCTGATTCTTTCGCTTCTCCTCCTCGTGAATCTCCTCTCACTCCCGTAACTCCTCTGTACGTCTCCTCGCTTTTCACTTCTCTTCTTCTCACGTCTCTTTCTGTTGTTTCCGCTTCTCTTGGCTCACGTCTCTTTTTCCTTCGTGCGTATATCTCTTCACGTAATCTGATATCTTTCCTCTACGTGAATTCTTGCCTGCCCTCTCTTCTTCCTTTATAATTATATATTATAATATCATATATTATAATATAATATTGCATCCATGTTCGATAATATCCGGTTGTGCTCGGTTTGGTCCTTTTTCATCATTTTGAGCTATTCCTCCACTTTTATACATTTGGACCTGGATTCCTGAAATAAACAAATATATACCAAAACGCGTAATATTTTTCAGGAATCACTATAAAAACGCATCTAATCTTATATGAAATTAAGTGTAAAAATCACAATTATCAACTCCCCCAAACTTAAACTTGACCGTCTCGAGCAAGAATTAAAATCACAAAGTAGAGTTCAATATTGAAGACTCAAATAAACCAATTCGCAGTCAAGCATGTATCTCAGACATCTCACTTACAGACGAACAATAATAAATCAGAAAGTTTAACAAGTTGTGTTTTCTCCTAGATCAAGCAACATGTCGCCAAATCAGAACGTGCGTTTGTGCTATTGTCACTTTCAAGTTTCATGCAATTTCATAGATCAAATCATGCTAGGCAATGAAAAGTAAGATTATCTTTGAGCACCCTATAGTCCTATTTTCAAACACTCCTCCACTAATGTAGTCACTCCCTCAACTTGGATCAATAGGTCTTTTTAAGCTTGTAGCGTTAGGCCTAGGTGTTTGGCTTCAAAGAAAGGATAGGATAGCACAAAGAAGAGAGTATAAGCATGTAATGTTCATATTGTTAGCACAACTTGAACTTGTCTTCTTTTTCTCTTTAGCCTTGGCCACTTTGGGTCTTATTTGGATAAATTTTTTTCTCAAGGCTTTTTCTATTCTTTTCTTTTCTCATTCATCATCTTTTTTTACTATAAGCTCATCAAAATATAGGAATTCATGTGCATCTAATGAGAATCATTATACTCCCTTAGGGTGAAGATAAAAAAATTCAATTTAGGCTCAATTAAGTGGGTATAATGAGTTTGCCAAAGAATGTTGAATGGGGGCTAATAGTATGTTAAACATACTCCATTCTTTTTCAATTAGGCTCAAATTAGGATACTAGAGATTGATGTAAACATGGTAAGCTTGAAAGGCTCAAACGGTCCAAAGATCGCCTAAATCATTTACAAGTCAATTTCATAACTATAAAATTTCACCTCAAAGTGTCATCATCAAATAGTTTCTAAGGTACTCTAAGATTCTCAAAAACAATTCATCAAGTTCACAACGATTATTACTACTCCAAATGCAATTCACAAGATTGTGACTCAACTGTGCTCAAAATATTCCTCATCTTTGACATGCTACTCAAAACAAGATATTCACAAACAAGTTTTACAATCATCAAAACTCAAGTTGACATGCAAAGTGAGATTAATATCATCATGTAGTAGAGGCCACTACTATGATTTATTCTTATCTTACTAATTGAACTCATTTTCAAGAAAAAAATTTCGTTGGTGCTCAAGAAACGATCAATTTCCAAATAAGAAGCATGACACAGTAATGCACTCCCCCAAACTTAATTCATGCATTGTCCTCAATGTAATAAGCATGGAAAGTAAGACAAAGCAATTGCCGTTGACAACGACCGTCAGTGATCTTTGTCCAATTCCTCATCAGCTCGTGGGGCATAGTGTTGGAACACGTCACAGCACGCATGGAGTCTCGCCAAAATCAAAAACAAAAACAAAAACAAAAACAAACCAAAATAAACTAAAACAAAGCAAAGAGATATGAAAGAGTTCTTGATTTATAGTCCCAAGCTGGACTTTTACCGTTTATGCTCAAGTGCCGCAAGGGCCAGTAGGGGATGATTTTACATCCTCCATGTAACCACTTCTCTTTCACAGTGAATAGTCCCACATGGTCATCTTTCAGTTTGAAGGTGTCGAATGGTAGAACATTGACAACTTTGAACGGTCCAGCCCATGGTGCATCAGACTCCTATGGAAAAAATCTCATCTTTTTCTTATTCATTAATACCGAGTCCCCTACACCAAATTTACCTCTTCATTGTTGGCCATTCAATGTGACATCCACCTTCTTCTCACTCTTAACCTGCATCGCATCAACAGATAGTGTATCAATGATATTGACACTAAAACATCGGTGCTCAGTGCGTGTAGTGTTCACAACTTTGAACATATCATAAGTAACTTGATCCCCCCCTACTCGGAGGATCAACTTCTCTTCTTGGACATCTATCAATGCCCTTCCAGTAGCTAGGAACGGTCTCCCTAATATCAATGGCATGTCCGCCTCCTCCTTTATGTCTAGCACCATGAAATCCACCGGAATGGTGAATTTGTCAACCTTGACCAGTACATCCTCCACTATCCCATGAGGGTACTTGATGGACTTGTCTACCATCTGCAATGAGACATTGATTGCTTATTGACCAATCTAGCTCAAAAGCCTGATCAGACAAAAAATGACTTAACAGAACACGTCGAAGAGAGAAACACAGTGCTTGCTCTTGCTCGAGAAAGGCGTGAGAGGTAATTTTGAGGGAAGCTAGTGGCGATAAACAAAATAAGGAAATGGAAGTTGCGATAAAAGTCATAAATGGAAAGTCAAAATGCTTGATGATATGTAGGAAAATGGGTCGAGCTGTGTCCGAGGAGGAATGTGGAAAATAAGGAATGTAAATTGTAAAGTATTTGATTTATATTCAAAATGTACTTATTTTAAATTTCATATATAGGTACTCGTTGTGTGTTTTGAAAACCAATTGTCTCAATTGGGGGCCAAAACAATGAATGATAATTCAAAGTACTTGGTTTGTATTCAAAATTTAAATATATTACACTTCAACTATACTCGTTTTGCGTTCAAAAAGTACACGTTGTGTGTGCGTTCAAAAGAAATTGTCTTAAGTGGGGCCAAATAAGGAATGATAATTTCAAAGTACTTGGCTCGAATTCAACATGTACCTATTTTGCATATCACATATAATCAATTTGTGTTGGAACGGTACTCGTTGATTGTGCTAAAAATCAATTGTCCACATTCGGGCCAAGACAATGAATGATAATTCAAAAGTACATGACGTATTCAAAATGTACCTATTTTAAATTTCATACATACTCAGTTTGCGTTTAAAAATTACTCGTTGTGTATATTGAAAAGGAGTTGTCTCAGTTCGGGCCAAAACAAGGAATGATAATTCAAAAGTACTTAGAACGTATTCAAATGTACCTATTATACATTTCAAATATACTCAGTTTGAGTTTAAAAATATACTTGTTGTGTGTATTGAAAAATAATTTTCTCAATTCAGGCAAAGACAATGAATGATAATTCAAAAGTACTTGGAACATATTCATAATGAACCTATTTACATTTCGAATATACTCAGTTTGCGTTTAAAGAGTAATCGTTGTGTGTATTGAAAAGCAATTGTCTCACTTCGGGCCAAGACAAAGAATGATAATTCAAAAATACTTGGAACATATTCAAAATGTACATATTTTACATTTAACATATACTCAATTTGCATTTAAAAAGTACTCGTTGTGTGTATTGAAAAGCATATATCTCAATTCGCGCCAAACAATGAATGTTAATTCAAAAGTACATGGTTCGTATTCAGAATGTACGTATTTTACATTTCACATATACTAAGTTTTGGTTCAAAAAGTATTAGTTTTGTGTGTTAAATGGTTGAGTGCAAAACAAGGAATATTAATTAAGTTATAATTAAAAAATGGTATTTACAATGAAAAGATTTAAATTAGATGTTTGTTGCATCATTTATTGGTAATCGAGTGTGAGTTGACACTTCATTAGAACTGTCAACAATTAATATTGTATTCATGTATATGTTGACATCCTTTTTTTTGTCATATTCAATTGAATATTATAACCATTTGTAAATCCACATGCACCACTCAACATAATAAGTTGTATAAGGTGTGTTGCCATTCCAAAATAGGGAATTTCTTGGATTTTTCTGTTACCCAATAAGAATTTAAAAAGTACTTGGTTCTTGTTTAATATGTAATAAAAAGTACTTGTTCTTGTTTAAAATGTAACTCTGTTACATTCACATATACTCAGTTGTTTTTCATAAAGTACTCGTTTGTAAAATAGGTACAAAACGAGTACATTTTGAACACAAAATAAGTATATATGAAATATAAAATAGGTATATTTTAAATAATAACCAAGTACTTTTTAAATTCGTAATGAGTAATAGAGTAATCCAAGAAATTCTTTATTTTTGAAGGGTCAGACACCTGATACAACATATTATGTTGAGCGGTGCTTGTGAAATTTAAAATGGTTGGAGTGTTCAATTGAATATGACAAAAATGATGTCCACATATACATTAGTATAACATTAATGGTTGATAGTTCTAGTTATGAAGTGTCAGAGCACACTCGATTACCAATAAATGATGCAACAAACATCTAATTTAAATCTTTTCACTGTAAATACCATTTTTTTGTAATTATAACTAATTATAACTTAAAAACATTCCTTGTTTTGCCTAATTGAGACAACCAACCACTTAACACACAAAACGAGTACTTTTTGAACCAAAACTTAGTATATGTGAATTGTAAAATATGTACATTTTGAATACAGACCATGTACTTTTGACTTATTATTCCTTGTTTGGACCCAGTTGAGACAATTGTTTTTCAACACACAATGAGTATTTTTTAGACGCAAACTGAGTGTATTTGAAATGTAAAATATTTACGTTTTGAATATGTTCCACGTACTTTTGAATTATCATTCATTGTCCCGAATCGAGACAATTGATTTTCAACACATACAATGATTACCATTTCAACACAAACTCAGTATATGTGATATGCAAAATAAGTACATTTTGAATACTTTCCAAGTACTTTTGAATTATCATATGTCTTGGCCCGAATTAAGATAATTGCTTTTCAACACACATAATGAGTTTTTAAACGCAAACCGAGTATATTTGAAATGTAAAATATGTACATTTTGAATATGTTTCAAGTACTTTTGAATTAGCATTCCTTGTTAGGGGTGTAAACAAATTGAACATGTTCACGAACTTTTAAAGCTGGCTCGATAAATATTTGATTCGAATTCAAAATTCTCGAATTCGAGCCTAACTCGAACATGTTCGAACTTTTTTTCGAGCCGAACAAAATTACTTTGTTCGATAGTTCACGAGCCACTAGCGAACTTTAATATTTTATTAATATAATATAATTATATATTAAATAAATATATTTCGAACCTTTCGGGTATTATTTTGGAGCAATAATTCGGATAAAGGCGAACATGTTCGAACCTTTCAAGCCTCGACCTCTGATTCGAGCCGAACACGAGCCAAAATTTGAAACTATTCGAACTTCGAATCGAACTCGAGCTCGAATATAACTATTTCGAGCCGAATTCGAACCTTAAATTTTTTCGCATATTCGACTCGATACGTTTCATTTACACCCATATTCCTTGTCTTGGTCCGAATCGAGACAATTGATTTTCAACACATACAACGAGTACCATTTCAACATAAACTCAGTATATTTGATATGCAAAGGAAATACTTTTGAATACTTTCCAAGTACTTTTGAATTATCATTCTTTGTCTTGGCCCAAACTAAGATAATTGATTTTCAACACACATAATGAGTACTTTTAAAACGCAAAATGAGTATATTTGAATTGTAAAATATATACATTTTGAATATGTTCCAAGTACTTTTGAATTATCATTCCTTGTCTTGGTCCGAATCGAGACAATTGATTTTCAACACATACAACGACTACCATTCCAACACAAACTCAGTATATTTGATATGCAAAATAAGTATATTTTGAATACTTTAAGTACTTTTGAATTATCATTCCTTGTCTTGGCCCGAATTAAGATAATTGCTTTTCAACATATGTTCGGAGTATTTTTTAAACGCAAAATGAGTATATTTGAAATGTAACATATACACATTTTGAATATGTTCCAAGTACTTTGGAATTGTCATTCCTTATCTTGGCCAGAATCGATGTTTGGCCCCAAATTATGTTGAATGGTGCATGTGAAACTGTTAAGATCGGAGTAGTGTTTAGAAGGGGGGTTGAATAAACACTAGACTCAGATCTGATTCTTCTTTGTTACTACAGACTGTTAGGTATTGCAGTAGCTTCTCAATTAGTTGCAAGTCAGCGGACACTGATGATAGTGCGGAAGACGTCTGCTGGACTTGTGAGTAGTAATAACTGAATGGTAAATTGTAGTAAGTAAATGACACAAGAATTGTTTCTGGAAGTTCGAAGCACAACGCTTCTACGTCTCTCCTTCTTCCTTTGTAGGAAGGTTACACTAGAAGACTTTGAGTAATACAATCCTGTTGTACAACCCCGATTCAGCTGGATTTACCCCACTACCAGATTGAAACTCCTAGTCTCTCAATCTGTTCAGACACAATACGTCTGACAGTTACAAAGAACTCACTCTTCTATCTTAGAACAAATACAATTGATAGAGTGAATTATTCTAACAAATGATCCTTAAGCGATCAAATAAAACAATAAGACGTGCTTCTAACTTTGAGCAGATTGATAAGATGAAGTCTTTCGATGATAGTGTTCTGCTCAAATGAATGCTCAAATAAAGTGATTGGTTTTTGATCTCGTATGCGTGTTAAATCTCTTGTATTGTCTCGTGTGTTGAGCATATAAGTTGCATCTTTATATAAGTATTTCTGCCAACGACAATATTTCTTTTGTGTGCAACTCTTTACTTTGGTCAATCTCTGAACAAGCTGCAGTCTTCTATTTTAGACACTTTCCCTTCTGATATGTTCTTTCGGCGCTTGTCAGATAAGATCTGCTTTTGTCTATTTACCATTTATGGTAATCTTCAGTCTTTGGCCTATTTCAGCATTAAATGCAACATAAAATGATTCAATAAATAGCCGTTGATTATTCCGACTGACGAACGAATACCTTTGGAACAAAAAATGATTATATGTTAAAGACAAAATAAGTACATTTTAAATACATACCAAGTACTTTTCCAACTATCATCCTTGTTTGGCCTCAACCAAGACAATGAACAAAACTATTATTTTCGAACAAAAAATGAGTATATGTTAAATATTACTTAAGTATATTTTAAATATAAAATAAGAAATTTTCAACTATCATCCTTACTTGCCCCCAACTGAGACTAGTAGTACTACTTTTCAACGCATAAAACGAGTGCTTTTGTAACATAAAGTGAGTATATTTTGAACATAATATACATACATGTTAAATACGAACTAAGTACTTTCCAATTATCAGATACTTTATAGCATTTTATCATACATTTTACATGCATTCATATGAAACTCAAGTAAAAAAACCATTAATCAGAAATCCATCAGGCAGAAACAACCATGTCAAGTCTTCATTGAAACCAACACATTCATTCAATAGATAAACATCCTTTTTTACACTCATTCCACACCCTACCCAGATATCATCTCTACTTTACAATTGTAAAGAAATCAAATTTTCAAAGAGAATATAAAGAAAATCATATTCATGATTAGAATCACTAGCTTCATCAAATATAACACAACAAAAAAAAAGTTATAATAAAGAGATCAATCAAACTCCAATTACAAAGCACATCTATTTTTACTCAAAATAAATTTACACAAAATTCATCGGACACCATAAGCTTCGCCATCCCCTCCAATCATTTTTATTGGTTGTTTTAAAAGCCACATCCACCACCTTCTTCCTCGCTCAGCTCATTTCTTCAGTTTTTTATTTTGATTGATCGTAACAGAGTGATCCATAAAGGGTTGTGTGTGTATTGCTTTGTGTTGTATGTAATTTTATCTTCCATCTTTGGCTGCACAATTATTGTAAATTTGTTCATGGAGGAGAGAAGAATGAGGGAGAAAAAGATGAAATCTTTCGAGAAGAAAAATGAACTAGTTTATGTATACAAATGTTATTTTCGTAATTTTATGCTATTAATGACTTAAAAGTAATATAATGTTTGAATTAGGGACTGATTCTACAAATATATAATGATAGGGACTGAAACCCCACTCAACTGAAACTTTGGATTGTGATTTTTATTCCAAAAAACATACATATACGGATAAGATAATTCCAGAACCGGTCCAATCCGGTAAGGAATCGGATCGGATTCGGTTCCGGGGCTACTGGTTCCAACCCGGAATCGATTTTCTGAATTATTATTTTTTTTTCAAAAAATCAAGGGAAATTATTGCTTGGAGGATTCGAACATGCGTCCATCGTCTTCTACTCTACAACTCTAACCAATTGAACTAATAGGCCTTTGTGTTTGTAAAATAACCTCAAATATATTTATCTAAATGTTAAAGTTTTTTTTATTTTTAAAATAACGAATCTGGTTCCGGTTCATCCCGTAACCGGATCCATTTAGTCCGAAACCGGTAAGATATCGATTCCGGAACGGTAGAACCGATCCGGACCTGTATCTTATCGGTTACGGACCGGTTCGAAACCGATTAGCCCGGTTTCGATTCCGAACCGGACTAATCGGTCCGGTTTTGGGTTGGGTCCGGATTGACATACCCGTTAAGCAGCCCAAACATATATATATATATATATGTGTGTGTGTGTAATTTGAGTATTTACTTCTTGAAAAATACAATAAAAAACTATTAACACAACTCTACCTAAATTTCATTAATACCATCGTGTTCTTTTTGCTTCATCTCAATCCAAATTGATGGAGGTGTTATCGGTGCTTGGAAATGGCTATCAACTCTGTCTCCCGACAAACCGACCCATTAAGGATTCTCCACCCATAACCGCCTTTGCATCGCTGCTTCAGCCGCCGCAGACAGACTCGACCTCAATTAGCTCTTCAAGTATTGGGAAACATGGCGGAGTTCGAAGCCAGCCCACGAATGCTTCCACACATTTTTCTAAGAATCATTCGGTTGCTTATAAAATCAGGCAATCCGCGATTCTTGAGGTTCTACAGTCTCCTGATTTGGCACCTGCTCTTTTGAGGTTTATTTAACTCAGTCTTCTGTTGAACACGAAGCTATCTTATGTTGGAGTTTTAACTTAATTGTTTGGTTTATGTGCCCAATGCGTGTTATATTTCTCCATTCGATTGGACTAAGAGATAACAGTAAAAATATTTCTAAATACATGGTATCAAATCATTAGATTGATAGCTCGAATCCCGGAAGTCCGGAACTGATTTTATATTTGATAGGTTTCGGGTATAAATTTGGTAGCTTACATGTGGATGGGCGTGCTATTGTTGGACTACTTTCTGAGAGTTCGAGATTCTTTCTAACAAATTTCAATCGGCATTTGGCTATGAATTTTCTCGGCTTTTTCTTGGGGGAATAAAGTTTAAATTTCATTTTACAGTCTTGTTAGCGTATCTGCTTTATGGCAATCATGAACAAGAATGATGACATATCATTTAGCATGCTACAGATGGTCTGAAATATCCGCAATATTTTCCAGCGGGGCTAGTGTGTTTGAAGTCATTTACTCGGTTGGTGCATCAATTAAGTTTAATATTGATTTCCTGTTGACTTGGAGTATGACTAAAGCTTCTTGTGCTAATAATGATTTGATCCATATTTTTATTGTGTATGGGAATACATTAAAAAGTGTAATTATGAATTTTTTACTCATATTTTAATGTTGTTTGGTGGAAAAACGTTCGTATTGAGTTTGTTAGTGTTTGATATGAGGGGTTGAATACATTTTCCCTTACACTTGGTTCTTTTGAGGACATCCCAGAATGTTCCTTTAATTAAGGTGAAGATTGTTTCCTGAATTTGCTGTCGGTATATGTTTTTTCATCGAAAATAAGCTTTTGACAAAGTAGTTTGTGATCGGTAAATCGTGGTGCAGGAACTCGTGCTTTCTATATTTCTTGCATAGGATTATTTTCTCAAAGATACATGTCTTTCGCTCACTTCTTAAATGGTCTACTCACATGTATAGATTGATAAAGTCTCTTGAATTCATACGATTGGCACATCCATGTGCCCATTGAATGAATTTTGATCTTTACATAGACAGATAACATCAGTCTCTGTACAGATTAGGAGAAGTGTTGAAAGCGCAAGACCTCAATGTTGTTTTGCGTCATTTTGGGGAGCTAAAGAGATGGAAGGATCTTTCTCAGGTCTCATAGAGTAATATAAGTTGTTTTGTTTCATATATTTTTAGATGTTACCTGACCTGAATCGCGTAGTTTGCCCACCTTTTCATGTAAGGTGCACATAATCCTTTCAATATCACTTATGATGTTAATTGTTTCCCCTCCCCATTTCTTTTCATGTTCTGACCTGAATCATATAGGTTTCCCCCACGCTTTTCATGTAAGGTGCATCGAATGTGGTCTCTCGAGATCACTTATGACACTCAAATATTTACCCTGCCCATTTCTTCTCCTAACATGCTCATATTATTGATATTATTGAAAAATACGTGAAAAATTTCAACACTGCGTCTTTTAAATAAAAGAATTTTGAAAATTTCAGTTGAAGCGAATAATTAATTTTGAAACTGAACTTAATATAAACATAAATGATTAGTTTGTGCTTAAAATTACCTCATCTAAAAGTAAAACAAATTTGATGCTAATTTTGTATGGACAGTTTTATTGAACACTACCCATTTTTAGAAGTATTATTAAATATAGTTGTAAGGATTGCATAATATCGGGTTGATATTGTCACATAACTATTTATATTCGTAAATGATTGTGATTCACGTATTAATATTCGATGAAGAACATCAGATTAATTATAATAACTGAGGTTTCCAATTTCCAACATCCAACAAAAGCTAAAATTTTAAGACACGTGCCAACATGGAGTATTTTTCTCTGAGATAGTGTGGAGTTTGTATATATAATTCGGGGCTTAAAGAACAAGTGTTGTGATTGGGTTCAGAAAGCATATGGGGAGCATAAGTATTTCAAGCAGTCATCTGTATGTCTGAAGGCGAAATATCATTCTACACATCTTGATCCTTGATTTCTCAGTTGCTTTTTAGAATAAGACAGATTTGAAAGTCTTCAAATTCTGATTTACTTTTCATGTTTGTGCTTTGCTTTATGCAACGCTGCATCCATGACCTATATTATCAAGGGGATGACATGGCCATTCTGTTATTTTTAATAATTTAATAAGCTATTTGTATTTAATTTGGGTTTTGATATCTTTGCAGCTGTTTGATTGGATGCAGCAACATGGCAAAACTAATAGCGCATCTTACAGCAGTTATATAAAATTTGTTGGGAATTGTTCTAATTCCTTTAAGGCCATAGAGATATACACTAACATTAAAGATGAGATGATGAGGAGCAATGCCTCAGTTTGTAATTCCACTCTTAATTGTTTAATAAAGAGTGGCAAGACTGAGAGTAGCTTTAAGCTTTTTAATCAAATGAAGCGAGCTGGTTTGGTTCCTGATATCGTAACATATAGTACGGTATGCACCTTATTCTCAGCTCAATTTGTTGATATTCAAGTGGAGAACTTTCGCGAATTGCATTTCCATATATACTATCCACAACCTTTTCTCTTGTTGTTATTCTTATCATGTCTTGTGTAGTTTCACAGCTCCTTTGAATATGTGAACTTTAAAATTTCCTGATTATTGAAGTAATGTTATTATATCACTGTTTTGACATAGAGGTGTCAATGTAGTTTTACTATATTTTTTGTGGGAGTGGGGTGGTCATGACAAATTTGTGGAATTTTGACGTCATAGTATTAAGATGTACTTCAACTACTACTATTAAGTGTTAATAGTTCAATCAATATAACTCATAAGCAAACACGTATAGCTAAAATCCAGATAGATAAAACCTAAGTGGTATTCGAATTGGGGTAACTTGATGGTCCGAAGCATGGCCCCCTAAAAGAAAATCTGCCTCAGTTTGGCACTGAATTCTTATTTCTAAGCTTCTTTTGTGCCATTTCATAGTTTTTTCATTTGATCCAACATGGGCAATGTTCTGCATCTTTAGCTACTTGTGGGATGCGCGAAAGTTAAAGATGGTTACCTTAAAGCAATGGAACTGATTCAGGAAATCAAATCTCAAGGGTTGCATATGGATATCATAATGTATGGAACATTGTTAACAGTTTGTGCTTCAAACAATCGACATGAAGAAGCAGAAAAATACTTTGACGAGATGAAGAGTGAAGGCCATTCTCCCAATGTCTTTCACTACAGTTCTCTGCTCAATGCATATGCAGTTGATGGCAACTATAAGAAGGCCGATGAGTTGATTCACGAGATGAGATCTGCAGGAATGGAATTGAATAAGGTGAGTTTCTAAGTCCTTGACCAATTAACAAAATCTTTTTCTACTTGTATGAGCAAGCACTACTCAATATCTGAGGCACAGCTGAATCACTTTAACATGACTGGTTAGGATGTTATACAATAGATGGAACTATATACAGTACTTATATGATTTTTGTAGGGTATAGCAAGCAATTATGGTGAGGCCATTCTTATAAGAAGACTCATACCTCAAATTCAATAACTGCAAGAAAGAGAGAACATCTACATTTTAACAATTTTGCTGAAACTATGATTCCTTCCCCTAATGCAGGTAATTTTAACTACTCAGCTGAAAGTTTATGTTAAAGGAGGCTTGTTTGAGAAATCAAGAAAACTACTGGATGAACTGCAAGCTCTAGGCTATGCTGAAGATGAGGTAATCATTCATGGACTTCATTTGTTTCTTTTATAATTTAAAATGATAATCATTTTTGTGTATATCCCGCACAAATTGCTTGTTAATTTCTGATATGGAGCTTGGCTGTACCTGCACTGTTAATAATTGACGTGAAGCACTTGAAAAATCATATGCATATATAAGAATAATCATTCTTGTTTGCTTTTGATTTCTTGTTCTGTTAATCTGAGCATTTTTATATTTTACCATTTTTTTGGTTTCTCTAAATCAACTAATGTGTATTTTGTTAGACACAAAGATTTTTTGATTTTCAATTGCCTTCTATTTCAGCTTTCACCCGGTATATATATTACAATCATTAGAATTACCCCGAATTTAGTCCCTATTACAATGATTAGAATACCCCTAATTTAGTCCCTAATTAAGGTAAGATAATATACAGCATTTACAATATTTAATAAGGAAAGTGTGTGATTGATTTGTTGGAGAAGGAAAGCCGTGTGATGAAGAAGGAAAGTCCGAGTGATATGTCCGTCATATTTGAAACTTAAAATAAACTGAAGGTTAATGCCTAAGTTGTCAAGAAAACAACTCTATCAAATTAATACCATCAACATGTATTGACGAGAAAATAACCATAATTTTTAATTTAAAAGAAGCATTTTACAATTTACCTTCTAAATCGATAATGCTATGGTTGAAGTAAGTAAATATCCAGAACTTTCCTTATCCTATCCTGTCAAATCCACTAAGCCTGAGATATATGGAGTTGTCAGCCAAACTGGATAAGGAACATTCTATCATGCCATTTTCATTTTACTTTATGATAGGACCGTTTGCTCAATACCGGTCTGTTATTATTTTCCAAAATATTTCCTAGAGTTTTAGCAGCTGGTCATGTTTAATCAAACCCCACTCTCTGCAGAGGCCATACTGTTTGCTGATTGATGGGCTTGCAAAGTCTGGGCAACTGACGGAGGCCAAATTAGTTTTTGATGAAATGAGGCAAAAAGAAGTGAAAAATGGTACATTTTTGGAAATTTAGTCCTTTAGCTGGAATCTTTCTGTACATTGCCTGTACACCACTAATCTTAAATATCAGGGGGGATATTAAATTACTTATTATTGCTCTAGTGATAGATTGCTTCCATTCATTTAATGTGCAACTCCCAGTGACTTTGAAACTGGTCGAAAGATTCATTGTTTTGTGACACTTATACTGAGAAACCTCGTTAAGTGGTACAGAACTTCTGTTATCTCCTTGGTTTTTTCAGATTGGAACAAAACATCCAGATTAATATAAATACACATCTTTCTTTACTCAAGTTACCTACAGATTATATTTTTCGCTCCAAAATATGCAGATGGTTACTCCTACAGTATCATGATTTCAGCACTTTGCCGAAGTAACCTGATTGAAGAAGCGAAGGCATTGGCTTGTGAATTTGAGGCTAAATATTACAAGTATGACGTGGTTATTTTGAACTCAATGCTCTGTGCCTATTGTAGATCAGGGGACATGAAGAATGTGATGAACATTATGAAGAAAATGGATGAATCTGGAATTAGTCCCGATTGGATTACATTTCATATTTTAATTAAATATTTCTGCAAGGAAAAGTTATATCTACTCGCCCACCGTACAATGGAAGATATGTACAAAAAAGGTCATCAGCCAGAGGAGGTAAGTCACGATTACTATTGCTTGAAGGAGAGCTATCTTACATAAAAAATCTTAAATTCGATGGAACAAATTGACAATTTGGAGTTACAGATTGATGCATAATAATGCGTGTCATTTCTGAACCTTGTAGTCTATGGGACCTTCTCCTAAGTTTTGTTTCACATTATTGTTTAAGGGGATTGCCTGCAAAGTTTCCACCTTTCGTCTGGTTGCTGTTAATAAAGTAACTCAAAGTTGGCCTTCTATGATTTAAGGACCTAAAATCTGTTGAATTTATATCTACCAGGATCGGACTTTGCATGTTCTTCATATTTCCCAGTTGTTTGGGGAAGCACATGCTTCAATTTGAACAAAGCACTGAAACTATGAGAAACTTCCACAACTATACTGATGGCTTATTGGGAAACCTTATGCTGTTAGTAACCGAAAGTTGTTTAATTTTGGATGAACATCTTCTGTTTATTAGGATAGGACACGTTAAAGAAAGTTATAAACTTCGTGAACATGGACCAGTATCTTACAGGTTATTCTAGTGCAGGGCCTCTCTATCGCTTTGATCAATTGTCTCGGTAAAACTGGTGCCCATTCAGAAGCATTCTCAGCGTACAATATGTTGAAATATAGTAAAAGAACAATAAACACGGTCCTTCATGAAAGGATTTTGCACTCTCTACTTGCAGGAGGACTTCTGAAAGATGCATATGTAGTGGTCAAGGTATGTAATTATGTTGAGACTACCTTCATTAGAATATCGCTTCTTGTGGTTTGTACATTTCTAAGCACCCCACATTTTCCAGGACAATGCAAAGTTGATTTCTCAGCATGCTATTAAGAAGTTTGCTACCTCATTTATGAATAAAGGCAATATAAACTTGGTAAATGATGTGATCAAGTCCATACACAGCAACGGTTACAAGATCGATCAGGTAAAATTTTGATTATTTAGCAAGATCATCAAACTTGTCTTTGCTACTAGTTATAGTATTTGCAATAGAAATCTCTCAATAATTATCAGAGCTAAGATCACGTGTTCGATTATCATGAGTTGCAAGTTAATACATTTATTGGGAGGATGATTGTTTGGGAGCTTTGTGTTGTATTATGCAGTTATTTATGAGGTATAACAATCTAAGTGTGGTGCTCGATCTACTGCACGGTTTAAATATTTGTGTTGCAGCATTACCACAACTATAGCTTTTTGTACAATGACAACGAAAAGTGTTTGGCCCTACATGAATCGACTTACTTTTGTTATTGGTTGCCTTTGTTATATTTCAAGATTCGGGATTTTGTTTCATTTCTGTTTCAGGACATATTTCACATGGCCATTTCTCGTTACATTGAGCAATCTGAAAAGAAAGAGCTGCTTCTTCATTTGCTACAGTGGATGCCTGGTCAAGGCTATGCTGTTGATTTGTCTACAAGAAATTTGATCCTTGAGAATTCCCACTTGTTCGGGCGTCAATTTGTTGCAGAATTATTGTCTAAGCATTATGCAGTGTTGAAAACAAATAAATCCCGTGAGGGGAAGGCCAAATGAACTAGAAAAAGTTGAGTTTGATGAAAGGCAGCCGCTTTACTCGTCTTCATAAGCCATAACTTTGACAATATTTTTCGTATTTAACGAATCATCTAATGTTTTTCTATCTTGCCCTGGCGCCTCATACTAGTTGGATCTATCCCAACAGATACAACTTGTGAAGTCCTCCCAAATTGGATTGGTGGATTAATTAGTTTTGGTGGGCAAGAATGGCTGCAAATTCTCAAAAAAGTTCTTGTGATTGGAAAGTGGTCTTTACAGGCAGATGTTTTTTATTGTTGAAAACATCATGCAGAATCTGCACAAGGTACAAAACTAATATCTGCTCAAAACAAATATTAGACTAATTGAGAAAGCTATGCCTTAACCAAACGTGATAGATTTTACATGAGGCCAATTTAGTTAAAGAGTTTTAGGAAAAATGCAGGTCTTAATAAACTAATTAGTGATTCAGATTCAAGTTATAACGTAATGGTGGGCTTGATACTCGGCTGATCTGCTTAATGAGCATCTCTGGACAGAAATGGTTGGATATATATGATATATCTACTTCTTAGCTAACTATAACCAAAGAAACTACTGCGAATTGCATAAATCCGTTACTCTAGTCTTGACTTATGAGCTTACTCTTGCACTCTTGAGTTCAAGAACCGATCCAAAAGTTCTTGAATTCATGATAATAGCCCAAATTTAAATTTCGTTAAGTAGATACACTTAATATGCAAATATTTGTTTTTGTGCAGATTGGAAGAAGCATATGAAAGTTCTTTCACGTGTATTCTTCGACCACAAATTTTGCATAGATGTGCCTTGTAAATAATTATTGGATAAGCATGCTGGTTTGGGACTAATTTTCTACGTGATAGAAGAAACTGATGCTAGTAACCATCATGAAAAGCCAGTTCAAGATCTTGAATTGTGGTGGTGGCTCCAATGAAAGAGCGATGGTTCATGTAAATAGGTGGCATTTGGTTGAATAGGTGGCATTTGGTTGGACTTTAGATTTGATTCATTCAGAAACTTTCAAAGTTTGAATATGTGTATGGTCATAGATTTTGGAAAGTTGATGTGATGAAGATATAAGTGGAAATACTTGTATAAACGCGTTTTGGGTCTCACTTATGGATCAACTCAATATGATTGGTACAAACTAGTTGGTATGTTAGTTGATGTATTTTTTTTATATAAAAGTTGTTGTGTTTTAATATTGAATTGATATATGGGTGAGATCAAATTGAGTGTATATAAGTATTTCCATATTCAAATAGAAAGATTGTATGAAAAGGTAAAATTGCGTAATAATTGGCAGGAAACGATAGTAAGAAAAACGTGTTTTTGATATATGATTGTGTTTTGAAATAAAAATGATATATAAGATAAAACCTTTGAAGCCAAAAAGTGAAAGAATATAGTTCAAAAATGTGAAAGAATATAGTTCAAAAATTTATTAACAAACAAGAGGTTGGACGTAGAAATAATAGTTTTATGGGAAAAATCGAAGAAAATATAACAAATAATGAATTTTGGACCGATAAGCCATGTAGTAGAGGTTATAGATTCATTCAACTACATAGATTCATTCAACTACATATGAAGATTTAAAAGCAATACACGTGTAATTGAAGTATTACCATGAACGGAGCAAAGGAAAAAAAAAAGGGGGCGGAAATAATTTTTGTTTTTTTACTAATATTAATTTTTTTTTTTTGGGGCAGGTGCAGGGGCCGTCACGCGCACACACTGCCTCCGCCTCTGCGTATCGCATTTAAATTTTATTTTTTTATTTTTCAAAGTATATCACGTGTTATTTTGATATTATCCTGAAGAAAGCGCGTTTAGAGCATTTTAATCATACATCTGAAATATATTTTTTAAATATTCCAAATATGTGGTTGTGATGTCGTGTCCTTCAGGAGGCAATGACCGATATTAAAAAAAAGGTGAATATTGATGTTTGATTTTTTAATATATCTATCTTATTGTAAGATATATGAGATTAATAATTAACGGAGATGATTAAAGTACTTTTTATGTGAAATAAATGATAGATCCCAGCTCACACAATGCATGTACCATCATACTTTTATCAATTATTATGTAATGATTCATGAAAGAAAAAAATATACGAAATTAAACTTATTTATTAGTGCTCTTTTTAATCATGTCAATAATAAAAAGTATTTATGAAGAAACTTACATCAGCGATTGGGCTTTACTAATGGGTTATCTGTAGATAGTGTGGGGAGAAGTGGCGGTTGGCTTTACTTTGGAATGACGAGTGTGACGTGCATATTCAAACTTACAGTAAGGGACATATTGATACCATTATCACTTCGGCTCCTAATCTGAGATGGCGTTTCACATGTTTCTATGGCTATCCGGAGGGTAAATGCATTCTTGGCAGCTACTTCGGCGGTTAAACTCTTATTCTCATCTCCCATGGAATGTGATGGGCGACTTCAATGAGATATTGCAGCTTTCTGAAAAAGAGGGCTGGATCGTATGAGTTCTTCTATGGTTCATCACTCAGGACCCCCTTTTACTTACTCATGGCTTGATCTATTTTCGGATGCGGGGGTTCATCACTTAGATTATTTTGGTTCTGACCATCGGATGGTTCAACTTGTTCTTAAGGAAGCAATTGGAACCGATTTATTGCCAGGTGTTAAGCTCAGAAGGTTCAAGTTCGAACCCTTGTGGCGTTCACTCCGAGTTTCCTAACGTGATTACTAGTCTTTGGAACCTATTTTGTCCTAATTTACCTCAAACTAGTCAAGAATTTCATAATGTCTTGCGCTCATGGGGGGTTCAATTGTCTGCATGGCGGAGAGTTCACTTCGGTAATTTAATGAAAACTCAAAAGATGTTAGCTTTACTCAATAGTCAAGCTTCTGGAGTGCATAACCCCAATATTCAGACCACTGCAAAAAAAAAAAATCGATAAGTTACCAACTTTGCAAGAACACTTCTGGCATCAACGAGCTAGGGCCGATTGGTTAGCTGCAGGGGACTGTAACACTAAATACTTCCATCGTCGTGCTTCTCGACGTTACAAGAAAATTTTCATTTCAGATTGGAATCCAGACCTTTCGGGGTTAGAATGCATATTATCGGATCACAGGAGTACTCAGTTGGATGCCCCTTTTACTGCTGATGAGATTAAGCTGGCTTTATTCGCTATGAGCCCTTGGAAAGCTCCAGGTCCTGATGGTTTCCACACCGATTTTTTTCAGGAGCAATGGCCTCTCGTAGGATCGGTGACTTCTTTAATATGCTTGGGTATTCTAAACAACAGACAATCCTATGGGTTGCTTAATCAGACTCACATTGTCCTAATTCAGAAACATCAACATCCAACTATGGTTAGCCAGTTCAACCTCTAAGTATGTGCAACGTGTCACGCCCCGAGACCGGGATCGATAACACCGGCGTTGATTCCAAATACAATTGAAAATCAACAAGCCTCATAGTACAAAATTTAATACAACCAGTCTATTTATTCCATAAACATAAATGTTTTACAACTGAAAATAACACCATAACTTAAATCTTAACAGAGTTTAGCGGAAGCATAATTATGTAAAATCTTGAAATAATTGCGGTAGATCACCAACCCCAAAAGTTGTGTTGTTCTGCATCTTCGGTATCTGTCTCACTTTTATCTGGGGAGGGGATGTAAGGGGTGAGCGTTCTGGTTGACACTCAGTAAGCGGGGGCCAATCGAATATGCCAAAAACATATACTTATACAGATTTCAAAACAGATTTCAAAACATAAACTGATACACATAACAGAATTTTGCTTCTTTGAGTCATACCAAAAGCATCATATTAGAACACATGTCATATACTTATCAAATTAGATCGATCTACATAACATAAGGATTATAGAGGTGGCTCCTACGAATTCAAGAGGTGGCTCCCGTATGTATAGCACTTTGCCCCATTGGTTCAAGAGGTGGCTCACACGTACGTAGCACGTTGTTTCGCATAGCACTTATCTCCCGATATTCAGAATTTTCATGACATTATAGTTTTTTTTAAATAGTTCACATATTCGACTGTATTTTCGCAAGCATTCATATGTTATCAAAACGAAAGGATAATATAACAAAAGCCCACTTACTTGATTGTTTACGATGATTCTTTAAACTTGAAAGAGTATGGATCTACAACCTTCAAAAATCAACTTCTTTTCTTGCTAGAATATTTGATATTTTGAGAGTATTTGCTTTAAACTTTTTGTGTTTCTACTAATGAATCTAGCTTGGTATTTATAGAAGTTTTTCAAGAAAATATGTAAGCAATGACATCAAGTTAATATTATGTAATCAATGACATCAAGTTAATATTATGTAATCAATGACATCAACTTAATATTATGTAATCAATGACATCAAGTTAATATTATGTAATCAATGACATCAACTTAATATTATGTAAGCAATGATGTATTTAAGGATAGTTTAATTAAATTCTTGGTACCTAAATTCAATCTAACATGTTGTGGTATCATGTTGTGGCAATGTAACATGTTGTGGTATAATGTTGTGGCAATGTAACATGTTTGCAAGTGGTGATCATCACATTCTTCCCTCCTTATGAGGAGTTTCGTCCTCGAAACTTGAAACAGCTTGATCTTGGAACAGATAGAATATTTTTCTCGCATTTTCTCCTCTGGTTCCCAAGTGGCTTCTCTCTCTGTATGGTTCGACCATTGAACTTTGATATATGGAATGGTCCTTCGTCTCACTACTTGATCCTTTGAGTCTATGATTCGGATCGGAATTTCTTCATACTTCAGGGTTTTGTTCAAGTTTCCTTGATCTACTAAAGGTTCTGCTTCGAGTACATGATTTGGATCAGCAATGTACTTCCTTAATTGTGATACGTGAAATACATTATGAATTCTTGAGAGGCTTGGAGGTAGTGCTATTCTATAAGCTAAAGTTCCAACTTTCTCTAAGATTTCAAATGGTCCAACATATCTTGGTTTTAGCTTCCCTGCTTTGTCAAATCGGATGACTCCTTTCATTGGTGAGACCTTTACATAAACCTTGTCGCCAATCTCGAATTCTAACGGTCTTCGTTTCATATCAGCCCAACTTTTTTGTCGATTTTGAGCTGCCTTGAGCCTATCTCTAATGATTGTCACTTTGTCGATTGTGGTTTGTACAAGCTCAGGTCCGGTGATAGCTTTCTCTCCAATTTCATCCCAATATAACGGTGATCGACATTTTCGCCCATAGAGTGCTTCGTATGGTGCCATTCCAATGCTGCTATGATAACTATTGTTATAGGCGAACTTGATCAGAGGTAAGAGCTCACTCCAGTTTGCACTGAAATCTATAGTACAAGCTCTTAACATATCCTCGAGGGTTTGGATTGTCCTCTCTGTTTGGCCATCGGTTTGTGGGTGATAGGCCGTGCTAAGAGTTACCTTAGTTCCCATAGCTTGTTGAAAACTATTCCAGAAGCGTGACACGAATCTGGGATCTCTATCGGATACGATACTTATCGGGACTCCATGAAGTCGCACAATATTATCCATGTATAGGGTCGCCAGTTTATCCAAGTTATAATTCATACGAACTGGGATGAAATGTGCAGATTTTGTGAGTCTATCCACAATTACCCATATACCGTCATGACTTTGTCGAGACTTTGGCAATCCTACTACAAAGTCCATGGAGATATGTTCCCACTTCCATTCTGGAATTTCAAGAGGTTGAAGTAATCCTCCTGGCCTTTGATGTTCAGCTTTAATTTGCTGACAAACTAAGCATCTAGCGACAAATTCAGCAACATCTTTCTTCATTCCATTCCACCAGAAGCTTTCTTTGAGGTCTTTGTACATCTTTGTGCTTCCAGGATGGATGGAGAACTTTGATTTATGTGCTGTAATCATCACTTCTCGTCTAAGGTCCTTCACGTTTGGCACACATAACCTTCTTTTCATCCATAAAGTTCCATCATTGTCTGTCGTGAAATCGGGAAATTTTCCTTCCTTAACTTGTTCTTTCAGTTTAGTTAGGTTGGGATCCTGACTTTGCTCTAACTTTATCATTTCTCGGAGGCAGGGATAAGCTGAAAGAGATGCTAAAATCATCTTCCCTGTGCCCTTCCGACTTAGTGCGTCTGCGACCTTATTTGCTTTCCCTGGATGGTAGCTTATCGTAAGGTCATAGTCCTTCAATAGTTCTATCCATCGTCTTTGCCTCATTTTTAATTCCTTCTGGGTGAACAAATACTTGAGACTCTGATGATTTGTGAAAATTTCACACTTGGCACCGTAAAGGTAATGCCTCCATATTTTCAAGGCAAAAACTACGGCTGCTAACTCAAGGTCATGCGTAGGGTAGTTTTGTTCATACGGTTTGAGTTGCCTTGATGCATAGGCAATCACTCTTCCTTCTTGCATGAGCACACATCCTAGACCTTCTTTTGATGCATCGGTGTAGATGGTAAAACCCGTATTCTCAGTTGGCAATACCAATACAGGTGTAGATGCAAGCTTCTTCTTTAAAGTCTCGAAACTCTCCTCAGACTCCTTACTCCATATGAATTTGGAGTTCTTTTGTGTGAGTTTTGTAAGGGGTATGGCTATCGAGGAAAATCCTTCAACAAATTTTCGATAATAGCCAGCTAATCCTAAGAAACTTCGAATTTCCATAACAGTCTTTGGTCTTGGCCAGTCCATAATTGCTTCCACTTTCTTAGGATCTACGGACACGCCTGCTTCAGAGATGATATGCCCTAAGAATGCAACGTTGTCTAGCCAAAATTCGCATTTCTTGAACTTGGCAAAGAGTTCTTTCTCTCTTAAGGTCTGTAGGGTAAGACGAAGATGTTCCTCGTGTTTCTCTTTACTCGGGGAATAGACCAGAATGTCATTGATGAACACTACCACGAACTTGTCCAGGAATGGCTTGAATACTTGATTCATCAAGTCCATGAATGCGGCTGGAGCATTTGTCAGACCAAATGGCATCACTGTGAACTCGTAATGCCCATATCTTGTTCGGAAGGCAGTCTTCGAAATATCTCTTGCCTTAATCTTGAGCTGATGATAGCCCGATCGTAGATCAAGTTTAGAAAAGACTTTAGCTCCTTTGAGTTGATCGAATAGGTCGTCTATCCTTGGGAGAGGATATCTATTTTTGATTGTGATTTTATTTAATTCTCTGTAATCGATACACAATCTCATACTCCCGTCTTTCTTTTTTACAAATAGTACTGGAGCTCCCCATGGAGATGTACTTGGTCTGATGTGTTTCTTGTCCAAGAGTTCTTGCAGTTGTTCTTTTAGCTCTTTCAATTCAGCTGGAGCCATTCGATATGGTGCCTTCGAAATGGATGTAGCGCCTGGCACCAAGTTAATCTCAAACTCTATTTCACGATCCGGGACTACTCCGGGGAGATCATCTGGAAAAACATCCGGAAATTCTTGTGCTACCGGAATATCTTCTAGTCTGAGTTCAGCTCCTTCCGTGACTTTGTTTATCATGGCTAGGTAAATTCTCTCACCGCTTCTCATGGCTTTCCAAGTTTGTGAAGCAGATAAAAGAACTTTACGCTCTTTTGTATTGCCACAATATAAGATTTCTTCTTGGTCTGGTGCTCGTAGTTTGACTTTCTTATTATGGCAGTCAACTAAGGCGTGGTGTTTAGATAACCAATCCATTCTTAGGATAGCATCAAACTCCACCATGTTGAGTTGAATCAGATCGGTGTTGAACTTTTTGTCACTTATATGAATGTTGCATCCTCGATGAATACTATGTGTTTCCAAGGTTTTGTTAGCAGGAGTTGCTACTCTATATGGTTCACTAAGTATGTCAGGTACAAGCTTTAACTTCTTAGCAAACCTCTTAGATATAAACGAGTGCGTAGCACCACAATCAAACAGCACATAAGCAAGCAATTTGTTGATTAAGACAGTACCTGCCACAACGTCATTGGCATTATTCGCCTCATTCTGTGTCATGGCGAACACCCTGGCATTGGGTTTTTTTGGAGGGATGCCATTGCCTGCTCCAGTCCCCTTCTTCTCAGTCTCAGGGCAATTAACAATTCTATGTCCAAACTTCCCACATCGGAAGCAAGCACCACTTTGTCTACGACATTCCCCAGTATGTGCAAGATTATGGGCACTTTGGGAATTCTTTGTTGTTTGGGGTAGATGTAGATCCCCTTTGTTGATTATGAAACTGATTTGGCCGTTTGAACTTCTGGCCATTGTTAGAGGGCTGATGAGGGAGAGGTCGTTTGCGCTTGAACTCTTCTTCTCGGCGGTGTATGTCAGACTCGGCCTTGATAGCTGCTCCCATCACATCCTCAAAGTTGCTGGTATCCAACACTGCTAATGCTGATTGGATCCGATTGTTCAGACCCTTCTTGAAACGGTGTAGCTTTAAGTCATCATCTGCCATAATGGTTGGGGCGTAAGTTCCAAGAGAATGGAATTTTGAGGAATACTCTACCACTGACATTCCTGGAGTTTGTGTCAGGTTATCAAATTCCTCCAACTTTTGGAGTTTAATGGCTGCTGGAAAGTATTGTTTTAGAAATGCACCACGGAACCTTTGCCAAGTGATTGGTCCGGTCACTTCCATCGAGGGTGACATACTATCCCACCACTTATTTGCATCGTCAACAAGAAATGGCGATGTAACTTCCACTTTGATTTCTTGAGGCACTTCCAGTAGTCTATGATGTTTCTCTACTTCTTTCAGCCAATGCTGAGCCACTTCTGGTTTTGAGTTCCCATCGAATGTTGACATTCGATTCTTGCGAAGAGACTCATAATGATATTTATCCCATGCGGCTGAGGCTGAGGCTGTGGTTGTGCCTGATTAGCAGTTGGGTTAATAATCCCCTGAAGAGTAGTGGCTACTATGGTAGCTATGGCCATGAAGTCTTCACGGCTTAAACCCGTTTTTGGAGATTGTGGTGGATCTTGGCTTCCTCCAGCTTCATTATCATTATTGCGTGGAAATCCATATCGTGGATTGCGGTTGTTACGGGGTGGTCGTCCAGCCATGTCCTACAATTTCACACATTTGTAATTTTGGTCCAAAAGTAATTCTCCCACATCGAGTCATTCATCAATCCAAGCCTCAATTTTATTATAAATAATGGCTTGATGCTGAGTTGAAAATCACACCTCGAAAATCTTCTTTGTTATCATTTAGTGTTTGGTTTCAGTAATTACTACTGAGACTGAACTTTTTAGTCTAAAGTTTGGCTAGAAGCAAGGGTGGTTCATCTGGACGAAGGCGAGCTTCAAAACATGTCTGAAGAAACCCCAATGTTTTTAATTTTGTATTTTATTTTGCAGTTTATTGTGTTTTCATGTCTGTTGGTGATGTCGTTTGGAAATGTAATTTTATTTATCATGAGTTTATTTCTTTTTGTATTGTGGATCAGATATGTAATATTTTGAATTAAATATTCAGTTTGTAATGATAATTATATAAAAGAAATAAAGGTTCCACACCGCTAATATTGCAGTTATAAATTACACTCCTCTAAATTTATGTTAATAAAGATTGTCGATTTGCAAAACGTTCATAGCTTAAAAATATTGAAGAAATTTGAAAAGTTTAAGGTCATTCTTACAAGCGAAACTATATGGTAATCATATAGATTTGTCAATGACAAATGAGTTTAAAAAATAAATTTGTGGGGAGAATACGCTAAAAGAAAGTTTTAATGAAACATATAACACTAATATCTAAAAGTTTAGTCTATTCTTATTAACCAAAAATTTATGTAAAACAGAACATGAATAATCATAATCTTGGTGTATTTTGAAAAAAATTATGTTCAAGTTATTGAGTGATAAATCTCAAGCTTTTTATAGGCTAATGGGCGCAAAAATTACGATTCAAAATTCTGTCAATCCGGATCTGAAATTCAAAATTGGCCAAGGTATTTTAATAAGCATTATATGAGTATCATAAACCCAGAATTAATTTGAAAATGGTGTTCGAATTTGAGAGAAATCGAAACTCAAAAATTTCAAAATTTTAGGGTTCTATGGCGTGAAATTTGATTCAAAATTGAGCATTTTAATTTGTTTGTAAGAACGATATGATAGAGGGATTTTAATACCCATATAATGACGAGTATAAAAACGAAATTAATTAAGATTTGGCGTTTGAATGGTCGAGAATTTTATCGAATGAAGTTTCGCCAGTTAGGGTTAGGGTTAGGGTTCTTCAATGCTCGGCTTCCATCGATCAATTGGACATCTTCCGGTAGTTGGAACTTGGAAATTGTAGAGGGCTTTTGTATTAGAGTTGATTCCGGTTACAGTGATATGCCCGATTGGACCATCGGCGGTCGGAGACGGCGCATCGGAAAAATGACGTCTTTGTTCATGCGTGAGTTGTTATCGGCGATTTGGCCGGGAAATCGTAGTCCGTTCGGTTCGATTCTTGTTGTAGCGTCTTCGTCTCGTTGAGGCGTTCATGGTGACGGGTCTACTTTCAGGTAAGGAGTGGCGACGTCGGCGGCGATATGGAATAGGCAGTAGGCAATTTCAGTTTTTTTTTATTATTCAGACTGTCATTTTGATCCCCCAAACTGATTATTTAGATTTAATCAGTTGGTCTATTGGATCCAGAATTCATATTCCGGTTAATTTGTATCAACCAGAAATGTTTTCCCAGCAGGATTATGGAACCTGGTTTAGCTCTGATACCACTTAAATGTCACGCCGCGAGACCGGGATCGATAACACCGGCGTTGATTCCAAATACAATTGAAAATCAACAAGCCTCATAGTACAGAATTTAATACAACCAGTCTATTTATTCCATAAACATAAATGTTTTACAACTGAAAATAAAACCATAACTTAAATCTTAACAGAGTTTAGCGGAAGCATAATTATGTAAAATCTTGAAATAATTGCGGTAGATCACCAACCCCAAAAGTTGTGTTGTTCTGCATCTTCGGTATCTGTCTCACTTTTATCTGGGGAGGGGATGTAAGGGGTGAGCGTTCTGGTTGACACTCAGTAAGCGGGGGCCAATCGAATATGCCAAAAACATATACTTATACAGATTTCAAAACAGATTTCAAAACATAAACTGATACACATAACAGAATTTTGCTTCTTTGAGTCATACCAAAAGCATCATATTAGAACACATGTCATATACTTATCAAATTAGATCGATCTACATAACATAAGGATTATAGAGGTGGCTCCTACGAATTCAAGAGGTGGCTCCCGTATGTATAGCACTTTGCCCCATTGGTTCAAGAGGTGGCTCACACGTACGTAGCACGTTGTTTCGCATAGCACTTATCTCCCGATATTCAGAATTTTCATGACATTATAGTTTTTTTTAAAATAGTTCACATATTCGACTGTATTTTCGCAAGCATTCATATGTTATCAAAACGAAAGGATAATATAACAAAAGCCCACTTACTTGATTGTTTACGATGATTCTTTAAACTTGAAAGAGTATGGATCTACAACCTTCAAAAATCAACTTCTTTTCTTGCTAGAATATTTGATATTTTGAGAGTATTTGCTTTAAACTTTTTGTGTTTCTACTAATGAATCTAGCTTGGTATTTATAGAAGTATTTCAAGAAAATATGTAAACAATGACATCAAGTTAATATTATGTAATCAATGACATCAAGTTAATATTATGTAATCAATGACATCAACTTAATATTATGTAATCAATGACATCAAGTTAATATTATGTAATCAATGACATCAAGTTAGTATTATGTAATCAATGACATCAACTTAATATTATGTAAGCAATGATGTATTTAAGGATAGTTTAATTAAATTCTTGGTACCTAAATTCAATGTAACATGTTGTGGTATCATGTTGTGGCAATGTAACATGTTGTGGTATCATGTTGTGGCAATGTAACATGTTTGCAAGTGGTGATCATCACACAACGTCAATTTTAAAATTATAGCCAATGTGCTTGTTGGGTTTTGGCCCATTACCCTATTATTATTTGTTGGGCTTTTGGCCCCTCTTCTTGTGCCTTATCCGCCCCCCTCTTTCATCTCCCACTCTTCACCCTTCACCTCCCATTCCAGAAGCTTCGTGTCTCCTCGGCTGGCTCCAGAATCTTGGGACTTGCTCCCTCCTCTTCGTCTCCCTCGGTGCTATTAAGTTGGCTTGGTTCTAATGATGAGGTAACACTCTGAAAACCCAAAAATCCTTAGTGTATTTTCGTTGCCCCCCCTTTCCTTCGTGTCCCTGCCTTCCGCGGTGGTTGGCCGTGAGTTTTGTGCTCCGGTTGTAAGTGGTTCAGACGCTGGCCGTGTGTGTGTTAAGCTTGGTGCTTGTGTGGTTGTGTGCTTCCGACAGCGCTTGGCAGTGTTTGGGCAGTGTCCTCGGGCAGTGCTCTCGGGCAGTGTGTGTCTCCATCTGTTGGATACGATACATTGGTTCCCCGGTGACGACGTTGATAGGATACCCAGCTCGACCTGAGCCATAATTCCTAAACTCTTGTTTGCATTTCAGTTTATTGATTTATATTGAAATTGTATACTGTGAGTGCTCTGTTTCTTGATTGCAGGTTTCCAATCGGGATTGAAAGCGGAACGTACACCTTACAGTGGTATCAGAGCGTTCCGTGCCTGGTGGAGTGCTCGGTTGACCTCGGGCAGTGCTCTTTTGGACTCGGGCAGTGTTCGGTGGACTTCGGGCAGCAGCAGTAGGCTTCGGGCAGCGGCAGGAGTGCTCGGGCAGACCTCGGGCAGCGACTGGTGTGCTCGGTGGTCTCGGGCAGTGCTTGGTAGGGCTTCGGGCAGCAGCAGTGGGCCTCGGGCAGCAGCTGTAGGCTTCGGGCAGCGGCTGGTGAGCTCGGGCAGCTACTGGAATCTCGGGCAGATTCCGGGCAGGCGCTTCGGTGCTTCAGGCAGTGTGGTTTCGTCACCCAGAGCTTTGTCTCTGGGTAGTAAGTGATTATTCTACCCTTTAATCATTTTGCTATCTTGTTTTTAGGTGTAATTGTGTCCCTTACCCGTAGGAAAATCTCTATCTGAAGCCCCATGCTCGTACACCGTTGAGTGTATTGTGATCTTGTGGGTGATAGCGATTTTTCCTTCCCTTAGCTTGGTTAATTCTTTCATTGTGTTTTGTGCCTTGTGGTCCTTGCTTCTGCTGTTTGGTTTTTGAAATTGTGTGTGCCTCTCTGCTTAGTTGTGATGGCTTCAATTTCTGGATATAACCTTGAACCTTTTAATGGAAAATCTGATTTTTCTATATGGCAACAAAAGATGAAAGGAATTTTAATACAACAAAAAGTATTTAAAGCTATTGACGGTAATTGGGCTGAGAACATTACTACTGCTAAGAAACTTGAAGATGACGAATATGCTTATTCTTCTATTATCTTGAACTTGTCTGACTCTGTGCTCAGGAACTGTGGTAAACTATCATCTGCTAGAGAACTTTGGGAAAAATTAGAAGAAATGTTTACTGAAAAATCTTTGCCTAGTAAACTTTTCTTGTTGGAAATTTTTTTCAGATTCAAGCTAGACTTGAACAAAGATGTAGATGAGAATTTAGATGTGTTTACTAAGTTAATTCAAGATATTAAATTGACAGGAGATAAGAACATTGACGACTATTCACCTATTGCTCTTCTAAATGCTATTCCTGAAAATTATAGTGATGTAAAATCCGCCATTAAGTACGGTAGAGATTCTATTACATTGGATACTGTAATGAACGGTTTGAAAAGCAAGGAATTAGATTTAAAAGTTAACAAAGGTAATAGACAATCCTCTGGTGAAGTTATGCATGTTCGTGGTAGATCACAACATAGGCATAATAACAATAACCAATATAAAAAAGGTGATAAAAGAGGAAAGAGTAAGGCTAGATCGAAATCTAGGTCTAGTAAAAGAAAATGTTACAATTGTGGGGACCCAAATCATTTCATAAAAGATTGCCCTAAAAAGAAGAACCAGAATAAAAATGGAAATCAGACAAGTGAACAAGCGAACATTGCTTCTACCTCTGGGGAAAACATGGGGGATATTTTTATGGTGACTGAATTATGTGATTCTGTGAACTCTGTGCTTTCATTACCTGTGTGTGAAAATGAATGGCTTGTTGATTCAGGTTGCACTTATCACATGACACCACTTAAAAATTTGTTTTCTAGCTACAGAGAAATTGAGCATGCTTCTGTTTCTATGTCCAATGAGAAATTGTGTAAAGTTTCTGGTATTGGTGATATTTGTCTGAAATTTGAATCTGGTTATTCTGTGACTTTGAAAGATGTTAGACATGTTCCTGCTTTGTGCAATAACTTGATGTCCTGTGCAGCTTTAGAGTCTGATGGTTATGAGGGTAAATGGGGAAATGGTTGCATGAAAATTATGCGGGGGTCTTTGGTAGCTTTTAAAGCTGAGAATATGAGGAATTTATATGTTTGCAAAACAGTCTGTGATAAAATCTGTGCTAATTCTGTGTCAGATGATTTAACTGATTTATGGCATAAAAGGTTAGGTCATATGAGTTCTAAAGGATTAGAGATTTTACACAAGGATGGTTGTTTTGGTAGGGATAAATTGTCTTGCATGACTTTTTGTGATTCCTGTGTGTTAGGCAAACAACAAAGAGTTAAATTCACTATCTCCCCTTTCCCCAATGTGACTAAGTGTTCTGATATACTTGAATATCTGCATGCTGATGTTTGGGGACCTTCACCTGTCCCAACTCAAGGTGGTAATAGGTATTTTTTGTCTATCATTGATGATTACTCTAGAAAAGTGTGGATTTTTCTAATGAAGAATAAATCTGATGTTTTTGATAAGTTTAAAAACTGGAAGATTTTAATTGAAAACCAAACTGGAAAAAACATTAAACGGCTTAGGACAGATAATGGAATGGAATTCTATAATATCTTGTTTGATGACTTGTGCTGTGAATCTGGGATTCTGAGACACAAGACTGTGCCCTATACTCCCCAGCAGAATGGTGTTGCTGAGAGGATGAACAGAACTTTACTCGAGAGAGTTAGAAGTATGCTTGTATCTTCTGGACTCTCAAAGAAGTTCTGGGGCGAAGCTGTCGTGACAGCTTCTTATTTGATAAATAGATCCCCTTCAGTGCCTTTGAATGGTAAGTGTCCCGAAAGTGTTTTTTCTGGTAAGCAATTAGATTTTTCAAATCTGAAAGTGTTTGGTTGTTCTGCATTTGTGCATAGGAAATGAGACAAACTTGAACCTAGGTCAGTTAAGTGCGTCTTTCTTGGTTATCCTGAGGGTGTAAAAGGATATAGGCTGTGGTTAAGATGTGAACCTGGTTTTAAAACTATTATAAGTAGGGATGTCATTTTTAATGAATCTGAAATGCCTTGCTTGCTTCCATCTTTGCCTGAATCTGACTGTGTGTCTGAGGCTACACCGAGCAAGGTGGAGTCTTTGCCTATTGTTACCCCTGTTATTGAAAACGATGTGCTCCCTAATATGAATCATTAGAACTTGCCTGTTAATGAACCTGATTTGCATGAAAATGTTGACGAACATGTGCATAATGAATTGGTTGCTGATGAACATGAAGATCTGCATGATTATATGTTGACTAGGGATAGAGTTAAGCGAAATGTGAAACAACCTGCTAGGTTTAATGATTTTCACCTCACATCGCATGTTTTCAATATGTTTGAGTCTATTGATAATTGTGAGCCTAAGACCTATAATGAAGCTTTGAAATCTAAAAATGATGTGCATTGGCTTAGTGCCATGAAAGATGAAATGCATTCTTTAGTTGTGAATCATACATGGACTCTTGTACCTAAACCTGTTAATTGCTCTTTGGTAGATTGCAAATGGTTATTTAAGGTAAAGAATGAAGTTGATTCTGTTAGATATAAAGCTAGGCTAGTTGCAAAAGGTTTTACTCAAAGAGAGGGTATTGACTATACTGAAATCTTTGCTCCTGTTGTTAAGTTTACTACTGTGAGAATTTTATTATCACTTGTTGCTCACTTTAATTGGGAACTTAAACAGATGGATGTTAAAACCGCTTTTTTGCATGGTGACTTAGATGAAAAGATTTTCATGAAACAACCTGATGGTTTTGTTGACTCAAAGAACCCTAATCATGTTTGTTTGCTTAATAAATCTTTGTATGGCCTAAAGCAGTCACCTAGGCAATGGAATAAGAAGTTTGATGAATGCATGCTTACCTTAAAATTTAAAAGAAGCTCTTTTGATCATTGCTTGTATTTTAAGGATAAAATGCCAGTGCCTGTTTTCTTGTTGATTTATGTGGATGACATGTTGATTGCTAGTCCTTGTCTGAAATCCATTGAACATATTAAGAACTGTCTAAGTGATAAATTTGATAAGAAGTTCTTAGGTGATGCTAGTAGAATCCTAGGCATGGACATTGTTAGAGATATGAAGGAATCTACTCTCTGGTTAAAGCAAACTTCTTATGTAGAGAAAATTTTAAAGAAATTTTCCATGTTTGATGCAAAACTTGTTAACGTGCCCTTAGCTGCTCATTTTGTGCTAAGTAAAGATCAAAGTCCCAAAACTGATGCTGACTTTGATGTCATGAAAAATGTACCGTACTCAAATGCTATTGGTTCTATAATGTATTTGATGGTTAGCACTAGACCTGACATTGCTTATGCTGTTAGCTGCTTAAGTAGATATATGTCTAATCCTGGTGTGGTACATTGGAATGCTGTTAAGTGGTTGTTGCGATATTTGAAAAACTCTATGCATTATGGCTTATGTTTTTCTAAATATGCTGATGGTGTTAAGTTGAATGGTTATGTGGATTCTAATTATGCGAATGATAAGGACAATAGAAAATCTACTACTTCTTATGTTTTTACTTTGTGTGGAGCATGTATAAGTTGGAAATCGCAGCTGCAGCATATCGTTGCCTTGTCAACAACGGAGTCTGAATATGTTGCTGTAACAGAAGCTTTGAAGGAAGCTGTCTGGCTGAAAGGTTTGATCTCTGAACTTAGCTTGCTTGAAGGTAAGGTAGAGGTATTTTCTGATTCTCAGTCTGGTATTCAATTGTGTAAGAATCCTGTTTTTCATGACCGGATGTTAGATTTCATTACATTAGGGATGTAGTGGCTAAAGGATTTGTTAATCTTGAAAAGATTCCTTCTGAATATAATCCTGCTGATATGGGAACTAAGTGTTTACCTATTTCTAAACTTCAATCATGTCTTAAAAATTTGAATTTTGATACAGGTGATTGATTACTGGTGTTAACTATTTTGATAGTATATAACTGCTGTGTGTGTGTTATAGTATTGTTACCCCGGTTATTGACTTTAACCTCCTTTGTGTTGGTTATTGTCTGTGTTCTTTGTCTGTGCTGTGTGCTATGACAAGAACTTGGTCCACACAATGCTTTGTGTGTTGTGGGGACCCTTTGGGCGATGATGAGTCATCTATTGGGTTTTTCTTACGCCGAGGTGGAGCCGGTATTGTGCCAAGGTGGAGATTTGTTGGGTTTTGGCCCATTACCCTATTATTTATTTGTTGGGCTTTTGGCCCCTCTTCTTGTGCCTTATCCGCCCCCCTCTTTCATCTCCCACTCTTCACCCTTCACCTCCCATTCCAGAAGCTTCGTGTCTCCTCGGCTGGCTCCAGAATCTTGGGACTTGCTCCCTCCTCTTCGTCTCCCTCGGTGCTATTAAGTTGGCTTGGTTCTAATGATGAGGTAACACTCTGAAAACCCGAAAATCCTTAGTGTATTTTCGTTGCCCCCCCTTTCCTTCGTGTCCCTGCCTTCCGCGGTGGTTGGCCGTGAGTTTTGTGCTCCGGTTGTAAGTGACGCTGGCCGTGTGTGTGTTAAGCTTGGTGCTTGTGTGGCTGTGTGCTTCCGGCAGCGCTTGGCAGTGTTCGGGCAGTGTCCTCGGGCAGTGTGTGTCTCCATCTGTTGGATACGATACCTTGGTTCCCCGGTGACGACGTTGATAGGATACCCAGCTCGACCTGAGCCCTAATTCCTAAACTCTTGTTAGCATTTCAGTTTATTGATTTATATTGAAATTGTATACTGTGAGTGCTCTGTTTCTTGATTGCAGGTCTCCAATCGGGATTGAAAGCGGAACGTACACCTTACAGTGCTGGCCAATCGGCTTAAGGAAGTTATGCATGCAATAGTCTCTCCGGAACAAAGTGCTTTTGTCCCATGACGATTGATTACGACAATATTATGATTGCATTTGAATGTTCGCACACTATCCGTCGGCGCAACAGAGGAATACATGGTCTTATGGCTTTAAAGCTAGATATTAGTAAAGCGTATGACAGGGCTGAATGGGGCTACCTCGATGTTGTTATAGCACAGTTAGGCTTTTTCTGAGAAATGGAGGCTTTTGATTTTAGCCTATTTGCGATCAACTAAACTTTCAGTCTTATTGAATGGTGTGCCTACTCGGAGTTTTGATCCCACCAGGGGATTGCACCATGGCTGCCCACTCTCCCCTTTTCGGTTCCTCCTTTGCTCTGAGGGTTTATTGGCGTTGTTACGTAATCATGTTTTGGATGGTAGCTTGCATGTTATTAAATGTGCACGTTCTGTGCCTTCCATATCTCATTTACTCTTTGCAGATGATAGCCTAATTTTGGTCTCTACTGCTATCTCCAATTGCATCTCAATTCGGAATATTTTATCTCAATATGCTAGTGCATCAGGTCAGTCCATAAACTTTGCTAAAATCATCAATAACTTTTAGCCCTAATATGACTTTATCACAGAAAGCACAGGTTTTCCAAACTTTGGGTATGCAACCAACAGAATCTCATGATTTATATTTGGGGCTCCCTGCCTTTGTGGGGCGAAGCAAACGTCGGGTTTTTGAGGGGTCAAAACATCGTATTTGGATGAAAATTCAGGGATGGAAACATTGCCTTTTTTCTGCAGGGGGTCGAGAAGTTTTAATTAAAGCTGTGGCTCAAGCCCTTGCAACATATACGATGTCCATCTTCAAGTTACCCAATGGCGTTTGCCATGCCATTCAAAGTATTATCGCAAATTTTTGGTGGGGTAATCAACCAAACCAAAAATGTATTCATTGGGTGAAAGGTTTGACGCTGAGATCATCTAAAGCCTCGGGGGTATGGGTTTTCGTAACATCCAGGAATTCAACAAAGCTCTTATTGCTAAACAAGGATGGTGCTTGCTTCAGAACTAGGATTCTCTGGCTTCTCAATATTTAAGGCAAAATATTACCCATCCTCCTCCTTTTTGAATGCTTCTTTAGGCAATCACCCCTTATACGTGTGGCGTAGTCTGCGTTGGAGTAGTGACTTGCTCAAACTAGGGTTTGGTGGCGTGTTGGTACTGGTACTAATATTCGGGTTTTTAAGGATCCCTGGTTGCTTCGTCCTGTTTCTTTCCGTCCCATAACAGTTCCCTTAAGCAGCTGGGAGCATGTGAAGGTCAGTGACATCCGAGATTCTGAGGGTAATTGGGATTGGCAGGTCATTGATACTATTTTATGGCCTATTGATCATGATGAACTTTGGCGTATTCCTATTCAGTTTATGACTGGCAATGACAGATTGATATGGCATTATACGTCCAATGGGATTATTATGTTAAGTCATGATATAAGGTGGTAATTAGTGCCTTGATGACGAGTCAGTTAGGTACATCCTTTGACACTTCACGACTCTATCGTAAGCTTTGGAAGCTCCAATTACCCAGCAAGGTGAAGATTCATTGTTGGCGCATTATTCGAGAGGCTCTGCTTACTCGGTTTAATTTGGCTAAGCGTGGTGTTCTTGTGGACACCTCTTGTCCTTGATGTAAATCCTTGAAGATGGCCTCCATGCATTCTGGTTACGTAAAAGAGCCCGTAAAGTTTGGTCATCTACATCTCTATGGCCATTACTTTCACAATTTCGTGGTTATCCTTTTATTGATTTGAGGTATTGGGTGCATTGCAATGGTATGATGTTGGAATTACAGGTGTTTGCGCTGATTTGTTGGAGCTTATGGATAGATCGCAACTTCCTTATCTTCGAGGTCGGTTAGATTCGGTGATGCAAGTAGTTCAACGGGATTCTTGTTTGAGGGTTCAATATCTCACATATCCAATATTTCACCATGCTTATCACACCTTCTAGACAGTAATTTTGAATGGACTGCACCATCTTCTGGTTTAATAAAGATTAATATTGATGCTTCTGTTATTCCTGGAAGCAGTTTTATAGGTGTTGGTGTGGTTATTCGGGACTTGCAAGGAGTGGTTTTACTTGCGCATGCTAATCGGATTTCTGGCTTTTTTAATCCCCATCTTACCAAACTATTGGCAGTTTATGAAGGCATTATGATTGCTCGACAATATCATTGGTTCAATGGCATCATTGAGTATGATGCATTGATGGTCATCCAGGATATTCTTGGATCTACGCCCACTCATACAGACTTCCCGGTTATATCATCTGTTAGATCTGTTAGAAGGTTTATTGACAGGGATAATGATTTTGTTATCAACCATTGTAGACGCTCGATGAATGCTATGGCTCACGCTTTAGCATATAGAGCAGCTATTTCAGGGCAATATCAAGCATCTTTGGACTCTTGTCCATTGTTTTTGCAACCCTTTGTTTTCAAGGATACGTTTACTCTTTTCTAAGTTAATATATTTTCTCTTTGTTCAAAAAAAAAAAACCGATTATATCTTACAAACACAAGGATACTTATTTAATTTTCTTATTAAATCAAATTACAAAATAATAAATAAAAAGCGTAGCAATAAAATATTAAGGGCATGTTTGAAGTGGATGATAAGGTTATGATGATTTACCTATTAATTTAATCCAAGCAAAATGAAATATATGAGATTGTTCAACTTCAAATTTTGAAATTTCCTCCAAAAATTTCAATTTAACTCTTACAACTTAATCCCAAAAATTTAAAATTCATTCAAAAATTTAAACCTCCCTGGATATTTCAGTCATTACAACAAACAATAAAATTAATACATCATTTTTAAATCATATCAAACACCATATAATTTTACAAACTATGTTATTTATCATCATCTTATAATTTTAATAACTATCATAATTATCATATATCTAGCTTCAAAATGCACTTAACCGTTTAAAATGGAGCTTATTAGTTTATTATATATAAAAGGGATTAAATGATTTTATTTTTCTGGCATAAAATAAATAGTAAATTAAATAGAACCACGACATCCAATGACCAATCCATTCTTCACTCTTGTCGGCAGCAAAATATTTTGAAGTCAACTCCAACTTTACTCTTCAGAAGTTCACTTCGAAGCAGCAAGAACACAGCAATGGGCGGCGGTGAATACCCGGTCCCTATTAACCCGCTCCGTACCCGAATAGGATGGATAGGTATCGGAGTGATGGGCGCCGCCATGGCCTCCCGCCTGCTCTCCGCCGGATACTCTCTCTCAATTTACGCCCGCTCACCTTCTAAAGCCGCCGCCCTGCTCTCCCTCGGAGCCCACCTCGCCAACTCCCCGGCGGACCTCGCTGCCTCCGCCGATGTCATTTTCACCATGATAGGCCATCCTTCAGACGTCAGAAATCTCGTTCTCGATACCCTTATGCCTTCCCTGAAACAGAACACAGTCATCATAGATCACACCAGCAGCCACCCAGCACTGGCAAGGGAAATTCACAATTCCGCCAACCGGAGACACTGTCATTCCATTGATGCCCCTGTCTCTGGAGGAGACATGGGCGCCAGGGAGGGGAAGTTGGCCATCTTCGCAGGCGGAGATGCTAACGTGGTCGAATGGTTGAAACCATTATTGGATTTACTCGGGAAGGTTACGTACATGGGCAGCGCGGGAACGGGGCAGAGCTGTAAAATAGCGAACCAGGTAGTTGTCGGCGGGAGTTTGGTGGGATTGAGTGAAGGGCTTGTCTTCGCCGAAAAGGCGGGGTTGGATAGAAAGAAGTTCTTGGGGGCGATAAGGGGCGGCGCAGCTGGGTCAATGGCGCTGGAATTGTTTGGAGAGAGGATGATTGAAAGAGATTTTAGGCCTGGGGGATTTGCGGAGTATATGGTGAAAGATTTGGGAATGGCGGTGGATGTGGAAGAGGAGGGAGAGGTGGTGGTGTTGCCCGGAGCGGCGTCGTGGAAACAGTTGTTTTCGGGGATGGTGGCGAATGGAAATGGGAAGTTAGGAACACAGGGAGTCATCACTGTCATAGAGAGGATCAACGGCGTTAAGGATTGATTCTGTACATTTTTTGCAATTTGCAGTGTTTCTTATATCATGTTGTGTGATCTTTCTGATATACTATTGGATTTTGCATTACATTTTAACTGTCTCGTTTTTCAGTCTTTTTAACTTGCTTCTGGCACCTATACTTATTTTGGGGCAAGTCCGTACACCCACACTTGATCCCATGCAATTTTCTCTTCTGGGTGTCAACTGATTTGTCTTTAACCCAATATTTTATGCTCCTTCATTCTTTGTGGAGAATGCTTTTGAATCTTGTGGGTGTCAACTGTCAAGTGATTTGTCTTAAACCAAGATTTTATGCTCTTTAACTCTGTGGAAATTTTTTTTTTTTTAGGAGCTAAATCAATCTGTTAGCGTCAAACGTTACTCGTCGAGTCTGCCCAAAATGGACATGAACTCTTATACATCTCAACAAATCGAGATTCCTTGTGGAAAATGCTTTTGAATTGATTGATTTGATTATAGTATAGAAATTAGAATACTTAATTTATTTCTCAAATAAAATAATTTTTAGACCATTAATCATTCATAATCTATTAATTTTGTTTTTTTTTTCTTTTGCAATAGAGAACGCTATGGGACTTAAGTGCGAGCCACAAGGGCGGACCTATTAAGGGGCAAGGGGGGCAAGTGCCCCCCCTTGCCCCAAAAAAATAAATTTTTTTACTTAAAAAAAATAATTTTTTTTTTAAAAATTGTGATTTTATCCTAAAAAATTATAATTTGCCCCTTAAAAATTACATTTTGCCCCCCCTTAAATTATATTTTGACCTCTAAAATTTTTTTTGGCCTAAATTTTCTATTTTAAATTTCTTTTGCCCTTCCTTCCTAAAAATCCTGCATCCGCCACTGGCGAGCCAACTGCACCACCACCTCCTCTTCCTCAAGTATCTAAATGAATAAAATAATCACAATCATTTTAGGTTGTGTTTGGATTGAGAGATTTGATTTGGAGGAAGTGATTTGATTTGAATATGGATTTGAATAATGCATTTGAAATGACATTCATCTTAGGTGTTTCAAATCAATTATAATTACCATTACATTTATATAAACTAAGAAATGAAATCCACCCAACATAAATTCGTCCAAACAATCAAATGGATTTGAAATCTATGGCTTCAAATCCCTCAATCCAAATGAACACTTGAATTTTGTCCATCCAAACAACTCAAGGAATTTGAAATCTTGGATTTCAAATCCAGCATTTCAAAGCCATCGATCCAAATGCACCCTTAGTTTTTTTTAAAAAAATTGCATTTAATTATAGTTCATCCTAAGATGGTGTTGCTTTAAAACTAGTCTTTTGTAGAGTTCTCATCATTTTCATCTCCCAAAACCAAGATGTTTATGCATCCTATTGATCCGTTGAATAACAACAATGTTCTAGCTATTCTCTGCATCTCTACCCATTTGACACCACTACCAAGATTTAGTGCTTAGAATTTATCATTATAACTTTCAATATATTAGCAAATGTTCGGTCCAACAAAAGGTGAAAAAAACTACGTCATTCTAAAGACAGAAAATAGTATTCTACTCTTAAGTTATTGAAACAATGACCCAAAAGGTTTTCACCTGTGAATTTACATGCTATAAAATTACATATTTCTACTTCATGGAACCGTTATTCACAACACTTTATCGTGATTCATCCACAGGAACCTCAGAATATGTACATGAAAGGGTTTCTATATTGGTGCCGTTTTCCTTAGCCTTGGTCCATGATATTCTCCACAGCTGCAGTAAACTGAGCCTGGAGTGAAAAGGTGAAAAGCAAACACATGTAGATGGGATAAATAAGACTGAGCATGAATAAGCGTTAGCTAGTTGCTTTGCTGTAAGTGCATAGCTCAAGTCAAGAACCAGATATCCTTCCAATAACGATACAACACAAGATATGATATACCTTGTTCAATGCAAATCGCTGTCTCACCATCATTTGGGTGAAAGCCAAGTAGCCTAAAACTATGCTTTTAGGGGTGCAAACTCATACTTATGAATAGAAATGGTTATAAAAAGTATATTGGACCACATGATAAATAAAGACAGTCCCTCCTGTGCCAATCCATCTCAAGGAAAAGGAATGGTTTTAACAAACACATTAAGTGGGTTGCATTATTCTAGCTCAGTTCTATTCTAGCGTCTTGATATAATAATTTCCCTTGGTCTCAAAAGTCACTTTGTCAGTGATACTTAGGTACACAGTAAAGACTGAACATAGTTCCCAATTTCTGACAAATGTGCCTAACTAGCTTCAAGTCGATATAAACACATTCAAACGGTTGTGTGCATCTATAACCGACAGTGGTTCTTCAACACGCCACACTTGCACAACAAGCATGCAATTCAACTTGGTGTCCGATTTAGGTTCATAACTTCAAAATGAGATAAAACTGTATTCACCAACTATGAGTTATAATGGCAATTAGTAAATCCTCATTAAGTATCACAACCCCAAGGTTCAGGAAACTATAAAATTCTTTTCATGAACAAGAATTAGTCTCAAGTTCGCAGTATCTAAACACATCGTTGATAGAATTGAAATACCTTTCTTCTGTCACTTCCCTCTTTGCAAGCATTAGGGTCAAGAAAACAGGGACCATAGCAGCACATAAATGCTTGATCGTATGTCCACTCACAATATGATGAGTCAAACTATAGATTGGTTTATCGGCAGCTTCTTCAATCTTAGCTAGGAGATAAAATCCTGGAAATTATTTGATGAAATCATTGTAATCATATCAGACAACTTAAAGCACAAGCATTAGCAATTAACGACAGAAACCTGCTGCCCACAGCCAATAAGTGGAATGTGTGTACATAGGAGGTATCAATATAGCCATCAGTGGGATTGCAATGCAAGGCACAAACTGTACAACAGCGTAAGGACGGAGGTCATCAAAAAACCTACAAAAAGTTGTCGTCCATGAGAATCTCAAGAAATTAGAAAAAGTTAACTCTACAACATAATAATCGGTACAAGGTCTGCTTCGGTGACACAACGAGCATTTAAGACCTCCAAATGCCGCACCATTGTGACTCATATCGTATAAAGAGTTCGTGGCAGTGTCAAGATTCAATAAGTATAGATAATTACAAAACTTAATCCTACTTGATGATAGATTTTATCTTTCCTTAATATGTAAAATCATTTACACAACTAATTGCCTGCCTTATAAATTATGATTATGTAGGATCCAGGAAAGTGGCGGATCCAGAACCGCTACGTTAAAGGGGCAAATATGAAATTATCTCAAATTTTAAATACAAAATGTGAGTTATTAGATTATATTATAAAGTTCTTGACGGGTACACATATGTTAAAAGATTTAAAGAATTAGCTCATTTTATAGAGTGTTAAAAATTTACTTTCTGATCAAATGGACCTAAATTACCACTCAATCACTTATCCAGTTCATGTTAGTGCAATTGACTTTTACCAATCTTCTTGCAGGTTAAATATTACTTCTAAATTGTATAATATTTATAAATAAATCAACATTAAATTCTACGACTAATATAACACATGCACATTCACAATTTGGTGAAAAACAAAAGAATGTATTTATTATATAAAGAAACATAATCCTTCTATAACATAATTTATGTGGTTAGTGGCATAAATTCATAATTTTATTTCAAACATGCTATTGCACGATTTACAGATGCAATATTGCCTATCTTACATATTTAAGTTCATGGCGCTATGTTAAGTTACAATGTTGCCCCCTTAATGAATTTTTTGAAGTCTGCAATATCAATTTATATGTAGTTAGCAAGCATTTTTCAAAACTGAGAGTGGGAAGAGGCAACTTGGCTCGCCACTGATCGGCGGTAGATCATTTTATAAAAAGCTTTAGCTATTGAAAACAGTGTCATTCAAAGTTTTTTTTTTCAAAATGTGTAGCACCCCAAACGTACTTTTACCACTGCTGTATAGCCAACCACTAGGACCACATGGAAATTAATGTTACTTAGCTTTCGTCCTCCCAATAAATCCTCCAACTTGCAACTTATAGCAACCAATAGCTATTAGAAACTTTGAGCGTGACATTTCAATTGACTCACAAGCAATGGAACATCGAGATTGGGAACTGCGGCCATCCAACATATTACTAGTTAGGGAAAATTATTTTGATTAAAGAGAGGAAATGCTTACCTCCAATACAAAATGCTTACTACACCAGCCAAGATGAGAGGGATAATGGACAAAGTTCCCTTACGTGCATCTACTCTCTCAATAATAAAGATCGCAATAATGGACGTAAATGCCACAGTCATCTGTTAACATTATAGTTCGAGTGTCAAAGATTAAACTCACAATGCAAAGACAGTCAAATAACTGAAATGCAAGTCACTCAGTTGGCAGCACATAAAAACTCACAGGCAAACGGTCCCAGATAAGGCGAGAATCATCAGGCTTGAGGTGATAATAAGATGATCCAAAAGCAACAGCTGCCACACCGATGAAAAAGAATGTCCAACCACATAGTTCACCCTGCAAACTTTTGATACATCCATCCACACACAGAATTTCTATCACCCGTAAAACTTGATGTAAATGATCATCAAATGCATCCTACTTCGGGATGAAAAGAGAGAACATTCACATTACCTTAACTTAAAATAGTTCCCAAAATAGCAAAGTACCAGGCCGATTACACCAACAACTAAGAAGGGGAAATTGGAAATCACATTCAATGTATTCGGTATACCTGAAAAAACAAATAAAAAAACAACCCACTCCAAGGTTTAGACATATTTCATAATATTCATACCAACAATGGTTGTCTACTCTACTCTAACACAACAAAAAAAACCACATCCAATATGGAACTGCAAATTCAAGACTTGGCTTTAGTATCAATGCATTGCCTCCAACATCAGAAATAAACTACTACCAGATTTTAATGCAGAATCTAACTCTACCAGCTATTGTAGTAAAAAAAAGCAAGAGTACAAACTGGGGAGCAGCGAGCAATTTGCTTCACACGAAGTAAGCAAATTTTGAAAATTTAATATATAAACTAATCCAAATATTTAAGCTTTGACGTAGCAAAACATTTTGTTACTAAGCGCAAACAACGTTCATACAATTGACAAATTTATCAACACTTTGACCAAATAATTACAAGTTCTCCAGCAAAAAGCTAGAATATAAAAAGGCAAGTAACAATTCACAAGTCAAAGAAGAAGCAAACAAATCTATCCATCGAAAAATAAAAGCATAAGATCGAAACTGACCAAAAAAATTGCGTTGATCGGCGAAATCGTGGTACTCTTGAGACTGAGGAATTGCGGGAGTGATTAACATTAGTACAACGAAGCACACGGCTGCAACTCCCCAAATTAACGCCGTCCTTTTCCTCATCTCCTCGCGCGTGTAGAAATATATTAACAGTAGGGAATCAAATGGCTGAAAGAGAGGAAAGGGGAAAAATCGATCGCTGTAAATTCAATCGATGCGGGACTTTTGTTGGCAAAAGGGTGTTAAACTGTTAATTTCACATTAGCCCTTCAAAATATCATCTATTCTCACTTTGGCGCCAACTAATCAACTATGGACTATCAATGGTTAGACGGTTCGAAACTGACGGTTAGACGGTTCGAAAGAGCTCGACCAATAACCTTAATCTTCGTAGACGATTTCGATTACGGTTCGTGAACCACCGATTTACTGTTACGGTTATAGTTAACATCCGATTATCGTTACGGTTCGACCCCTGTATTTCAAAGAAAGTTAAATTTACATTATAAGATTTTAAATAAAATAAAGAGTTTGAAGATATTTTTCTAAATAATGATCATAAAATATAAAAAAACACAGTTAAACTTTAATATTTATATAGATTTGGATTGAGAAAATCATATTGATTTAACATATATTAAATTTTCTATAAATTTATTGTAATGAAGAAAATAATATAACCGCAAAGATGTAATTGACGAGTTGATAATTGAGAACGTTGTTGAAGTGATAAAGATGATGACGTTGAGATAACAATTATATTATATAGCTTCATTTTCGAAAGAAAACTTTTAAAACATCGATAACATTAGATGATTTTTATTGCGCTATGAGAAAACTACACAGAAGTTTTTGTTATGTTAAAAATAGTCAGAAATGAGATTTTAAGTGTGATTATCAATTTCAGCAATAAACAAATAACAATTAAGTCATTTTTATAATTGTTTCATATATTAATCATAAATATATTATGTATTAAGAATTTATTAATTAATTTATTTCATGTAGTCTATATAATTTTTTGTCTGATAAAGTTAGATAATTATTAATTCAATATACGTTGTTACTAAATCATGATAAGTCAAATCATTTAAAGATTTTTTATTAATTAATTGAGTATTAACTTTTCGAGTTTCTAGCAATTAAGATATATTTATTGAGTTATTATATATATAATGTAATACCAAATAATGAACACAAATACCTTGTAGCTCATTGGTAAAGTCTCAAACTTGTAGGTGAGAGGTCTCATGAGTTCGAATCTGGAAGCCTACAACTTATTTTAATATTTCAAAAAAATAATCTGCAAACAGGCCTGCGGTTCGCGGTTTTAAAAACCCATGAACCGGTTACTGTTCGGAACCCTCGAACCGGGTCAACATACGGTTCCGAGACAGGCCAAGGTTAATTCATAACCGTGGCCATGTCTACTATGGACACCATTTTATTTACTTACTAATTTATAACTATATTTAATATAAATAAATTATATTTTATGTTCAACTATAATATGCATGTAAAATAGGGCTGGTTAAGGGCTGAGTCAATCCGAACCCGACCCCAAAATGAACCGATTTGCCGGGTTCAAAACCAGAACCGGGATAACCGGTTTTGAACCGTTCCGAAATGGGTATGAAATCTATTCGGAGCGGTTTGAGGATTGGAACCTGTAGAGCCACCGATTCCAATCCTAATGGTTCCGATTCCGAACCGAAACCAAAATCGGAACGGGTAAGTTTTAAAAAAAATAAATAAAAAGTGTGCAACGACTGAAACAGCCGTTGCACAAGTTAACGTTGGCAGCGGCTATTTCAACCATTGCCAACGTTAAAATTTTACTTTTTTCTTTTTTGTTTTTTATAAAAAACAAAAACTATAAATACTTCTATCTTAACTCTTCAAAATTCATTCCTTCATGTTTCAACTCTCTTCAAAATTCCCAACTCTCATTCTCTTAAGTTCTATCTAATATTTTTCATAATCTATCAATTGTGCATTAATTATATAATAATGACATCTTCATCTAGAGATGTGTATGTGGTACAAGCTTCAAGCGTCGCTTCTGAATCGACATTCTCAACATATGGTCGAATTATTGGACAATACAGAAGTAGCTATCTAATGATTCATTATGCATGCTCACATTACTGAAAGATTGGTTTGAAGCACTATGTAAGAATAGAAGAGATGTGACGGTTGACGAATTCATAAATAATTATGACTAGCCAAAAGAAGAAAACGCCAAACAATACTTATCAACTATCAAGAGTGCTAAATATTTATGTTTTTATTTAAATTTTTAATTGTAATAAGTGTAACTATTATTTGTATAAGCATTTATATACCGGTACATAAACAAAAAAAAGAAGAAAACCAATCGCACCTGTTCGGATCGATCCAGAATCGGTTGGAAACGGAACCGGATCGGATCCGATTCTTTATCAGACCGGACCAGTTCCGGACAGGACTAGACAGGTTCTAACCGTTAAGCACCCCTGATGTAAAAGAAGTAGCTAATCAAGTAATCTAACTATTCATTAATAATTAATTTAAATCCTTTAAATATTTTGACAATAAAAATGTCCCTAATATATAACATGATAATTCTATAATCTACATGTTCTCGATAATTGAACGAAATTAAGAATGATTTGTTGTATTTTTTATTAGCTATTGAAATTTTGATTTAATTATCAAATATGTACAATATGATGTTACATTTGTCGCGTTATCCTTCTAGTCCTGGAGCGGTAGCAATATCATCAATCCAAAATCAACGATCTAAATTATATTTGGGATAGCGAGTTTCACATGTTCATATATAGATCTCATAATTCCAAATATATATAGATCTCATAATTCCAAATCAACTGATACCGTTGGATATGTCCTAAATTCCAGTTTGAATTTCAACTTTATAGCATGGCCTACTACATACTATCTTTTTTAATAAAAAATATCTAATTTATCCATTTAACTTTTTGTTTGAACTGCCAAAAAAATCAATATAATGGCACCCATTCCTCACTACTCATGACAATTTGGTAGTTATTAACATCTATTTTGGTTGTTCCTTATATTTGAATTTATTGTGTTGCCCTCCAGGCTATTGCCAGTCGCGAACGCATGATTTTGGGAAGGCGAAAATTTTAAAATATAAATTTTAGATCAAAAAAGTTTTAGGGATTAAAATATAATTTAAGGAGGACAAGTAATTTTTAAGGCACAAATTACAAATTTTTCAGGGTAAAATTATAATTTTTTAAAAAATAAAATTTAAGGTATTTTTTTTTTTGGGCAAGTGCCCCTTGTCCCCCAATGAATCCTCCCATTGCTGTAGTGCTTTTTAAACACTTCTTATGTTTTACAATATATATAGATAATGGTCTAGTCCCCCTACATGTATTGTGCTAATTTAAAGCAATAAAATAAGTGGTGATACACCATCTTTATTTAAAAAAAATAAAAAAACCTATTTCACCTATCATCTTTTATATCTTGTAATAGTTTTATTATACATTGCGTTTTTATTAAACTAGATGAGCAAAACATATTATTTTCTATACTTATTACTCTATTAAGATATATAGAGTCATGTGTAGCAAATATCTTAGTATTTCGAAATGTTTTTTTTACTTATTTTAAAATATCATTTTACAATAACTATATATTATATTTTAATTTTAAAAAATGCATCTTTCTTCATATCAATGGTATAGTCTCTAATTTCTTTATTGTATCTAATTGAAATTGAAGTGTAAAAAGTACTTTTTTTAGCATACTTTTTATTTTCACTATATACTCAATATTAAATAGCAAAACTTATATTTAAAATAAATTGTTATTTTTTATTCATAATCAAAATATTTTCTTTCTCATTAATAATTGCCATCATATATAATAATAATAATAATAATAATAATAAATAATTACATATCGTGTGTGTTATATAACGTAAGAGCACCTTAAAGTAATTTATTTCTTACATGGATAACAATCATTGTGAAATACACAAATTGCCCTGTCAACCCAATTTTTATTCTGAAATATATGAAAAGAACCTCATTTTCAAAATAATTTTCTTTTTTGCTTAATTTAATAAAAGATTTTTTCAGTATTTTTTATACAATGTTTTCATTATTTTTGACTCGGCCAATTATTCTTTACAACAATCTAATGCAGATAGGTTACATAACACCCGGAGACTCCTACTACATTATGTCATATTTACTTAAGTCACGTCGAATACATTTAGTAAACATGGGGAAATTCGACCCGAAATGGTCCACACCTTAACATACATTTAGTAAACATGGGGAAATTCGACCCGAAATGGTCCACACCTTAACATGTAGACTTCACGATTCCAAATCAAATTGAGTCGTTGGATTTGACCTTAGGACAGTTAAGGCTAGGTTCGACTTTTCCGATTAATTCTAATGGAATCATTAATTTCATCACCTTAGCCAACAAAGCAGCTTTTCTCTCAGGTCTTCCATATAGCCATCATCTTCACACCAGCTTCCGTTAATCTGAGTAAAGAAAAACATGAAGAAAAATAATATTAATATAAGTTTTCAGCTGCTATGACTTTAGAGATTTACATATTCAAATTGAACGGGTACCAAAAATTAGGTAAAAATGAAAGCTATATAAATGAGTAAAAGTATTTATTTCTCCATTATTTGTAATTAGATAATTTATAGAGCTTACATTATAAGTTACTAACTCCATAAGTGGGGTCTTTCTTTAATTTAATTTTGTTGCAGAACATGATCCGGTATATCTCGACTTTAAACAATAAAATTGTAGGGTTTTTCACAACGAACCCCTGTACATCCATATGATTTGAAAATAGATAACCATACTCTTGTGGTTTTCAAAATAGACAGTTTACCCTCAAATATTTTGAGACAGTTTACCCCCGTGATTTTTGAATAGGTGCAAAACATCAAGGTAGCGTGTTGTGTTTTGAAAACTATAGGGAGATACTAGGGGTAAAATGTATATTTTCAAACCAAATAGAGGTAAACAACATATTTACAAACAACAAGAGGTGGTGTACCTATTAGTGATACCACAAGAGGTATATCAGCATTACTCTAAATTATATACAAAAAATTTACTATCAGTTAATAATTTTAGGCAAAATAACCAATTTAGTCCTCTAAATTATCATTTTTTTGAGTTTTTATCCTCTAACTTGTTAAAATCGGGTCTTGTTAAAGTAACTTTGCATTTTTTATTTTACTACAATTTATTCCAAATGTTAACGTGGTGCATGATACTTCAACAATATTCGGTGTCAAATCAGCAATTTCACGCTTCACATAATCAATCCGTTGAAATATGACAAAAAAAAAAGGAAATTTGGTTGTACTATAACCAAATTTTGACTATTTAGAGGACCAAAACTAAAATAGGTCAAACTAAGGGCGAATTTGACTATTTTCACATTACTTAATTGCCATTAATTTTTTTTTGAGTGTTCTTTGATTAATTTCTAATCATAAATCCGATTGTGTTAAATCATTGATGCACAATTTCCATATTTTTCTAACAGTTAGTTGATTTTATCTTATAATTTATGAGTTCATATATCTTTATGAAATCCCGTGATAATCCTCATCAACCTAAAAGTAGATCGTAAACTATATTTCTACGTTTTTATGTCATTAAACATATACACTCATATTCATATATATACACATATACACTATAATACACATATACCACTATAAACACACACATACACACACTTTATATATATATATATATATATATATATATATATATATATATATATATATATATATATATATATATATATATATAGCTTTCGTTTTAGTACACTAGATAAAGTCATGAAACTTTATTAGACTCTTCAACTTCAAACCCCCATGTTGTGTTTGGACCGGTGGATTTGGATTTTGATTTGGATTTGGAGGATGATTTTAATTCAAAGCATCTGAAATTAATGGATTTAAAATTCTACATTTGTGAAATTCATTTATGAAGATACATTTTCAAAATGAATTGTAAATTCATTTTTTTGAATTATATTATTTGGCTAAAAAGTTGAAAAACTTTACATTCTAAAAACTCCTAAATGATTTCACATTTCGAAATTAAAATAAATACTATTGTAAATTTATAATAAAGCAATAATATACAAAACTGATATATAAGATGATTTAAATTTATCTATTTAATTTAGACAAAAATAAATTTTTAAGTTTTTAAAAATATTTAAATAAATATTTTTCACGCACAAATAAGTATAAAACAAAATATATTAACATGTATTACACGATCTAGGAAACGAGTAGGGGGGAATTTCAAATGACATGGCTATGAGGCGAATTTCAAATTCATAATTTACTTGTCAAATACATGGATCTAAAGAAGTGGATTTGAAATCCTCAGCATCTATTTTCAGCCAAATAGGTACAAGGATTTGGGCAAGAAATTTGAAATCAAATCCACCCAAATCTATTCATTCAAACGGACCTTGCATCTTTTTCCAATTTCCTTTTGTAGATTAATCAATCCAAGATATCAAAATTACTTATGTTTAAGGATTAGAACTTCAACTAAGATATATAATCACTCCTTCCACAATATTCTCAGTAGTATGTTATTTGCTTATACATTTACACAATTAATTACCTAGTTTAAATCACTCATGCTCTAATATATATACACATACTTAAAAAAACTATATGTACTCATGCCCTAGACCCTTAAAAACATACTTAAAACACTATAATCTCAATCGACCGTAGTTGGAAATTTCGAAGAACATAGCTTCATAATTAATTTTGAATAAAAATTCAATCTTGAATACCAAAATCTAATTCAAGTAAACTCAAAGCTTATACAATTCATTTTTTTGAAATTTAAATAAACTTCGCTTATATTTGAATGTAATGATTTGATTTAGAGTAATTGATTTGATTTTTGGAAGAATTTGAGGAATGGATTTTGATGTCATATGATATATTGACCTCCTCGGGTAAAATCCCTCAAGGGCCGAACAAAGACATATACTGAACAGAGTTCACCGAACGGAAAGCACCGAGCAGGGTTTATACCGAACAGCTGCTAACCCTCCTCGGTTTTCTGGTCAAAGATTAGCGGAAGACCCGGGAATAACTAACAAATTAACCGGCGTGAATGAACGTGCAATAATGGGGGGCGGATTTCTCGGACGTGTGGGGCTCCAGTTAAGCCACGATCAGAGGACATCGTGTTCTGGATCTCCCGCGAGCCAATCACTAGGAACAATCCTATAAATACCCGCAGATATCATCATAGAGGGGGTTGGATTTTTCTGGGCAAAAAGACTCCGAAGAGAGCAAATTTATGTCTGTTCGGTCTTTTCTATTATTTTTATAAACAGTTTGTGCAAGTCATTGAACGATTATTTTTTGTGTCTAGAGAGTCTTGTAAATCATCAACATTTTATAGTGAAGTTTTATACTGGATTAGATCCCGTGGTTTTTCTCTCAATTTGAGGGTTTTCCACGTAAAAATCTTGGTGTGTTTATCGTTATTTTCCTTTAACACCTTATTCTACCTTATATTCGAAAATCACGGATCACATCATTGGCGCCGTCTGTGGGAACAAAAAGAGTAAAGACGTTGAAGCAGGGAGTTTTTCATTAAGAGTCCAAGGCGAAATGGTTAAAAGCAAAGGGCGAGGGCCAATGTCGGGGAGGAATAAACCAATGACCCCCCCACGTTCATGCCCAGAACCAAAAGGAGCTGGAGAGGCTGGATCATCGCAGAATGTTTCACGAGCATTACCTACCCGAGGAATACCCATGGAACATTTAACTGAGGTGATTGCCAAAACTGTTGGAGAAGTTATGAAGCAATTCGTGACCCCTCCCCCTTGTCAGGAAGAAAATAAAGAAGAGGAAGAAGATTCAACCTCTATAAAGAAGTCGGAGGAGGAGGCTGAAGAATCGAAAGATTTTCTTAATCGTTCAAATGATGAAATAGATAGGGCTTTGCACCATCAAATGGAGGATTTAAAGGAGGAGCTACAAAGAATGCGCAATAAAATGGAAGGCCGTATTAACTCGGCAAGAAGAAGCACCCCATTCACTCCTCATGTCATTGATGATCATCTGCCTCTTAATTTCAGAACTTTAAGTGTGGGGAATTATGATGGTAGCACGGATCCAGAAGAATATTTATCTCGATTTGAGAATGCCTCACTCCTTCATCAGCTGTCAGATGGGGTGAAATGTAGAGTGTTCTTGACTACTCTAGCCGGCGCTGCTCAGTCATGGTTCAATCAGTTACCATCAGGAATAGTGGATTCCTTTCCCAAATTCAGCTCGTTGTTCCTTCATCAATTCGCGAGCAGTAGAAGTTGCAAGAGAACAGCCTTGAGCTTGTTCGGTCTCAGGCAGATGGATAAGGAGTCCCTGCGGGATTTTCTGAAAAGATTCAATCAAGCATGCCTTGATGTTCCTCATGTGACATCTGAAATACTAGCCAGCGCTTTCACCCAAGGGTTGAGAGAGGGGGATCTGTTCAGATCGTTGGCCAAAAAGCCACCGTCACACTATGATGAATTACTGGGGCATGCCTCTAAATATATTAATTTGGAGGAAGCGCAGAGGATGAAACAGAAGAAGGAAATGAAAAATGGTGGTGAAGTCAATAGGAAGGAGAGGCCATTGGAACAGCCAAAGAGGAACTTTGATCAGTACCTACAGATGAGACCTTATCGGGAGGTAGCCATGAATCAAATTATGCCGAAAAGGGGTCGGGGGGGGGGGGGGGGGGGGGGGGACCTTATGGAAGAGGAGTATTCCGAAGAGGAAGTGCCCGAGGAGGAAGTGTTCATGAAGGAAGAATGGATGTAAGGCGAGGAGCTGACGATGACCTGAGGAACAGTGCTCCTTTCCCCCGGAATAATGTTAATCCAGGGAGAGGAGTACTTCAGCCAGTTCCTTGGGCAGTACGGGGGGAAAGGGTGGAGGGAGGAAATCAAGTTACTAGGGAAAGAACCATGAGCAATGTTCCTAACCGAGGGACCATACATATGATTTCGGGGGGAACATCATGTGGAGATTCTAACCGAGCAAGAAAAAGTTATGCTCGAAGACTCGAAGTGTTATCCATTAATCCAAGTCATGCTCAGGAGAGTCCTTCTATAGCTTTCGGACCTGCTGATTTACAAGGGATTTATTTTCCCCACGAGGATGCACTGGTAATTTCAGCCACAGTAGCCAACTACAATGTAAAAAGAATCTTCGTCGATACAGGCAGCTCGGCAGATGTGCTCTTCCTTAGTACGTTGAAGCAGATGGAATTGGGAAGTATAGCTGTGCAAAAAGTAAATACTTCTTTGCATGGATTTACTGGAGAAGCCATAAGTCCTATAGGACAAGTGTCTTTACCCGTCACATTAGGAGAGGAGTCCAAGACAAAGACGAAGATGATCACCTTCCTCATAGTGGATGCACCCTCCTCCTATAATATAATATTGGGTCGGCCGGCGTTAACGGCCTTCGAAGCAGTTGCTTCTACTTATCACCTGAAGATAAAATTCCCGGTAGGAGAGGAAGTGGGACAAGTAAGGGGAAGTCAGAGTTCATCAAGAAAATGCTATGTGCAAGAGTTGAAGCAAGACAAAGGAAAAAATAGAGAAGATGGGGAGCGAGGAAGTAATAAGAGGAAACATGGACAGCCTGAGGAGGAGGAGCGGATAGTCCCCGAGGTGGAATTTATGAGTATATAGTTAGGTCACCCGGCGAAAACTACTCGTATTGGGTCCAAGTTGGATCCCGAATTGAAGAAAAGGGTGATTAAATGCTTAACAGATAATGTGGATGTGTTCGCATGGAATACCTCTGAGTTAATTGGGGTAAAACCTGAGATTGCTGAGCATCATCTAAATGTTGACCCGGGTGCTCGGGCAATTAAACAGAAGAGAAGGCATTTCGGACCCGAGAAGGATGCCGTCATAGCTAAACAAGTAGAGGAGTTGCTGAAGGCAGGTCATATACGGGAGATTAGTTTCCCTACATGGCTTTCAAATGTGGTTCTAGTACCTAAAACAGGAGACAAGTGGATGATGTGTGTAGATTTTTGGGATGTAAACAAAGCGTGTCCCAAAGATTGTTATCCATTGCCAAGGATTGATCAATTAGTGGATTCTACAGCGGGACATGAGCTATTATGTCTTATGGATGCTTATCAGGGATATCATCAAATCCCCTTAGCCCGCGAAGATCAGTCCAAGGTTAGCTTTGTCACAGCGGGAGGAACTTTTTGTTATGTCGTCATGCCCTTCGGATTGAAAAATGCTGGGGCTACTTATCAGAGACTGATGGATAAGATGTTCAAAGATCAAATAGGACGGAACGTGGAGGTTTATGTTGTTGACGTCCTATTCAAGAGCAAGAAGGCCCAAAATCTGATAGAAGATATGGAGGAAGTCTTTGCCACTTTGAGAAGATTTGGCATGAAGTTAAATCCAGCTAAATGCACCTTCGGAATTCATAGTGGAAAATTCTTGGGGTACATGGTTACCGAGAGAGGTGTGGAAGCTAACCCTGAGAAAATACGAGCAATCCAAGAAATGAACCCTCCTCGGACTTTGAACGAAGTACAAAGGTTAGCGGGAAGAATAGCAGCACTTAGTCGATTCATATCTAGATCGGTTGATAAGAGTTTGCCTTTCTTTAAAGCATTAAGGCGAGGAATGCAGTTCGAGTGGGATGATCAGTGTCAGAAGGCTTTCGAAGACTTGAAAGAATATTTAGCTCGGTTACCCTTAATGAATAAACCCGAGCACAATGAGACCCTCCTCGTCTACTTGTCGGTAACCGAGGAAGTTGTCAGCTCGGTATTAATTCAAGAGAAATTTGGACAGCAACAACCGGTATACTATGTCAGCCGAGCTTTGCAGGGAGCCGAACAAAGATATCCTGAAATTGAAAAGTTAGCTTTGGCTCTGGTAATCACTGCAAGAAGGCTCCGGCCGTATTTTTTATCTCACCCTATCATGGTGGTAACGAGCACTCCTTTAGGAAGGCTCTTGTCAAAGGCTGAAATTTCAGGAAGGATGGTGAAATGGGCCACAGAATTGAGCGAGTTCAATATTTCTTATCAGCCTCGGAATACCATTAAGGCTCAGGCCTTATCTGATTTTTTGGTTGAAGTGACTCATACTCGCGAAGAAAAACATTGGAGCCTCTTTGTAGACGGATCATCTACTCAAAAGGGAAGCGGTGCAGGGGTTCTATTGTTCAGTCCAGAAGGAGAGGAAGTTGCTATAGCTATTCAGTTCGGTTTTCATTCTTCAAACAATGATGCCGAATTCGAAGCTCTCCTCTCTGGTTTACAAGTAGCATTAGACGCCGGAGCTCGGAAAGTAAAAGTGTTCATGGACTCGATGCTGGTTGTACAACAGGTAAATGGGGTGTACAAGGTGAAAGAAGAAAAGTTGAGAAAATATGTGGAGAAGGCTCAAGTATTAACGACTCAGTTCCAGGAAGTAGAATTGAAGCAAATACCACGAGAAGATAATAACCGAGCAGATTCACTCGCAAAGTTGGCCAGTTCCATTCATGAGTGGAAGAACAGGAAAGTGCTGGTACAAGATCTTCTGGTCTCGCACATAGCTATCAACAGTATAATGAATTTAGAGCCTTGTATCATATCCGATTGGCGGGAGCATATCATCAAATTCTTGAAAGATAGGGTGTTGCCATTAGATCCGAAGGAAGCTGCTCGGGTGAAGAGAATGGAGAGACGTTTTGTGTTAGCAGAAGGTAAATTGTACAAAAGGGGATTTTCAGCGTCCTTCTTACAATGCACATCAGTGCAAGAAGGAGAACATTTGTTAAAGGAGATTCATGAAGGCTGTTGTGGAAATCATTCGGGAAGTAATATGTTATTTCAAAAAGCCCTTCGGGCCGGATATTATTGGCCCAGTATAAGAGAAAATGCTGAAGAAATTGTTAAAAAATGTAACAATTGCCAGAAACATGCAAATTTATCTCATATACCCGCAGAGGTCTTAAATAGCAGTATTACTTCCTGTCCCTTCGATCAATGGGGGATGGACATCGTCGGACCTTTTCCTCTTGCCACGGGACAAAGAAAATTCCTCCTAGTAGCAATTGAGTACTTTACTAAATGGGTGGAAGCTGAACCTCTAGCAAAAATAACTGAGGAGGAAATCATCAGATTCTTATGGAGAAGCATAGTATGTCGATTCGGAATACCGAAGAGAATTATTTCAGATAATGGAAGGCAATTTCAGGGAAAGAAACTACAGGAGTGGTGCGAGGAGATGAAAATCGGGCAAATATTCACGTCAGTAGCCTATCCACAATCAAATGGGCAAGTCGAAGTTATTAACCATATTCTATTACATGGGATTAAGACAAAGCTGGAAGGGGCCCGAGGAGAATGGGTAAATGAACTACCTGGAGTCTTGTGGGCTTATCGAACAACTCCTCGGGTATCTACAGGGGAAACCCCATATAGTCTAGTATACGGTTCGGAAGCCCTCATTCCAGCGGAAATTGGGATTGAATCCCTCCGCGTACAATGTTATGATCCAGAGCAGAACGAGGTTAAGAGAAGGCAAGAGTTAGATGAGATTGATCAGCTAAGAGAACAAGCTGTAGCAAGAACATAGCTATATAAAGTAAGGATTACCAACGCCTATAACCGAAGGGTTCGATCAAGAACATTTCAAGTTGGTGATTTAGTGTTACGAAGAACAAATCCTGCTGGTGAGGTGAAAAAGTTGGCACCCAAATGGGAAGGCCCTTACAAAATTAAGGAAGTAATCGGAAGAGGAGCCTACAGGCTGGAGGATCATGAAGGTCGGAAATTGGTAAGACCTTGGAACGTTCATAACCTGAAGAAATATTTTGTGTAATCTTTCTCTTTTGTTTACTTTATGAATTCAGCAGTAATAAAATAAAAGGATTTGATTCATTGAGTTTTGTTTTACGAAATCATTACATTATCATTGGTTTACTCGTGGGATCGGGATGTTTGGTCCACGTTTAAACATTACACATCATCGGTTTACTCGTGGGATCGGGATGTTTGGTCCACGTTTTAAACCTAAAATTGCCTAAGTGTTTGTGCTCGGGGTAGCGAGCTTTGTTCGGAATTTTAGTTGTTTACTCGTGGGATCGGGATGTTTGGTCCACGTTTTAAACCTAAAATTGCCTAAGTGTTTGTGCTCGGGGTAGCGAGCTTTGTTCGGAATTTTAGTTGTTTACTCGTGGGATCGGGATGTTTGGTCCACGTTTTAAACCGAAAATTGCCTAAGTGTTTGTGCTCGGGGTAGCGAGCTTTGTTCGGAATTTTAGTTGTTTACTCGTGGGATCGGGATGTTTGGTCCACGTTTGAAACCTAAAATTGCCTAAGTGTTTGTGCTCGGGGTAGCGAGCTTTGTTCGGAATTTTAGTTGTTTACTCGTGGGATCGGGATCTTTGGTCCACGTTTTAAACCTAAAATTGCCTAAGGGTTGGTGCTCGGAGTAGCAAGTTTGTTCCAAGTTACAAGTAAATAATTTCATTAATAAAAAAGAAAGAAATACAATAAAAGGTAAAAGCTCTACCCTACGGCTGAAATAGCTCCTCAGGGAGGCTCTCCAGAGCAGCATTGACGTCAAGGAAATCTTTTGAAGCCCCTTCAGAAGGGTAGCCTTGAGATCTAAATTGGCCGACGCATGCTTCAAAACCATGATCAAAGAACTTGTAAGCACGGTCAGCCACCATGCTGCTATACTCTGGAGACTTCAAAAACTCAGCTTTCTTCGAGAGCCATAGTTCTTCCACACGAGCAGCCGTGGAAGATTTCTCTTGAGCAAGCTGCTCGGAGACAGCTTGATGTTGCTCAGCCAGGGATTTATACTGCTCTGACAAAGTAGAGTTAGCACCTTCCAGAGCAGCAAACTTTGTCCGCTCATCTGCCAGGACCTGCTCCTCCTTGTCCCGAGCTGATACCAGGGCCGAGTGCCGCTCCTCCAAAAGGCTCACTGTTTTCTTCAACTCCTCACCCATACCCTCTAACTGCCGGATGCGCTTCTGATTTTGCCCATCAGCCAATCGAACTGAATGAAAGCGAGTGAGAAGTTCACCCGCCATCATGTGGGCCTGCATCAGATCATATATAAAGTTAAAATAACAAATGAAGGTATTGAAAAAAGACAAACGGAAGAAATTAATGGGTATAAACATTTACCTGAGTAAAGGAGGAGGAGAAGTCGTTCACCAAGTTGCTGAAAGCCAGCTCCCCGAGGTATTTTCGATCAGCAGGGTTGGGGGTATAGCACAACATGGAATGGGAGGCTTTGGGATCGGGTTTTTTCAGTAGTGGAACAGTAGGGGAGTACGTCCACGAAGGGATATGGTATCTCGAAGTAGGCCGAGATACACCGAGAGCGGGTTGGGAGGAGGCTCGAGGTTCGGAAGGGATGAGGGAAGAAGAAGTTTTCTTATTAGGAGGTGCTTGGGGCGAAGAACTTGGACCTTCGGGAGTAGTCTTCCTCTTGCGATGAAGAGCATGAGTCTTCTCAGGTGAAGCCTTCTCCTCAGAAGGAGTCAAAATCTCAATAGATGGGGGAGGTGCAGGAATAGCAGCAGCCTTAGAAGTTTGGCCTTTTTGGCTCTTCTCCCTTAGCTTCTCGGCTATCATTGCCTTCATCATTTTTGTTTCTGAAAAGAGCAGAGAAACATTAGTCCGAACATGATAAGTTAAAAGTAAAACGAAGAAGATTACTTGGAAAGCACTCACCGAGGGACACTTTCAAGGATACACCCTTGGGGCTCAATTGGAACAAGTATAGCAGTCCGTCGTCAATCAGCTCCATCAAATTAAAACACTGATCGCCAAGTGCACGACGAACTGACAAATACGGTTCCTCCTCAAGGTGACCCTTGATCGATTTCCCCCTCGGGAGACTTTCCCTCCACTCCATAGGGCAGTCCCAAGGCTGGAGGGGACGAGCAAAGAAGTAAGAGTTTTTCCAATTTTTTATGGACGAGTGGTATTTTTTGAGGAAGCCAACCCCTGTCCTTGAGGAAAAGTAAAAAACCCCGATCTCTTTCTTGTTCAATTGAAAGAAACAATGAAAAAGCTCGGGAGTAGGGGTAAAACCCAGATAAGAAAGAACTATGAAGAAGCCTGCTAATAACCTATAGATATTGGGAAATAATTGACTAAGGGAAACACAGAAGTAGGAGGCCACTTCAATAAAGAAAGAAGGGACGGGAAAACGGAGGCCTCCTCGGAGTTGGTCTATATAGAAAGGAAAATACCCCTTAGGGGGTAAGTGGGGACGAGATCCAGAAGGGGGAGTAATAATAGATGTCCCCTCAGAAATCCCCCATTTAGTTCAGACTCGAAGATCTCGAACCAAGGAACACGGGCTTTAACTAAATCTCGCTCTGTAGCACGTTTCTGGTCTTGCTTACGAGCAGCCGACTCAGCAGAAGAGCTTAGGGTTTTGTCGCTATCAAAAGAGGAAGAGGGTTGAGGAGAGGGGCTAAGAGCGTCTCCTTCGTTAAACCTATCTATCGCTTGCAATGAAGAATCGGCTGAGGAAGAAACCATACTTAGGTGATTAAAAAAGGACTGCTGGGGAAAGTCGTTCGATCGTCTGGTGCTAACTCGGAAGCAAAATTCAGCAAAGTAAGGACAAATGAAGAAAAAGGAGGGGTATTTATAGAGGGGACCATGTGAACAGTCATTTAATCTTTACCGTCCAAAAATAAGGGAATGGACGGTTATAAAGGAGCCTCGGGAAACGAAACGTCGCGCGGCATTTGAAATATTTGGGCGGGAAAAAAGGGCGGCAAAAATATCCCGAGCAGGTTAAGTTTGGGATTTTACCCGAAGACAATAAAACAAGACTTCAAAAGTCTCGTCTTGCTTTACTTAAGGGGGGTGAGGTGATGTCATATGATATATTGACCTCCTCGGGTAAAATCCCTCAAGGGCCGAACAAAGACATATACTGAACAGAGTTCACCGAACGAAAAGCACCGAGCAGGGTTTATACCGAACAGCTGCTAACCCTCCTCGGTTTTCTGGTCAAAGATTAGCGGAAGACCCGGGAATAACTAACAAATTAACCGGCGTGAATGAACGTGCAATAATGGGCGCGGATTTCTCGGACGTGTGGGGCTCCAGTTAAGCCACGATCAGAGGATATCGTGTTCCGGATCTCCCGCGAGCAATCACTAGGAACAGTCCTAGAAATACCCACAGATATCATCATAGAGGGGGTTGGATTTTTCTGGGCAAAAAGACTCCGAAGAGAGCAAATTTATGTATGTTCGGTCTTTTCTATTATTTTTATAAACAGTTTGTGTAAGTCATTGAACGATTATTTTTTGTGTCTAGAGAGTCCTGTAAATCATCAACATTTTATAGTGAAGTTTTATACTGGACTAGGTCCCGTGGTTTTTCTCTCAATTTGAGGGTTTTCCACGTAAAAATCTTGGTGTGTTTATCGTTATTTTCCTTTAACACCTTATTCTACCTTATATTCGAAAATCACGGATCACATCAGATTTCAAATGACCATAATATTGGGTGTATTTGAAATTATTCATAATTTCTATTAAATTGGAATGCGTGAATTTGAAATTCTCTTGATTAAATTTTGCCAAACAACTATAATGTATTTGGAATAATATATTTGAAATTTATGATTTCAAATGACTCAATCCAAAGTAGAAATTTATTATACTAGATAAAGTCATGAAACTTTGTGGACTCTTCAACTTCAAACCCTCAATTTTGTATCTTTATTGCATCTTTTTCCAATATTCATTTGGTTTTGTAGAATTAATCAATCCAAGGTATCAAAATTACTTATGTTTAAGCATTAGAACTTCAACTAAGATCATAACTTCCCTCCATAATATTCGTAGTAGTATGTTATTTGCTTATACATTTATGGTCTGTTTGAAGTTAATGATAGGATAAGTAATATGATGACAAGGTTATGAGATTGTGACAAAAATTATAGTTGTAATGACTAAAATATTATTACTACTACTATTATATATATATATATATAACATGTTTATATTATTTGATGTCATATGACATATTGATTTTCTCGGGTAAAATCCATTTATGAAGATACAAACTCTAAAAAAACCGAGCAGAAGGTAGACCGAAGAGATGGTTACCGAACACAGGATACTGATCAGCATATTATCGAGCATCCTTTACCCTCTTCGGGATTTGGTCAAAGTGTAGCGGAAGACCCGGTCATAATTAAAACTAATTAACCGGCTGGGATTGAACGTGCATTAATGGGGCGGATTCCTCGGACACGCTTGGCTCCCATCAAGCCACGATCAAAGGACATCATGTTGCTGGTTTTCCGCGAGTTAGTTACTGAGGGCAGTCCTATAAATACCCTTAGATAACCTCATAACAGGGGTTGGATTTTTCTAGGCAAAAAGACTCCGAAGAGAGCAAATTTATGTCTGTTCGGTCTTTTCTGTTATTTCTATAAAAAATTTGTGTAAGTCATTGAGCAATTATTATTTGTGTCCAGAGAGTCTTGTAAATCATCAGCATTTTATAGTGAAGTTTTATACTGGACTAGGTCCCGTGGTTTTTCTCTCAATTTGAGGGTCTTCCACGTAAAAATCTTGGTGTGTTTATCGTTATTTTCCTTTAACACCTTATTCTACCTTATATTCAAAAATCACGGTTCACATCATTGGCGCCGTCTGTGGGAAAATTAGGGCAAAGACGTTGAAGTAGGACGAATTTTCTAACAAAAAATAAATCAAAAGGCAAGATGGCCAGAGGTAAAGGTAGGGGGCAAGCTTCCAGGGAAAATGGATCCAATTGTCATCCCTACTCGTTCGCTGAACCCAGAGAAGGGCCAGAAGATGCGGGATCATCTCAACATGTTCCTCGGTCATTTCCTGCTGGGGGAATGCCCATGGAGCATTTGACAGAAATGATAACTAAAACTGTCGGAGAGATCATGAGGCAATTTATGGCCCCTCCCCAGAAACAAGAAACTGTGCAAGAAGAAGAAGGGGAAGAGATGGCCTCCGGACAGGAGCCTGAAAAGGAGCCTGAAAAGGAGCCTGAAAAAGAGCTTGAAAAAGAACCTGAAGAAATTAGAAATATTCCTAATCATTTGAATGATGAAACTGCTAAAGCTTTAAATCGCCAAATGGAAGAGCTGAAAAGTGAGATGCAGCAGATGCGTAATAAGATGGAAGGACGTCTATATCCTCCGCAGAGGAGTACTCCATTTGCTTCCCATGTGGTTGACGATCCTTTGCCCCCAAACTTTAGGACTCTAAATGTGGGAAACTACGATGGTGGTACAGATCCCAAAGAATATCTGTCTCGATTTGAAAACGCTTCGCTTCTTCATCAACTTACGGATGGAGTGAAGTGTCGGGTTTTCCTGACTACATTATCGGGTGCAGCGCAAGCATGGTTTAATCAGTTGCCAGCAAGAATCATAGACTCTTTCCCCGAAGTTTAGTTCTCTATTTTTGCATCAGTTTGCAAGCAGCCGGAGTTTCAAGAGAACAGCTCTTAGTCTGTTCGGGATTAAGCAAGCGGAAAAGGAATCTCTTCGAGATTTTCTGAAAAGATTTAGTCATGCATGTCTTGACATTCCACATGTCACCTCTGAAATACTCATCAGCGCGTTCACTCAAGGATTAAAAGAAGGAGACTTATTCCGATCTTTAGCAAAAAAGCCACCTTCTGATTATGATGAACTGTTGGGAAGAGCTTCCACGTACATTAATTTGGAAGAAGCCCAAAGGATGAAGCAAAGGAGAGATGGTAAAATTGGGGAAGAAGTGAACAGAAAGAATAAACCAGTGGAGCCAATCAAAAGAAGTTTTGACCAGTATCTACCGATGAGACCTCATCGGGAAGTAGCCATGAACCAAAGTATGCCAAAGAGGGGGCGGGGGGGGAACTTTCCGAGGAGGAATGATCCGAGGAGGGTCCTTCCGAGGAAGAGGATATCGAGGATGAGGTTTTCGAGGTGGAAGATCTAATGAGTCTGATGGAGGGCGGGGATTTAACGAGGAGTTCAAAGACAATAATTTCACTCCTAAAATTAACATAAATCCCGGAAGAGGAGCGCCTCAGCCAGTCCCTTGGTCAGTTCGGGGAGAAAGAGTAAAGGGAGAAGAGGAAACCTTGAACAATATCCCGAATCGGGGAACTGTACACATGATATCCGGAGGAATGTCGGGTGGAGATTCGAACAGAGCAAGAAAGAATCACGCCCGGAAGCTTCAAGTGCTATCTATTGACCCCAATCATGTACATGAGGGTCCGCCTATATCTTTTGGGCCTGCAGATCTGCAAGGAATCCATTTTCCTCATGATGATGCGTTGGTTATCTCTGCTACAGTGGCTAACTATAATGTGCAGAGGATTTTCGTGGACACAGGAAGCTCGGCGGACGTACTTTTTCGTAGTACGTTAAACCAAATGGACTTGGGAAGCTTACCTATATTGAAAGTGAATACATCCTTGCACGGATTTGCAGAGGAAGTCATAAATCCGATAGGGCAGGTGTCTTTACCAGTTACACTTGGTGAAGAATCAAGGATCAAAACAAAGATGATAAATTTCCTCATTGTGGATGCACCATCTTCTTACAATGTAATATTGGGAAGACCAGCCCTAGCTGCTTTCGAAGCCGTTGCCTCCACCTATAATCTAACCATGAAATTTCAAGTAGGAGAAGAGGTGGGGCAGGTAAGAGGTGATCAGAGCTCATCACGGAAATGTTATTGTGCTCGGGGTAGCGAGCCTATGTTATTATAGTCCATTGTTGGCGGGTTAAATACAGGATCGGGAAGTTAGGTCTGTATTTGAACCTAAAATGGGACTAAGTGATTATGCTCGGGGTAGCGAGCAATGTTCGGTTTACTCGTTGGATCGGGATGTTTGGTCAACGTTTAAATTAAAAACACCATCGTTTACTCGTTGGATCGGGATGTTTGGTCAACGTTTAAACTTAAAAACACCATCGTTTACTCGTTGGATCGGGATGTTTGGTCAACGTTTAAACTTAAAAATACCATGTTATTGTGCTCGGGGTAGTGAGCCTATGTTATTATAGTCCATTGTTGGCGGGTTAAATACAGGATCGGGAAGTTTGGTCTGTATTTGAACCTAAAATGGGACTAAGTGATTATGCTCGGGGTAGCGAGCAATGTTCGGTTTACTCGTTCGATCGGGATGTTTGGTCAACGTTTAAACTTAAAAATACAATGTTATTGTGCTCGGGGTAGCGAGCCTATGTTATTATAGTCCATTGTTGGCGGGTTAAATACAGGATCGGGAAGTTTGGTCTGTATTTGAACCTAAAATGGGAATAAGTGAGTATGCTCGGGGTAGCGAGCAATGTTCGGTTTACTCGTTGGATCGGGATGTTTGGTCAACGTTTAAACTAAAAACACCATCGTTTACTCGTTGGATCGGGATGTTTGGTCAACGTTTAAACTTAAAAACACCATCGTTTACTCGTTGGATCCGGATGTTTGGTCAACGTTTAAACTTAAAAATACCATGTTATTGAGCTCGGGGTAGTGAGCCTATGTTATTATAATCCATTGTTGGCGGGTTAAATACAGGATCGGGAAGTTTGGTCTGTATTTGAACCTAAAATGGGACTAAGTGATTATGCTCGGGGTAGCGAGCAATGTTCGGTTTACTCGTTGGATCGGGATGTTTGGTCAACGTTTAAACTTAAAAATACCATGTTATTGTGCTCGGGGTAGCGAGCCTATGTTATTATAGTCCATTGTTGGCGGGTTAAATACAGGATCGGGAAGTTTGGTCTGTATTTGAACCTAAAATGGGACTAAGTGATTATGCTCGGGGTAGCGAGCAATGTTCGGTTTACTCGTTGGATCGGGATGTTTGGTCAACGTTTAAACTAAAAACACCATCGTTTACTCGTTGGATCGGGATGTTTGGTCAACGTTTAAACTTAAAAACACCATTGTTTACTCGTTGGATCGGGATATTTGGTCAACGTTTAAACTTAAAAATACCATGTTATTGAGCTCGGGGTAGCGAGCCTATGTTATTATTGTCCATTGTTGGCGGGTTAAATACAGGATCGGGAAGTTTGGTCTGTATTTGAACCTAAAATGGGACTAAGTGATTATGCTCGGGGTAGCGAGCAATGTTCGGTTTACTCGTTGGATCGGGATGTTTGGTCAACGTTTAAACTTAAAAATACAATGTTATTGTGCTCGGGGTAGCGAGCTTATGTTATTATAGTCCATTGTTGGCGGGTTAAATACAGGATCGGGAAGTTTGGTCTGTATTTGAACCTAAAATGGGATTAAGTGATTATGCTCGGGTAGCGAGCAATGTTCGGTTTACTCGTTGGATCGGGATATTTGGTCAACGTTTAAACTTAAAAATACCATGTTATTGTGCTCGGGGTAGCGAGCAATGTTCGGTTTACTAGTTGGATCGGGATGTTTGGTCAACGTTTAAACTTAAAAACACCATCGTTTACTCGTTGGATCGGGATGTTTGGTCAACGTTTAAACTTAAAAATACCATGTTATTGTGCTCGGGGTAGCGAGCCTATGTTATTATAGTCCATTGTTGGCGGGTTAAATACAGGATCGGGAAGTTTGGTCTGTATTTGAACCTAAAATGGGACTAAGTGATTATGCTCGGGGTAGCGAGCAATGTTCGGTTTACTCGTTGGATCGGGATGTTTGGTCAACGTTTAAACTAAAAACACCATCGTTTACTCGTTGGATCGGGATGTTTGGTCAACGTTTAAACTTAAAAACACCATCGTTTACTCGTTTGATCGGGATGTTTGGTCAACATTTAAACTTAAAAATACCATGTTATTGAGCTCGGGGTAGCGAGCCTATGTTATTATAGTCCATTGTTGGTGGGTTAAATACAGGATCGAGAAGTTTGGTCTGTATTTGAACCTAAAATGGGACTAAGTGATTATGCTCGGGGTAGCGAGCAATGTTCGGTTTACTCGTTGGATCGGGATGTTTGGTCAACGTTTAAACTTAAAAATACCATGTTATTGTGCTCGGGGTAGCGAGCTTATTTTATTATAGTCCATTGTTGGCGGGTTAAATACAGGATCGGGAAGTTTGGTCTGTATTTGAACCTAAAATGGGACTAAGTGATTATGCTCGGGGTTGCGAGCAATGTTCGGTTTACTCGTTGGATCGGGATATTTGGTCAACGTTTAAACTTAAAAATACCATGTTATTGTGCTCGGGGTAGCGAGCAATGTTCGGTTTACTCGTTGGATCGTGATGTTTGGTCAACGTTTAAACTTAAAAACACCATCGTTTACTCGTTGGATCGGGATGTTTGGTCAACGTTTAAACTTAAAAATACCATGTTATTGTGCTCGGGGTAGCGAGCCTATGTTATTATAGTCCATTGTTGGCGGGTTAAATACAGGATCGGGAAGTTTGGTCTGTATTTGAACCTAAAATGGGACTAAGTGATTATGCTCGGGGTAGCGAGCAATGTTCGGTTTACTCGTTGGATCGGGATGTTTGGTCAACGTTTAAACTTAAAAATACCATGTTATTGTGCTCGGGGTAGCGAGCCTATGTTATTATAGTCCATTGTTGGCGGGTTAAATACAGGATCGGGAAGTTTGGTCTGTATTTGAACCTAAAATGGGACTAAGTGATTATGCTCGGGGTAGCGAGCAATGTTCGGTTTACTCGTTGGATCGGGATGTTTGGTCAACGTTTAAACTTAAAACACCATCGTTTACTCGTTGGATAGGGATGTTTGGTCAACGTTTAAACTTAAAAACACCATCGTTTACTCGTTGGATCGGGATGTTTGGTCAACGTTTAAACTTAAAAATACCATGTTATTGTGCTCGGGGTAGCGAGCCTATGTTATTATAGTCCATTGTTGGCGGGTTAAATACAGGATCGGGAAGTTTGGTCTGTATTTGAACCTAAAATGGGACTAAGTGATTATGCTCGGGGTAGCGAGCAATGTTCGGTTTACTCGTTGGATCGGGATATTTGGTCAACGTTTAAACTTAAAAATACCATGTTATTGTGCTCGGGGTAGCGAGCAATGTTCGGTTTACTCGTTGGAAAATGGATGTTTGGTCAACGTTTAAACTTAAAAACACCATCGTTTACTCGTTGGATCTGGATGCTTGGTCAACGTTTAAACTTAAGTTGTATCATGTTATTATGCTGGGGATGTTCTCTCTAAAGCCCGACCATATTTATCTGCTCGGGATGTCTTTTCCCCGAGCTCTGTTATATTCATTACTTCGGGATATTTTCTAATCAAGCTTTATTTGCTTGAAATTTTGCTTGGTGGAGAGACTAGCTTGCACAAGATTGTAAGAAGACAAGGAAAGTCATAATATCATTGCCAAAAGATTACAATTTTAAAAGTTAAAACAAAAGGGGTACATCCCTAAATCTACAGCTGGAGGAACTCATCGGGAACGGTATTCAGGGCCTCATCAACATTTATAAAGTCTGTTGAAGTTCCTTCAGGAGGATAGCCAGCGGCTTTAAATTGACGAACAGACGCGTCAAAGCCATAGTTAAGGAACTTGGCAGCGCGTTCGCCCAGAATATCACCATACTCCTCAGACTTCATAAACTCTTCTTTCTTGATAAGCCAGGATTCTTCGATCTGAGCAGCCCGAGATAATTTCTCCTGGTCAAGCTGTTCCGAAAGGGATTTGTTCTCTTCAGCCCGTAATAACTTCTCCTGTGAAAGTTGCTCTAAGAGAGATTTATTCTCTTCAGTCACGGACCTGTACTGCCCGGATAAAATGGTGTTAGCCTCCTCAAAGTCGGCTAATTTCTTGTGCGCTTCTTCGAGAGCTTCCACTGTCTTATCCCGAGTAGCAACGGCAGCAGAGTATCGTTCCTCCAGTAGCTTTATGGATTTCTTCATCTCCTCGCCGATACCTTCTAGCTGTTTGAGATGTTTCTGATTATCCCCATCTGAGGATCTCATAGATTGGAAGCGAGTCATAATCTCGCTGGCCATTAGATTGGTCTGCAAGAGAGTAAATGAAGTTAATATACCGAAGACAAAAAGTTTATCAGATGGAAATAGATATAAGTTACCTGAGTAAGGGAAGTGGAAAAATCATTTATCAAGTTGCTGAAGGCCAATCCTCCGAGGTATTTACGGTCGGGAGAATTGGCCCAATTGCAAATAATAGAATGGGAAATTTTGGGGTCCGGTTTTCTCAGAATGGGGACGTTGGGGGGATAAATCCAATCGGGTATATGATATCGGGAGGTTGGCCGAGAAGAATTAGAACCACCAGGAGCAGGTTGAGAAACAGCTCGAGTTTGAAGAGGTGGACTAGCTCGGTGGGTAAGGGAGATTCGAGGAGGAGTTTTCTTGGTAGGAGGAAGTTTAGAGGAAGAACCTTGGCCCTCGGGGGCCGCCCTCTTCAATGATCGGGGAATCAAGGCTTCCGCCTCAGGTACTTCAATCACCTCTTCGGGGGAGCAGGTGTAACAGATGGGGGAGGATTTGTTCCAGTGGTCGGTTTAGTAGCCTTCTCTGGTGCGGTAATTTTCTTCAGGCTAGCAGCAATCTTGGCTTTCAGCATCTTGGTTTCTGCAAGAAAGAAACATCATAGCAATTATTCAAGCATGTTAAAACAAAATAAGCAGACAAGGCAAGATGCTCGGTAAATACTCACCGAGGGGCATTTTTAGGGAAACACCCTTAGGACTAAGCTGGAACAAATACAGCAGTCCGTCGTCAATCAGCTCCCCAAGGTTAAAACACTGATCGCCAAGCTTACGACGAACCGATAGATATGTTTCTCCCTCAAGTAGCCCCTTGATCTTTTCCAATTTTTATGGAAGATGGGTAATTTTTCAGAAAACCCATCCCTTTTCGAGAAGAAAAGTAAAAAAGTCCGATCTCCTTTCGATTTAATTGAAAGAAACAATGAAAGAGTTCGGGAGTCGGAGAAAAGCCAAAAAAGGATAAGACTATGTAGAAACCCGCCAACAATCGATAACTGTTGGGGAATAACTGACTTAGAGAGATGGCAAAATAGGAAGCAACATCTACAAAAAAAGGAGGGATAGGAAAACGAAGTCCCCCTCGAAGTTGGTCTATATAGAAGGGAAAATACCCTCGGGAGGCAGTTGGGGGCGAGATCCGGGAGGGGGAACAATAATAGATGTCCCCTCGGAAATCCCCCATTTAGTTTGGATACTGGATAGGTGCCGTTGGGATTTAATCCCTGATTCAAATATCTCAAACCAGGGAACGCGGGCTTTTATCAGGTCCTGCTCTGTCGCAGCCTGAAGCTCTTCTCTGCGAGCATCAGGGGCTGACGACGAGCTGGAAGTCTCCTCACTATCAGAGGAAGAAGAATGTCGAGGAGAGGGACTCAGGATACCCTCCTCCTCGAACATGTCTATAGTTTTCAAATAATCGTCAGAAGAAGACATACTCGATGAATGGAAAGAAAATAAGTAGGAAGGAAAAGTTGGTCGGACGTCTAATGCTAGCTCGGAAGCAAATTGCAGAAAAGTAAGTTAAATCAACGAAATGAGCGAGTATTTATAGTGGGGGGCCACTTGAACAGTCGTTAAATCGACACCGTTCAAAATAAATCCCATGAACGGTTATAGATGTGCCTCGGGAAACGGTCGCAAGATTTTTGAAATTTTTAGGCGGGAAAATTAGGCGGTTAAAATACCCCGAGCATGTCAGGATTTTACCCGAAGACAATAAACCAAGATTTCACTACTCTCATCTTACTTTAATTTGGGGGGGGGGGGGGGGGGGCGTGAGGTGATGTCATATGACATATTGATTTTCTCGGGTAAAATCCATTTATGAAGATACAAACTCTAAAAACGCCGAGCAGAAGGTAGACCGAAGAGATGGTTACCGAACACAGGATACTGATCAGCATATTATCGAGCATCCTTTACCCTCTTCGGGATTTTGGTCAAAGTGTAGCGGAAGACCCGGTCATAATCGACTGGGATTGAACGTGCATTAATGGGCGGATTCCTCGGACACGCTTGGCTCCCATCAAGCCACGATCAAAGGACATCATGTTGCTGGTTTTCCGCGAGTTAGTTACTGAGGGCAGTCCTATAAATACCCTTAGATAACCTCATATCAGGGGTTGGATTTTTCTGGGCAAAAAAACTCCGAAGAGAGCAAATTTATGTCTGTTCGATCTTTTCTGTTATTTCTATAAAAAATTTGTGTAAGTCATTGAGCAATTATTATTTGTGTCCAGAGAGTCTTGTAAATCATCAGCATTTTATAGTGAAGTTTTATACTGGACTAGGTCCCGTGGTTTTTCTCTCAATTTGAGGGTTTTTCACGTAAAAATCTTGGTGTGTTTATCGTTATTTTCCTTTAACACCTTATTCTACCTTATATTCGAAAATCACGGTTCACATCATTATTATAATTATTTTATTATTATTATTATAATATATTATATATATCATTATTTTTTTATTATTATTACTATTATTATTATTATATGTTATATATATATATTTATTATTATATTTTATTATTATTAAATATATATATTTTATTATATATATAATAATAATATTAATAAATATGATAATATTAATAATAATAAATATAATAATATACATTTATATTATTATAACACTAATAATAATATTAATATAATAATATAATAATAATAATAATAATAAAAAATAAAACATACAAATATAATAATTAAGTTGTAGGAAATAAGTTGTAATTTTTGGATGGAATTTCAAATTTTGAGATAGTGAAAAAAGTGAGAATATGTATTTATGTCATTTTGTAGTAAAATGAGATAAATATGGTGGGATAACGGTTACTAATCCCATGATGCACTTCAAACACACCCTTACACTATTAGTTACCTAGTCTAAATCACTTATGCTCTAATAAATATACGCATACTTAAAAAACTATATATACTCATACCCTAAAACCTTAAAAAATAAACTTAAAACACTACAATCTCAATCGAGTCATAATTAAACTTTCGAATAACATGGCTCTATAATTAAGGGGAAACTTCAAAATTAGTCTCATAGGATATGTGTTTAATTAATAGTGGTCCAAACATTTATGATTAATCAAAATTAATCACATATGATATTATTTTAATCAATAATAGTCTAGAACGTTTAAGACTAATCAAAATTAATACCATATGATATATGTTTAATCAAACGTGGTCCCAAAACTCATTTCAATTATGAGTTCATTTTTGATAAAACACAATTTCTGTGAGATCAAGTCCTAAACATTTGAGACTACTATTGATTAAACTCATATTTTATAGGACCAATTGTTGAAAATTTGAATTGAATTAAATAGTTTGTCCATTCATGTTGGGGTACATTTTTTCATGATTGGATGCTTTCAAGTTAAATGGTGTCCATTCATGTTGGGGTACAAATTTTCATGATTGGATGCTTCCAAATGGTCTCTTGATGACATCACTTAGTATAATATATAAGAAACGACCATTGAATGAATTAGACATGTAATTTTAGAATTTCACATCATATAGAAGATCAAATTTGAGTAATTTTGTGGATCTTCATCCTTGTTGAATATTGAGCGCTTTTAAACCTTTGCGGTTTAAAGAATTTTTAGTTTGGAGTGCTCCTATCATAAATAATAGTGGGGCAATATTGTCTTAAGGATAGAGATTATAAATCTCGCGTCGACATTCTACTAAAAAGATATTTGTTATTTTTGCTTGCTTCTTTCCTAAGATACACACCCATAAATTTTGTACTACAATCTTAAGACGATATTAGCAGCAAATATGTCGAGTGCAACAACGACTCCACTTCATCATGGTGAAAGACCTGAAAAGTTCAATGGGAACGATTTCAAGCGATTACAACAATTGTTATTTTATTTGACAACCTTGAGGTTGGCAAGGTTCCTTAGTGAGGATGCTCCTACTATTATGGAGAGTGAAACCGACAACCAAAAGAGGACTGCAGTTGATGCGTGGAATCACCTCGATTTCCTGTGCAAGAATTATATTCTCAACGGACTGGACAACACATTATACAATGTGTATTGTCTAGTGAAGACGGCCAAGGTGTGGCATTCCTTGGAGAAAAAGTATAGATCCGAGGATGCCGGCATGAAAAAATTCATCATTGGGCGATTCCTGGATTTCAAAATGGTTGATACAAAGCCTGTGATAGCATAAATGCAAGATTTGCAAGTAATCATGCAGAGGGAATGTTTATAAGTGAGTCATTCCAAGTGGCTGCCATCATTGAAAAGTTGCCTCCATCATGGAAGGACTTCAAGAATTATCTCAAGCATAAACGAAAAGAGATGAATCTTGAAGACCTTGTGGTTTGCTTGAGAATTGCAGAGGACAATAGAATTTCCGAAAGGAAGGAAAATTGGCACCAACATGAAGCACGAGTGAACTTAGTGGAAAAACCCGCGGGAACAAAGCGCAAGGTTGAAGGCATGGCCTCCAAATCTGGAAAGGTGAAGAAGTTCAAATGCAAGTGCTACAAATGTGGAAAACCCAATCACATGGCGAAGGATTGTCGCAATAAAGACGATCGTGAGAAGGTTATGGATCAAGTAATGTGACCGAAGAAGATCGTCTCTCAAATGATTTTGCTGATCTAGCGCTTACCGCTTAATTAGATTGCGTATCTTTAAAAGTTGTAAACTCCAAGAATTTAGTGATTCTAAATAAATGTAATGACGATATTTGTTTAAAGCAATAAAATTTATGTTGTTACTTCTTGTATTGAATCTTATGGTTTGTGGAATGATTGTTAGGATCATTTAAACCATAGTTCACAACACAAATTGTAATGTTAAATTTATTGCTTGTGTGGGCACTAAGCTAACAAGATCGTCATTCATTTCTTAGAAGAATCGTAACATCTCTAGAGTTAACTCACAATGATGGTTGTGATGGAAAGATTGTGCAAACTAGAGCTGTGAGAAAAGTAGTTTGTTACTTTATCAATATTTGCACATAATATTGTTGTGATTTTATGGTTATGAAGCAAAAACGATGCCAATGAGGTGTTTAAACACTTCAAGAATGAGATTGCAATAAAATTTAGCAAATGGGTTTTGCTATGGGAAATTGTGAGTAGATTATACTTGTGTTGTCTAAGAATTTGACGCTTAGGCTTGAATCTGCAAGACTATAAAATCTTGAATTCGAGTTCCTAAGCTTTGTACGCTTAAAACACAAGTGATAAATAGAAGCGAATTTTGAGGCGTTGTAATATTTCAAATTGGTTCATTTTGAATTTATAAGCTAGTACGCTTATAACATGATTTGCAAGATTTAAAATCCTAAATTCAAGTTTTCTAAGTTAGTGCGCTTAAATTACAAATTGTGAACTGAGTTTGAGAATATTATCCAAGTTTCAACTTTTGTAAGCAAGTACGCTTAAATCCGAAATTTTCAAGAAAAAAAAAACTTGAATTTAGATTTGTAAGACGATAACGCTTAGAACTTGAAACACGAAAGTTTGAACGCCAGTGCATTTCGTTACTACCCCGAAGTTGTGGGGGGTTGCAATTCTAGTATTCAATCACAGACTAAGTACCACATTTAGGCAAGGACGAAAAACCTTGTGAATGAAGGAAAAAAGATTTTCCTACAATATTTGAAATATGGGGGGTGCTTGGCTAAACTAGAATATGAAGGCTAAAGTGAAGTCATAACAAACGTCAAATAAGTGACATGAAGAGTTTGACAAATAATGTTGTCAAATAGATTAACTAGTGTGACAAATGTATACACACCTAAGCATATGTATGCTTGTGTATTTATGCTCATTGGGGAAGCAATTTAGAAATCATCAAGTAACAAAGGAAAAATATTGACGAGACATTTTTGCTATGTGTGCATCAAGAATAATGCTTGGAATTAAAAGTTTCTAAGACATTTGAAGAATAAAATCTCAAGGATTAATTCAAGTTTCAAATTCTAAGCTTTGCTTTTAAATTTCAAGTTTACAAGAAATACAATCTTGAACTTGAAATTTTTAAGAATCTATGCACTTAAATATGAATTGTGAATTAAAGTTGAGTATTTCCTATGGTATCGAATTTTGTAAGAAATAACTCGTTAACAACGCTTAAAATTCGATGATGAAAATATCCTAAAAGGATAAAATGATGTTAATGAGGTAATGTGATTACCAAAACTGAAGATATACTGTAGTGGAAAATTCTCTATGTAAAACGTATAAAGCTTCTTTGGCCGAGTGACTTTATAAGTTGTTAGAGAATAATCATGTGCATGCAACTAAAAAGTGTTGCACTAAATGCTATATGACAAAATGATCTCTAGTGGCATAATCATGAGTGATTATGTGAAACTGCGGATCCGCATATGATATGATTAACCGAGAGATCATGTGGAAGTTTATCGTGGGGAATGGGGTTAAAACCCTATAATCAAAATCTCATAGTGGATACCCAGCCTTGTTGACTGAAGATCCCAAGATCTAGGTTCAAAAGGGACAACTAAATTATGAGATTGTATAAACACATTGGAGATCACTCTCCAACCCATTCCTATGATAAGTGGTGTAGCCTGCAAAAAGGGTACGAGGATAGGCAAAAAGGCATTTAATGATTCTAAGACATATAAGAATATGTTGGAGTATAGCGAGATACTCTTCTAGGAGATCACATACGTAAGTGCGAAGTGTGGCTGCTTCAAAATTGGAAAGCACTTATGAAACCAAGCGTGGTCCATGGCCGGAATGGACACAACCGTAAGAAACCAATACGAATGTTAGAGTTGTTATGGTGTAGGTTCAATTGTCTAGGTTTACACCAACGACTAAATAGTTCAAGGCTATAAGTTCACTATTAAGTCAAGTAAATCCGATTGAATATTACTACGGAAGATTCAAAGCCATAAGCTATCTCTCCAGATGCCATAATAGTTCGTTAAAAGTGCTCAATTACACACATGCATTAATTTAATTCATGTGGGGGATTGTTGAAAATTTGAATTGAATTAAATGGTGTGTCAATTCATGTTGGGCTGCATTTTTTCGTGATTGGATGCTTCCAAATTAAATGGTGTGTCCATTCATGTTGGGATGCAATTTTCATGATTGTATGCTTCCAAATGGCATCCCTTGATGACACCACTTGGTATACTATATAAGAAACAACCCTTGAATGAATGAGACATGTAATTTTAGAAATTCACATCATATAGAAGATCAAAATTTGAGTGGTTTGTGGATCTTCATCCTTGTTGAATATTGAGCGCTTTTAAACCTTTGTGGTTTAAAGGATTTGTGATTTGGAGTGCTCCTATCACAAATTATAGTCGTTGTATCTTGGGAGACAAATGCCAATGTAAACCGTTAGCACCGTAGCGGTGCAATATTATCTTAAGGACATATATTATAAATCTCGATTCAACATTTTTACTACAAAGCCATTTGTTGTTTTTACTTGCTACTTTCCTAAGATACACACCCACAAATTTTGTACTACACCAATTTTGATTAATCCAAATGTTTGTGACTACTATTGATTAAACTCATATCATACATGACTATTTTTTATATTTACCCTATAAATTAATTTTTAATAAAAATATCAAGCTTGAATACCAAAATCTAATTCAAATAAACTCAAAGCTTACACAATTCATTTTTTTGAAATTTAAATAAACTCGGGTTGTCTTTGGATAAAATGATTTGATTTAGAGGAATGCTTTTGATTTTTGAAGAATTTCAGGAACGAATTTCAATTGACTCTAATATTGGGTGTATTTGAAACTCATCACAATTTCTATTGGATTGAAAAGCGTGAATATGAAATCCTTTTGATTAAATTTTGCCAAACAACTATAATGTGTTTGGGATAATAGATTTTTATTTTTCTTTTTTGATATGGGAATCATGGATTTGAAATTCATGATTTCCAAATGACTCAATCCAAATTCATCCTCGATAAAATTCAAAATCAAACTTAAATATTAAATTGTAAAGAGTATTCCACTAGATTCAATTAGTCCACACTCTAGCAATTACATCAATATTGTAAGATTGTACAAATGTGTGTGTATAGTACATGTAGTACTTCTTTTTGAAGAGTACTGCATTTTTAAACAATTTGTTTAATCACTTTTAAGATTTTTAAGCTCTCGAAAAAGGATACCATATACCTATTCATCATGTTTAAAGCTCAACCATTATTTTTCCTTGAAAATTTAAATAATCGGGACCAATAATTTGACAAATAATATAAAGAATGGATAAATCAAATTAAATTTACATACCTGGATATGCAAATGGTGGCAGATTCTACTTTCACACACACAAAGTGATGAAGCACTGCTGATAAGATGTCCTTCATTTTCAACTTTCTGCAGCATATTTGCAAACGCCGAATCCTTTCGTTCATCATTTCTTGGCATGCAAATTTGCACGATCGCTTCATGTTGGTTGATTTTGGAGATGGAAATCGTGTGATTTTCATCATGATTTGAAGTGGGATTTTCATCTAATATTACTTTCTGCTTGTTCTTTGGTGACAATTCATATTGCTCGAAACTTTGTTTCTTGGAATTCAATTCATGGATCTCATTTTGCAGCTCTGGGATGTATTTAAGTACTCTGTCGACTACTGATGGTGCACTCCATCTCTTCTGCAAGATATAGAGAGTGTAGCCCATTAAGGTGGGACACTAAAATTGGAACAAGGAGCCGATAATTTGTAGCCCATGGTTATCGGTCGCAATTGAGACCTAGAGATTTTTGTTCGAATCTCCGTACCCCACCCTCAAGTAGTACTAATAATTGCTAAAAAAAATGGAACAAGGAGATGAGAGTTGAAGAGGGATAATCTTGGTGACAATTTGAATTTAGTAAAATTTCTATGAAATTAAATAAAAAAATCATGTAGAGGGGACTATCACTCCATATATATATTGGGAAAGAAAGTATTTATTTTTCATATAGTTGCAAACTTAATCCATTAATTGCATGTTTTGATAGGATTAAACTCAAATTGTGGACATGGTTAGCCTCCAATAAAACAGAAATTGGAGCTTATTGTGTTAAAGACTTGCTTAGATTACTTTTATTATGCTTGAGATCAACTTTAGGCGTAAAATTGTACTAATCTATTATAAAATTCGAGTATTTCCAGTGCTCCATTTAATAAAATTTTGGTTACCTAAAAAAAATTGCATGTTTGATAATTTTCTATCTGTTCGTACTACTATTTTTTTAGTTCCTAATTATATAAAATCATGTATATAATAACTAGACATTTCGAATCAACTTTATATGGTCATTTTATGTTATTCTTTCATTCATAATATTTTAAATAATCATAAAAAATTTGAAAAAATATACCAAAAACAAAGTTCAAAAAATTTAGAAATTAACTACCGATTGAAGATTCTTTGTTTCGAAATTCTTTAATCCAAATAAAGAACACAAACCTTTGATCGTCTTGTATCCGGAAGCAATGCTCGTAGAGCGAGAAAGGATGAATTAATCTTCATCCTTCTGATTCTCTCCTTAGCATTATGATCCATCTTCTTTGCAACTGATGCCCCTTCTTTCGAACTACTTTGCTCCAATGTCGCAGCTTCTTTACAATCACGACTTTTACGCTTTGTCTTCGTTTTCTTGGAATTAGGGTTGCTAATTCTCTTCAATTTCAAGCCCTTACCCAATGTCCCTTCATGTTTTCTGGCTAAATCTCGTTGCTCGTCATCAAAAACACCTTCTGTAATCTTCGTTCCCCGATCACTTGTTGAGTTTTTCTCACAGAAAGTCTGATCAATAATCTTGGTTGCAGGCTGTAAGATTTCTTGACACATTTGCCATGAATCATCAAATTGATCAAAAGGGTTCACGAATTCAGGATTGTTGCTAATGTTGTAAGGATTACTAAGAGGTAAGCTTGACATATTTTGGAATATAAAATATGGGAAATTTTCCAAATTCCTCAAAAGAAATCACTCAAAATCTTCCACAAGCGTTAGTGAAAAACCTAATTTTTCTTGGACTCGAAATGGTGCTGACTATCTTGCTAGCAAACCCTCTTTATATCTTACTTGTTTGTGCAGATTAAATCCCTTAAACACGTTTGTCTGTGTATATATAGCTTATATGTATATCACAGATATATATAGAAAACTAATTTTCAAGAAAATCAAGTAAATCTGGTGATTACAAAGTGAGAACTTTGCAAGACAGACATCTGCAACAGTAAACAAAATGTTATTCATATATTTCAAGAAACTAAGATCATAGAGTTATACATAAGATTTCTTGATGAAGATCATCTAAAATCAAGAAAAATTGTGGAATACATGTATATATATGTGTATATATACAAAAAAGGTTTGAGATTGAGATTTATCTTATGATTACCTTGAAAAGGTAGATGAATTTAAACAAAAACAAAAAATGCAACTGATAATCCGAAGAACCAAGATCAAAAAACGGAACAAATCTTAAGAAGGAAGGAATAATAAGATGAGAGAAAGATGTATCAATATCTTTTCACAAGTCAAAGCAAAATACTACAAAAACCACTTGGGATTTGCATACAAAATGCGAAAGTCAATTGCAAAATGGATAGAGAGAATATTAAAAAGATATAATATGGGGTGTGATGGACAAATTATGTCTTCATAAGTAGAATCAACTAATTTTATACGTATAAGAATTAAGTATTAATTATAGATAAATATGTTCTTCGTGATAAAGCCTTTAATTAATTGTCAGGATTTGGCCGACTTGGAAATTTTTATTAGTTGATTCCGTACAATTAAATAATTGAAACTTATATTTGTTAAAAATATATATATATAAATTTAAATAGATTTATACATAATTACATAACTCCCTTGATTTACTCACAAAAAGGTTTAAATTAATATAACTTGTAAACCTGTTTAGTAGCCTCTGAATTGTTTAATAACATATATATTCACCTATATGTAGTACAATGCATAGCAAGGAAGTACATTGCCATGCATGTTGAAGTACAAGCACTTATATTTCGCATAATTATACATCACATTTATATAACTACTAAACTTTTAATCTCGATATATTATATAAATCATATAAGGAATCAAGTCGAATCGCGCACATATAGATCTTCTCCAAGATCTTTTTTAAGTTAGAATATCTGCGTTGATCATTTAGACTCCAAATTTTTATATACCTTACATGTATATGCATAATTTTTTTCTCTTAAAATCTTTACTACTGCTAAAATATTTTTAGTTCCTAAACATTTTAATTGAATATTTTTGGTCTCTAAACATTAAAAATGGTTATAGAATAAATCCTTACTATTAGTTTTATCTTTAAACTTTAATGACTAATTTTGTGGTAATTATTAAACTTTAGGGACCAAAAAATATTTACAAGATATTAGAAACTAAAAATATTATAGTAAACATCAAGACAATAAATAAGTCGGTATTTTCAAAGTAAATTTATTTAATTTATATTTTAATTAATATAATTTAACACAATAACGAATAATGTGACAAAATAAAAAATGATTAATTAATTTTAGTAGCAATTTATAATAAATACTTTTTTATTATAAATCCTCGCCCCTCTCTATTCGATACGTTTTACACGTGCAACCCATGGTATTTTTATCTGCTGATTTACAAATTCGAATATCAGTGCTTACTCTAAACATCTGCATAATCTTCATGTGCTGTTGTTTCGACTGTTGATTATTTAGAATTTAAGATTTTTCTTTTATGGAACTGTGTGTATGGATCTCAATTGATGGAGGTCAGTTTTGTGTTGGAAAATGATTAAATTGCATCTGAAAAGCCCATGTGATGAATAAATAGGCTCATGTTTTCGAAACCATTGCTAAAACTTGCTTTGTCCAATTTTCCAGATGCACGCAGGATTTGGGTGCATATTTTTGTTTCCGGGTTTTGAGACTAAGGTCAGGCATCAATATCACAGATATCTGTTTGAATCAAATCCAAGTTTCGAAACTCAAATTACTCCATTCAAATGAATTTCATCGATCCAAACATAACCTAAAAGAAATGAACTCGATCAGCAAAGACGCAAGTATCAATTCTTGGAAATAGGAGCTCTTTCAAGCTAAGTCATGGAGTCTTTTAACAGAGTAAAGAAGTGGTATACCCGGTACACGAATGCACGGGTCTGGGATGTTCGAGCCCACTGGCCTAATGTACGTAACATGTCATAAAATAAGTAAATTGTATAAAGTAGAGTACTAATATAGAGTAGTAGTGGAAAAGGAAGAAAATTCAATCATCTCCAATTATGCTTCATCTTCTCTCTATGTCTCACAGTATTAAACTTTCTGGGATGCAAGTATACACATAATTACAATTCTAACCACCTAAAAACTAAATGCATTACACAATCTCCCAGCCCTTAAGAGGAAATCACCATGTCATAGATGAAGAATGAGAAAGAAATCAAATGATCACGAACATTCTTCTAAAATGCTGACCACTTCTGAACGTTGTTCATTGCTCAATTCTTCAGGAAACTCAACAAGAAACTTGAGTCTAAGGTCTCCTCTCATCCCTTCTTCTTTGGATCTAGGCATGCCTTGTCCCGGGATAGTCTTTTCGTATCCAGGATATATAATATCGTCTATTGACAGGGTTATATGCCCTCCTCCTAAAAGAGGGACAGGAATTGTGCATCCTGTGAGTGCCTGTACCAAAGGGACCTCAACTCCGAGTTCCAAATCGTCGCCTTCTCGTTTGAATATAGGATGTCTTTTCTCATCGATTACAAAGGTTATGTCAGCCGGAAGAGTGCCTGGTCTCTCGTCTCCTTTCCCTTCAAATGTGATCTTTGTTCCTTTCTTCCACCCGGGCTTCACTTTGATCATTAGTATCTCTTCTTCCTCGACAAGGAACCTGCCATTTTATAATAATGAGTCTTATATTAGGTAGCCAATGAAATTTATGTTATCTCGTGCTTTTGGTTAATATCTCCACTGCTCAGAAAAGAGAGCCTATTTTCATTAATTTGCTTGCCGAATGATGGAACTTCTGGAAAGAAATGGCAATCGCCTGTCCACAAATGTGATAATATTTTCAAGCATAATTTGTTAAAAAAAAAATTCCCTTTGATTTAGATTTACTTGGTTATCTGGTATTTAGGTCCTTTGAAAATTGTGGTAGCCCTGATATCCAAATCACTTCTTGTCTCAATGTTTTATTTTAAACGGGGAACGACAAAGTAGAGGGGGAAAGCCAAAAACCTTGAATACATAGAGAAATAAATAAGTTACACATTTTCGTACCCCATATTTGAGATGACATCCCTTGTGACCTTGATCTTTTTAACACATCCGACACACAACTCTTCCAGCGTGCATTCAAGCTTCTTTTCTATTGGTTGAGGTTTTCTCCGAACCGCTGATTGTGAAAAGAAAATCGGGGTTGTGCTTCTACGGCTTGTAGTTTTTGATAGAAACGCTTGATCTTTTGGTGTACTAGGAGTCGGAGGAGTGCCATTTGGACTAGTCTTAGTAAATGACGCATAGAACTCCGCTGATGTAGGAGTTATGCTTCTTGGTAAAGGGCTGATCCGGCTTGTGGTACGAGAAAGCAGCTTAGGACTAGAAATGTGAAATTCTTGATCATCTTCTTGAATATCATATGACTTTTTCTTTGGTGTTTGTGGGTCATGACGATCTCCATTGCAAGCATTGGCGTCTTCTCTTTTCTTGATGCTAATAGCCTGAAAATTAATCAAATAACATAAGGACAAGTATTCATTCGTGACATTGTAATATCAACATGTATGAGAAGGGATTTATTTGTTTGTATTGTACGATGCAGGGTCTGACTCAGAATATGAGTTATGTCCCATTAAAACTCATTACATGCCATCATATGATTTTCCTAGAAACATTAAATCGAATTCTTGGATATCCCATGTTAAGATGCGTAGAAATGGGGACATACACACCCTATAAGCTTCATTGATGGAGCTAAATTCGGCTTCGGCTTCGGCTTCGGCTTCCGCTTTGCTCGATGGATTTCTATCTGCATGCCATTTCGTTAGAAGTGATTTGTATGCTTTGCCAACATCTGAGAGGGATGCAGTTCTTGAAATTCCGTAAAAATTCGGTGACGGTGACTTCTGAGGATCTCCCATGAAAGGGGCAAATGGAGGGAAAAGAAAGAAAAATAGTGGTTGCAGGGAATAGTTGGAAGGCAAAGGCCGGGGGAAATTGAATGAAAATGGCAGAATGCGAGAAAATGGAAATTTTGTCCAAACAAATGTGTGATAAAAGGAAAACTAAGATTATTCCAAGAATGAAGCGATTTGTTAGGAGCTTTTGATTGGACATGTTTTGTTGAGTTGGAAGAATGAGTCATTTTCTGTAACATTTTTGCGTTATTTGTTACCCCATGGGGGCATGGTTAGATCCAACCATAGATTGACGTATATTCCCATTTAATATTGAAAATATATCTATTGGGAATATACCCCATATTAAATGGTTGGATCTACCCTCTATTTTTGCATGGTTTCTTATATAAATATAAGACTTATGGTTTCTTATAGAATTATAAGACTTAAGACATTAGATTGTAAATAATTGTGATTCAGACATGTGACAGAATATCTTGTGGAAGTGAATATCCGAACTAGTTGACTATTGGAATTAATCCTTGTGCCCGTGCCCCATAGAGGGTGTGTGGCTGCTAATCCATGCGGTAGTGTCATGGGGTGGTGTAAACGAGAATATTTCAAATGAATTATTCACGTCCAAGGTTTTTATGCAGCTCAGACCCACACCCTATACATATACTTGTGAAAAATGGGCCGGGTGGGTTTTTATGCAGCTCATTAACTTGAAAGGTTTCACTCATAAAATCTCACTTTTCAGCTCAATAACCGGCCAAAACCATAGCATAAACAAAAAATCGAGTGATTACTAACTACAGTAAAACTTCTATAAATTAATAACATTGAACTTATAAAATGTTATTAATTTAGAGATGTTATTAACTTATCGAGTACTAAATTAATGGTGTTGAGACCAAGTTGAGATCGGAAAAAAATATTATTTTAGAGATGTTATTAATTTATCGTATTAATTTATGGATGTTTTACTGTAATTGTATCTGATTATTAAAAGAAACATTTTAAATATTTTGTTTAAAATAATTCAAAATATTGCGCTTATATGTACCCTTATTACCTTTATCTATTTTTGGGTCAAATGTGCTAAGACTCTTGTTTGTAAGTATCAAAGACAACTACTGTTCATCAATCCAAAAAGGAAAAAAAAAACATAAATGTTCAGATATATGTGGAGGCAGATAGTTTTCATTGCATTTATCCTGCTCGCTCAATATCCAAAATTCTTACACTCGTAGTTTTAAAATATGGTGAATTATATATATACCAGTATATCAGCTCTAGTTGGAACAATAATATTTATTTTTCCTACTATATATTTTTATGTCAAATTATATGGTACGTACGTATAGAAAAACATCTATAAATTAATATCCGATATAAACCTCTCTAAAATAATATTTTTCACTGTCCCAAGTTGGGCCGGTTTAAAAAATTAATAATTTTGATAAGTTAATAAGATAATAGTTTTTAGAAAGACCCTTATATAAATCTTTAGTCTCACTAATATCATAAATTAATAATTCTCTAAAATTACAAACACGACTAGAACGATTTAGTAAAATAAGAATTTATTGTTTGTTATTTCTCGAAATGTAAATCTAGGTGGATTCAATCTTTAACTTTTCTCCCTGCATTCAAAAGCTTTGGAGTTGTGTACTCGAATTGCCAAAAAAATTTTATGAAGACTTATTGTCTCTATGAGTGCTTCTTTCGCGTGATTTAGTATCGAAGTTACTGAATTATCATCAACTTCGTCCTCAACAAGGTTTTCAATGACACTAGCCACAATTTCTTCTAAGCTTTTAGATCTCTGAAAATTCATCATTTTCACCTGAATAATTCAATAGATGATTGCCATCTATTTTACTATGATAATCGAGATCATTAATCATATTCTCAAGCTCGTGAATACTTTCTTTACAATTTGGTTCATTTAAGTTCCTTGAGTCTGTTTCAGTCTTTAAATTGATAATTTATTAATTTATCGATTAATTAATACCACTTTGAAGTAATAAAATTTCATGGCGATTGTTACATATGGCCGACCTCCCAACCTCAAGGTTCAAAACATTCGCCTCAATGACAAGGTGTATTGCCGACCTCCGTACCTCACATGGTCAAGACATCCGCCTCAAGGGCAAAGTATATGGCCGACCTCCCGACCTCAATCGGTCCAGACATCATCCTCGACGCAAGGTACATGCCCTACCTCCCGACATCAAACGATCCAGACATCCTCCTCGACGCAAGGTACATGGCCGACCTCCCGACCTCAAACGGTCCAGACATCCTCATCGACGCTAAGTATATGGACAACCTCACGAGGTCCAAATATCCTCCTCAACGCTAAGTATATGGCCGATCTCTCGAGCTTAAACCCAAGAGGACATCTACTTAAGAAGAACATGGTGGCCCAATCTCCCAAGTTCTGTGTAATCATTTTTAGCCGGGCCTCGTCCAGCTAACCACTGAACCAAGTTCACCGATCTCCCAACCTGAGACATGAGAAAACATCATTATAGGCGTGGTACTATGACCGACCTACCGATCTCATTCGAGATTTGTCCTCAGCTAGGGGTAATCCTAGGACCTCACATTTCGGGATGGTGTTGACTGGGTCTAAACCTTTTGGATTGAATTAACATACATGTTGACCAAGTCCAATATTGATCCGACGTGTTCCAGTATTTCATGGATCATGTGGATCGTGGTCTTACCTGTTCAAACCTTATACACCTGCAAGGTATCTCTTATAAAAAGCAGCTTAACTCACCATTTTGAGGTATGCATTACACCCTTATACACATACACACAACAGTTATTCCCTTATATATTTTCTCTGCATCTCTTACCTGACTTGAGCGTGGGAGAGGACCCGCAGGGAAAATCTCCCGGTCCCCTTCTAACATTTGTTTCGTTCTAAGCAGGTCCTAGCTAGGATTCATCACATTATATATCATTTGCTGAAGCAGAAAAGAGAGGTATTTTGATCTTTCAATGGTACGTTGAGTTCATCTCTCTTTTTGAGGGTATCAATTGGCGCCGTCTGTGGGAACGTTCGAGCTAAGGTGTTGATATGGCTGGAGCACATGTACATGGATGAAGGAGAACTGTCGGAAGAGGAAGAACAGTGGGATGAGGAAATAATTCTAGAAATAATGATCCAGAGTCTTCTCTGGAACAAGGAGATCAACTACCTATTGTTGTAGAAAAGGTTGGAAGCCCGACTTTGGAGCAGTTAGCATAATTTATTGCTCAAACCGTGGACACAGCAGTAAGGCGTGCCAAGCGCTGCGTTCTCAAAATGATCCACCTCATCCTCCCCCAGAGGTGGGCTTGGGACGCCAGCCTGCTGAACCTTAGTAAATAGTGATCGATCAACTAACATCTGACCCTATAGTATGAAGGCTGGGCCAACAGAGAGGAGATCAAGATCCAACATTCCGAAAAGAAAGTCAATTTCCCTCTCAATCTTGAGAGAAGATCTACCACCTAAATTCCGACAGCCCATGGTCGGAGAATATGATGGGAGCACTAATCCTGAGGAGCACCTCAGGAGGTTTGAGTATGCATCATTGTTGCACCGGTACTCGGATGGAGTTAAGTGTCGAGTTCTTCCCGACACTCGTGAGGTCGGCTCAGGAGTGGTTTAACCTTCTAAAGCCTAGCATTATCCGCAGCTTCGAATACTTCGGTTCCGTCTTTCTGAATCAATTTGCTAATAGCAAAAGTATTGTGTTGGAGGTGCCCACTGCCTCCACCGACGTTCTTATCAATGCTTTCACTCAAGGTTTGAGGGCTGGGGAGTTTTTCAAATTATTTGTGAAAAAACCTCCTCGGAGCTATGATGGGCTCCTTTGCAGAGTGTATAAATATGTGAATTTTGAAGATGCACAGACGCAGAGAATGATTGATATGAGGTCGGGAGAATTATGCAAGGAGATGCTCAGGTCAAAGCAATCTTAACTAAGAATAAAGAGCCATATCTACCTAGTAGAGCTAGCCGAGATCCTCAGTGTGTAAGCAATAGCATAGAAGACACTCGGAGAGACAATCGGCCTGATCACCAACGTCGATAAATCCCCTGGGGAGAGACGATAACAGAAGAGGAGAACATATGAAGTTGAGTTCGGGCGCCTATTATCTAGAAGCCATGGGAAGGAAGAAATTAGAGAGACCATGGAATGCTTATTATCTCCAAAAGTATAACGTTTAATTAATGTTTTAAAATGTTAGTAACTTTTTATTGCTTTTGAATTTTGAATTAATGAAGTTTTCATAAAATATTATCTGGTTCGAACTCTACGAGCTCCATGTAGACCTCCTCCAACAAAAAGACTTTAGGCGTCTCAGCATAGCTTTACGAGTTATGTCCAAGGTCCAAGGTCCAAGCTCTACGAGCTCCGTGCCGTACTCCTCCAACAAAAATACTTTACGAGTCTCACCATAGCTTTACGAGTTATGTTCAAGGTTCGAGCTCCATGTAGATCTTTTCAGACAAAAAGACTTTACGAGTCTCAGCATAGCTTTACGAGTCATCTCCAAGGTCCGAGCTCTACGAGCTCTAATGGTGACCTCCTCAGACAAATATACTTTACGAGTCTCAGCATAGCTTACGAGTTATGTCATAGGTCCGAGCTTTATGAGCTCCATGCCGACCTCCTCAGACAAAAATACTTTACGAGTCTCAGCATAGCTTACGAGTTATGTCATAAGTCCGAGCTCCATGCCGACCTCCTCATACAAAAAGACTTTACGAGTCTCAACATAACTTTACGAGTTATGTCCAAGGTCCGAGCTCTACGAGCTCCAATGCCGACCTCCTCAGACAAAAATACTTTACGAGTCTCGGCATAGCTTTAAGAGTTATGTCCAAGGTCCGAGCTCTACGAGCTCCAATGGTGACCTCCTCAGACAAAAAGACTTTACGAGTCTCAGCATAGCTTTATGGGTTATGTCCAAGGTCCGAGCTCTACGAGCTCCATGCCGACCTCCTCCGAGAAAAGACTTTACGAGTCTCAGCATAGCTTTACGAGTTATGTCCAAGGTCCGAGCTCTAAGAGCTCCAATGCTGACGTCCTCCGACAAAAAGACTTTACGAGTCTCAGCATAGCTGCACGAGTTATGTCCAAGGTCCGAGCTCTACGAGCTCCATTGGTAACCACCTCAGACAAAAATACTTTACGATTCTCATCATAGCTTTACGAGTTATGTCCTAGGTCCGAGCTCTACGAGCTCCATGCCGATGTCCTCAGACAAAAAGACTTTACGAGTCTCAGCATAGCTTTACGAGTTATGTCCAAAGTCCGAGCTCTACGAGCTCCAATGCCAACCTCCTCAGACAAAAATACTTTACGAGTCTCGGCATAGCTTTACGAGTTATGTCCAATGTCCGAGCTCTATGAGCTCCAATGGTGACCTACTCAGACAAAAAGACTTTACGAGTCTCAGCATAGCTTTACGAATTATGTCCAAGGTCCGAGCTCTACGAGCTCCATGCCGACCTCCTCCGAGAAAAGACTTTACGAGTCTCAGCATAGCTTTACGAGTTATGTCCAAGGTCCGAGCTCTAAGAGCTCCAATGCTGACGTCCTCCGACAAAAAGACTTTACGAGTCTCAACATGGCTTTACGAGTTATGTCCAATGTCCGAGCTTTACGAGCTCTAACCCGACCTCTCAGAACAAAAAGATCAGCTTATATTAGGAAAAATTATAAGTTCCAAAGCGTGTGTCCAAACTCCCATCAACTTATATTAGCAAGCGCCCGAGCTCCATCAGCTTATATTATGAGTATTATATAAGTTCAAAAGCGAGCGTCCGAGCTCCCATCAACTTATACTAGCGAGCATCCGAGCTCCATCAGCTTATACTATTAGGATTCTATAAGTTCGAAAGCGAGCATCCGAGCTCCACCCATCTTGTATTCTACAAACATAAAAGCAAGCATCCGAGCTCTGATGATATTTTATTAGTTGAAAAATATGTTAGTTTTGGACCAAATACTAGATCCCGACTTAGCTTATTTATTAAAAATGCATACAAATTATATCCGAGCTCCCGAGATCTCATAGCATTTCCATATTTGTAATTTACAAGTGGGAATCCGTGTTCTACGAGTTCGTGCCGACCTCATTCAGACAATCTTTCTACAAGATTAAATATGTTGTGGCCGAGTTCCATGAGTTCGTGTCGACCTAATAGCAACCGAGCTCCGCGAGTTCATGCCTACCTCATCAGATCATATTGTGACCGAGTTCACTAGGCTCTTATCCTGGGACCAACTAAGATGATGTATTAAGCCAATAAAAGATTATCTTAGGACCTCTCGATCTCCCGACCAGAGTCATGAGGAACACTTTTATGAGTGTCGTATTAAGACCGACCTACCGATCTCATTTGAGATTTATTCCTAACTCGGGGTAATTTCAGGCCTCTCAGTTCTGAGAATGTGTTAATCTGGTCAAAGCCTTTTGATCAAGTCCAATATTGAACCGATGCCATTTAATAACCATTACGATTTGAATTTCAAACTCCATGTTTTCCTACCTTGAGGTTTCCTTGCTTGACCAAATATACGAGTTTCTGACCGATAGCCTATCATATTACATATGGCCAACCTCCCAACCTCAAGGGTCAAAACATTCGCCTCAACGACAAGGTGTATTGCCGACCTCCCTACCGCACTTGGTCAAGACATCCGCCTCAAGGGCAAAGTATATGACCAACTTCCTGACCTCAAGCGGTCCAGACATCCTCCTCGATGCAAGGAACATGGCCGACCTCCTGACATCAAGTGTCAGACATCCTCCTCGATGCAAGGTACATGGCCGACCTCCCGACCTCAAACGGTCCAGACATCCTCCTCGACGCTAAGTATATGGACGACCTCACAAGGTCCAGCTATCCTCCTCACCGCTAAGTATATGGCCGATCTCCCGAGCTTAAACCCAAGAGGACATTTGCTTAAGAAGAACATGGTGGCCCAATCTCCCAAGTTTCGTGTAAATCATTTTTAGCCGGGCCTCGTCCAACTAACCATTGAACCAAGTTCACCGGTCTCCCAACCTGAGACATGAGAAAACATCGTTATAGATGTGGTATTATGACCGACCTACCGATCTCATTCGAGATTTGTTCTCAGCTCGGGTAATCCTAGGACCTCACATCTCTGGGATGGTGTTGACTGGGTCTAAACCTTTTGGATTGAATTAACATACATGTTGACCAAGTCCAATATTGATCCGACGTGTTCCTATATTTCAGGGATCATGTGGATCGTGGTCTTACCTGTTCAAACATTATACACCTGCAAGGCATCTCTTATAAATAGCAGCTTAACTCACCATTTTGAGGTATGCATTACACCCCTATACACATACACACAACAGTTATTCCCTTACAGATTTTCTCTGCATCTCTGTTAGGATTGGGGTAATGTTTAGAAGGGGGGCTTGAACAAACACTAGATTCAATTTTGATTTAACTCGGGTTGCTGCAGACTGTTAAGTACTGCAGTAGCTTCTCAATATATTGCAAGTCAGCAGACACTGATTATAGTGCGGAAGATGTCTGCTGGACTTGTGAGTAATAATAACTGAATGGTAAATAAGCAGTAAGTAAATAACACAAGTATTGTTTCTGGAAGTTCGAAGCACAACGCTTCTACGTCTCCCCTTCTTCCCTTGCAGGAAGGTTACACTAGAAGAATTTGGTTTACACTTTACAGTATACAACCTTCTTAGGCACTCACACAGCTTGGCCTAAACTCCTAGCAATCACAAATTCCTAATTTGTTTACAATGGTTTCTATGACACTCACACAAATATAATCTGTTTGGCTTCGAGTGTTCTTCGAGCAGCAGACTCAGTTGCAGTTAATCTGTCAAGATTACAGTTGTAGTTCTTTTCTGCTCTTGCTGAACCTTCAGAGAATATCAATGAGATGATTTGCTTTGTAAGTTGAGGTGTTTCTTTTTGTTTGATCAGATGGTTCAGCTAACCTCTTCATTCTTCACTTGAACGTATTTATAGACTCGGTGGTCTAACGACAACTTTTCTGTATTAGGAAGAAATTAGCTTTCTGTCTTCATTCCAAATTCTGATTGTCCTCTTTCCTATTTTGTTAAGCAACGGCTCTTTCATTCTGACGCTAATGGTGGCGGAGATATAGCAAGGTGCGGCGCTCTGTTGTACCTCTGTCAGAATAGGTTGTACTTGTTTTGTCTTGTTGCTTTGTGCTCTTGCTGGATGGTTAGACCTCTGCTGGCTTTCTTCTTTCAAATGGTCGTTCATTCTTCTGTACTCAGTAGATGTATGTCCAGTAGTTGTCCATCCAGTTGGTGTTAGTCCGGTGGATGTCCATCCGGTAGATGTTAATCCAGTAAGTGTGTCCGGTAGATGTTCATCCAGTAGATGTTAGTCCAGTTGATGTCCATCCGGTAGATGTCTGTCACCCGGTAGGTGTCTGTATTCAGTTGATGTCCATCCGGTAGATGTCCGTCACAAGGTAGGTGTCTGTATCCAGTTGATGTCCATCCGGTATATGTCTGTCACCCGGTAGGTGCCTGTATCCAGTTGATGTCCATCCGGTAGATGTCTATCACCCGGTAGGTGTATGTATCCAGTTGATGTTCTTGTAATCACCAAAACTTAGAAATGTTTTCCCAATAATTTCCCCCTTTTTTGGTGATGACAAAACTTAGTACTGGAGACTCTTGCTTGATCATATGAACAGCAACTTCTGTTAAGACTTAGAGACAAAACAAACATAGACTTTGCAGTCTCCTAGTACGTGACTTGAGCGTCGGAGATGACCCGCCGGAAAAATCTTCCGGCCCCTTCTAACATTTGTTTCGTTCTAAGCAGGTCCTAGCCAGGATTCATCACATTATATATCATTTGCTGAAGCAGAAAAGAGAAGTATTTTGATCTCTCATTGGTACGTTGAGTTCATCTGTCTTTTGAGGGTATCAATGTTTATGAATCATCTTAATCAATATGTGAGTGAGCTTACTGCTTTAAGTTATATTATACTTGTGAAATCGATCGGATGTGAAGACGTGTGTTTCAGAAATTATGGATAAAGATATGATTTTGAGTAGTTCAAATTTCGAAATCCAAATGGTAGGACTATTCTGGCCCGAACGCGATTGGGTCATAACCGCTATGGCAGGTACCTGTTGTTCGGGTGTGCCAGATCCTTACTCGGGGTGAACCGATGTTATGACCTTATCTCTATGAGGGTTATATCTAGAAATTGATATCAGTAGTCATGAGGAAATTATTGATATCAGTAGTCATGAGAAAATTAGATCATTTATTGTGCTTATATATTCTAGCTCTGATAAAAGCAAATATCGAAGAAGAATAGAACCACTTAGTTTCTTTTTAAGCACCCACTAATGTAACTCGTTATTAGAGCAATTTTGCAAATTGTCAACATTGCAAGAACAATTCTACTTTATCAAATAAAAACTGGTTTTATTTTATGTGTGCTATCGAGACTTGTTGTTTTCGAAATGATATGTGGAATCAATGCCGATGTCATCGGCTTCGATTTTGGGCCATAACAACAATACACTCTCCTAACAACCAGGGCTAACTTTTTTAATAAACAAGAATGTAACAAAAAACTCTATTAGTAGAGTTCATTGTACGAAGTCACGCTTCTGCGGGACTTTGGCAGCTTCACATTTCTTGAATATTTCAAGAATAGGTGAATAGGTTAAACAGCAATGAAGCTTCATCGAGTTTTGTTTCTCGTAACCGGTTGCCAGCAAAACAGAGAGATTGAATCAACCGCAGCTCATTGAACCCAAAAAGATTATGTATAAGCTACGATGCACAGTCACTCACACGGCGACACGGACTTTCAAAAATTTCAGGATACGACACGACTGGTACACGATATATATATACATATATATATTACAAATACTAGAAATTTATATTTTTTAAATCTAAAATCATGTAAAAATAACAAAAATATTCTTACCAAATTCAAGAAACATATAAATAAATGCATGTCACTGAAATTATCATAATATCACTTATACTAACACCAAATACATATTACTTTAATTAATATAAAGTTTAACAAACACGTCCAAATAAAATATAACACCAAAAATATTCTTAACAAATTCAAAAATAATATATATAAATGTATGTCACTGAAACATTATAGTATCATGCATTCTAACAAAAATGTATATTACTTCATTTAAATAGAGTTTAAGTAATACCTCCAAATTTCATTTTAGCCAAAAACTTTTTAAATTGTACAATTATCACCCAAAAGTGTCCTTTCTGTGTCGGACACGTCCATCAGCCAGACACGGATGTTCGATTTTGAGGAGAGTATCCGACACGGGTGTGATTTTATTTTATTAATAAAATAATGGACACGCCACGTGGCGTGTCCGACACGTGTCCGAGAAAAGTGTCCGATACTGTACCGAGTTATTTTTTGGAGTGTCCGTGATCAGTGTATAAGCATCCAGCAGCATTTGTACTTGCCTACAGTTGAGAAGGTTTACCTCTTAACTGGCGTTTCGGGGGAGATTCTACTTCTCCTGGTATGCAAACTTGCATGAAAATGATCGATTCTTACCATCCCTTGAAATGTGGAATGCCTTTAGATATTCGTTTAAATTCTGGTTCGAACAATCAGGTTGCAGATATGAAAACAGAATATGTGCCTCCAAGAGAGGACATTATAATACAGAAAGAGGCATCAGATGATATCTACATTATCGGGTTTGGAGAAGTGAAAATGACAGATTGTGTGACGGAGAAAGAACGAGTTTTTCGGTTCCAAAGTGAAAATGATAGATTGTGTGATGGAGAAAGAACGAGTTTTTCGGGTTTTCAAATCCGGAGACGTTTTTGGAGAATAGGGAGCCTTATATATTCAACATTAATCAGTGTGTAGTTACATAGTGAAATATTGTTTCAGCATCACAACAAGATCGAAGATTTACATATTTTTGAGAATCCTTACGACGGTGACTCTAACACGTGGATCAAGTTGCTGAGTGTAGCTTGTACCGCAAATGCTGTGTTTCTTGATGAATTGCTCCACTCAGGATTTCGACCCTGAGATCGGAGAAATCAACGGAAGGACTACATTGGTCCGTTTCTTGAAGACTCCATGCAAAATCTGTGTTTGTTATTGATTCTATATAGACACATATTTAAGTACTAATAAAATGTATGGTTTCTAAAAGATCTAGATTCCCCCAGTAGATATCAAAGAATATACTCTGGAATATTATCAATCCGATGATCCTAATGGTTTTTGCAAAAACACATCAGCATATAGCAGCTTAAACGGGCACGAAGACTGAGTTTTGGTGCTGCTGAAGCATGCGTGTAGCTTACATCTGTGAGAGGTAAAAGGGAAGCCCTTTTGTCGCAGAGTCGCAAAAATAAATCTTTTATTTTGATAGTAACTAATATATTTAGGGGCAAATTCAAAGGGAAACACAGCATTATGGGACGCCATAGGCCCATAGCTGCGAAGCAACATTCCATCTTTGATACTGTTGTTGTGTTTCCGTACCTCGGCGTCAGATCCAAACGCAGCGGAATAAAACATAAACATATCTAACCCGGGTACGGATCGGTCGCGCCTGATTCATATATTAACATGTGTAAATATCAAATATAAAAGCACGAAACGAATTACCGTTCACCGACGAGAATCTGATGGTAGTGACTCGAGTCCAATCAACCTGACCAGATCTACAAGCTCAGCACCAGTGCTAGTGTGATGTCGGTCTTTCTATGAGATAGAGAGAATTGTATGGAATTATCTTATTAACCCTAGAGATGAACATATATTTATAGGATTTTGGGTAACTTATTTGGGTTAGGGTTCTTAGGGTCCAAAGGGCCAACCATTGACTCGTTGGCTTGTAGGGTATCTTATGCTAACAATCTCACACTTGCATAAAAGCCAGCATAAAACTACAAACTCATAATCCAAGTAATCCAATTGAACAACTTGATGTACTACAAATGTACATAATTATGAGACATAAATATATCAAAAGTTTAATTTTAGAACTTTCTATAAATGAAACATTTTCAAATATAGAAACTCCACTAAAGTGAGGAGCTTTCAAAAATTAAATTCATCTCTTCCAATCACTCAATTTGAGCACTTAATATTTAAGTCTCAAATCTCATCGATAGATCGGCGGCCGGTTGATTGTGACCCAGCGAGGTTCAAGTGTATCATAGCAGTAGGATCACAACCTTTGTGATTTTAGAAGTCAAACAACTTCTTTGGGCTTCCCCTGAATGCCCCATTCTCAATTAAACTTCTTTAATAGACAATGACCGAAATATACTTCCAGCAACAACCTACCGATCGTGGGTAGCGCCTAGCATCTGAGCTTCACGAAGACCTAGATACAAATGACTAGCAACGTACGAGAACCTGTCAGCCATATTAGCGTGCAGTACATTCCTTTCACTCAATATGTCCCGATTGAATCAAGGGCATTGGTTGATCGAGACCCCTTATGATTTCAATAACTATGTATTTGTTTCACGTTATATGATTCATTGTGTGCGTATATGGAAAACTCTTTTTTCACAAGCACTACCCACTCTGGCCAGAGATTCCTTGAATCATATACAGAAAAACACATAGGACATCCTGGTTCATCAAGACCAGTGGTGAATCCCCAACGACAATCACAGGTCTCTGACATCATCACTGCATACCCAAAATAACAACTTTATGACCCACATGTGATCAGTCATTAAATCAAAGTACACAGCTATCTATCAAGACCTCAATTACGCATCGGGTCATGAGAAGTAATGGTGCACAACTATGACTAGAAATTCTATACTCGACAAATAGTAACCACTTATAGAATTCCGAGTAGGATCGTTCAGTGAACTCATTTCTAATGAGCACCTATTCATGTGTGCTGACTTCTCCAAGTCAACGTCGATGAAACGCGGCCTACTGCACTAGACACATCATGAATACCAGTCTCTAACGAGCATATATCGATATCCCATTCTCGAAGGCTCATTAACCAGGAACATTTAGAAAAGCGCAGTCGAGAATGTATTTCATGGTCACCATCATATGCGTAACCACATGGACTGTAGCAATCTCAAGGACTTCATCAATACATCAAGATGCATGGATAAACAGATGAAGAAGTGTCATATATATTAATATTCAAACAAAGATTTGTCATAATAAGATTATAAGTACAATCAATCAACTATTGATTTACTTAATCACATATGACAACAATATCTTTCACTTTCCCAAAGCCAACTACTCATATATCTCAAGACCATCTTCGCAAGATGTCTGATAGACATTAACCGTTGTAAAAACTTTGTTAGTGGATTCACTATATTTCTCTGTTGAAGCGATTCTCTCGATAATAATTTCGTGTCTACCATCTCTCTCTCATTAGATGGTATTTTCTCAATATATGTTTGGATACTGATGAGATCTTGGCTATTCATAATAGGTCAACTGTTATCACAGTACCTAGGGACTGTGCCAACCGTGCTAGAAATTACACCCAACTCTTGGATGGAATTTTATATCCAAACTGCATCTTTGCTGCATCGTATGCTGCAATGTATTCAGCTTCAATGTGGAATTCGATGTATGTCTTGTTGGAACGTTTCCAAGAGACGACATCATCATTAAGCTTAAATACAAATCCAAACATCGATTTGGTATCATCTACATCCGATTGAAAAACCAGCATCAACTTAGCATTCAACTTTTATTTCTCCACTTACAGACCCAAAAACCATGAACATATCCTAAGTTCTTCATAAGTACTTGACGATTATTTTCACAGTTTTCTAGTGACCTTCACCGGGATATGTCTGATGTCTGCTCATCACTCTAAGAACATACATCAGGCCAATTACATAACATAGCATACATGATGCTATTAAAAAATCGAAACATAAGGTATCAATGTCATAGTTTCTCTCTCCTCATCAATCTAATGCACATTGTCCTAGAGAGATGAACACTATGACAAATTGGGAGGTTACCTATTTTCGACTATTCCATGTCAAACCCTTTAGCACAGTGTTTATGTACGTGGATTTAGAGAGCTCAGGCATCCTCATAGATCCAACCCTATAGATCTTTATGCCAAGCATATGAGATGCTTCTCTCAAATCTTACATGGAGAAAAAATCAGTAGATAATCATGTTTTAATTGATTAACCAATACCATTCACAATGAGCATTGTATAATCGACTTAAAACATCATTAATGTAACCATGCTCCCTTTAACTCTTTTGCACACACATGCCACTTCCGGATTTTTAACAAAACCAAACACTTTGGTGATGTTATCAAAACGAAAGTTCAAACTTCGGGATGCCTTCTTAGGCCCAAATGGATCTCTAGAGTTTGCAAACCTTTTGCTCACTCCAAATGGTTGTGAAGCCCTCTGGTTGCCTTGTATAAAAGTCTTCACATCCATCTGTTATATCTCATAGTCATAATATGAAGATATAACTAATAAAATTCGAATTGACTTTAGTATCATAACCAATGAAAATTTTATCATAGACAACTCTTTGCCTATGAGAATAAATGTTTCCCACCAGTCAAGCTTTGAAGGTCACACTTTCCCATCCACTCCAAGCCTTCGCTTGTAGATCCATTTGCAGCCAATGTGAACAATTCCCAAAGAGGATCTGCTAAGGCTTATACCTTATTAGAGTACATGAAGTCTATTTCAAATCTCATAGCATCTCGCTAATATCCCAAAACGATGTCCAACATCGTCTCCTTGAAAGTCCTAGGATCACATCCATGGTCAAAATCATTTTGACTACTCTCTAGGAGTAAATTCAATTTATCAGGAGTTTTTGAAACACTTTCAGATCTCCTTGGTATGTGTAGTTTAAAGGTTATGATTGACTCAATTAATTTCACCGTTTTCACTTTTCTAGTGGTTTGTGGTTCTTGAACCCTTTCAAGTTATATTATATTGACATTCATTTCTAATAGAAACATTTTCTCTAGAAAGAATGTACTTGCGAAACAAACACTTTGTCTCCAATTGATAATATAAATTTCCACAAAATAACATAAGATGGATCAACTATCCAACTCATCTCCGACTGGCTGCTTCACATAAGCGGAACAATCTCAAATATGTATTTGGATTTTCTTTCAGTCCATATCGTATATGGAGTTTTCATCACTGTATTGATATGAATTATGTTCAGCAAATATGTAACTTTAGAGAGTTACTCAGAGAGAATCACATTCTCTTTAAGATAACTCAACATCCTCTTGCACTAACATTTAGTGCTCCACATATGTCCATATGAATCAAATTCAATGGACATTCAGCACATGCTAAAGATATGTGGGGTTTTAAGTTATCATTTTTTTTATATTTTTTAAACATAATCATACTAATCTTTCATAAGTTCACCAGATTCAATAAAACATGCATTAAAAATACTGCAAATCACATTCGCAAATTTAAAGAATATCATTCTCTATCAAAATAGGAACAATGTTCATGATTAAATCTAGAACAAATAAATAATTACTCAAACTAGTTCCTAACCAGTTCAAGATTTTATATTAAATTAATGTTTCAAACAGCCTTTGCAACAACTCTTGTTACAATGCTTAGCCTCAGGTAGGTTTCACCTTCCTAGGGCTCTCTACTTCTTCTCAACATCCGCAACTCTTTTCAGAGATGCGAGCACAATTGATATCATATACCAAAGAAGTAGAAACAATAGAAAATTAACTTTTTTTTAAAGGAATACACCATTTCCAGAACGCTTCTGGTCTAGGTATTCTTTGCAGTTTTGCGATAGTTACCAGCAGTGAAAACATAGATGACTCTCGCTACTATATCCATTTTCGTCTTTTGAGGTTGAGAACCATTCCCTTTCCTCTTCTTTATCCTTGAACTCTTCCTACCCATTGGTAGAAGATTCAACAAGAAGAACATGTTTCTCCTTTGAATCAAGGACTCATGAGTTTTCCAACATTTTGACTATAAGATCAAATCTACAGCCAGTTAATGAGGTATTGTCACATTCAGATTTTCTAATTTCTCAACAAGAGATATTTTTATTACACCATGCTCGTAGACCGAAGCCCCATCTTGCATGTGAAATAAAAATAGCTCTTTTGAAGTCGCGAGTCAGTAATCGAGTCTGTTCACCAGACAACATTTGTAGGTGTTGGAAAATATCAGCAATGTGAGCGAGTTTCTCATATCTATGTTGAAACTCATTTGTGACATTGATGTTATCATATAGCACCTAGCTGAGAGATCATCGTCCCACCACTTCTCAAGTGTGGCGATCTCTTCATGAGACCAATCGAGAGACACTTCAACAGGAGCTCCCACTAAGGGTATATAGCAACTTTTTAGAAGCAATGACTATTTTAAAATTAATAGCCAATAAGAATAATGTGGTGGTTAATTTGTTTATATCGAGAATTGATATAATCGGATTCACGGCAATCACAATACTGAGAATATAAAGAAAATACATGCAAACCGTTTGATTGTTAATTAATTCAAAAACTATGGACTTTAGTTATTGAATGCTCCTACTAAATTTTTCGAATTCATCACCATCATGACAAATGAACTGAAAATCATATTTTCTTAGTGGGCTTGGAGTACAACTAGCTCATGATACTAAAGGTAGCTCACAATTGCATCATATGCAACCCCCAAGATATTCGTCTTGTGATTGGCATAACCCTACAGAGGCAGGCCATTATGCCTTCTCACGTCAAACTAACCCATCCCACGGATGGTAATGTCCGTCAATAAGATCCCACGAGGGTGAGCAATCTTAAAGGTTAACAGAACCCTATCCATAATTAAGTGGCAGTTAAACACGCAGCTTTCCCATGCTAGATGCCACCCACGAGGGTGAGACAAGACACCTGACACGAGTAGCGTCTCATGGCTTAACTGTTGATGGAAGACAGGAAGCAACAAGCTCCTTTGAGCTCCCCTTCACAGTTTGATATTAAAATTTTTGAATCATATTCAAAAGAGAGATTTAATAATTTTAAAATCTCATCATGTGCTTGTTTGTTTGTTTGCCGGATTCATGCAACAATGTTTTATTCATGCAATCATATGTACTAATAAAACACACAAACAAACATTTATCATACATCACATGCATAATAAAAATAAATATGGAAGATTACGACATTTTCCTAATAGATCCACGTGAGCCATACGTGGATCACAAGTCTGTCTAAGGTGATGCAGGTATGCATTGCAATCCAATTACATTTTTGCTTCCATTATACATGTCTTGATTCTTGGAGCTCCATCTTCAATGTGGATCTCCCATATTTTACATTTAAATCGTACAACACAAGAGAATAGGGATACAATACAAATCAAGCGTGGGATACATCAAAAAATAGAGGGAGTAGGCTCGCAGGCCCGATAACCAAAAATCACAATTAAAATGAAATAATAAGAACCTAAACATTCAACTAAACTCGTTGTCAAGGCCTGTAATCATCCACCATGCAATCACATCAGATGCAATTAAACATTATCTACATCATATGTAATTGTACTAATTACATCACATGTAAATAAAGCACAATATTGTTTCCCACTAATCACATCATTAATTGAAAATAAAATTAACAAATTAAATAAATCATTTTATTTAATTTTTAGTAATTATATTTCAATAAATTGGTAAAATCTATATTTACCTTTTAATCATCATATTAATTTATAATAAAATTAATAAATTAAATGAAAAAAATTCACTTAATTTTTAATTAATTAAATTTTTAATTAATTGGTAAAATCACTATTTTACCTTTTAATCATAATGGTAATCGAAAATACTTGGTAAAATCACTATTTTACCTCAAATCATAATATTAGCCAAAAATAAAATTAACAAATTAAATAAAATATTTTCATTTAATTTTTAATTAATTAAATTTTCAACTAATTGTAAAATCTCAATTCTACACTTAATAAATTAATTTTTTTTTTATTAATTAAGTTTATGATTTATTGCTTCAAAAATAACTTCCAGAAAAACATCTAAAATGACCCAAAATAATTTATAGACTCCAAACAATTTGAATCCAAAATAAAAAATCATTTTAAATCCAAAAATACATTATTTTCGGATTTGAAAATAATTTTTTTTTTCAAAAATACTGTTCATAATACACTGTTCATCTTCAACCTAAGATTAGGGTTCTTATAGCATCCGCCGCCGCCGCCTAGCCTTCAAAACACAATGGGAACTCTTCGCCGTGCTAGTCGAAGGTGCAGCCGTCATCGCCAGCCTTTCCTAGACGAGTTTGCCGAAAACGCCAGCATGTCCAGCGCACGCAGACGATTTCACCGGAAACGAGCAGTTTCAGACGCACGCAATCCGAGCGAATGAAGGCCGCGTTCGCTCGTCGTCCTTGCGGCCACCGAGAGATCCAGGCGAGGCAACCAGTTTCCCGCTGTCGTCTCCGTCTCGAACCGCCGTCTTGCGCGCCGGAGAGATGCCGGAACAATGGTTGTATTATAACTCATTTTATTCCAATTTTATATGTATTCCGGATTCCAAAATTTCTGGATTCAAACACGATTAATATTTGTGGGAAACAATCTAATAAAATTTAATTATTGAATACATGAATCAAAGCACAATCTGGCTATGATACCACTTTTGTGTTTCCTTACCCCGGCGTCTGATCCAAACGCCGCGGAATAAAATATAAACAGATCTAACCCGGGGACTGATCGATCGCGCCGGATTCATATATTAACATGTGCAAATATCAAATATAAAAGCACGAAAAGAATTACCGTTCACCGACGAGAATCTGGTGGTGGTGACCCTCGAGTCCAATCAACCTAACCAGATCTACAAGTCCAGCACCAGTGCTAGTGTGATGTCGGCATTTCTATGAGATATAGTGAATTGTATGGAATTATCTTATTAATCCTAGAGATGAACATATATTTATAGGATTTTGGGTAACTTATTTGGGCTAGGGTTCTTAGGGCCCAACGAGCCAACCATTGACCCGTTGGCTTGTAGGGCGTCTTATGATAACAACCCTGGGCTTCCATCTCTCATGTTTACGTGGCCGGTGACCTTTTGTGCATGGCAACAAAAAGAAAGAACTTAATAGGGATGAAAAATGTACCCGAACATGGATTTTATGTGGACTCGAAGGATCGGTCTGGAACGACTCGGATTCAAGTTGCAAGTATAGGAAACCATGTGGAAATGATGGAATTACTTCTGATAAATGGAGCTGAAGCTGATGTAGTTAAAACAAAGCTTCTTCGTTAAATTCGAATGAAATTTCTTCAAGAATCCAAGGTAGGACATGGTATAGTCACTTCGACGACGTCAAAAAGAGCAGTTTCATTAGGAGGAAACGAGTAGAGACGCAATGGGGAAATCCGAGTCACCATGATCTTCGAGGATAATTATATACAGAGGAAGTCCCGAAATCCATAGGACAGGCCCACTCCGCCGAGTCAGGAAGATTGAGTTGCGAAATTCAGTGGATCAGCTCAACACTATTGCATTTATTTTGATCAAAATATGTACCTTCTTTTTAGCAGTTTAACCTTAATTTAAAGAATTTGAGCGTTGAAGTGCGCTCTTTTATGTTAAAGTATGTGCCCTACAAGCCAATTGTTGGCTATGTGATTTGTACATCTTTCTATAAAACATGTTTTAGTCAATTAATGATATTTTTATGGCACCATTTATTTGTATATCTATGCAAGATGTATAGTTAAAGACCTTGAGATTACTATAGTCTATGGGAATGTGATTGTACATTTGTTGGCAATCATTAAATACATTCACCAATGACTGTAATCTCTAAACTTGTTCATGGTCGATGAGCAGCGTCATAAGAAGGATTAGGATATAAACCATGTTCGCTGAGACCATTATTTATGATGTGTCGTTGTTGCGTTTCATCAGCATTGATGTAGAGACATCTGCACATATGAATAGGCGTCCATAGGATGAGTTTAAAGAACAACCCTCACTTTTTTTTCTAAGTGGTTCACACTGTTCGAGGCAGTTGTACACCATTAATCCTCATTACCTAAAACACCATTGTAGCTCTATTCGATGAGCACTGCACTGGACTTGTTTTCCGATCCCAAGAGGGTCATAAAGGTGACAATGTTCGATGTTGATGTAAGTTAAACAGGATCTTGTGCATTGTTGTTGGGAATTCGCCGCTCGCATACGTGTGTGGATGTCATATGTGTTTTGTCAAGTTAATAACCCAAGGAATCTCTGGCCAGAGTTGTATATATGTTTTAAAGGAAAGAGTTCCTCTAGTTACATATAGATGGGTTATGATACTTTGGAACATGCACATAGTTATTAGATTTATATTGGGGTCTCGATTGACCAATACCACAAGATCTGATCGGGACATATGAGTTGAAAGGATCGTACTGTACGCTAACTGTAACTTAAGGTTCTTGCAGCCACTATAAGATTGTATATAAGGAATCATGATGCGTTGTTACCAATTGTTTAAGTGTTCAAGCTTATAATAGAGATTATAAGCTGATTTTATAATTGACATGAAAATGAATAAAGTTCCCATTTGGAAAATTTACTATTTATATAATATGTATAATTATCGAAAATGTTTTCAGTTTTGTAAGGCCTCGCTACCTTAAGTGTGGAATTAATGACATAAAGAGAGCTAAACATACATTCATCAGAGTATAAGGGTTCATCTTGATGCATTGAGCTTAAGGATTTCAGTGCCAAAATAAAATTCCAAAAAGGATTTATTACATTCCCACAAAATGAATGTAAAGGCTATAGATTTACTCTACCCTGCGTAGAAACTATACAAAGAATTCATGTCCTTCTATATCAGTAGCACTCCTCACACAGCTCACCGCATCAACCCTGACCTTAACCATCTATGCCAAAAGCTCCTACAGAAACAACCCCAAAATGCATAAAACCGTTAATACAAAATACTTCATGTATTCAAATGCATTTAACATGCCCCCTTTGGTTGTCCCTATTCTATAACTCATATTTATAATCAATAGATTATAATATAGTTTAATAAATGTCATGACATATATCCGATTCCACCAATACCATATCCAATCACAGTCTTGTTATAACAGTGGCATTCTAATGCCCCTCGCTTCGAAATGACATCGGCATTAATACCCATCGCTTTGACATATCAGCAGCATTAATATCCCTCGCTTCAATATGACAGCGATATTTACCATCGCTTCGACATATTAGCGGCAAATATTCTTTCATCGATACAATATGACAGCGGCAAGTATTCTATTCATCGCTTCGACATGACAGTGGCAAGCATTATAAACATCACTCGAATATAACAACGACTCACAATAATATGCACCAAGCATCCAATACATATGCAACCATAATGCATAATCCAATATGTAAAAATACATGTTACCGTTTGATGCCTGTACGTCTCTCTACGTACCTTTCTTCCAAAATGTGAGATGGTTGCAGGACTTCATCCCCTGCGTTGTGTTGCCACCTGGGAAAGCTCTACACAATTGCACAATTCAATATTAGAAGCCAAATAGCAGTCCATCAAATAGTATTCCATTACCAAAAATTCCATCAAAATAACCAAAATTTCAATAATTGGTATCTCGCGGTCGATCGCCAATGTGCACCGACCGATCGCGAGACCCCACTGCAGCAATGCTCAAATTCTGTCAATCAGCATCAATTGCTATGTCTGGAGCGATGTTTATGACGAGCTCACTTCGGCCTCGGTGACGCCAAGCTATGAGAGTTTTCGCCTGATCTCAGGAGCTACGTTTACGACGAGCTCACTTCGCCCTCGGTTACACCAGGCTATGAGGGTTTTCACCCGATTTCAGGGGCAACATTTATGACAAGCTCACTCCGGCCTCAGTTACGCCATGATATATAGGTCTTCATCCAACCTCAAGAACTGCTAATTTACTTAGCCTTTACAAGGTTAATTATTAAGTCAGACCGAACTCTATCAGCTTCAATACGAGCTCATTTTACTTAGCTTTTCAAGCTTAATTATTAAGGCTGGGCTCTATCAACTGTACTTCGATCTCATTTTACCTAGCCTTTCCAAGGTTAATTATTAAGTCAGACCGAACTCTATCAGCTTCGATCCTAGCTCATTTTACTTAGCTTCTTAATTATTAAGGCTGAGCTCTATCAGCTTTACTCCGATCTCATTGTACTTATCCTTTACAAGGCTACTTATTAAGTCAGACCGAACTCTATCAGCTTCGGTCCGAGCTCATTTTACTTAGCTTTTCAAGCTTAATTATTAAGGCTGGGCTCTATCAGCTTTACTCCGATCTCATTTTACTTAGCCTTTACAAGGTTAAATATTAAGTCAGACTGAGCTCTATCAGCTTCGATCCGAGCTCATTTTACTTAGCTTTTACAAGGTGACTTATCAAGTCATGGAAAGCTGTATTCGCGTTGGTACGATCTCAATTCATTGTGCCCTTACAGTGTTATTTTTTTAAAAAAAATCATCAAGTTCATCATCACAGAAAACATCAAAAATATTCATTAATCTCATTTAGTACAACTACAACAAAAAACGAGGAAGGAGGATCCTATACTTCGGGGTGACGGCTATCAAGGACATTGTCCAGATCCAGGAAGTCGGTAGAGATATCCTCAGGAGGATAGCCTTGGGCCTTGAATTGCTCGCAGCATCCCTTGAAACATATCTTCCACGTAAGTGATATGCTTCTCCCCGAGGTCTTCTCCCATCTTCTCCTTCTCCTATGCTTCCTCGGCTTGGAAATTCTCTAGTTCTCCTCCTAAGCCTTGGACCTAGCATCCGCCTCCCTAAGACAATTTGCCTCCAGCTTGGTTTTGAGATTAGACAGCTCACTTCATGAAGGGACTTCGCCATGGCCAAAGCATTAGCAAGCCTCGATGGTAGTGGAATCCTTGATAGGTTCACGACGAAACTGGCTAGCACGAATGGTGAATTCCCCGGCTAAGAGCATCATCTGAAGTTTAAAGTAGGTTAGCTATCATGGTAAGATAAGTCAGCCATCAATTTACACCTACATCTTATCTCACTGGCACTACTTCAAAGCCTCCTCGTGAGGTCAGCCCAGCCCATCTGGTCCATAAACTTCCCATCCATTGGACTGCCAAAGTCCCAAGGAACTGCCACAGCTACATCGCTTGGGTCTTCTCCTACCAAGCGCACGTCACCTCGGTAAGCTTTCAGGACCTTGTCCCTGTTACACTCCACAAAGTTTCGAGAGGTATTAGAAGCCTTCTCAGTAATAGGCTTCTCGACCCGAGGTGTGACCTCTTGTAGTGGGGAAGCTTTCACCACCATCACCTTCGCCCCAGAAATATAAGGTCAGTAAATCGAGCACAACACACTTAGCATAAAAATATACAAAAAATATGCAATATCTACCAGCACTCCCTCTGAGGTCCACATTGGCTGGGCTCAACCCAAAGTAGCATAGGAGGTCCTCTGTCAGCAGTTTTGAGGAATTACAAAATCAACCTCCTATGACTCTCAAAGTTTCAGTGTCTCTTTGGCTTTTTTTTATAAAAAAAAATAAAATATTAGGGCTCGGGAAGAGCAGGAAGAAATTCATGCCATTCAGTATAGATATCACAAGGCTGGGGAGGTTTGACAAAGAAGAAATGATTTTTCCAATATTTATTGGAGGTCGGATATATGAATCACATACATGGATTATTCCTAAGCATCACATGTAATACTTGAGTCTAAGAATTGAATCTATGTTTGATATATGTGTTCGACCGTCATGAATTCTAGTATAACTGTTTAAATATTAGCCAAAATACGATGATGTCAATTTTAATAAAAAGATGACTCGTAGGGCTACTATTGTCATGTTTTGAGTTTTTGCCGAAAACTACTAGAGGAAATGGAAAATTAATTTTGAGATATATCATGTGTACTAAAATTTCTGCATGTACATGTCTTGATAGATGGGGCATAACTTTCTTATACGATATCCAAGTCAACTGATTTTAAATCCAAACGAAAGATACGAGATAAATCTACAACTTTTATTCAGAAACATTTTGCAAATTCAGCTGTAGGATACCATAATTCGTTTATCAAGTGGAGCCCTGAAATATAAAAAGATAAATAATAATAAATTAATAATTAAAAATTAGAAAGAATGACCGACTTAGTACTTGACTTCTTGTGTTATGATATAAATATGTAACCCTCAACTCATGCGCACACACACACAAAAAGCACGCACACACACACAACAAACATACAGAACAAGAGCGTATGAGAGAAAGAGGACGGGTTTTGCAGTTTCTTCAATTTTCGGACTCCGTAACACCGTCGAACTTGAAATCAATTATATATTCGGAAGCCTCGAGTTGGCATCTTCGATTTGAGTTAGTTTTCTCTCGGGTTTTCTTACATTTATGAAAAGGCTAAATTTTTAGTATTGCTAGAAAATGATGAAATTAATATATGTGATAGATTAGACAATGATAAGTATTTGACAAGAAATTTGAGATTATGTTGTAATTTCAATTTTATGCGAATTTTAATTCATTTGAAAAACCTATAATTTAATGTCAGTCAACAAATTTAAATTAATTGGTGTATAAAAATGGGTTACTAGAATTTTAAATCATGATACAATTAACATAACAACAGTACGTACTTAAATAATAAATTTAGAGATGTGATAATAAATGAAATTTGATGAATTAGTTGTTGAAACAAATATTTGAATTGTGTAGATTGACTGTCTACTGTCTAGAAATCGAGCAACATCAGCTATTGAAAGATAAGTAAAATCCATCTGCAACTACAATGCATGAACATAATATTTCTTGTTATATTATTTGTGAGGTGCCTGAATAAAGGTACAATTAATTGTCATATGTATTCTTTGATGTATAAAATGTTTAATTGTTGTGGAGATAAATCGTTGTTTCATTGCATTGGTTATTCATTTGTATTTGTACATGCATGCATAATATATATATATATATATATATATATATATATATATATATATATATATATTTAAAAAAAAACCGTCAGTGAAATGACGAGGGGTTTGGCGGACCCCTACCAGTCTATTAGCAAGAAAAAAATCCAAAACATGAGAGGGGGTCTATACAAAACCTTTCAAGAAAGGCATTACGTGAATTTATGAACTACTCTAAGGTATGGAATACCAATTCTATCCAATTTGCATAAACCTCTAATTTTATAATCTAGCAAATGCAGAAAAAATAATACGATAAAATCAATCCTTCAAAGATGCATTTGAAAGATAGCCTGCAACTGAATTCCCTTGTCGATGAACATGAGTAATATGAACAGCATGCTCAAGACAAATTTTCTTGATTCTGCTGAGAGTAGAACATAAGCTCCATTCCGTTATACCAGCTTTAATAATGGATATGGATACCAAAGAGTCGGTTTCAAGCTATAGAGGAAAGAAATTATAATCCCTACACAATTCCAAACCATGAAGAATCAAATAATTATGCTCTCAAGTTAGAGCAAATACCAATGCACGACATGATTTTGAGAAAAAAGAAATATTTTGTTGGCCACTACTAGGGCACCGAGGTTTGCGAGGCAGACTTATATGATATGTTTGAGTGCCGCGGGCGGGATACTCTTCGGGTGATTAAGAGGGTTGATAGGGTATGTGCCCTTGGTAATCATGAGAGGATTGTCCACTCGACTTGTACTCTTTTGATTGATGCCGCGGGTGGGATACTTCTCGAGTGATCTCAGAGGTTGACAGAGGATGTGCCTTTGGAGGTCTCGGGAGGATGGTCCATAAACCTATATCAATCCTTTTGGCTGTGTGCTTATTGATATTGTTCATAGATCTGTTTCGGTGCATAGTAGGTGGGTCGAGGGCCCAAGAAAAATATGAATTTGGATAAAATGTTATATATATTTTCGAGTATGCATCTTGATATAAATATTATTGATGTCTCATATCATTTTCATGGCATGCATGATTTTTATTTACTGGGTGTTAGCTCATGTAGTTCAGGTATTGTAGGTGAGCACGACGATGTTTGATATCTGGACTTACTGAGCTTGGTGATGCGCTCAAACGGGTTTTGAGAGACGGTGTACATGGATGACGAACTGCTGGGCTATGGGTTATCTTATTTTGGTTTTTGCGTCTGCATATTTATCTTTTGAACAGCATGTGATTTCTTAGGTTATTTTGTTAACTTTTGGCTTTTAAATCTGCAGAACTGTATTTTGTGAACTTTACTTTAAAAAAAATGTTTTTAAATTGTACAATTGTTACTCATATACATATGATGGTGTTTCTAGTGCTATGGATTTTTAGATGTATTTAGATTGTTGATGTGTCTTCAGATGTTATACAAATAGAGGAGATGCCGCCGAAAGTTTTCTATATATTATATATAGACTATAGTATAGTCTTTCACAAATGGGGTGTGACATTGAGTGGTATTTGAGCGGTCCAAGTTGTGGTTCTGTAGACTGTCTATGTACATGAGCTCAGAACTTGTGGAACACAGTCTACTCTGTAATGTTTTATATGTCGTACGAGTTTTATTGCTAATGTGTTATTAGATTTTGTCACCAAAAAAAAAAAAGCTTCAAGCATGATAATGATTGGGAAATGGAGTACATGTTAATTGATAAGAGATGATTTCTCGAACTATCATGTAATATTAAAATGGTGAGTTCCTTGAAAGAATCCAATCAAGTAAGGCTTCGAAGAAAATAGTGTCAATGAACTAACAGAACGTGAGAAATGTAGGTCAATTTACGATTGTACTATTTTGGAAAATAGATGATTCCAATGATAGCCACGGAAACAATTTTTCCTTGCTATCGAGTAGTTGGTCGAAATCCTAAAATGGTGACAACCTGATCGCTTTTATTTTAAACAATTAATTCTAATGTAGTGATTTTAGACCGTAAGTGTATGGTGTCAAGTTTTAGTATAGTGATTAAAAAGAAAGGATGTCGTACCCACAGGGACTAACGTATACGTACCAAATAAAATTAGCAAAATAAATATAGCTTACGAAATAAATGATTAATTAAACTAAAAACTTAAAAACTAAAAACTAAAAGAACTCCTTTGAAGATGCGAAGGAATTTCACTCGAGAAATTTAAAGATGTTGTTTCAATTGTGTTATCGTCGATGATTTGTTTGTAAGAATAATTACTACCCAATTAATTCTTAAGGTGACGGATTCCCTAATATAATCAATACACTTTCTCAAGCTATATTGAAACTAATATTAAATTGAAGCAAGTAACTCTCGTTCACTTAAACCAAATTAATATTGAATAAACCTCGATGAAAACCGTTAACTTTAAATCTTTCAATTCAAAGTGATCACGTGTGTGATTTAATCTCTCGATCTAAATCTTTAACATACAACACGAATTATTATAGCGTATTATAACTTTATCTCTCGATCTCAATTATAATTCACAAATTTAATCAAAGTTAGCAAGGCTTTGATAGCATTAAGATTATAATTCATGCACAAAACAATTAATCCACTCAAGCACATTCAAATCAATGACTCAATCACAATCTTCCCTAACTTTGATAAAATAAACTTAATTATATTCAAATCAAACTAAAAAGATGTATAATTGTTTCTCAACCTCATAAACATCAATAAATTTGAAAATCAAAACAACTAAAGTTTAGAAGTACGATAACGTAGGAGTCGAATCCGTGCGTTGAACGTAACTCCTTCTCTTGCTTCCTTCCTTGCACTTCAAAGGATTTTTCTCTAAATTTGTATTGTTGTTGGAGGATGAAAGGAGGCTAAAAATTGGTGTATGATATGATATTGGGTCTGATATTCTCCTTTTATTTCGTGCCCTATGTCCCTTCTTTATAGAAGATGAGCTGGATGGAAGTGTTTCCGTATAGATCAAACTCAATCAAGTCTTTTTTTCTGAAAATTCTGAGGCTCGATCGATCGGTACAATTGTCTCGATCGATCGAGCACCTTAAACTCTCGGCCCTGACTTTTTCTGCCTCCCTCGATCGATCGAGCATTAACTGCCTATCGATCGAGCTTTCTTCAATCTCGCTTGTAATTTCTCTTCCTGCTCGATCGATCGAGCATAAGTTTCCGATCGATCGAGCTCTTCTTTTTCTCGTTGGCCAAAACTCTGTCTCCTTCGATCGATCGTGCTCCGGTGCCGATCGATCGATCATACGAGAATCCAAATTCTTCAATTCTTGATTGTTTTCTTCCTTCTAGCTCAATTCTTCCACTTTCCACCTAGATTCCTGAAACAACCAAATAAATACCAAAAAGCGTAACATCATCCCGGCATCTAAACGAAAATATATACATATCATTGCAAAAATACATGTAATATTCAACCCTATCAACTCCCCCAAACTTAGACTTGATCGTCCTCGAGCAAGTGTTAATATCAAAATGCAAAGTTCATCATCAATAGTTTAAATGAATTAACTTAGCAACTCAAATGTAAAAGCTCAGAAATCCCACTAACACTTCAATCATAAGTCAATCCAAAAATCAACAAGAAGTGTTTTCTCCCAAGCCAAGCAATATATCGCAATATCGGAACGTGTGTGTGTGTTAATGTCAATCTTGAGTTTCAGATATACTTTTAGGATCAAATAATGCTATTAAACTCAAAGTCAAGATTACTATTAAACACTCCATAAGCCTACTTTTCAAGCACTTCTCCACTGATGTAATTATTCCCTAGACTTGGATTAATATGTCTTTTAAAGCTTGTAATGTTAGGCCTAGATGTTTGGCTTCAAAGAAAAGATAGGGTAGCACAAAGAATAGAGTATAATTTTTTTTTAGCACAAAATTGAGCTTCTCTTCTTTTTCTTTTATAGCCTTGGCCACTTTGGGTCTTATTTAGTCACTTTTACTCAAGGCTTTTTGTCTATCTTTTTCTTTTCTCATTCATCAAATTTTTTTCAACAATAAGCTCATCAAAGTATAGCAATTCATGTGCATCTAATGAGATTCATTATACTCCCTTTAGGTAAGGATGAATTCTTTCAATTTAAGCTCATAAATGTGGGTATAATGAATTGCCAAAGAAATTTGTTGAATGTGGGCTAATAGTATGTTAAACATACTCCATTCTTTTGCAATTATGCTCAAATGAGGATACTAGAGATTGATATATACATGGTAAGCTTGAAAGGCTCAAAGGTTTCAAAGATCACCTACATCATGTCCAAGCCAAGTTCCTAATTAAAAAATTTCGCCTCAAAGTGCCCTCAAATAGGTTCTAGAGTGTTTTAAGATCCTCAAGACAAATCATAGTTAACAAAAATTTTCCAATATATATTTCTAGTAGCGTTTATCGCGTACGCCCAAATTAACCCTCTCAAGTTAATAACAGTAATGAATGTAGTAGCGTGAGTAGGGATCGATCCCACGAGGAAGGTTATATCTTTGTGTTAACTTATGCAAACGAAAATAAAAAGGGGTTTTTGAAATTAATTGAATAATACTACTACTATGATGCAAAATTAAACTAGATGAATTAACTTATGAGAAAAGACCGATTCTCGGTTTTCGGTTAACTTTACAATTGGTGTTTACTATCTTGGTCATCGATCTTCACATACGATTCAATTCTCTTATGAATACTCATCGTGGACGTTTAATCCAATAATCAAAGTCCTATCTCACCTTAAGTTTAGTTAAGTAGCCCAAGCGTTCTAGTTTAACCCTTATCAAACAATCAATCAAAATACAAGCGATTAAGATTTAAATCGATGATAGCATATGAACTAGTGAGATCGATGAATCTAAACAACATAATCCAAGCGTCTATGTTTAATCTAGTCAATTGCTTTTCCTAAGAATTTAACAAACTCGCAAGCGGAATTTAATTAATCTTAGTTGCTTCGTAAATTAGAGGGATCAAACGATTCCGTATTTGATATCTAATTTAGCGTTAAATTGTATGAAAGATAGCTAGGTGATCAATCCAACAATCATGCATAACAATTATAAAAAATCAAATCAGAAAAACAATTGATACTCATAGAAAATCAACAATCAAAACTTATCTCACAAGAATCGTAAACATCCAATGTATCGTTTTCCTAAACCGAGAATCACAAAAGTATTTAGCTACTCATAACTAGATTGAAAACAATCAAAATTAATCTAAAAAACATCAAACTAATAGGAGAAGAAAAAGTTACTAATCGGAATCACGATTCCGGAGTGTCGCTTTCGTCCTCGTTCTTCGCGTTGTTCTTGATAAAACTTGAAGGAAAATTATTCTAAAAACCTAACTTATTCTAAAATCTCCAAAATCTCTCTAAGATGAGGTGTAAAATCGAGTTATGGGGTTGGAGGCTGATAAAAATAGGTTACAATCTTTTAAACATGGTAAAAGACCTAATTTCCAAATTCTCGGACTCTTCGGCGATCGATCGCTATGAATGTGGCGATCGATCGCTTCATTATTTTTTTCAGCAAAAAACTTGAGGCGATCGATCGCTATAAAGTGGCGAATGATCGCTTCCCTCCAGTAGCCTCAGGCGATCGATCGCTAGAATGTGGCGATCGATCGCTGATTCGTCAATTTTGTTGCAAAAGTTTCTGTCCATAGGCGATCGATTGCCTCTTCCATGCGATCGATCGCCACCTCCAAAATTACGTTTTTGCCCTTTTCTTGATCAACTTTGAGTCCTTGTCATGTCCATGTCTTTTCTTGGTCTTTATACATCATTTTTAGCTCGTTTTCTTCGATTGTACCTACAATTACACAAATATACGATTAGGTAGCATACGTATCAAATTATCCATCAAAACCTACCAAATCGTAGAATATTAAGCGCTAAAGATGTGTCTATTTCTAGTCACATCAATTTCCCTCAATCATGACTCAAAAGTGCTCAAGATATTCCTCAATTTTGAAATATTAACTCAACCACAGATATTCACAAACGAGTCAAAAATCTCCAAGACTTTAGTTGAGATGTGATTAATATCATCATGCAACACCGTTGCAAGTCTACTTCATTGTTTCTTAATGATGAAAATCATTTTCAACAAAAAAAATTTTTTATGTGCCCAAAAACTCTCTAATCTTATGATAGACTAGTCATGCAAGGTAAGTAACAAGAGAAAACAGCAGACAGTAAACACCCCGTAAACTTAGTACATGCCCTCAATGTATAGTACACAATAAGCGCAAAAGAAATAACATACCTCGACGACGATCGTCAGTGATCGTCGTCCTCATCATGCTCCTGTGGGGGTACTGGATAGTAAGGAAAAAATTGAAAAGATGAACTAACTAAAAAAAACTTTGAAAAACAATCAAGAGATAGAGAGAAGATGTAAGGACCACCGTGCCCTTAACCCACAATTAGTGCATTAAGCCATACATTTGGTGCATTCAATCACGTGTAAAGGGAAACTACATGTAAACGTGGCACACAATACCACCTATAAAATTTCTTGCTTCATTTATTCCATTCCATGCAATAACTGATTCCCTAGATTAAGATCATTCAACACATCATGCACCTATGTAGCACACTAATCACAATCTCAATTCAGCTAGCAATTCCCTAGTTAATTGCTCACACATAAGAATGAAAGGAGAAAGACCCATGCTTTTTTTATACAACCCATATACACATAATTATTGCTCACACACGAGCATCGAATAAACCTATGTGTACGTAATGTGTAAAAAGGGCATACACAATATCCAACTCCACATGAGCTCCGGTGCCTCGATCCTGGAATCACCTCTTATCCATAGCTCGATCACAGCTCCATAGCTACCATTGTACCTGTTTCACCTGCCCCAACAGAGACAGCCACCACAAGGGGTGAGCATACCAATACCATCAAACCAATAATCACAATTATATAATTCATAAATTACAACAATGTAATTGCTAAGAATTTAAATGATACTCCCTGGATGGCATCATCCTCATCCGGGATCCCACTGTATTGTCCCTGTTCTCAAAACAACCAAAATCATCAAATTCCAAATATCCAGTTAATCATTACACTGATTAACTATATCTCTGATCCAATTCAACATTAATAGGGAAATAAATACAGATATCCTAGATATCTAGTCAAAAGCCACATTTCCTCGCTCACTCAAAAGTAGCGGCATCACTTACCGATGTTCGCTCCATAGCGACCACATCACGACAATTGCTCATTCCAAAGCGGCACCATACATTACATAAGACAAATCAACATAACACAACCAGTCCCGTTTCCATTAACCAATTATGGCAAGACATCATATATTAAGCATCGACTACTGTTAGTTCCCGATTTTAAAGATGACAAAACATATCAGACCGGATCGAGAGAAATCAGACTGACCAGATCGATCGCTCAAAACAGATCAAGATGATATGGTATATCGCAAAACAGAACGGATCGATGGAAATCAGCCTGACCAGATCGAAGCTTCAGATCGATCTCAGCTATTATCAGATCAGAGTAGTCAAGGTTGAATAAGAATTAGTTCTTCAGTCCGAATCATTAACGGCTATTTATTGAAGCATTTAATGTTGCAATTAATGCTGGAAAAGACCAAGGACTGAAGATTACCATAAAAGGTAAGAAGACAAAGAAGAGCTTACCTGACAGTCGCTGAAAGCATGAACCAGAACGACAAGTACCCTAAAGAAGAAGACTACAGCTTACTCAGAGTATAAGCAGAGTCAAGAGTTGCACATTAAGGGAAATAATGTCGTTGGTACATGCAACTATATAAGGATGCAACAGAAGAGCTCAAGAGAGAGTCTGATAAATCGAAAAACGCACAAGAAAGCAAAACAGCACAAGCTTACAAGCTCAGACATTCTCGAGCTGAAAATCTTCATAAGCACAAGTATATTGTAATATTTGATCATTTAGGATCATTATGTGCATAGACTAAAGTCTATCTTGTGTATTCTGTATTGAGATATAGAAGTGAGAATCAATTGTAACTGTCAGACAGAGTGTGACTGAACAGATCGAGAGACTAGGAGTTTCAGTCTAGTAGTGAGGTAAATCCAGCTGAATCGGGTTTGTACAACAGGATTGTATAAATCAAAGTCTTCTAGTGGAATCCTTCCTTAATTGGAAGAAGGGGAGACGTTGAAGGATTACACCACATTCGAACTTCCAGAAACATATTCTGTCTTTTATCATTCTGCACTCGTTCTATTATTCAAGCCATCAAGCCGTTCTTACTAATCTAAGAACAGACCGTTCCGCACTAAAATATTCAGTGGTCTTTTCTGCGAAAGAGTTGATTAAGAAACAAATTTCTTTCACTAATCCGAAAGAAATCACAAGGGATTAATTTTTAATAGGAGTGTTCATTCACCCCCCCCCCCCTCTAAACACTCCGGACCGATCCTAACAACTACCAACCCTTACAAATCATCTATCTCATGCACAACAATAGCAATAATATAATTAAGGTCATTCTCGTATGTTACACGTACCTTATGATTCCATAGTCCAAGCCAAACCTTGCTTGAGTTCCATGCCTCGAGAAATATGTGCTAAAACACATAAACAACTCACAATCAAGTATAAGCATGCAATCACGTGCCCACGCACGTTTTCAACCTCAAAACCCATCGTCAATCCATGACGATTACCAAAATAAAAGCCCCCGGCTAGGCATGCATAATACCCAAAAATAATCCATTAAAAACGTTTAAAAGATAGCCAAAAACTCAACCGAGAGTTCCGCTTAATTAACTTGGCTCCAACCAAACCATTTTAAAAGTCTAGCATTCCCATTGGAATGTGAACATTGCCCCGGAAGCCGACCATTTAAGTTGCAAATCCAAAATCCCACGAAAAAGCCAAGAAAACCACAAAACCCTGCTACCGGGCGATCGATCGCTATACCGGGCGATCGATCGCTAGCCCCTTGGCGATCGATCGCTCAATATAGCGATCGATCGCCAGACCTTACTGGCGCGAGGCGATCGATCACTCGAATGTAGCGATCGATCGCTCGTTGCCTGATTTCACTACTGCTTGCGCGCGATCGATCGCCAAAAACGGGCGATCGATCGCCGCGACCTGTAATCCGAAAAACACCATTTCAAGAGCTTGAAACCTCCACAAATCATACCCCAACTCCTCCCAACTCAAATACACAACAAAACCACACACAAGAACCTCCAACAAGGGTGCTAAACTCAAAATAAAACAAACCCAAAAGATTACATGATTTTCACCAAAATCACCCAAACCAACCCAAACCCAAAACTCAACCAAATCCAACAAAAATACAATCAAAACGAAGATGAAAGCGAGGGGAAGGAGATTATCAACTTATCTTCGAAGAATCCGGCTCCTAAACCGAGCCTCCGGTCATTTTTCTCCAAAGAGAAAGGATAAGGGTTAGGGGAAAGAGGGGTTGGGCGATAGAAGGGGGAGAGAAGATAAAGAAGTGATTCCGTGCAAAATGTCGGAAATCTCGAGTCCAACTGGTATATATAGCAAAAATGCCCCAATATACCAATACCTCCACAAATACATCATGATTCATTAAAAATCATCTGTTTTCAAAAAATCTCTCTCCAACATCAAATCCTCATACCAGCCCCAACATAAAGCACCCCGAACTCCAAGTCCCACCAAAAATCCAATTCATAGGTTCTCCACCAAAACGAGAATACAATCTCAACCTTTGGATCCAACGATCCCAAATACCCGATTTAACAACCTCGGGAGATCCAAAACCGCAATTAATTCCTAATTGCCACAATTAAAATAATCTGTTAAGGATTATTATCACACCGGGATTAACACCATTAATCCCCGGGCATCACAGAAGAAAGTTCTTAATTTATAGTCCCAAGCTGGACTGCCACCTCCTTCTCAGTGGTCCAATTTTGCTTGTTCCTTCGGGTTTTTCACTGTAGCAGTAGGTAGTGTCCTTTGAGCTCGTCCATGAATTATAGATGCAAGTTGCCCCACTTGAACCTCCAAGTTTTTTATAGATGCATCCTGATTTTGCATCCTAGTTTTTGTCGATGATATTAACTTGGTCAAGAGCTCCTCCATACTCGGCTTAGGTACATTTCCCGGTTGTTGTTGTCGGTTCAACACGTTGTTTGGGTTGGACCATTGTAAATTTGGATGATTCCTCCATCCCGGGTTGTAAGTATTGGAGTATGGGTTATTGGGCTGCCTGTTTCCTACATAGTTAGCATATTCATTAGACTGAGTAAATGGATTACCTGCCTGGCACTTGATGCTTGGATGATTGCTTCCACATAAGTCACAAGTGATAACTTGAGCTTTCATTGTTGTCATGCTCATGCTATCTATCTTTTTGTTCAATGCTTCCAACTGTGCCGAAAGAGCAGTGATGTCGTCTATTTGATGAACTCCACTCGGTTATTTTGGCACATTCCTCTCCGATTGCCATTGATAGCTATTAGAAGCCATCTCTTCCAAGAGTTCATAAGCTGCTTCCAGTGTTTTGCGCATAATGGATCCTCCTGAGGCTGCATCAATCATAGAACGGTTAGATGAAAATAAACTGTTATAAAAGGTTTGTACATGGAGCCAAATAGAAAGACCATGATGTGGGCATCTCCAAAGCAAGTCCTTGAAACGATCCCACGCCTCATATAAAGTTTCAGGATCATATTGCCCAAACGTGGTGATATCGTTCTCATCTTCGCAGTTTTGGAAGGGGAAAAATATTTAGACAAGAACGCTTGTGTCATCCCCTCCCAAGTGGTAATAGGTCATGTAGGTAAAGAATTTAACCATGCTTTAGCTTTATCTTTTAATGCAAAGGGGCGTCGTCAAAAACGCCATTGTGTTTGAAGGTGTCACAAATCTCCAAGAAGTTGGAGATGTGACCGTTTGGGTCATCAGTGGCTACTCCCCCAAACATCACTGAATGCTGGATCATCTGAATTATTGATGGCTTTATCTGAAAATTGTTGGCTTGAATGCTTGGCCTCGTAATGCTTGACAGTGATCCATGGAAAGCTGGTTGAGCAAAATCCATCATAGATCTTGGATTCGGTGCTTCATTATTCGCGCCCCCTTCTTGATTGTTATCCGCCATTGATCGAGCTTCCCTTATTTTCCTTAGACACGTTCGCTCGATTTCTGGGTCAAACGGCTCGAATGTAGGGTTGCTACTCCTTAGCATGTACCAAGAAGATGACTACCTGTAAAAATCAACCCAAAAGGAGAAACACGAATGTAGTAAACCCAACGGTCAAAAGTGACAAACAAACAAAACAAAAATAAATGGCTAAATTACAATTAACTAATCTCGTATGATATTATACAAATTATTCCCCGGCAACGGCGCCAAAAACTTGATCGCTTTTATTTTAAACAATTAATTTCAGTGTAGCGATTTTAGACCGTAAGTGCACGGTGTCAATTTTTAGTATAGTGATTAAAAAGAAAGGATGTCGTACCCACGGGGACTAACGTATACATACCAAATAAAATTAGCAAAATTATATTTAGCCTACGAAATAAATGATTAATTATCTAATTAAACTAAAAACTTAAAAACTCAAGACTAAAACAACTCCTTTGAAGATGCGAAGGAATTCCACTCGAGAAATTTACCAAGATGTTGGTTCAATTGTGTTATCGTCAATGATTTGTTTGTAAGAATAATTACTACCCAATTAATTCTTAAGGTGGCGGATTCCCTAATATAATCAATACACTTTCTCAAGCTATATTGAAACTAATATTAAATTGAAGCAAGTAACTCTCGTTCACATAAACCAATATTATATTGAATAAACCTCGATGAAAACCGTTAATTTTAAATCTTTCAATTCGAAGTGATCACGTATGTGATTTAATCTCTCGATCTAAATCTTTAAAATACAACACGAATTATTATAGCGTATTATAACTTTATCTCTCGATCTCAATTATAATTCACAAATTCAGTCAAAGTTAGCAAGGCTTTGATAGCATTAAGATTATAATTCATGCACAAAAGAATTAATCCACTCAAGCACATTCAAATCAATGACTCAATCACAATCTTCCCTAATTTTGATAAAATAAACTAATTATATTCAAATCAAACTAAAAAGATGTATAATTGTTTCTCAACCTCATAAACATCAATAAATTTGAAAATCAAAACAACTAAAGTTTAGAAGTACGATAACGTAGGAGTCAAATCCGTGCGTTGAACGTAACTCCTTCTCTTGCTTCCTTCCTTGCACTTCAAAGGATTTTTCTCTAAATTTGTATTGTTGTTGGAGGATGAAAGGAGGCTAAAAATTGGTGTATGATATGATATTGGGTCTGATATTCTCCTTTTATTTCGTGCCCTATGTCCCTTCTTTATAGAAGACGAGCTGGATGGAAGTGTTTCCGTATAGATCAAACTCAATCAAGTCTTTTTTTCTGAAAATTCTGCGGCTCGATCGATCGGTACAATTGTCTCGATCGATCGAGCACCTTAAACTCTCGGCCTTGACTTTTTCTGCCTCGCTCGATCGATCGAGCATTAACTGCCTATCGATCGAGCTTTCTTCAATCTCGCTTGTAATTTCTCTTCCTGCTCGATCGATCGAGCATAAGTTTCCGATCGATCGAGCTCTTCTTTTTCTCGTTGGCCAAAACTCTGTCTCCTTCGATCGATCGTGCTCCGGTGCCGATCGATCGATCATACGAGAATCCAAATTCTTCAATTCTTGCCTCGGTTTGACTGTTTTCTTCCTTCTAGCTCAATTCTTCCACTTTCCACCTAGATTCCTGAAACAACCAAATAAATACCAAAAAGCGTAACATCATCCCGGCATCTAAACGAAAATATATACATATCATTGCAAAAATACATGTAATATTCAACCCTATCAACTCCCCCAAACTTAGACTTGATCGTCCTCGAGCAAGTGTTAATATCAAAATGCAAAGTTCATCATCAATAGTTTAAATGAATTAACTTAGCAACTCAAATGTAAAAGCTCAGAAATCCCACTAACACTTCAATCATAAGTCAATCCAAAAATCAACAAGAAGTGTTTTCTCCCAAGCCAAGCAATATATCGCAATATCGGAACGTGTGTGTGTGTTAATGTCAATCTTGAGTTTCAGATATACTTTTAGGATCAAATAATGCTATTAAACTCAAAGTCAAAATTACTATTAAACACTCCATAAGCCTACTTTTCAAGCACTTCTCCACTAATGTAATTATTCCCTAGACTTGGATTAATATGTCTTTTAAAGCTTGTAATGTTAGGCCTAGATGTTTGGCTTCAAAGAAAAGATAGGGTAGCACAAAAAATAGAGTATAATTTTTTTTTTTAGCACAAAATTGAGCTTCTCTTCTTTTTCTTTTATAGCCTTGGCCACTTTGGGTCTTATTTAGTCACTTTTACTCAAGGCTTTTTGTCTATCTTTTTCTTTTCTCATTCATCAAATTTTTTTCAACAATAAGCTCATCAAAGTATAGCAATTCATGTGCGTCTAATGAGATTCATTATACTCCCTTTAGGTAATGATGAATTCTTTCAATTTAAGCTCATAAATGTGGGTATAATGAGTTGCCAAAGAAATTTGTTGAATGTGGGCTAAAAATTTGTGTATGATATGATATTGGGTCTGATATTCTCCTTTTGTTTCGTGCCCTAGGTCCCTTCTTTATAGAAGAAGAGGTGGATGGAAGTGTTTCCATATAGATCAAACTCAATCAAGTCTTTTTTTTCTGAAAATTCTGAGGCTCGATCGATCGGTACAATTGTCTCGATCGATCGAGCACCTTAAACTCTCGGCCCTGACTTTTTCTGCCTCGCTCGATCGATCGAGCATTAACTGCCGATCGATCGAGCTTTCTTCAATCTCGCTTGTAATTTCTCTGCCATGCTATATCGATCGAGCATAAGTTTCCGATCGATCGAGCTCTTCTTTTTCTCGTTGGCCAAACCTCTGTCTCCTTCGATCGATCGTGCTCAGGTGCTGATCGATCATACCAGAGTCCAAATTCTTCAATTCTTGCCTCGGTTTGATCCGTTTTCTTCCTTCTAGCTCAATTCTTCCACTTTCCACCTAGATTCCTGAAACAACCAAATAAATACCAAAAAACGTAACATCACCCCGGCATCTACATGAAAATATATACATATCATTGCAAAAATACACGTAATATTCAACCCTATCACAACCTATTTCGAGTATAGTCTATACTGGTTGCTGCTGGTATAGTGCTCATCTCACATAACCACAATTATAAAGGGACTCGTCATTCTAACAAGACAAGTTATTGTTAATTACCTTGTTTGGAATATCAAGGATATTGTTCCTTGTTAAGTGGAAAATCCATGCAAGATGGGATTAATTTCGTTTCCCACCGAACACTGTATCAGGATTCTTGTATTTTTTTTTTAAATGCATGCATCAGCTATTGAGATACATGTTGGGGAACAAATTTCCTATTGAACCTTATTATTCTAGTTTGGGATTAGATTGTATGGTGGTCACGTTTCTTTGGTAGCACCAGGATCAAGACATCACATATAGAGTGTCCTTATTGATGCGTTGGTCTCCATGGCTTTCGGAGTGTTTGAAATCCTGGTCATCTTATCCTGGCATCATTGTCGATAGTATTATAGGATTTCATTCTGCTTTCTCATGCTCATTTAGTTTGAATCAAAGACTTAATTCCGTAAAATCCTTGACTTGCCGAAGAAATCATACTTGTGTTTACCTTGATATTTTTAGTATTATTTTTACCATCTAGGCAGATAGAACTTAACCAGATGAATGCCTATGCATCTTTTGCCATTTTCTCCTTGAAATTGTGTTCGATCTTGGTAAGATGGATTTCTGGGTGAACTAATCTGGTTACACAGAATTAATGATCAAATATTTTTGAAATAATTGTTGGGATATGATTAAAAGGTTCTTGTTTTAGTTTATGTGTGATCTGAAGACACAGCTATTCGTACTAAAATGGTAAAGACATTAACATATTGATCAAATTTTCAAATGGAAAGAAATGAATAGAAAGGTGGTAGGCAAGTGCTTGATGCAATGTCTTAAAGAAAGATGGAGTTTATGTTATGACTCACAAATCACAAATTGGACGAACAAAACAGCCTGATAGCCATTCATTTGAGTCATCACTAGATAAACGAGAAATTTTAGCGATATCCTCTATTACACGAAAGATTTTTTTGTTGAATGATAATTATTATTGTTATCAACAAGAAATTATGCCTGAACTATAGTTAGGGGTGAGCATTCGATTAATTCGGTTAATAACCGAACCGAATTAATCGAAACCGAAAAAAATCGATTTTTTTTTTTTACAAAACTGAACAAACCGAATTTTTTAAGAAACTGAACAAATCGAACCGATAAAATATCAGTTAATTCGGTCGGTAACCGAAATAACCGATATTTTTGAAAAATGTAAAAAAATGTAAAAAATTTATAAAAAATAAATTAAAAACTGATTTTAAAATATAAAAAAATAATAAAAATATGTTAGATCGGTTAAATCGGTTAACCGATATTTTTAAAATCAAAACCGATAACCGAACCGATTTAACCGATATTTAAAAAAATAAAACCGAACTTCCGAATTGACCGAACCGAATTTCCAAATTTATTCTGTTCGGTCGGTTATTTCAGTTAAACCGAAGTTTTGCTCACCCCTAACTATGGTGCATATCTGAAGTGAATTCCATGTTCTTGAGTTGTTTATCATATCTTGTATTATTATCAATTTAAAAACAGGGAAGCCTTATAATCCTTGCTAATTTCCTAAGCTGGATATGTAGTAGTTGAGCATATTGATTAATGATACTCTGATTCAGTAAATTAATTATCTCGCCTTGAGACTTGTTTTATACTTTTATTGAAATCTTAACCAATATTGTTGCACCTCAACTAAGAGAAATGGATAGTTGGATTAGCATAGTTAAGGATGTAATAAAGGCTAACCTAAGTTTAAATAGAACATTCTTTATTATAATCAAAGTGAAAATCATGATACTGGTTAGATTATAAACTACAAGTAATACCCAAAATTTTGATGTATATTTTACCTAATAAACTGGTTAAAATTATCAGAAAAGGTATGTAAACTGATAATTGTTTGAGGTAGTGTAAAAAACATGGCTTAAGCATACGTGGTGTCGGTATACGATATTTAAGAAATAATTAATTTACCTTAATTATTTAGTAAGGAGATCTAGATAATTAATAGAGAAGCAAAATTTCATTGGCTAAAATCCTATTAAAAAACAATTCAATCTAACGTAAGAGACTACTTGAAATCGAGGATGAAACGAGAGCTAAATATCCACAACTCTTCAGGTAAGTAAAACTTCGGGGACGAAATTTTTGCAAGGAGGGGAGAATGTAATACCCGAGTCTAATATTTGAATTTATGTTTGGTATATGTGTTAGACCGTCATGAATTCTAGTATAACTGCTAAAATATTCGTCAAAATACGATGATGTCAATTTTAATACAAAGATGACTCATAGGGCTACTAGTTTCATCTTTTGAGTTTTTGCCGAAACTACTGAAGTAAATGAAAAATTAAATTTGACGTATATCATGCGTACTGAAATTTCTGCATGTACATATCTTGATAGATTGGGCATAACTTTCTCGTACGATATCCAAGTCAAGTGATTTTAAAGCCAAACAAAAGATAATAGATAAATCTACAACTTTCATTTAGAAACATTTTGCAAATTCGGCTGTTAGGATACCCGATTTCGTTTATCAAGTTGAGCCATGAAATATAAAAAAATAAAAAATTAGAATAATGACCGACTTAATACTTGACTTCTTGTGTTATGATATAAATATGTAACCCTAAAACTCACGCACGCACACACAACAAACATACAGAACATAGGAGCGTAGGACAGAAAGAGGAAGGGTTTTGCGGTCTCTTCAATTTTCAGACTCTGTAACACCGTTGAAACTTCAAATCAATTATATATTTGGAAGTTGTCATCTTCAATTTGAGGTAGTTTTCTCTAGGGTTTTCTTGCATTTATGAATGCTAAATTTTTAGTATGGCTAAAATGATGAAATTAATATATGTGATAGATTAGACAATGATAAACAATATTTGACAAGAAATTTGAGATTATGTTGTAATTTCAATTTTATGCGAATTTTGATGCATTTTAAAATCCTATAACTTAACGTTAGTCAACAAATTTAAATTAATTTGTGTATAAAAATGAGTTACTAGAATTTTAAATCATGATACAATTAACTTAACAACAGTACGAAGGGATGATATTACTTAAATAAATTAATAAATTTGGAGAGCTGATAATAAATGAAATTTGATGGATTAGTTGTTGAAACAAATATTTAAATTGTGTAGATTGACTGTCTACTGTCTAGAAATCGAGCAACATCAGCTATTGAAAGGTAATTAAAAATACATCTGCATCTACAATGCATGAACATAGTATTTCTTGTTATATTATTTGTGATGTTGGTGCTTGAATAAAATGTGCAATTAATTGTCTTATGTATTCTTTGATGTATAAAATGTTTAATTGTTGTGGAGATAAATCGTTGTTTCATTGCGTTGGTTATTCATTTACATTTGCACGTGCATGCGTAATATATGAGTATATTTGATGTTTGGTGTGCACGACAAGATTTTGAGAAAAATAAGATTTTGTTGGCCACTACTAGGGCACCGAGGTTTGTGAGGCAGACTTATATGCTATGTTTGAGTGCCGCGGGTGGGATACTCTTCGGAGGATTATGAGGGTTGATAGGGGATGTGCCTTTGGTAATCGCGAGGGGATGGTCCACTCGACTTGTACTCTTTTGATTGATGACGCGGGTGAGATACTTCTCGAGTGATCTCGGAGGTTGATATGAGATGTGCCTTAGGAGGTCTCGGGAGGATGGTCCATTCGACTATATCAATCCTTTTGGCTGTGTGCCTATTGATATTGTTCAGAGCTCTGATATGGTGCATAGTAGGTGGGTCGAGGGCCCAAGAAAAGTATGAATTTGGATAAAATGTTATATATATTTTCGAGTATGCATCTTGGTATAAATGTTATTGTTGTCTCATATCATTTTCATGGCATGCATGATTCTTATTTAGTTGGTGTTAGCTCATGTAGTTCATGCATTGTAGGTGAGCACGACGATGCTTGATATCTGGACTTACTGAGCTTGGTGATGCGCCCTACGAGTTTTGAGAGACAGTGTACATGGATGACGACCTGCTGGGCAATGTGGTTATCTTATTTTGGTTTTTGAGTCTGCAGATTTATCTTTTGAAAATCATGTGATTTCTTAGGTTATTTTGTTAACTTTGGCTTTTAAATCCGCAGAACTTTATTTTCTGAACTTTACTTCTAAAAAAATGGTTTTTAAATAGTATACTTAGTATAATTGTGGCTCATATATATATATATATATATATATATATATATATGTGTGTGTGTGTGTGTGCGTGTGTGCGTGTGCGTGTGCATGTGTGTATATGTGCGTGTGATGGTATTTCGGTGATATGGATTTTTAGATGTATTAAGATTGTTGTTATGTCTCCGGATGTTATACAAATAGAGGAGATGCCGCCGAAATTTTTCTATATTATATATAGACTATAGTATAGTCTTTCATAAATGGAGTGTGACATCACAAGTATGATCAAAGAAGACCAGTAAAATGAAGGGGTCCCCTCCGTGTATTTAAAGGAATCTAGACAAAGATCTGACCATTGATTTGAAATCAATCGGACGACTCAAATTATGTCTTGGAATACGAAACGACGATCTAACGGTCACTTTTCAAATTTGAATTTCAAAATTGGCGAATTGTAGACAAAGATTTTCCCGCCCAAGACTTAACAAATTCAGATCAACAATAAATAATACGAACTTCTGGTCTTCGATGTCAACTCGACTTGGAGGAGAGACTGTGATACCCCTATGAATAATGAGGTCACCCTCACGAAAAGAGACACATCATCTCAATCAGATGAGTCAGCATGCCCTCCCTGACCTAGTGCACTTTTGTCCCACTTCTCATGGTTTGCTTCTTATCGTGTCCGAGCTGACCTCGATATCCGACCTGAGCCACGGTATCCCAACTGAGTCACTTTATTAACCTCATCAGATCTCCGTACAGGTTCCTGTTCTCGAATGTTCCAACCGAAGCAAGATAGGTGCATACCTCAAGGCATATAAGTCCATATCTAGCTCACCAGGACTCCCTTTATTTACGAAAGCGAGATCTTTGGGATATTGTTACCTTATTAAGGATATTCTGAAATCATATCAAATCTTATATATATCTTATCAGATCCCAATAAAGAAGGTAAGAATCATATCTACATGGTAACTCTTTCTCTATAAATGTAAGTTTTGATCTACACTTTAAACATTGTTCATAAACTCTTGCTTACATTACAACATATTTTTCTTCTTCTCTCGCCTACCTTGATTGTCGGATGGGACACGCCGAAAAATCCTTCCAGCCCCTTTCTCACTTTTATTTCGTGATTTCGGGTCATTCTAAGGCCGGGATACTAAGTAAATCGACATTATAACTTGCATTGAAGAACAAATAGGTAATATCTCAACTCTTATTGATATTACGAGATCATCCGCTTTTTCATGATATCAGCGTTCTACGAAATAGGCGAGTCAATGATTCATATATGATACCCCTAGTTCTGGAGGCCCAGTAGGTCTTGAGGGTCAGAACTTTATTTGGGCCCGGTCAGTGGGGGGGGCCATTGGACCAACAAGGGAAGTCGTTAGGGCCGATACCGTGCTATCCTCATCCGCCCGACCCGAGTTTATTACGGGCACGATCACCTCTGGCTAGCTGCCACTACCGTGTCCGAGCAGGGCCCTATTTAGTGTTCCTCGGCCGCAATCCTCGGAGCGACCTCCGAGCCGTGGCGGCGAGAAAGTACATCAAGAGGTCAGGCCGGGCAATCGTTGGATAAGATAGTCGGGTTGAGTCGAGGTTTCCTCAACAGGTCGGGACGGGCTGTATTTACCAGGATAAGCCGGACTGAGTCGAGGTTTCCTTAAGAGGTCAGGACGGGCAATCATTGTACAGGACGGCCGAGCGGAGGCCACCTATGGTGGTCCTGTATACCGGGACTATGGTTGCAGGCCCCGGCCACCTATTAAAGTAAAGGCTAGGCCTAATAACCAATCAAAGGGTGGTCAAGTACTGTGGGTAAGAAAAGCATATTCTCGGACGCAGAGAATCACCAGAGCAAAAGGATCGTACGAGGTAGGTAACAGAGGTAGATGGTCCCCAGTCTGTGGTCCCCCCCCCCTTTTCAGTTCCAGATATTGTCTCCAGAATCCCCGGCAAGGCCAGACCATTGGCATCCCTCCCCCTATAAAAAGGAGAATGGTTGACAAGAAGAGAGATCCAGGCCCTCCTCTGAGAAAAACAAAAGGAAACCAATATTGATCACCGGAGATCCTAAACGGGAAAAGGATCCTCCCAGACTCCGGATAAAACTGTGATTTCACGAAACAGCTCATCCCTTCCCCTATAAATTCATTTGTTATCGAAGCGAACCAAAAAGAGAGGTAACAAATTGGCGCCGTCTGTGGGAAAATCTGAGCAAAAGACGTTGATCCAATGGTAAGAACAAGGAGAACGAAAGCTGAGGAAAGTCGAGAGCACCACGCCTCCACCAACGGCGAGGAGCAGCCACCGCCCGTGGTAAACATGACAGTGGGAGCTTTAACACTGGAGCAGCTTACACGACTAATTGCAGTTACTGTGGAACAGACTATGAGGAGAAAGGAAGGTCCGTCCGAGGGTGTGCACGGGGAAAGCTCCCAGCAGATGAAGGATCCCGAACAAGGAGCAACTTCCCGTCCTAAAGTGACTGCTACTCCGGATCTGGAGGGCCAGGTGGAGGAGCTGAAGGACGAGGTCCAGAGGATGAAGAAGTGGATGGGGGGTACCTCTGTCAGGAGGGGAACCCCTTTCTCGGGTGAATAGTAAACGAGGAACTCCCGAATAACTTCCGACCCCCCCAATGCTGGGGAATACGATGGGAGCACGGACCCGGAAGAACACCTGGGCAGGTTCGAAAACGCCGCCATGCTACATTGCTACTCGGATCGCCTTAAGTGCAAAGTGTTCCTGACCACTTTGGTGAGGTCGGCCCAGAAATGGTTCAACCAGTTGGAGTCGGGTTCCATTACTTCCTTCACCGGATTTAGCTCCGCGTTCTTACACCAGTATGCCAGCAGCAAGCGATATAAGAAGACTCTCTGAGCTTGTTCGAGATGAGGCAAGCCGAGGATGAGTCGTTGCGGGAGTATATCAAAAACTTCAACACTGTGATACTCGAAATACCTGCCTGCCCGGCGGAAATGCTGATCAGCGCCTTTACCCAAGGCCTAAGAGGAGGAGACTTCTTCCGATCTTTAGTGAAGAAGCCTCATGTTACCTATGATGATCTGCTCACCCGAGCGGAAAAGTACATCAACGTGGAGGAGGCCCAGCAACTGAGGAGGAAGCAAGTGAGGAGGACCGGGGAGAAACGGATCAGCCAGGGAGAGAAGAGGCCAGTGAAAGGGGCGCAGCTTGGCCGATTCTCCCAGTATACGCCATTGAAGGTCTCCAAGGAGGAGGCCGTTCGCATATGCGAGGACAAACAGGTGTTGCAAAAGCCAGCACCGGACAGTGTAGAGCCGAGCAAGGAGGTCTCGGAGAAATACTGCATCTTCCACCAAGCCACTGGGCACACCACACAAGATTGCCATCGTTTGGATGAGGAACTTGAGAAAGCAATACAGAACAGTTCCCAGTTCAAGCAGTTATTGTCCCGACCCGTCCCACAAGGAGATAATCTTCCTCATGGAAGGGGTCGAGGACCGTCGTGGACAAGAGGGAGAGGGGGACGGACCAATTTTCGTCCTCCGCTTCGTGGTAGAGGACGGGCTCGAGGACCACCGAGGAGTTCAGATAACGTCAACCCTGCCCGTGTCGATTCACCAACACGGGGAGTCATCAACATGATCTCGGGCGGCACAACGGATGGGGATTCCAACACAGCCAGGAAGGCTGCCAGCAGGGGAGAGACCCTGAGTGTAGGAAGGGTTGGCGGTGCTGAAGAAGAGGTGGTTATCAGCTTTGGGCCAAGAGATCTGGAAAATATTTGCGCACCCCATAATGATGCCCTGGTTGTACGAGCCACTGTCGCCAATTATGAAGTCGGGAGGGTGTTTGTAGACACCGGGAGTTCGGTGAATGTGCTGTTTGACGAAGCCTTCCGGCAGACTTGGGTGGATATCACCTCGAGCCAATCAACACCCCCCCTGTTCGATTTCGCGGGGCACACCATGTACCCGCTCGGTCAGATCTCCCTGCCCCTGTCCTTGGGATCCAATGAGGATAGGAAAACGAGGTTGATCACCTTCACCATTGTGGCGGCCTCGTCTTCGTACAACATCATCCTGGGAAGACCAGCTATGAACGAGTTTAGGGCTGTGGCCTCCACCTTCCACCAAAAGATAAAGTTCCCTGTAGGAAAAAGAGTGGGGGAAGTTAGGGGAGACCAGCCCTCATCCAAGAAATGTTACGCGGAAACTGTGAGGGTAGAGGTGAAAAGATCCCGAAGGGGCGGTGATGAAGGACGGGAGGATAGGGGAGTACAGATGGTGCAGGAGGTGCAGGCGATGCGGGACGGGGAAGAGGAAATTATATTAGTCCCAGGACAGCCTGATAAAACCACAAGAGTAGCGGCTGACCTAGACAACGTCCTGAAGCACGACTTAGTGGAATGCCTGTCCAAACATGTATCATAACCGTAATGCATCACATTGCATTCATCATGTGTCACACAGACAAACATGAATACATGTTACCGTTGGGATACCCGTACGTCGCTTACGTACTCCATATTTCCTGTAACCTGCAACCATCATGGTTAGCAACAATAGCCATATACGCTATGCATCAATCATCCAATGCATAAATGCAACCACTTGCAAGTCAATACGTATACCAAGACATGTTACCTCGGAAATATCCCTTTACCTGATTCTTTTACAAAATCAGATTCCTTGGCACGTAACACACGGAGTGCCAGACATCACTATTAATGCCATCCTATCGTGTTCCACACGATTCCTGCAACCACAATGGTTAGCAATACCACTTTTTATATCATAAAAGCACATAAACAATTCGTTATGTCGTACAACATTAATGCCATCATGCATAAATATGTGCTATCAATAACTTCCTAGGCCCTTAACAGCCCCAATGAGCAACCACTGCTCTGATACCACTAATGTAAGGACCCCCTTAGCCCTTAACCCCTGATTAGTGTATTAACCACTATGTGTGGCACATGCTTTCAATAAAAAGTCAATCGGGAAGCTCAGATGATACTTTACCATTGAATGTCAATTACAAAATTTCCTTTAATACTCAATGTCATAAGATCATCAGCCTAACAACAAAAGACTCATATGTTTGCCCATTTACCTCCCCTTTGTGCCACTTTTCACATTGTGAACTTTTATAAAAATTTGGGCAGAGTCTCCCCATAAATAGAGCTATCCCAAAATAAAAGCACAACACATAACATAATTCCCGGCCAGGGAAGCACAATACTCATCAGAAAGCAGTAATACAAGTAAATTCCCAGCCAGGGAAGACACCACACATATGACGACAAAAGTGGGTTTCAACACCCACATAATACACCAATGACTCTCATATCATTTAGCAATTCAACCTCTAATTGCATGCAACCTCAAATGAAAGAGAGAAAGGCTCATGCCTTTATATACAATCCATATACAAGTATAATCGTGCTCACATGCGAGCATCATGAATATGTATATAATCCTCAGGTGTATATAAGTACTCTATACGATACCGTGCTCCATCAAGCCCTGGTACCACGATCCTGGGAGTACCTCCAATCAACAGCTCGAGCTCAACTCCAAAGCCATCGATGTACCTGTTCACCTGCCCCAACAGAGACAGCCCCCAACGGGGTGAGCATACCAATACACAAAATCCCATAATCACAATAATGAAATTCATATTTTACAACAAAGGTAAATACAAATGAATTTAAATGATACTCCCTGGATGGCAACCTCATCCGGGATTCCGTGTACTGTCCCTGTCCTCACAATCATCAAACTCATCAAATCTCAAAAATCAGTAAATCAACACATTGATTAACTCATCGCATGCCTAATCCTCGAATATCAACAGATAGTGATTGAAAATTCATTAAACATGCAATTTTAGATATCTCAATATCTAAATACTGATTTCACAACCTCGCTATCAATCACAGATAGCTCAAATGCCTAGCATTTGTTTTACCAATCCTTCATTATACCTAGACATCTCAAATGTCTTATAATGAATACATGATTCTACAAACCTAGACATCTCAAACGTCTCATAATGAATACATGATTCTACGAACGTAGACATCTCAAATGTCTTATAATAGATACATGATTCTACCACCCTAGACATCTCAAATGTCTTATAATAGATACATATAAACCCAGTACCCCTTATATCATGTAAGAGTCATCCTACTCTAGTGTCACGCACGCTACAAGCGGCGATATCAAGATTTGGGTCATTCCTTGGCTATATCAACATATATATATATATAATCCTCATGCGCGATTATTCAATGAAATCAAATTTCATTATGCATTCACAAATGCCCTAATATATAGAAATGCTCGTACGTCGCACGTACCTTAAATCTCCGAAGTCCGAGCCAAACCTTGCTCGAGTTCCATGCCCCGAGGAACGATGTGCTAACACGATAAATAATTCACAATTATTTACGAACATGTAACCTATGCTCAAGCACACCCATATCCCTCAAAAAAATTGTCAACACACGACAATTAACCTTTTAAAAGACCCGGGGCAGGGTACATGCAGGGAGGGAAATAAATGAGACAATATCGAAAATTGTTCAAGAACACCCTACAAATTTTCGAACCCTTATCTCACAAATCGAACCCAAACAAGCCCTTAAATTCGAACCCTTATAATTCATCAAATTCAAACACAATAATGGCAGGGAAATACACGAAAATGACGAAAAAGGGGTAAGGGAGGTTACCCAATCGAAAATCGGAAGAAATCGGACGAAATCCGATGAACCCTAGAAATTGGGGATCGACGCCTTTCCTGCCAAATCCGACTTCAAAACGCGACGAAACTTCGAATTGACGGAGGGGATAGCTGCGCCTCGACGAGACGAAGCCGGTGATAGGTCGCACGCGCCGAACGGCGGCGGGCGAAGCGCCTGAAGCGGCGGGGGCAGGGGAGATCGGGAAGGGGCTGGCGCGCGGGAGAGAGAGAGAAGGAAAGAGGGCTGAAATGAATAAATTCTAAAATTTTGGGTTCAATTGGTATTTATAGCAAAAATACCCCGAAAAAATAATAGCCCCACAAATACATCATGATTCATTAAAAATCATCTGTTTTCAAAAACTCTCTCTCTAACTCCAAAACCCCCTACCGGTGCTCACACAGCACCCGAGATCCCGAGACACATCAAAAACCCAACTCTTAGGTTTTTCACCCAAATGAGAATACAATCTCAACCTCTGGATCCAACGATCTCAACTACCCAAATAAACGAGCCCAGAAGGCCCAACACCTCGATTAAACTCCAAATCGCCACGTAAAACCACTTTAGGGATTATTAACACTACGGGATTAACACCTATAATCCCTGGTCATCACAATATCCCCCACTAAAAGAATTTCATCCTCGAAATTAGCACTGGTGTATCACGTAACACCCAGGCTACACAACAACATGAAGCCATAACCCCGATTCTTGACCATATCAGAATCGTATTAATAAACGCGAGGATACTTACCTCACATCAAACTCTGAAACAGACTTACCAAAACCAACCTATCACCCAAGAGGCAAAACGTACCTCGGTGCGATTCATCCCAAAAGTCAGTCCCTCATGGCTGCAAAATAACCTATACTTACGACTGTAGATCGGACAATCATCCTTAGTTCTAATACAACTAGTAAGAACCTAAGTCACATAATCCTCCTACCCCCCTTCGCGCACTGGCGCTCCGGTCTCGCACTGACGCATTGAGTGCTTATGCGGCGCTTTAAGACGCACTAAATTTTACTAAGTCACGCACTAAGTTTTACTAAGTCGCGCACTGACGCACTGACCGTGATCCGGCGCATTTAGTACTCATACGCCGCTTTAGGACAAAGTTTTATTAAGTCATGTATTAAGTATTACTAAGTCGTGAACTTAAATGTTAGACATTTATTTTCATTTTCACTTTCTAAAATATATTTTTCAGAGAACAATAATTATCCCAATTAGAAGAGTTATCAATAAAAGATTTGAATTGCACTACAAATAATTAATGATGTAAGTTTGTTAAACATGATGTGTATTAGGTATGCTTAACTTTATTCCATCAATATGTGTGTATTCATATTATATATTTTTAAATAATACAATAACTATGTAAATTTGTTAAATATGATGTATATTATGTATGTTTAACTTCATTCACCAGTGTGTATGTCCATATATATATATATATATATATATATATATATATATATATATATATATATATATTTAATAGGCGTATTAAGACGCACCCGCACTCAAATTTTTGGAAAATTGACGCACTCACGCATCCGCATCCGCATCCGCACTCGCCCACGCATCGGACTTATGTGACTTAGGTAAGAACGCAACCTGAATGACACCTCAACCGTGAGAACGTTGACCTCGTGTCAAACTCTGGAGTGGAATAGTCTTCCAAATCCATCATAACGTCAAAGAGCGTCACCACAGCTCAACGCTAATAATCCAAAAGCAGTTAGTCAACTGAAACTGTAAGGATTCGAATCGCTCCTGATTCTATCGTAGATATCATTCCATGACATCTCTATCAAGACTCACGATGTCTAACATACATCGTTACGAGGGAAACACTAGTATACATACCAAACCTAGTTTCCACTCTCAAACCTCCTCCGTCGAAGGAGCAGTCGCATCATTGCAACTCAATTGGGCAACTCACGGCCACAAATTCACACAAAAGACATCTCACAAGATGTCCACCCCGGATGTTCCAAGAATCACGTCCTGATCATAAATAACAACCGAGACTCCACAGAGTTTAAAATTTGAAAGGACATGCAATAAACCTATTGCATCCTCAACGCTTGTGTCGACAGCGACACCCAACCAATCCGAATTCCTGCCATCCCTTGATAATCCTAGGATTTAACAATCCAAACTTGGGAAGGTTATCGCATAACTCGGGGGAAAACACCAACAAGGAAGTACCTTAACCCACACAAGATAATCCCTCTTCAAGGGAGTCAACTAACTTCATGATTGTTCCTCATAAATATCGTGCCGTGGAGATTCCCAATCTCAAGGTGTTCCATATCTCTCATCAGAGATTTAACCATCCAAAAAAATAGCATAACTCTATGCTTGACAGGAAGGAAATCAACAACTGGCATCCGTATACTCATCGGTATACCTGCCTCAGCACGAACACCACATGCATACTCAATGCACTTGGCTCAGGTATCTACAACATACCCTTAAGCCGCAAACACAAATGTCAATCCTGAGTCATTACCATCCAGTGGAAAATGAAAATCGACGATTGACAACACGGTGTGATTCCCAAAATCAACACCACACGTACCAACTCACCGAATCTTTCAAAGATTCCCAAATAGGTATAATACTACCTTCTTCCTCACAAGGGAAGTGCCATCGAACTCGAGATCCACTAGTCTCGAACCACCGTTCGGAAAAACTGGATACAATAACACCCATTGTATCCCAAATACACGGGTTCCCTCAGATCGAGTCAATTACGACTTGATGACTCTCTTGTTGGTACTCCAACATCATGAACTGTCCCAGACAAGTCTCACCAAGATTAAACATAAACGTATACACGTTTCAGTGAGGCATGCACAACCTCAGCCTCAACCTCAAATGACGTGGTGACTACTAGAGTCCACCACAATCCACATCGTATCACCTTACGATTTGCCAAACTTGGTTCCAACGAGCAGTATAACGGCTCTAGCAAGCCCCTCATGGTGCTGCACACACACGGCAGACAAACTAGTCGCTGCCTCTCTAGGTTCACCTCAATCCTACCAATAAGATGGATGTTTCCGCACGGCATACCATACTGTGGGAAGAAAACTCAATAGAGTAGTGGGTCTTTATCCAACATTCCTCTAATGCCGATACACCCTGGACACTCCAATGTCCCTATGTACTTAACATAACCTGATCCTACTCCCTTAGGACCCATCCTACACCCTCAAGGGTGGTGTGACCATGTCTACCACATGTCACATCGACAGAAAGCGAGTAATTTCCTCCATGATTACTCCTGTCGTCAAATCACATGGCCAAGAGCCATTCCAACGAGCATACCTCAAGGGTATCACCACTAGTAAAATGATCACCCCAAACGTAAGCTGCGGTACAATCACATGTACAGCGCATCCAACCATTCCTTGAGCAACCCGCTCGGTATAAGGGTCACGTCAATCGGTGCCGCACACACCACTTGTGCTCGGTACTGGCACCCAAGGCATACCTACTGAATACGTATACTCAACGCAACGATCATCGTAACGATGATGCATGTCTAATAAGACATCTCCTACACCATCGTCGTCGTCATCCTGTGACGACACATACCAACTCATGGCATCTAAGGCATTGCCAACTAGTGACGATACATGTACATCAGCGTATGTCATCCACTATCATGCTAGTAAAATAGGCATAATAAAACATGTATATCAACGCATGCCAGCTACAATAAAGCTAATAGAATAGCAATATCTCATACCTCATCGCTAACAATATAGCGGTATACCTGTCTCCGTCGCTCAATACTAGTCCAAAATCAGCACCCATCGCTCGAAGGCGGCAAAATCCTGTGCTGAGTACATAGCGGCACAATCCCTCGCTATAGAATCGACGGCATGATACCTCGTCATATAATAAGTGGCATGAAACCTCGCTATACCCTGAGCATGAGTCATCGTCCACATAATAGCGGAAAGAGGCATCGCTATCAATACCCGGCGGCATAAACCATCGCCAATCGATATAGCGGAATGAATCCTCGCTATAAATACACCTGGCGGAAAGAACCATTGCCAATCAATATAGCGGAATGAATCCTCGCTATAAATACACCTGGCGGAATGAACCATCGCCAATCAATATAGCGGAATGAACCATCGCTATAAATACACCTGGCGGAATGAACCATCGCCAATCAATATAGCGGAATGAACCATCGCTATAAATACACCTGGCGGAATGAACCATCGCCAATAAATATAGCGGAATGAACCATCGCTATAAATATAAATCGACACAGCGGAATACCTCACCGCTATCATCCGTGTCCTCATAATGAAATGAATATAAATCGACACAGCGGGACACATCACCGCTATCATCCGTGTCATCACAATGGAATGAATCATCATCCTTTCTTGAGTCAGTCATCATCAGTTATTTTAATGCTCCCCCGCTCAGTATGGTATACCTCGCCTCCATGTGCCAGCGAGCCTCCCCCTCCCGCTCCACATGCGCAGCGATAATGCGTAACCTCGCCTCCATGTGCCAGCGAGCCTCCCCCCTCCCGCTCCACATGCGCAGCGATAAAGCGTAAGCATTAAAACCTTAACTGTGATCGCCCTGACTCGTGGAATACACCTCTTTATTCCACATCACAATATGCAACAACAATGCATAATATGCAACAACAATGCATAATAACATGTATCATAACCGTAATGCATCACATTGCATTCATCATGTGTCACACAGACAAACATGAATACATGTTACCGTTTGGATACCCGTACGTCGCTTACGTACTCCATATTTCCTGTAACCTGCAACCATCATGGTTAGCAACAATAGCCATATACGCTATGCATCAATCATCCAATGCATAAATGCAACCACTTGCAAGTCAATACGTATACCAAGACATGTTACCTCGGAAATATCCCTTTACCTGATTCTTTTACAAAATCAGATTCCTTGGCACGTAACACACGGAGTGCCAGACATCACTATTAATGCCATCCTATCGTGTTCCACACGATTCCTGCAACCACAATGGTTAGCAATACCACTTTTTATATCATAAAAGCACATAAACAATTCGTTATGTCGTACAACATTAATGCCATCATGCATAAATATGTGCTATCAATAACTTCCTAGGCCCTTAACAGCCCCAATGAGCAACCACTGCTCTGATACCACTAATGTAAGGACCCCCTTAGCCCTTAACCCCTGATTAGTGTATTAACCACTATGTGTGGCACATGCTTTCAATAAAAAGTCAATCGGGAAGCTCAGATGATACTTTACCATTGAATGTCAATTACAAAATTTCCTTTAATACTCAATGTCATAAGATCATCAGCCTAACAACAAAAGACTCATATGTTTGCCCATTTACCTCCCTTTGTGCCACTTTTCACATTGTGAACTTTTATAAAAATTTGGGCAGAGTCTCCCCATAAATAGAGCTATCCCGAAATAAAAGCAAAACACATAACATAATTCCCGGCCAGGGAAGCACAATACTCATCAGAAAGCAGTAATACAAGTAAATTCCCAGCCAGGGAAGACACCACACATATGACGACAAAAGTGGGTTTCAACACCCACATAATACACCAATGACTCTCATATCATTTAGCAATTCAACCTCTAATTGCATGCAACCTCAAATGAAAGAGAGAAAGGCTCATGCCTTTATATACAATCCATATACAAGTATAATCGTGCTCACATGCGAGCATCATGAATATGTATATAATCCTCAGGTGTATATAAGTACTCTATACGATACCGTGCTCCATCAAGCCCTGGTACCACGATCCTGGGAGTACCTCCAATCAACAGCTCGAGCTCAACTCCAAAGCCATCGATGTACCTGTTCACCTGTCCCAACAGAGACAGCCCCCAACGGGGTGAGCATACCAATACACAAAATCCCATAATCACAATAATGAAATTCATATTTTACAACAAAGGTAAATACAAATGAATTTAAATGATACTCCCTGGATGGCAACCTCATCCGGGATTCCGTGTACTGTCCCTGTCCTCACAATCATCAAACTCATCAAATCTCAAAAATCAGTAAATCAACACATTGATTAACTCATCGCATGCCTAATCCTCGAATATCAACAGATAGTGATTGAAAATTCATTAAACATGCAATTTTAGATATCTCAATATCTAAATACTGATTTCACAACCTCGCTATCAATCACAGATAGCTCAAATGCCTAGCATTTGTTTTACCAATCCTTCATTATACCTAGACATCTCAAATGTCTTATAATGAATACATGATTCTACGAACCTAGACATCTCAAATGTCTCATAATGAATACATGATTCTACGAACCTAGACATCTCAAATGTCTTATAATAGATACATGATTCTACCACCCTAGACATCTCAAATGTCTTATAATAGATACATATAAACCCAGTACCCCTTATATCATGTAAGAGCCATCCTACTCTAGTGTCACGCACGCTACAAGCGGCGATATCAAGATTTGGGTCATTCCTTGGCTATATCAACATATATATATATAATCCTCATGCGCGATTATTCAATGAAATCAAATTTCATTATGCATTCACAAATGCCCTAATATATAGAAATGCTCGTACGTCGCACGTACCTTAAATCTCCGAAGTCCGAGCCAAACCTTGCTCGAGTTCCATGCCCCGAGGAACGATGTGCTAACACGATAAATAATTCACAATTATTTACGAACATGTAACCTATGCTCAAGCACACCCATATCCTTCAAAAAAATTGTCAACACACGACAATTAACCTTTTAAAAGACCCGGGGCAAGGTACATGCAGGGAGGGAAATAAATGAGACAATATCGAAAATTGTTCAAGAACACCCTACAAATTTTCGAACCCTTATCTCACAAATCGAACCCAAACAAGCCCTTAAATTCGAACCTTTATAATTCATCAAATTCGAACACAATAATGGTAGGGAAATACACGAAAATGACGAAAAAGGGGTAAGGGAGGTTACCCAATCGAAAATCGGAAGAAATCGGACGAAATCCGATGAACCCTAGAAATTGGGGATCGACGCCTTCCTGCCAAATCCGACTTCAAAACGCGACGAAACTTCGAATTGACGGAGGGGATAGCTGCGCCTCGACGAGACGAAGCCGGTGATAGGTCGCACGCGCCGAACGGCGGCGGGCGAAGCGCCTGAAGCGGCGGGGGCAGGGGAGATCGGGAAGGGGCTGGCGCGCGGGAGAGAGAGAAGGAAAGAGGGCTGAAATGAAATAAATTCTAAAATTTTGGGTTCAATTGGTATTTATGGCAAAAATACCCCGAAAAAATAATAGCCCTACAAATACATCATGATTCATTAAAAATCATCTGTTTTCAAAAACTCTCTCTCTAACTCCAAAACCCCCTACCGGTGCTCACACAGCACCCGAGATCCCGAGACACATCAAAAACCCAACTCTTAGGTTTTTCACCCAAATGAGAATACAATCTCAACCTCTGGATCCAACGATCTCAACTACCCAAATAAACGAGCCCAGAAGGCCCAACACCTCGATTAAACTCCAAATCGCCACGTAAAACCACTTTAGGGATTATTAACACTACGGGATTAACACCTATAATCCCTGGTCATCACACGAGCTGCCCGTCCTGGTAAAACCCCAGCCCGGCGAGCGATTATGGATCTATTTGTCCGCTACGGAGAGTGCTGTCAGCTCAGTACTGATAAAACAGGATGGCACGGACCAGAGGCCGGTATACTATGTCAGCCATGCACTGAGAGGAGCGGAGCTCAGATATCCAGAGGTGGAAAAGTTGGCATTAGCTTTGGTCATGACCGCAAGAAGGTTGAGACCATACTTCTTATCACACCCCATCTCGGTACTAACCAACAGCCCCATGGGGAGGATAATGACCCAGCCTGATGTATCAGAGAGATTGGTGAAGTGGACAATCGAGCTCGGCGAGTACGACGTGACCTACCAACCACGGTCATCCATTAAAGCCCAGGCTTTATCAGATTTCCTCGCGGAAATGATAGAGGTTGAGGCTGAGGAGCATGGAAAGTATACGTGGATGGAGCAGCAAACAGTGAAGGCAGTGGAGTGGGGATTGTTCTGATATCCCCCGCGGGTGAAAAGATGAAGGTCATTATCAGATTGGATTTCCGGGCTTCTAACAATGAAGCAGAATACGAGGCCATATTGATCGGGCTGAGGTTGGCAAAGGAGGTCGGTGCCAGTCGGGTGACCCTTCACTCAGACTCCCAGCTGGCCACTCAGCAGGTAAAAGGGAATTACAAAGCCAAGAGCGAGAAGATGATAGAATAATTGAAGGCTATACAGGAGATGTCAGAAAGTTTCGTGGAGTGGAGCATAGTGCAGATCCCTATGGAGGATAATCACGAAGCTGATGAGCTCTCCAAGTGGTCAACATCCCTAGTTCCTTTGTCCCAAAGGGAGCTCATATTCCAAACTGAGTTGGTTCCATCAACTCAGCCCGCCACAGAGCCCCCTGAGGTCCTAGGTTGGATGGCCCCAATTTTGAACTACTTGAGAAAGCTTGAAGTGCCCGCTGATAAGAACCAAGCCCGGCGGTTGAAGAGGCATTCATTCCGTTTTGTTCTGATAGAGGATGTGTTGTATAAGAGGTCCTTTGCCGGACCCCTGCTCCGATGTTTGAACGCGGAGGAGGCAGAATATGTGCTCAGAGAAATTCACGAGGGATGTTGTGGAGACCATCTCGGGGGGTTGGCTCTGGCCAGAAAGACCCTCCTTGCTGGATATTTCTGGCCGACCCTGAAGAATGACGCGATCAGGACTGTAGTCACTTGTGAGGGTTGTCAGAGGAACAGTAAGTTCCAGTTAAAGCCAGCAAGGCTCATGAAAGCGGTAGCACCGGCCTGCCCTTTCGATAAATGGGGTTTGGATATCGTGGGACCCTTCCCGATAGCCCCGAAACAAAAGAAATTTCTGCTGGTGGCTGTAGATTACTTCTCAAAGAGGGCCGAGGCCGAACCATTAGCCAAGATCGCCGAGGAGAATGTGCTGGATTTTCTGTGGAAGAACATAGTTTGCCGTTTCGTAGTACCCAGGAAATTAGTATCAGACAATGGGAGACAGTTCCAGGGGCAGAGGTTAATGGCTTGGTGCAAGGAAATGAAGATCGAACAAGCCTTTACATCGGTGGGTTACCCGCAGAGCAATGGGCAGACAGAGGTTACCAACCGATCAATTGTGCAAGCGTTAAAGGCCAGACTGTACGGGGTTGGTAAGGATTGGGTGGACGAGCTGCCAAGTGTGTTATGGGCTTACAGAACGACAACTCGCGTCCCAACAGAAGAAACGCCTTTCAGCATGGTATATGGAACGGAGGTCGTGCTCCCAGCCGAGGTCGGAAAAACTTATGCCAGGGTCCAAGCATATGATGACAACAATGAGGAACACCGAGCTCTGGATTTGGATCTGATCTATGAGAAAAGGCAAAGGGCCGCTATAAGGATGGAGGCTTACCGCAGCAAGATAGTCAAAGCCTACAACAAGAGGGTGATACCCCAGGAATTTTCAAGTAGGGGACCTCGTCCTCAAAAAGGTTAACCCAGCAGGGGAGGTAAGAAAGCTCGACCCCCGATGGGAGGGACCGTACAAAGTAGTCCAGAGACTTGGTTCTGGATCGCACTACTTAGAGGAGGGCGAGGGCCGGCGCCTCAAAAGGCCTTGGAATGCATATCACCTCAGAAAATATTATTCTTAGGCATTTTATTGTTGTTATTTCAATTCCATGTATGAACACTGTTATTTTATGAACTTTTCCCTTAAATCCCATGTCACAAAATTAAAAGTGCAGGTCATCCCTGTCACCAAAGCCCAGGTGTATGAGGCCCTGACACCAATTAAAAGTACAGGTCATCCCTGTCACTAAAGCCCAGGTGTATGAGGCACTGGCACCAATTAAAAGTGCAGGTCATCCCTGTCACTAAAGCCCAGGTGTATGAGGCCCTGGCACCAATTAAAAGTGCAGGTCATCCCTGTCACTAAAGCCCAGGTGTATGAAGCCCTGACACCAATTAAAAGTGCAGGTCATCCCTGTCACTAAAGCCCAGGTGTATGAGGCCCTGGCACCAATTAAAAGTGCAGGTCATCCCTGTCACTAAAGCCCAGGTGTATGAGGCCCTGGCACCAATTAAAAGTGCAGGTCATCTCTGCATCATAGAGCCGGGGTGTATGAGCGTCGGTCAAGAGGACATCATCTGCTTGTAAGGATTATTCCGTGAGCTCGGGTCGAGTAAAGCCTTTTTGCACGGTTGAGTATCTGTGAAGATTAACAGGTTAGCCCTGTTTTAAGATTTTATTGTGTTAGAATTACTCGTTATTGCACGACGGCCCTATGCGGCATTCAGTTCTACGCGTGGGATTATTTTTAAGTTGTATTTTTTGGATCAATCCAATGTCAAACCACGAGCCGGCTCGGCTGGTATAAGTGGTCGGAACGTTCGTAAAGTTGCGATGGAAGCCAATTCCTAACAAGTAAAATCAATTGCTTCAGAGAGCACAATCAAGATTCAAAATGACCTCATTAGAGGGGGGTGCCTCCGAAGCACAGTACAAGCGTAAAAGGAAAATAAATAAAAAATACAAAGGGTAAATTAAGAACAAGTCAAACTAGTTGATAAAGTCGGGAGGGATGTTGGCAATGATTGCGTTAAGGTCCAGGAAGTCGTCAGGGTCCTGGTCACTAGGCGGGAAGCCCTGGGCTTTGAACTGGCCCTTGCACCCCTCGAAACCGAGGTCCAGAAACTTAAAGGCCCTGGAGGCCAGCATGCGCGTAAATTCCTCCGACTTGATGAAGGCTTCGCGCCGGGCTGATTCACCCGCCACATAGGATTCCAATTCAGATTTGACCTTTCCAAGCTCGGCCATGGCATCGGAAAGGTCTCGCTCCTTCCCGACTAGAGAACCACGGAGCTGTTCGACATCAGCTCGTAGTCGGATCACCGAGGCCCTATAAGACTCCAGTTCTGCAGCATCCGCCTCGGACTTAGCAGTAGCATTCTCAGCTTCTGACTTGGTCTCCCGCGCTGCTTTCTTCGCGTCCCTGGCTGATTGACCGTAACTTGCACCCCGACGAAGGCTCTCGCACATCATCACTAGGCCCTGAAGAGAAAAGGGGAAGAGGGACTCAGTCCCACAGAAAAAAAAATGCTTACTGATAGGGCCCGGGATACGCCTTCCTCTGCTAGGAGTTTCCACCTCAGCTCGGATAAGACTTGCTGATCAGCGGAGGAGGTCAGACACTCAACAATTCGGGCAGACAGACCTGAGGGGGCAGAGTTGATAAGGCTGACTTCTCGAGTATAGCCCACCGGTACCCCCGGTGAGCCCGGGTCGGCGGGAGCAGCGGATAGATGACTTGGGGGGGGGGAAGCAGGTGGGGTGTCGATCTCATGAATAACCGGGGAAGTAGCCACCTCTTCCCGAGTCGGGATCCTAGCTGCGCCTCTGTCCCTTTTTCTTTTTCTCAGGCCTGTCTCCTCCCCAACCTCTTCGGCGCGAGGAGGGCTGGCCACTGGAAATGGATGGTTTGGGGGGGCAACGGGGGCACTAGGGGGTTGGCTCGAAGGGCCCGCACCGGCCGCCCCTTTTCCCGTTTTCTTCTGAGACGCCATGGTAGATAGCAGCTGCTGAAGAGACATGTTATCTGCAAGAGAAAGGATTCAGCTCAGATATATTTAAATGTAATAAGCGGGGGGCCAGGTAGGAAGAACGTACCACCAGTGACGTCTGGATAGGAGCTCAGCCCAAAACTCCTGAGTACGTCCTCCCTGATCAGGGCAGCTGAATCAAAACGCCGACCCCCAAGGGTTGAGATAACCGTTTGGAAGAACACGTCCTCTTTATATTTTTTAGGCAGAGATCGGGGGGTAGGTAGGGTATCTCGCCAGGCCATTGGGCAAGCCCAGCGTCGAGGTGGTTTGACAAAAAAGTAGCTTTGTTTCCATCCCTTACGGGAGCTCGGGATGTTGTTTAAAAATTTATAAAAGGTCCGGGCACCAAAGTAAAACGCCCCGGGAGATGGGGTTTTCTTAACCTGAAAAAAATAATTAAGAAGGGTAGGGGAGAAAGGCAGACCCAAGGATCGGAAGAGGGCAGTGACAGAGACTAGGCTCTGGTAAGAATTGGGGGTATGCTGGCTCAGAGAGACACAATGATAGTGGGAGAACTCCTGGAAAGGAAGGGGGATAGGAAAGCGAAGTCCGCTTTTAAGCTGCTCAAGGAAGAAGGGAAAGTGCCCGGGCGGGGGGAGATGCGGACGCTCACCAGCCCTAGGGACCCGGACGTCGTGATCCGGTGGGATAAACCACGTACGGAGAAGGTGCTCGGTGTCAGGGGAAACGCACGAGTCAAGGATCTCAGTACCAGGGAAGTCCAGCCTGGGCGAGGCTCCTCGGGTCGAGAACCTCGAAGGTGGGGAGAGAAGGATCAAACACCCTAGGAGGGACTTGTCGGAGGGGTCCCACCTCGGGAAAGTCTCCCTCGGGAGCATCCGACCTTCGACCCGAGGGGCTGGGTAGATCAGACACCTCGGCCTCCTCGTCCCCCCCTCGAAAGAGAGCACCAGAAGTGGAAGAAGTGGAGTGTGACATTAACAGAAAGGAAAGCAGAGCTGACTTACAAGGTGGTAAGGAGAGACGATTGATCCGACCTAGAGCGCAAATGAATGAAAGTGACTCGAGGGCCTCAATTTATAGAAGATATGGTGCGTGGGCCGAGGAAAGCCTGGCCCAAACCAACGATACAGATGAAGGAATCTGAACGGTCGGAGCGCCAGATAAGGGCACGTGGCCTGACAACCTACTAGGGTTTGGTACGGGACAGCTGTCATCCCGGGACCAGGAGTTGTCCAATCAAAGGACCGGGGTCAGGAACCAATAAAGTTCGCCGCAAGCCCATTAGTCGAGGCAGCGCTACTCTAGCTCGACTTGAGGGGGATACTGATGATACCCCTAGTTCTGGAGGCCCAGTAGGTCTTGAGGGTCCGAACTTTATTTGGGCCCGGTCAGTGGGGGGCCCATTGGACCAACAAGGGAAGTCGTTAGGGCCGATACCTTGCTATCCTCATCCGCCCGACCCGAGTTTATTACGGGCACGATCACCTCTGGCTAGCTGCCACTACCGTGTCCGAGCAGGGCCCTATTTAGTGTTCCTCGGCCGCAATCCTCGGAGCGACCTCCGAGCCGTGGCGGCGAGAAAGTACATCAAGAGGTCAGGCCGGGCAATCGTTGGATAAGATAGTCGGGCTGAGTCGAGGTTTCCTCAACAGGTCGGGACGGGCTGTATTTACCAGGATAAGCCGGACTGAGTCGAGGTTTCCTTAAGAGGTCAGGACGGGCAATCATTGTACAGGACGGCCGAGCGGAGGCCACCTATGGTGGTCCTGTATACCGGGACTATGGTTGCAGGCCCCGGCCATCTATTAAAGTAAAGGCTAGGCCTAATAACCAATCAAAGGGTGGTCAAGTACTGTGGGTAAGAAAAGCATATTCTCGGACGCAGAGAATCACCAGAGCAAAAGGATCGTACGAGGTAGGTAACAGAGGTAGATGGTCCCCAGTCTGTGGTCCCCCCCCCCCCCCCCCCCCCCCGCTTTTTTAGTTCCAGATATTGTCTCCAGAATCCCCGGCAAGGCCAGACCATTGGCATCCCTCCCCCTATAAAAAGGAGAATGGTTGACAAGAAGAGAGATACAGGCCCTCCTCTGAGAAAAACAAAAAGAAACCAATATTGATCACCGGAGATCCTAAACGGGAAAAGGATCCTCCCGGACTCCGGATAAAACTGTGATTTCACGAAACAACTCATCCCTTCCCCTATAAATTCATTTGTTATCGAAGCGAACCAAAAAGAGAGGTAACAATATAGAATATGCTTTCTGTGTTCTAGATCGTGGTGAAGATGTGATGTTGAACATCAAAGTAAGCGGGTTAGATACAAGGGTGACTTGCGGATAAAACCCACCGCTTAACTTTTTTATACTAAAATAATTAAGGGGTCTGTTTGGTTTGCGTGATAGGAGGATTAATTTTTAATCTCATGTTTGGTTGCAGGATTGAAAAAAAGTTATCTCATCATATTTATCCCACTTTGTAGCAAACATCTGGTCACCATTTTCCCCCGAAAAATATATTTATATAGACCGGGTGTCTATAACAAGCGAGATATATAAATTGAATGTATATAATTTTTTAGCATAAAACAATATTTATATTAAAGCAAACCACAAGGACAAATTACAACTAAACACAGACCGATAGACACCTATAAAGATACCCCTATAATTAGATAAAGGAATAGGTCTAATGATTGTGTGAGGCAGAACATAAAAGCAATAACTTGACCAGGAGAAATCAAAGACCAACAAAGATAATCCAGGTCCCCACAAACTAATCAGTAGAGTGTGAGGTCGAGAAAGAGAACTGCCTTCCAATATATGTGAAGGTAAAAGTACGGATAACCGAGATACATAAACAGATAGAAGACCAACAAACACGCAAGCTCTCGTATCCAAATCCCAAACAGAAAATCGTCGACCAAATAACACCACTGGTTGGCGCACAAAACCGATAAGCCCAGTAGTCAAAGTCAAGTGTTGATCCATGAGTGATGCAGATATAAAAAAACTACAACCAACAAAATATTATAGGAGCATCAGAAAATAAAAGCAGTTGAGACCGCCTAATAAAAGAGTTCCAATCATAGAACCGACAAATCAAAGCCAAAAAGGTAGATATCCAAAACCCAACACCCCGTAGCAACAACCGATAAAATCACATCTTAATATCATCACAAGTACTCTATAATTAGTTAGTAGGTATATTTTTACATAAATGTGTTGGTGTCTAGAGGTAGCACCGGTTCTCCTCTCTCCAGTTGACCCGACGCGACGCGAAGCGAACAGTTTATTTTCTACCGCGCCTTCGCGGCGACAGAGATCAGTGATGCGGTCAACCGTGCGTTCATCTTTTTCTTTTCTGACCGCCGTCCTCTTCTTCATATCGGCGGCGCTCGCCTCTGAGTATGATCACAAGGTACACTGCATTGCTCCACTCTCAGTCGACCCGTGAAGCGTACAACTATTATTTTCAGCTTCACTATCGTTAATTCATTTGCATTTGGATTAATTTCGGTATACATAAGTTGAGCGGTCTGTTTTGAAGATCTATGAATTTTGGTCTTCAATTTTTACCGTTGATTCTGGCTCGCTAACGAGCTGCAATTTTACGTTGGAATTGGGCCATGGAACGGTGTAATGATTGTGGTCTGTGCTCTCTTCAAGTAGGGGTCGGTGTATGGATCGGGATCGGGATGTAGAAACGTGAGTTTAAGGTAGGAAATGGCGATTAAAAGTTGGTTCAAGCTCATGGGTGCTCATTCACAGTGTGTGAGCTATAACTTTTTTACGCTGTGGATTGGAGTAATTTTGAATTTCCATACTCGGGGAAGATGCAAAAGCTTGTGTTTTCGTAATTACCTATCATACCTCACGACACCGTGGACTTACAGAAATCAAGGATGCCTGCCTAGTAGCTTTTAGGAAAACTTAGTTTACTTTGTCTATTAGTGATATGTAGACGGGGATGCATTTCTGGACGCTCAAGGTTTATTGTAAATTTTGCGTAGCAAGGAGTTTTATTAGTAATTTGTATTCAGGAGGTTCATTTAGGGAATCCTGTCGAGCCACCTTATTGATAATAATCGCTGGATCAATGGTATGAGTGTCTAGTAGTTTGTAAGCAATAATCTGAGGAAATTACATTGAGAATGATTGTACAATATTCATGATATGCGTTTCTATGCGCACTCTGGTTCCTTTTATGGACAATTGTGCGTAATCGCAATTTCCAGTAATTGACAGTTTAGCAGCATTGTTGATGTTAATTGCTTCATATAATATCATGACAAAATATGTAATGTAACCTTGTTCGCTGCCATCAGTTTTTCAGCAACGTTTCCTCTTTCAAGACAAAGTTGAATCCATTGTTTTAATTGGATCATATTGTGTTGCATCTTTCAAAGGAAGTATTACCTGATGAAGTGGTATTCTTACCCTGATGAAGGCATCAGGAAACATTTTTTTTCTCTGATAATTTGGTTTTTAGAGTGAGGATTTGTTTCATATATTTGTCACTGCAGCATTTTTAGCATAGAGACCAGTTTTATAACTTTGTGGGCTGCATATGTCTTCTCTAACTCTATTTTCCTTTCTCATGCAGTATCAACCTGATGACCCCTTAGTTCTTTGGGTAAATAAAGTAGGGTCATACAATAATCCTCAAGAAACATATAATTATTACAGCCTTCCATTTTGTCACCGATTAGGCGATGCTGCACACAAATGGGGTGGGCTTGGTGAAGTATTGGGTGGAAATGAGCTAATTGATAGCCGGATTGAAATAAAATTCCAAAGTATGTATGTGGATTTCCTGACTCCATGAATTCAGTAATTCAGGTGTTGGTCAGACAGACAATGAGTATTTTTGTTTTCATTTGGCAGAGCATGTGAACAAGACTACCATTTGTGAGATTGAACTTGATGAAGCACAAGCCACACAATTCAAAGATGCAATAGAAAGGATTTACTGGTTTGAATTTTTCATGGGTATGTTGTATGCCGATTATTTGCTACCGCTTGTCCTATGATTGATTTTGCCTGTCAAATTCAAATTAATGTGCTAAATTTACTTCCATGCGATAATTGTTATTTACAAGAGATGGATTCTTGGTATTAGAACCTGTATGGCTCTCTGCATCTATCTCTAATGCACTTTATTTGAGGATGGTGGCTTGTCTCCTTTTTTTATTACTCCTTTTTTCCCTCTATATTATATTTTGCTGTCTACAAACTATTGGTACTTTCTGGTAACAACATGATGATTTGTTTAGGTTTGTTTTAGTTTGTTACTCAGTGCAGCAGACATCACAAGTTTTGGATCTTCTATATTTCAGAAAGATGTATCTTCAAGTTATTGGGTAGTATTTTGTTGATTTACAAAATAATGTATTTGTAGCATGCTTTGAAACTCCTCTGCTGGATTATTGTTGATTACAATGGTTCTTTGAATCTTTATTTCATTACTAACACAGAATCAAATTGAGATCAAGTATCACTCGCGGACATGCCTAAGATTCCATTTACTTTGTTTGAGTGCCTTTTCAGTTGCTAAGTGCTTGTGTGTATTTTCTAACAAAAGTTCGACACCATCTATCTAATACCATTCTTGTTTCCTGTTTTTGTTTATTTGTTGACCACAAGTTCAGATGATTTGCCTTTATGGGGTAAGTTTCCATGGCCTTCGTACTTAATACATCGTCTTCTGAACTGTGCTAGTCCAATAATTCATGAACTCTTATTGTTTTTACAGGATTTGTTGGTGACTTGGATCTCAACAGAAAAGGTGAAAATCAGCACATCCTCTACACCCATATGAGCCTTACCGTGAATTACAACAAAAACCAAGTCTGTGGCTGTTTAAAAGTTGTCTTGACATTTCTAGATTTTTCAATGCTTTTAACTTTCTTTATCTTGTAGATTATTCAAGTCAATCTTGTTCAACAGAACCCGAAGCCATTGGAAGTGGGAAAGACATTGGATATGACATATTCTGTGAAATGGATTCAGACGGATATCTCTTTTTCTCGACGTTTTGATGTCTACCTGGATCATCCCTTTTTTGAGCACCATGTAGAATTGACATTCTGGCTTGGAAATTATATGCAGTAAATTATTTTAGTGGACATTCATTTAAGAAAAATGTAAATGGTTTGATCTAGGTAGTATTGACATTATTGCCTAGATATTATCTGAAGTGAATAATTTTAGTGCTCGTTTGATTTAGGAAAATAATGCATGGGTTTGTAGAATTCACCACTTTCAGTAGTTCAACACATCCATTTTTACTATTTTCTTATAATCCCAACTATTTACCTCCTAAAGAAAACCCCACTAGTACTATTGGTTTTAAAGTAATTGCTGACTGTAGATGTTAAGTTGCAACTGACCTTCCTCTCTTGCAGATACATTGGTTCTCCATTTTCAACTCCTTCGTGATGGTCATGTTCCTTACCGGTGTCGTATCTATGATGATATTGATGCGAACTTTGAGAAATGATTATGCTAAATATGCCAGTGTGGATGATGATTTAGAAACGCTGGTAATAATCTTAGTGCTTCTCATTTATTTATTATTTATTTTTAAGTTATTGTTCCAATCTTTAGGAAAGAGATGCCAATGAAGAGTCTGGTTGGAAATTTGTACATGGAGATGTATTTCGGACCCCTCTCAGTTTAGCTTTACTGTCCGCTCTTGTTGGCACTGGTGCACAGCTAGCAATGCTGGTTTTACTTGTCATCTTATTTGCTATTGTGGGAATGCTATACATTAGGTATATGTCAGAATTTTCAATTTTGCGTCTTTCCCTGTCCCTTCCCAAGCATATTGATTTTAATCGGCAATGTAATGTTGTTTCCAGTCCCTCAATTTTCTAGAAGAACCTCTCTCATGAGAGTTCTGCTAAGCTCACGGATTGTTGTTACAGTTGGCAGTCTAGATACTTTATTGACCCTTTCTTCCTTTTTTCTTTTGCAACGTGTGTAGCGTGTGATTGTTTCTTTAACATTTCTTCTGTATGCTTCGTTCAGGAGGGGAGCAATTGCCACTACTTTTATAGTATGTTATGCTTTCACATCATTCATTTCAGGCTATGTCAGTGGTGGAATGTACTCACGCCATGGTGGTATTTACAGCTTCCCCTGTTTCTTCGACTTGTTTTTTTTCCCTTTGCTGTTATTTGTTTAGTTATATTTGCTTAGATTTTATTCAAAATGCCGTTTTTTTAGTTCTACTCATAAATATTCTGAAGTTATTGCTTTATCTTATTGCAGGGAAAGATTGGATCAAATCGATGATCCTTACATCTTCACTTTTTCCTTTCCTGTGCTTCGGGATTGGTTTTATTTTGAACACTGTTGCCATATTTTATGGGTCCCTAGCAGCCATTCCCTTCGGCACAATGGTCATTGTCTTTGTCATATGGGCTTTTATTTCTTTTCCCTTGGCACTTCTGGGTACAATTATTGGAAGAAACTGGAGTGGTGCTCCTAACAATCCATGCCGTGTAAAGACCATTCCCCGACCAATTCCAGAGAAAAAGTGGTATCTAACACCTTTTGTAATATCTATAACGGGAGGATTGCTTCCTTTCGGAAGCATTTTCACCGAGATGTATTTGGTTTTCACTTCCTTCTGGAATTACAAGGTAACCGACAATCCTTTATTGTTTTTTAATATTCAAATTGAGTTTTTTATGCCTACTTTTTTTACTGCCTGTGCTATCAGCTGAAAGATGTTGAGTTGCAAAATGATCACTTCAAGTAATCTCGATTAGATGTGACACGATAAGGAATTGGTATTTCTTAGATGTCTCTTGCACTACCTCATGATGTCAGTAGTTTCCATGACTTGCACTTATATTTTTATTTTCTAAATTTGATTTGTCAGGCCTCATTTTTTTGGAGCGCTTTCTTCTTCTCTGTAACTCAGGGGCCTAGTAGAGTAGGTAGCTATAATAAGCAAAATTGATTAGTTTTTGTTCCAACCACTGGATTACCTAGGAATTCTAAATCTTCCTAATCAAGTTATGCAAGGGTGATGATCTATTTCTACGGTTTTTTTAACAAAATATTATAAGAACAACTAATAATTCATAAAATACCTTGGATAAAAAATTGTTTACCAATATATGGGAATCCGTCTATTCAGATTCCCCTTTCTCTTTTTTTTTTTTTTTTTTTAAATTTTAATTATTGTTTTATATTTAATAATATATATAATTATTTTCTCTTTTTTTTTTAATTTTAATTATTGTTTTTTTATAATATTTACCTATTTCTACCTGCTATTGAAATTATTGAAGCGGATACTGTGGCAGCTTCATGTTCCATCCTTTATAGGGGTAAGGTTGGGGGTGGTGATTTTCAAAATTTCTACCGGTGTCTTGGTCATTTTTCTTAAGATAGAAGAGAACAGTGGATGTCGAATCAAAGGATTGAAAAGACATTTATTCATGAGTGAAAAGTTTAGAGTAATCAAAGAAAAACTCTAGGAAATATTCAATATAATCTTTGTATTTTTAGTAATAATACCAATCTTGGGTATTGAATGTGTATCATCCGATTATTTAGGTAATTAGGTTGAATAATTTTTTATGTTTAGAAGTTTGTTTATTGATTAGAGTTATCTAGGTTAGACTCCTAGATTTGGTTACTTTAATTCATAAATATATATCACTCAATCTAGATCGAAGAAATAAATAGCAAATTTCCAATCTCATGTTTCTTCTATATTAACCTACAGTCCTATATGGTATTAGAACCGTAATTTTTCCAAAAAAAAAGTAGCCGCCGCATCGCGCCTCTCCTACGTTGCGGCTGCTGCCTCCTCAGGCCAAATCACCAATCATCGACGACAGCCTATACTCTGGTGAATACCGCTACGCCATAGCCATCCACGAACAACCAGAAATCATCAACAAATTATGCGGCATATTGCGCAACCACGTCAGGTCGGGCCATCACGGACCATCTCATCTCGGACCATTGTAACAGAAAGAAATTATGCGGCCTAAATTTCACGAATTTCAGCAAAAATCTTCAATGCTCCCTTTAGGCCAGTTGCATCACGGTGGTCGGCCCATCAAGTTGTCTTTTCTGCCCAAGCCTTAGTCGCAGCTGTGTCCTTGTGTCTTTCATGTGCGAGCCATAGCCGCAGCTGTCTCCTCGAGTCTTTCCTGCCCGAGCCCTAGCTGCCCCCAGTGTTTCTCATGTGTGAAGCCTAGCAATCAACCTCTTTACAACTATGTCCCCCGAATCACCAAGTCATCCGCCACTTCTGGCAAGATCCCAGCCAAAATTCCTTCTGGGTCTCTTGTCGTCTTCCTGGATTGACTTATCCACGTCCCTCCAAATTATCAATATTGAATATGTAACCACATCCAATCAACTTGCTGATCTACTAAAAAAGGGATTATCGGAGCAAATCATGATTGCTTTGTTGGCAAGCTTGGACTCATAAATATATATAGCCAAGTTTGAGGGTGTGTAGGAAATATTCAATCAAATTTTTTTATTTTTAGTATAATATCAATCTTGAGGGGCGTGTTGAATGTGCATCATCCGATTATTTAGAAGAGTAGAATGAATGTTATTTATATTTTAAACTTTATTGATTATAGTTATCTAGATTAGACTCCTAGATTTGGTTGGTTGAATCTATAAACATGTAACTAGTATCTCATTCTAGATTGAAGAAATAAATAGCGAATTTCCAATCTCATGTTTCTTTCATACCAAACTTTCTTCCATACTAAACTACAAAAACACTTGGACCAGTCCAACACAAATCAATCATAAGGTGACATGAGTCCCTGCCTTTTCCAAATGCTGATACCTGATATAATCTAGAACATCACTCTTGTGCTTCTCCTACTGAATTTTGTTTCAGAGGTTCAATATCACAAACTCGAATCAGGAGTACTTATTTTTTTTTCCTTTATGCTTATTGAAAGCTGTCATCCCTGCCTACTGGCTAAATTATCTCCCTGTTGCTTCTTGTTCACAGGTGTACTATGTCTACAGTTATTTGCTTCTGGTTTTCCTGATTCTTATGGTTGTAACCGTCTGCGTGACTACTGTGGGGACATATTTCCTGCTAAATGCTGAGAATTATCATTGGCAGTGGACTTCCTTCTTCTCTGCAGCTTCAACGGCTGTTTATGTGTACTTATACTCTATATATTACTACTTCATGAAGACAAGAATGTCAGGGTTCTTCCAGACCAGTTTCTACTTTGGTTACACACTGATGTTTTGCCTTGGTTTGGGAATTCTTTGTGGTGAGTACACAACGCAATTTGTGAATTTCCAGGTGATCTATACATACATATATATGTTTGTATGTGTATATTTGCCGGTTTCCTTTCATCACTTTTCTCAAATTCAGTTCATAAACTCATGTGCATTTGGACCTCATGCATAGATGATTCGCTTGCTTATATTTACATACCATCAATATTATCATGCACTTGCAGGCGCTGTAGGTTATTTAGGCTCGAATGTGTTTGTGAGGCTGATATACCGAAACATCAAGTGTGACTAGACTTTCGTTCGAGGGGAGAGATTTGTCATTACATCCTTGTGCTTCCCCGGTCAGTTCTTGGCATATGTTTAAATTCAGCATAAAAGCTCAGAATACCGGGGAGAATACCCCAGAATTTTTCCGGTTTTGTAAAAACGGACTACTTACATAATTTAGTATGCATTATAATTATTTTATGGTGAAAAAATAAGGCCTACTCGTAGTTAGACCGAGTGTTTGTTTGCAGATGCTTCTTAGAAGCGTTAATCTGTTTTTCAAACCAAAAAAACAGATTTTAGGTGTTTGATTTCCTTGCTTTTGTTAATTCTTCTCTTAAAAACAAGTAAAAGCAGAAGAAGATAAACAAATCATGAGATGTTTTTGGCTGCTTTAAGTTGAGCGGTGACGATTTTGTAATTAACTGAAGTTCATTAAACTGTTTTTTTAATAGCAAAACAAATCAACTCCGATTTTAGGACTGTAAAAAATGTTTCCTAAGATTACTCAACCCTTATTTTGTAATTGTTTCATGCCATAGATATATATATATATATATATATATATATATATATATATATATATATATATATATATATAATGTTCAGCAAACATTGTGGAATATAAATACATAATTGAGGGTTTGGTGGTCAAGTGGGCACCAAACCAAATTCATGTTTTCACCATTTCACCCAACTCTTATCCTCTTTACAAAGACGAACTCGAATATTTGGATTCAATGTCTAATTTGACTCGGACTCAAATAGTAAATTTTAGAAATTGATCGTAATTTATCCGTATCTTCATATTGATCGAGTCTCATCTACCGTCCTTAAATGGTACGAAGTGACATAAATAATACTCTTTCATGCCTGTGATTAGCTGTTAATTGTACATCAAAGGTCAACTAACATTGTGGAAATTAAATGCAACAAGTTTCATTGAGATGGGATGTGGTGCCCAACTGGGCTCCTATGAGCATTCGTCACCTACCGAACCGAAATTTCAAAAATTGAAATAACTGAAATTTCTTACCATAATTGAACCGACCAAATTTGTTATGAAATTCGATTTAACTGAATATCAGTTAAATCGGTCAGTAACCGAATTAACCGATATTTTTTAAAAAAATAAAAAATATGCTAATTTGATTTTATAATTAGAAGCTAAGACTAATTAATGTTTTATAAAAAATTAAAATTTTAAAAAATTATTAAAAAATACTTTACTTCGGTTAACAGATATTTTAAAAATGAAAACCTGAAACCTAACCCAACTAACCGATTTTTTAAAAATCAAAATCGAATTTCCGAAATAATTTGGTTGGTCGGTTAATTCAGTTTAACCAAAACTTTGCTTTCCCCTAGTTCCAAATTCCTACGTACATTGCATATGGTAGTAGCGAGAGAGTCGGCCGTGAGCAAATGTTCCTTTGGTGTGTATTTTGATTGAATGATTTGAAGATATGGATTTCAATCATTGATTTCAAATTCAATGAATTGTTTAGATGGATTTTAATTTGGTGTATTTCAAATCCACATATTTACTAATTTATGTAAATGTAATGGTAATTGTCATGGATTTGAAATGCACCTAAGATATGTGTAATTTCAAATCCAAGTTTTAAATTCATTCTCAAATTAAATACATCCATTCAAATGAAATTCACATATCCAAACACAAACTTATCGAACTAACCAACTTGTCGGTTCAAATTGATTGGCTTCGTTTCGATTTATATGTCATTAATTTTCAAAATAATTAGTCAAAAAGTGAACTTTTAAGCCACTAATTCAGCTTTAATGTAAAAAAATTCAGAATGAAATAACAATGAGAATGAGAACTAACTCCGCTACTTGCTACAATCCATGTACTTAACTTTACTCCAAAAAGAATTTTAGAAGGGAATATTCGTTTTAATTTCATTACAACAATTATTTTATTTAATCAATTATCTATTTACTAGTTTATTTAAATAATTATTTAAATTATATTAAATAATTAATTCAATTAAATTAAATCAGTAATTCATTTTAATTAATTAATATAATTTTAACTATATAAATAAATATTTAACATATTAAAATAGCTGTTTTATTATAATCAATAATTATTATAATTTTATAAAGAAATAAAATATTTTTTCTTAATTATATAGCATATTAACTAATAAATTTAATTTAATAATTAATTCAAGTAACATAAAATTATAAAACAATTGTTACTTTAGCTATTTATTGATAATCCAAGTTTATAGCAATAAAACAATTCAATTCAATTAAATATTAATCTTAAAACAATAAAAATAATAATTACAACAATTTGTTTTAAAAAAAACAACCCTACCGTGATATCATTGATATAGTCATGTTGTTCTCCAAACTAGTGCCAAACCGAAAACTATTTTAGCATCCCTCACTAAAATAGCGTCCGAATGAAGATGTTGTTAGCTTCGACGGTATGGCCAGCAAAGCAAATTAACATACTATCATTGTCAATATTCATAATTACAATATTACCTCCCTTCCAAATTATCGTTCTGCCCTTGACAACTCATGACTATAATATCAACTTAGGCATTCTTTGGTGCAAATGATTAGAATATGATGAGCTTTAGTCATCCTACGTTTTGTCTCATTTTTTATAATCTCAGGTTTATCATCTGATCCGTGATGACATGAGTTGTGGACCACATGATACATCACTCCCCTTCTCCTGGATGAGCATAGGATGTGGTTAATAAGGATGCAATTTGACGATAATACCCTACTACTTTTGATTGTTTTTTACAATCATTTAAAAAAAATATATTATGCAAAGTAACTTTTTGTTTAATTTTTTTTTATAATATTTTTTTATTTAATATGTTACTATTAAAAATAAACTGGGCTACAACTTCGTGAAAAATTTTTATCCCATAAAGAGTGGTTTAATAGCAAATAATTTGTAGGAGTCGTAACTAGGGCTATTTAACGGGTCGGGTCAATCCTAACCCGACCCAAAACCAGCGTTTGCCCGGTTCGGAACTAGAACATGGTTAACCGGTTTCGAACTGGTCCGGACCAAACGGATCCGGTTCGGGGCTGAACCGGAACCGGTCCATTATTTTTAAAAAAAAATTAATTTTTTTATTTAGGTAAATTTACCCTTGATATTTAGAAAAAAAAATAAAAAAACATTAAATAAATGGTTCTGGGTTGGAACCGGTCCAACCCGAAAACCGGTTGGACCGGATCATCCGGTTCCTTAACGGATCGGACCGATTTCGGAATTATCGGATCCGGAACCTGTCGGTTCCGAACCGTACTTAATCAATCCGTTAACCAGCCCTAGTCATAACTAATTCAATTTTTACTTATTCTTAAAACAGTTTCATCATACATTATTTTAAATAATGTGCGGGTCTTTTATTGGGTTAGGTAGTTGGGTACATTTGGTAAGGACTAAGAACACTTTAGACATTATAAAATGTCGAAACAAATAATCTCACTAGTTAAAAACGTATCAAACAATATATTACTCATCACTCTATATTACCCATCCATATAGTTTAATTCCTTATCACACATATTACTCATCATTCTTTTATCTCATCTATGACATCAAACGGTGTCTTAGTCTATTAAAACAAACCACATTATTTTATAAAACAAATATTAAATCCAAAAAAAAAAAAGCAGATTAAAAAAACTTCACAATTAACATAATATTTTATATATAAAAAAAAAAAACCGACCTCTATGTGCACTCAACCGGCGGAATGCTAGTATTATATAGTGATAGATGTAGGGATGGCAACGGGTCGGGTCTGGGACGGGTTTGACCAAACCCAGGACCCGCCCCGCCTAAAAAAAAAAAATCCACGACCCGCCCCGACCCGCCAACAGACCCGCCCCGCCCCGCCAGGACCCGCAACCCGGCGGGTTGAACCCGCGAACCCGTTTCGTTTTTTTTTTTTTTTTTTTTTTTGCTTATAACTACCATTAAAAAAGAACTTCCCAGATGTACAATAGTCATAGCCAAATACACAACACAAACATGAAAATCTAAAAAAAATGTCAATTAAACAACTATTGAATACATAAACATCTAAAGTTAAAGAACCAGAACAATTCAACCTTCAACACTAATTACGGTAGATTTTCATATTCTTCATCATCTTCTTCCTCATCAAACAATGAAGGACAAGCTGATAAACCACCTACAGTTGAACAAGCACCTACAAGTCGAAAATGTAGATCGTGTAAACTTTGCAGTATATAATATAATGAGAAATATTTTTAAATTTTATTTACCTTTCACATCATTCCACAACCAACGACGAGAACACATTAATGCCTCCACGGTTCTTGGATGAAGCCTACTACGATGAGGACCAATCAATCTTCCACTACTACTAAAAGCAGATTCAAATGCAACGGTTGAAACAGGAATAGCTAAAACATCCCTTGCCAACTTCTGTAAATTGGGATATTTAACTCCATTTGTCTTCCACCAACTGAGAATATCAAACTCTAGAGTTCTTGGTAAGACATTTTCTCCTAAATACATATCCAACTCTGAAGTTTGGGATGCTGAAGTAGTAGAAGTAGAACTTATACTTGAAGCCACAAACTGATCAAACATATCTAAAGAATCATCTATTTGATCAATAGAACTAGAGACAAGAGATAATGATGTCGTCCCCATCGTTCTTGAACCGCCCCTCGATTGGTAATCAACCGACAAACTATAACAACTTTCTCGAATCTCATCTATCTTCAATTGTGATCTTTCTCCATAAATTAAAGGGAAGTAAAACTCAACAAGTTTCATTTTATACCGAGGATCTAAAACAGCAGCAACACCCATCATGACATGGCAAACATCCCAATATTTTTCATACTTTTCCAACATCTTTTTCGCCATACATTGGATTATAATCTTTGGACTCTTCACCCACTCATATATCTTTAATCTGATATCACAAATCTTTGGAAAATAAAAATTAGAAGTGGGATAGAGTGTACCAGAGAACATCTCAGTCACTTGATAAAAAAATTTCAACTTCTCACAAATTTCCATTGCATTCTCCCAATCTTCAAAAGTTGGTAAGCTTTTGTACTGTTTATCTCGAGATTTAACTCGTGGAAACACATCCCTGTATATGATTGCTGTTTCTAACATCAAATAAGTTGAATTCCAACGAGTTTTACAATCAAGAGACAGTCTCTTTCCACAAGCAACATCCATCTGTTGTGCAGTTTCCTCAAATTTTTCTAATCTAGATGGTGAAGCAGTCCAATATATAACACTATCACGTATCCTCTCAATTGCACCACTAATTATTTCTAAACCATCTTTGACAATTAAATTCAAAATATGAGCACAACAACGCATGTGAAGTACCTTTCCATTTAGTATCAAATCTTTCCTTGATAGTTTGTCTAACAAAAGATGAAGCATGGCATCATTAGTCGTGCAATTATCTACCGTTATTGTTGATAATTTACGATCAATGTTCCAAACCATGAAAGACTCAACAAGCATATCAGATAATACCTCAGCTGTATGTGGAGCTGGAACATATGCAAACCTATATAGAATAATTAAACATCATAAATACATATTTCTAAAGCATCAAACATTTAAAAACTATAATTGGACATACCTCAAGATACAACTTTGTAGAATCCATGAATCATCAATAAAGTGCCCAGTGATTGCCATGAAACCTTTCTTCGTATTATTTGATGTCCACATATCAGTTGTGATAGCAATTCGACACTTAAGCTTGTCCAACAATTTGTAAAACTTAGTCCTCTCATCATTATAAATATTCAAAATATCATTTTTAAGTGTGTTTCTTGAGATAATATTAAAACATGGTTGCAGGCTCGCTGAATATCTTCGAAACCCGATATGATCAACCATACTAAGAGGATAATCATGTAAGATTATCATAGTAGCAAGCTCATGCCTTGAATCTTCTTGGTTGAACATATGTGTTACAAGCTCTTTACTTCCACTAGCTTTCTTGTTTGACATCATTAGACTTTGACGGATATCCATTTTTTTTGGTCGCTTATTACAAGTCTTGTCATAGTGCTTTTTCAAATGAGTAGTTCCGTGACTAGGTGGTGCTTTGAGATGGACTTTGCAATAATTACATTCAGCATACTGAACATTCTCAACTATCAATCTTCTAAAATGGTTCCAAACCTCAGATGTATGTTTTCTCTTACCACTACTTTGAGAAATATTCTCATCTCCAACATCCATCGTTGTATTACTTTCTTGGATATTAATGGATGGTTGAGAATTGTCTCCTTCTCCAGATTCCATCTTTTGATAATGATTAATCAAAACTGCAGAAAAGTATATATATGCAATGCACATTCAAGAATCAAGAAATAGCCACGAGGGACCTAAATCAAATCAATGCAACTAGCAAGAATACAAATACAAATGTTAAATTTATCAAATCTGCAGATAAGTTTCGTTCACAGGAAATTTCAAAATCTAGTTCACCTTGTACTCGGACCTTAGCTTTTATGTTACACACTCAACACTTTACGCATCCAAATTAATGTCGATGGGTGCCTTTAAAGATACATGGAATTCGACAGTGTTTATTGTATAAGCTTTATGTCATGTGCTTCAACAACTCTTCCCACACCACCACTCGCAATTCAAGTTCAATTCACAGCACAGTCAGCACTCATAACTATCACCACTCGCAATTCAAGTTCAATTCACAGCACAGTCAGCACTCATAACTATCACCCACGACCAGCGACCAGCGTATACATTGCAAGACTGTCCAAACAAGTTTTTTTATTTTATTTGGAATACTCAAGGACCATAATTTATTGAATGAAGGGACGACTGATGAAAACCACAAAAAAATCAACAACAAGCATCTTGCAAGCGTGAATCACAATGCATGTAAAATCCAAAAATTACTTAACAGGGAGTGGAGTCGCGCAGTGGAATGGAGTCGGGCAGGCTGCAGGGACTGGACTTTGGAGTCGCGTCGGCCGTCGCGTTGCGCAGGGAATGGAGTCGCGGCAGGGAGTGGAGTCGCGGCAGTGGGCTGTGGCTTGAGAGGTGAGAGTATGACTGTATGCGCGGCTGAACCCTGAGGGACGACTGACGAGAGTGGAGTCGCGGCAAACGTGGCTTGTGGCTGTGGGTGAGAGTTTGAGCGGCTGAGGCGTACTGGCGTAGGCTGTGAGCCCTAATAGAGGCTGTGAATCTGTTGTGAGGGTGAGGCCGTGAGGGACGAGAGAGTGATTGAGTGAAGTCTTTTTTTTTTTTAATGTAATTTACTAATTTATATGTTATCCGGGGCGGGTCCAGCCAATCCCAGGACCCGCCCCGCCCCGCCTCATAAACCCGTTGACCGGGTCCAGACCCACCCCGGGACCCGTTTGACCGGGTTTAGACCCGTCCCAAACGGGACGGGTTCAATACGGGTCCGGGTTTAGACCCGTCCCATTGCCATCCCTAGATAGATGTATCAAAGTGGACTTAAATTAACATCTGCAGCCAAGAGCATACAGATTGAAGGAGCTTGTGCCTGAGGCTCATTTTTTTTATGTGTTGTATTGAAATTGTTAAAAATCGGCACAAAAAACCATAAAAGCAAAGAAACCATCGCATAATGGGCTGTCAAAGAAAACTCTAATCCAAAATCCAACACCTTTTTCACCGTAAACGCCAACTGGGTGCTAGTTGCTACCAGTTTTAGAGAGAGAAATACAGAAGCCAGCCAAACTCCTTGAGCTGTTGAAGATTTCTGTTTCTGGGTTCATTCTGACCACATTGTCAATATCTTTGTTAACAGTTCTTGGAGGTGGGCTCTCTTTCATGTGGAAATTTTTTAGTATTTTGGTCGGAATTCGATTGGCTGTGGTTGTTTTTTTATTGATAAAATCTTGGTTATTATTGGTTGGATTATGAGAAAAACGTGGATGCCGGAAAGGTTCTATCTATGTTTGTGTATGTGTGTGTCTATGAGTGATCAGCAGGGAAATGTGAAGTGGGATTGTTAGGGAATTAAGTTAGCTTGATTTTATATTTATTGTGGTTTGTAGAATAACGAGTTCTTAATATTCTTGATACTTTGTTAGAATCGCTCGCTTAATTATTTTATTTTATTTATTTATTTTTGGTTTTTGACTACTCTGGATTGTTACAAATCCTTTGCAGTAATTGCTACTGAATAAGTTTCTGGTTCACATTGCAAAATGGGATTATGTATGTGACCGTTTGCATTTAAATTGTGGTATGGAGTTCACAGATTATTGGTTAATGCTGTTCGAAATTCCATTTTGAGGTTCTAAATTTGAGCTAAAAAGTTCATAGGCAGAAACATTTATTGAGGTGGATTTACTGTTTGTCTGCTATGATTTTTGTTCTGAAATTGACATTTGATGAATTTTGAGTGAGGGTGTGGCTGAGATGTTAAAATCTCAAATTAAACTTCGATTTCGTTTTCTTCTTGGATAAGTCTGCAAAATTAATTTTTTTAGAGATGCTGTGCTGATTGAGTATGAACCATATAAAGTTGCAGCCTTGAGTGCTGCTTATATATAAGACGATTTAGCTGATGAAGGAAACTCCATAACTTAATTTATTAATTTGGGTGTATAAGGTATATATAGTCGACCTTTTTACCATTATTGGATTCACTATAGATGGCTGAGAGTCTCTTACAAAATAAACCAGTTACATTATGTCTGCAGAGATAAGTATTGAAAGGAAAAATATCCCTGTTCTTCTACCGCATTGTGCCATTGAGACTTTGTACATTTGCTAAATCTATTGGAAATGGATTAGCTATCAACACAGGGGAAATTACCAGTCTTCTAGGGCCAGCAAAATCATCTTATGACCGTCCAACAGTTCATACTTAAGACCATGGTTATTCTTTTATATTGCAAGCCTGTTAACAAGTATTGTATTTAGAATCCACTATCCCATATAAAGAGTAACTTGGGGTTTTTTTGTATCAATTAATGCGAAAAGCTCAGTTTGCTGCTTATTTCAAGATGGATTTAGAAAATGAAATGCACGACATCAAGACATGTTATACGATATCACTTGTGTATGGGTGTGTTGAATGGGTGAGGGAGAGGTACATGCATCGGCACGTGGTTTGTGAGAATCTTTTTTTGGTTGAAAAGGCATAAAACGGTCACAAAGACAGCGAATACGACATGAACATCTCATGCTTGGCTGTCAACAAACTCTATCCCAAGCACTTACTCCTTTCTCTATAAAGGAGTGAGCGAGAGGCCGGCAGTGAGAAATAAAACATAAAGGTCAATTAGAGAGAAATATCTTTGGAAGAAAAAAAGATGGAGAAGACTCCCAAGGAAAGACATAGCTAAATCTTTTTGTTCTTCAATTCTTTGCATGGTTATATTTGCTATTTATGATATTCCCATTATCTTTATTTGCAATTATTTAAGGTTAGCATCCATTTATTTAATTTTCACTCCAGAAATGGTAACTCAATGCTGGTTCCCGAGTTTGAGTGGCATTTTATTAACAAATGCGAGTGAGGGAAAGGGGTGAGCTTACAAATTTGATAAAATAACAATTTGGGACTTGTGAAAGATTTAAGGAATTAAATTATTTTTTTATTTCTGTGACCTGGCTTATGAAAAGGTTACTTTTATAGTTTTCTTGTGGTAATATTATTATTGAGGTATTTTCAGTCAGAAATAATATTAACATTCCCAGTCTGTATTTGGTACTGTATAATTTCAGGCACAGCACACTTGCTGAATGATGAAAGACCATTTGAATGAAGCACATTCAGAGTGATTCCCTGGATTTTCGGATGCTTATGAATGACATAAATGTTTTGTAGTATTCAAAGTCTGAAGCACAGCTTTCACATTAATGTTATGCAATTTGGTAGATGATGCTCAATATTGTTAGTTTAAGCTTGAAATCCGGTTGGGTGGATTTGATTTGAAATCTGAATTTTAAATCCGTTATATTTGTTTGGCCTACAACACGGACAAGGAATTTGAAACCCATACATTTGGTCCCATGTATTTTTTTGTCAAATTTGAAATCCACTCCTTAGATATTTCATTTCAAGTCCATGGATATAATTTGAAATCTATTCTCAAATCCAAATCCACAAATCCAAACTCGCCTTTAGGGTGCATTTGGATTTGAGAAAATGATTTGTGGAATTTATTTTAAATGACTCTAGTGTGCAGGAATTCGAAATCCATACGGTAATTAATAAAACAATTTTAAAATGTTAAGGGTCAAAACCATGGATTTTAAGAGTGCCCAAACTGGATTTAACTCACATCCAAATGCACCCCTAGTTTTTTATCGCTCTGTAGTACTTAGGAAAGAAAAGTGGGCCTCTCCAAAAGAGATTTCTAGGAGCATTGTGGTCGCTCCCATTAGGTTAGCCTGGAGGCTTCAGAGCGGAGTGTCACGTCCGGTTTAACAATTAGTTTTTAAGGCAGAGCTAAAACACATTTTCCTATTCTAAAATTGAAAGCAATTATAAAACCGTGCCTACGTGGATCTTATGTCTTACGGAAACGATTAACCTATTTGTTTGAATGGTCATACTTAAGTGTGGACTAGGTCTTGGCTTGGTTCAGGAGGTTTATTTTTTGATTAAGAACGTCTTATTTTTCTGAATCCTCACTTTTCATAACAAGTGAGTACTTCTTTCCCAATATTGCATTTTGTTGGGCTTGCTTCATTTTCTTGATGCTTTCCTTTTTCCCTTAATAGTTTATGATCAATTTGAGATAGTGTATTTTACATGAAACTCCTATATCACTTCTCTTTCTCTAAATACATTCCCAATCATAAAATCAATGTTTGTACAGGAACCGGTATCATTGACTGTGGCAAATTCCAAGGCCTCCAACATTAGAAGTATGCTGTACAATGGAAAGAATTCCTTACTACCCCCTAAAAGTCCATTTCCTAGCATATCTCCAGCATATACTGAGTATGCCCCCAGTTCAACTATTGGTTTAAAAGCTCTCCCTAAGCCGAGAGATGCAAATTCGCACCATCAACGCACTGCCTCGGAAAGTGTTTTAATAGAAGAACAGCCATCATGGCTCGATGACCTCCTCGATGAGCCAGAGACCCCTGTATGTAGAAGAGGTCATCGCCGCTCGTCAAGTGATTCCTTTGCATATATAGACACAACTTATGTTGGAAGCACGAATTACATTTGTCAGGATGATAACAAATTGAAAATTTCATCTCCATTGCCTTCTTGGGGATCTCAAGATTTTAATATTTATAGTGATATGCAGCTCAGTTCTTTTTATACAGACCCTATTCCTTCAGGATTAATCAAGAATAGGAAGTGGGATACGCATGTCAGTTCATTTACACCTGCTCGTGGGCATCCTACTCTTAGGGGCAATCCTGTTGTTTCCAATATAGGGTCATTGTGCACTTTACAAGAGCCTGATAGGAATCCATCTCCATCAATGAAGAAACAAGATATCATTGAAACTGGTCCACAGGATCCAAAAGGTGCCTATGAGAAAATCGCTTCTCAGATCAAGTCTTCATCATCAGAAACGGACAAAAAGCATGCCAAGCAGTATGTTAACTCATTTTTATACCCAATAGATAAGCATATAGAGTATAGTTGGACACATCGTATTCCTAACAAATCTCACGTGGCAATGCTAGTTGTCCAAGATTTGTAGGTATTAAAAAACGTTTCTGGTGGTTTGATGCAAATATTTTACATCGATCATTACATTTAGCTTAGTTTTTTTCATTGAATTCCACTGATGTCGAATGATTATTTATGAATAATCTGAAGTTCGGCAAGCTTAGAACTTTCTCTCCAATGCAGGCAATTTGCCCAACGTTCAAGGGTCCGAAAGCTTCAATACATAGCTGAACTTGAAAGTAACGTCCAAGCTCTACAGGCAAGTTCCCACCTGTTCTGACAAATCTGAATATGGAATCTTATACTACACAACATATTCGTCAAAGTTCCTGTTGTAACAATGTTATTTTATGATGCCAGGCAAAAAATTCCGAAGTCTCCGCAGAGATCGAATTCCTCAACCACCAAAATCCCATTCTGGGCTTGGAGAATAATGCCCTGAAGCAACGTTTGGAAAGTTTAGCTCAGGAGCAGCTTATCAAGTATTGTAAGTTTTTGTCCTTCCAGTTATTCTTATTGGTGGTCGTTATTGCTGATGTTGTTATTGTTGAATTTAATTAATAGAAGTATAGTGAATAAAGAATGAGACACTAAATGAGTTTTGCATGGTTTGATCATGATTGCTACATCCACGAGACAATAAAACTCTTACTAGTCTCTTTCAGTTTAGATTACGATTTAATGGGATAAATATTGTCAGAAATCTTTTTTTTAATTGAATAACAATAAAATCATTTCAGAAATTTATCCTAATCTTAATGTAATCAAATATGCTTCCAAAATGTATTATTTGATTTCTAATTGTTATCAATTAGCTATTGTATTCAAAAGTATTCTGCAAATCTTGTTTTGACCAACTCCTGTATTATTTCAAAACTATTTTTTGATTTTTCTGGTAAATTTGGTTATACAAAGAAAAGAAATGGCCAGAGGAAAGTGGATATTTGAAAGAAAGACTCCAGTATGTTGGTGTTCTTATGTTTAAGCTGTTGTCGGGTTGAGGCATTATAGTCGTAAATATAGCTTAACTTTCATTTGTAATGGCTACTCCTAATGAGCGACATATTATCTACATGTTGAAAGTTTCTGGATGTTTCTGCAGTGGAGCACAAAGTTCTCGAGAGAGAAGTCGGAAGACTACGAATCTTGTATCAGCAACAAAATTCACTGCCAGTACAGCAGCAGATATATTCCAGCCATCGACGTGCCAGCAGCAGAGATCTCGATCAACAGTTTTCTAATCTTTCTCTGAAACACAAGGAACCAAGCCCTGGTCGTGATTCTGTACCCAGCCAACTTCATATCTAGAGTAATCTGCCTTTTCAATTCCTAAGATGCATGCAAATGGCATAAACTGTTTCCTTACATGGGATGATGGCCGGACTTGTTCTGTCATCCTGTGCGCTAAACTTTGCTCTCTTTTTCATTTCAACTTCGATTTCTACTTGTTTTTAATTGTGCGTCTTATCTGCTAAGTTTATGGGCCGTTACTGCGCCTGGTAGTCTGCCAGAAATGTAGTAGTTCTGGCCGGTGACTCACCTGAGGTGATTGTTGAAACATCAGTTGACTCCAGTGTTATCTTGCTGAGGTTGTCCCTCAGAAATTTTATGATGCCTCACAATTTTTCATTCATTTGCCTGTCATGGCGTTGCTACTCACATGCAAGGGGAAAAAATGGATATATTATCTCTTTGCTGATGAATCTGTGCATCAATCTTTTCCAAATATATAAGTCTCATAATTCAAATTAATCACTGACTAAGCACACATTAAATTGAAACCATTCATGGCAATATTATATTAATAGAAGAAACAATAGAAGTGAAAAGGGCACACATAAGGTTGATAATGGTGCATTAAAATGGGATGAATTTGGGAGCCTTGGATAATCATCGGGTGAGGGCATAACACAATCCTGACCGTTGAAAGAAATCTTCCTTGGAAAAGCCCACCCCTCTCTAAATGTGAAAATTTCAGGATCTTTATACATCAGCATTTCTGTCTGCACATTCCCTTTTTCACCTGCTTGTAGTAGCATATCATTGTAATGATCAATCCCATAAAACATTCCTGTGTCATCTGAAAAAAAAAGTCCATATAACAAGTAATTGTTGAGTGGAATATATAATAAAACTATATAAAAATAATAATTCCTGCATACATTTTTTCTTGTAAAAATACAATTTTCACTCGATCTATTGAATTGGGAGGTATTAAATAAATGGAATTGGGTTATAGATGACTATAATGAAATAGAGACACTTCGAGGTTCCCTCTTAAATGAGACATGAAAAGGAGCCACTACGAAGAAGTTCTGGGGGTTACGAAGGAGGGTTCAAGCTCATTGGTCATGGGTCACCTGAGTTCTTGAATAGGTCCTTATATTAAAGAGAAAATCATTGCATCGATTGATAATGTAGCAGATCTACTAACATAATATTTGAAGCTTTTCACAGGACTGGACTAGAAAGTACATGGAATGATCATGTCCTCAAACGAGAGACAATTTTTCTTACATATTATAATAGATCTGTTAACATAACCCTTGTTGCAGCAACTGTTTCGGATTCGAAACAAGATGCATCTCTTATGTCACAGTGTTTTCTTGATTCCCACAAAACAGAATGGCCAATTACTGCCTCAAAGTGATTCTATCAAGAAAACCAAAGTCTACTTACTTATGTTGCCATATAGGTTGAGAGGCTTGTAGTTGAAACTGAAAACTTGAGTAACATTTCTGAGATTAGGGTGCAATACCACCAAGTTCCACTCGCTGTAATTCTTGACATGATTCAGATTCGAAACCGTAATTTTCACTCTCCAATACTTTTTATAACTCTGCTTTACATGCCAATGCACTTGAATGGGGCACATATGATGTGAACACTGCACCACTGGCTTTGGTTGTTCATTGAGTAGTAACTGCACCACTGGAGGTAAGTCCCCCGGCCTACAGAAACGAATGGTTTTTTAGTCTAATAAATTTACATATCGATGGTAGTCCATACTTTTGACAAGATTACTTTACGCATGAGGATCCATTTTGTCCTTGGCAAGCACAGCTACATTTTGGGCACGGGATGATGGTCTCGTTGTAAAATGCTGACAATGAAACGCAACAAGTTGGTGCGGATGCTGCTTGAAACTGGGAATACGAGCAGGTCACATTATATGTTGCTGCAAGAAATTTACAGTTACAAATTTCTTGAAGAAGAAGAAGATTATAGAATGTACACAGAATATTGTTGAGCTACGATAGTTATAACACATGGGCAATTCACATAGAACAGCTCGGAACAATTTGTGTTGCTCAATAACCCCCCTCCCAACAATAGCTCCAATTTGCTGAACATGTAAATCATATGTATTGTCCTAGCTTTAATTCCAATTTTAGGACTTAGGGCTTTTGTACCAAAAGCTAAAAGATCATGCAACTCAAATATTTTGAAATGTAATTTTCACATTTCAAACATCATACCGCATATAGAGCCACATAAAACACCATAAATAATTATAGGTACCTAACAATAGAGTTCTACATGTATATCAATCAATCAAGTTCTTATCACATTAAGTAACGTTCATCAATATGGATTTGTCAATGTTTACGCTGGTTGGCTGCCTAAATAACTGAAAAAACTTTAAAGTGTGAAGAGAAGGACAGGTGGATAGTTCTCATTTCAAAGGGACACCAAAGCTGCTCCCATTGCCTCCTATTAGATAAACACCCTGACAACACGTATATGCTTTTATGAACAAATTTCATATATCTGCACTTACCGATCGCTTGTGTCCTTCTACGTCCTTGATCTTCAAAAAATTTAGTCGGTGGGACTTGGACCGGATCGCCACACGTATATCCAGGAAGTCCAAGTGTGAAATTCTGAGCTACTCGAGGTGTGTAACCATCAGTTCCAGAACTTCCAATCTGCATCTGAAACATAGCAGTATATTTTCCAGGATCTTGAATCATAGATGAAAGCACTCCCCCTTTGCAACAATTTTCCTCTTGACTGTTGTATGGTGCACCAGGTAAAAGATCTATTATAGTTGGCTCCTTTTCACAGCAATGAGGCAAATTACCTACTTTGAATGCAGAACAGTTTCCTTGTTCAGTTGCCTCTGCTCCTTTTATCTCCCATATAACCTCGTCCCCCGGCCACGCCCATCTTAGCTTCCATCCAGGGAATTCTACGTGCCGAAACAATTGGTAGTTTACTATCCACAATCGTACCTGGATAACAAGAAACTGTTTCACTTGCTAGAAAGTAGTATGATCAAAGTTTTTATCAGCAAAATCTTTAAAAGTTTCTTGAAATTACTCTGCCGGTTGTAAATATATAAACAAAAAGATGTTATACATAAATTTTAAGTTTTATACATGATCGACCCCTTCTCCTCCTCCGGCACTGTACCATATATAAATCACCCCTAAGTTGGCTTAAGTTAACCTATGAATTTTAACAGTCAAAATATATGAAATCGTGCCTTAAGAAAATTTATGGTTCACATCTATAAAAAAAATCTCCAGTTCTCAAAATGCGTTCACATTATTAATCCAGTGATATAAATCATAAATCCAAACATGGTATTTGAGTTATATACATAAAATCGAAACAAAATCATCTGATAAATACTTTTTTTTGCTAGAACTGATATACTTACAAATTGTTTACCATCACCAGGATCTTGGATGACATCCCATCTGATAGTAACGTTCCCATTGGGATCCAATGGATCATAACCATCTGCATTACAACTGAAAATTCAACATCATAAAAAACTTACGGATAAACCAATATTAATCCATTATTTCCTATGCAAATCCATGATCATTAAAATCTACAAAAAAATTCAAGAAAAAACCAAGAACTTACACGTTCTTGAGACAAAACCAGTGCCAAAGAAGAGTGATCCAATCAAGATGAAATCCAAGAATCTATTTTTGACAGTAAACAAACATGGGATCCAATCCATCTTTCAAAACAAAATATTTGATGGTAAAGTTTCTTGGTAACCACAAATGGTTTAAGAAAAACAATCCTTAGAAATGACGAACATAAACCTCAGACGGCAAAAGTGTGTCTGTGTTTTTGTGTGTTAGAGAGAGAGAGAGTGAGAGTGTGAACGTCTATATGCATGTATACGGGCAACAGAATCAGAGCTAATTCTAGTAATCTTCTTTATTACTGTTTGAAAAAACAATTTCCAAAAACATTGAGGATTTTAATAATAAATTATAGAATTAATGGGGGTGGCAAATGCAAAGAAACTTTAATTTCTTTTTTTCTTGCCATATTTAGAGGAAGCAAAGAATGTGTCCTTGCGGGAATTTTGGCTTCAAATTCACACATTTTGCTGCTTACCGAATGCTTGCCGTTTTGGTATAATTTCTTTGATGTTTGAAACACTTCTCCGTTCAAACATTCGTTCTTTTTAGATTTATTATTCATGTTCTTAATTTTCAGGGAAATACGCGTGCAGTGGCGGACGCATGATTTTTGAGAAGATGGGACAAAATTTTAGGGTTCAAAATATAATTTAAGGGAGAAAAATGTAATTTGTAAGGGACAAACAATTGCAATTTTTTTAATGTAAAAATTTTTTTTTTTTGGGCAAGGGGGGCACTTGCCCCCTTTGTCTCTGAGTATGCCCGTCCTTGCTTGCGTGCATCGATTGTGGGCACATGTACATATACTCACACAAATGCAAATTTAAATACATACATATACATACACATAAGTGTGTGAATGCATGCACCGGACCACACCCGATATATGCAATAATTTTCTAATTTTTCCATCCTTGCACACGGTGATTGACTTAGTGAATTAAAATATAAAACTATATATATTAAGTAAAAATAATAAAATAGAGAATATCTAACAATTTGTTCAAAAGTTTATAAATTTTAATCATATTACATGAAAAATAACTTTTACACTCTAGATTATTAAAATAATAAAGAAAATATAGAATTTATATATTTTATAAGAATAACTAAATAACGCGGAATACATAATAAATGAGGCAGGAGTAGTATAATTAATTTGAGAATGACACATTTTTTTGCATCTTAATATATTTTTAAAGTGAATAAAATATATATAGAATATTGAATTGAAACCTCATTTATGTAACCTTATTATAAAATAGGTATAAGAATAATAGAGACGTGTGCGAGTCGAAATTAACCACATTAAGAATATAATAGCTGGCTAAATATTTTTTTATAAAAAAAAAATGGAAAGAAATAAAGAAAACAAAACATAATTAGGTTGCCTCATACCCCCGACTTACAACATATATCTCCTAGAAAAAGAATTTTATTTTTATTTTTCCATTTTTAAAATAAAAATAAACTTTTCATAAATTATATAATTTGAAAGAAATAATTATTATTATTTCCAATAAAAAAATGCTAAAACCGACGTACTGATTCAAGAATCATCAACAGGATCTTGTCAAACCATCTATTCATATAAGATAATTCATAAATCTAATGTAATATTGACCAAATGTTAATAATTAATATGATATTTGGGGAGACCAAGTTTTGGTTCTTATTGTAGAAACAAATTTTGATTTTTTACTATTTTTTTTAAAGAATAAATAAATAAGTGTTTCTTTGAGAGTTAATGAGAAATATAAGAAAGTAATTATTTTGGATTATTAAACTAATTAAAAAAAACATGGGCAAAATGCAAGCCCGTACCCATTTAGTAAACTTTAATCGATCCGATCCAGTAAAAAAAACTCAAACCAATTAAGTACATTTTCGGGCAAAAAAACGGAATTAGACATCAAATCGTCTTCTTCACAATTGACCTTCTCTGTAAATTTCGCAATAATTGATCTTTATCGCTAAATATTTTTTTGTTGCAACACCGACTTCTTCGTCGCATCTATGTTTGGAAAGCAACAATTTCACAACTTCAAGAAACCATAAAATCAGAAAAAAAAATAGAAAGATGGCTCCAAATATCACAGAAAAATCAGAAAAGAAAACCTTCAACAACGAGGTAAGCATACATTAGGGTTTCAGATTTTTGTATTACGATTTAGTTTATAACTGCTACTTTTTTACACTAGGGTTCGATTAACCTCTATATTTCGACTGGTTGTGTATTTTCGTCTGGTGCATGCATTAATCCTGCTTGAAATGTTCTTTATGAGATAAATATGATGAATTTTAGTTTGGTGTGTGCATAATCTTGATTGCACCGAGACAGTCTATCGGTGCACGTACTTATCATGCACCAACAGACTCAAGATGTGTATAATTGTGTCTTGCACCTATTGTGACTTCCCTATGCTTTATGTACCACATGATTCTAGTGGTGCAATAATCCAGATGCACTACAAGACTCAATTGGTGCACGCAAATCACATTTAGCTGATGCAATTACTTACAATAGACAGATGCATGCTTTATACAACACCGATGCATGTAGCAATGGTTAATTTGCAGTAACATGTACCAATTTCTAAAAATTCTCTCTCAGGTTCACCTCCCCACTTTCCAAAGAAATGGCCAAGACAACCACCATATAGATCTAACTTGCAGGCAATTGTCACATAATTACAAAAACTGAAATTTCGTGAAGAACACCTGGAAGTGCTACAAAGAACATCGTTTTGGCTTTTGGTGAACTCAATGCATACAAATAATGTTGTCCTCGAGCATTGCAAAAAACGTGATACAACAATTAAGGAAATCATATAGTGTTTCAACAAGGATTCTCAAGATTTCACCTTCGGTAGGTACACAATGAAAATTAGCATGAGTGATGTGCGCATAATCTTTGGAGTTAGAGATGGTCAGCAAGACATAGACATGCAACAAGATTATACAAGGGCGTAATTCTTAAACAGGTGTTTTCCTGAAAAGGAAAAAGAAAAAGACCTCCGAATGAGCAAGAGCTCACTGTACATAAAATTGACAGCAAAGTCATCAAGCAACGATGTCGTCGATGTTGCTAGATTGACGATGTTGTACTTACTTGCTTCTTTGTTCATCTCCACTAAATCATCAAACCTTCCTTGGGCATACATGTCCCTGGTTGAAGACCTGGACATGATTTACAACTATATTTGGTCTGAACACATTCTGAACACCTCGTTTCCAGCCTCATCCAATCAAATACTGAGAAACATTCCGGTTGTGTTCTAATATTGCTTGTAAGACATAATTTGAAATTAAATCTTCAATACAAGTTATTTACATGTGCTTTGATACTGACAAATGAATATCGTTGCTTTATAGTATTGATTATGTGAGAGGACAAAACTCATCAATCCAGTCCATGTCAACCTTATTTCAAGATTCTTGAAAAGGAATCTCGAAACATTGCACAAAAAGGCCCAATCCATTGACATTAAGGAGTTGGACCGTGATTACATAAGTTTTCTTCTCACTAGTACTCGTGTAAACCAAAAATGGTGCATGCCTTGAAAATACATAGTGCACGCAAATCACATTTGGCTCATGCACTTACTTGCAATAGTATGTAACTATTCGATGCATGATTTATACAAGACGGTGCATGTATTAATGGTTAAATTTCTTAGTAATAGGGTGGTGCATGCATTTACATTATTTTGGTGCACACGATCACTTTTAACTGGTGCACTTGTTTGTTAAGGTTTGGTGCACGAAATCACTTACAAAGTGCATGCAAATATATATTGTTGGTGCATGCAAAGCATCTATAGGGTGGTGCATGCATTTACATCACTCCGGTGCACACAATAACTTTTACGGTGCACTTATTTGTTAAGGTCTGTGCACGCAATGACACTTACAAAGTGCACGCAGTTCTATATTGCTGGTGCATGCAAAGCATCTATACTGCTCTATGCAATTGAATTGCAGATTATAAAAAAGCCTATGACAATATCAACTGAGGAAAAAGAATTGTTGCATAAGATCAATACTTTTCGGCCACAACCTCCAATCAATAACCGCACAAATGAACCAGAGCAACTCCAGGCACAAAAAATATTGTTAATTGAAGCAACTCCTACTGAAGAACCTCCACTTGAAGCACCTATGAAATATGAATCATTAACACCAGACTGCACAATTGCGGGTGTGCTAGTCGAACTAAAAGAACATTACACAAATGATAATGTGGTAGATGATGACGACATTCCCATGGAGGAAAACTTGGTAGATGTCTTTGTTGATGATGAGAAAGTACTCTACCCTTTGAAGTGGGTCCTACCAAACATTCATTTCATTCGGTTGAGCCAGTCGTCTTGTCTCCAAGTCGAAGCATGTTACCTATCCCATTCATTGTCGTAGTTCTGATGAACAGGTGCCTTTGCCAGGATATTTTCCACATTCCTTGCATGAAGATTGATCTTTTGGGACACAAGCAGATGTTTTTGATGATGAGGAACAAGCAGATCATTATGATCCTCATCCTTTACAAGAAGATGAAGTCCCATCACAACTTCAGCAAGCAGATCCTTCTGCATCAATTCCAACAGCTAATTTTCTTCGAGTTGTGGATCTCATGGCACGGCTTGAAGAAACAAAGGCGATGTTTATGACAAAAGAAAATGAATTACAGGATCTTCAATACAAATTTGATGCATTTGTTAATAAGCACAAATAATTCCGACATTGCAATTTTTTGAAATAGCAGAAAGCACTGCACAACTTGAAGAAACTAAATCATTGCTGCTGCTAAAGGATAGTGAATTGAAAGAGCTGCATATCAAATTTGAAGAAAAGAAAAGCCAAAAGCTTGAGCTCGATAATGTTAGTGCAAAGCTGCATGCTGTAATTGAAAGGCTGAAACATGATAATGATTCAATTACCAACGAACTCAGCAAAACCAAAACAACCTCATTGATGCTCAATGATGAAAAAGAGTGTATACTAAAGGAAAAACAGTGACAATCATCAATGATGTAATGGATCAAGGAAATGATGAACAGACAAGCAAGAGGGAGAAGGACCATATGGGGCCTCGTCACCTTAATCCTTAATTTTAGGTTCAACTTAGTCAATCACATTCTTGGCTTATCAGGATTAAGATCCTATCACTACTGATTAAGATTTTTCACTGTCTTGCGCTTACATTATTCATATACATCACATCATGTATATCATTTACATAGCACAAATCATCCAATCTCGATTAGTTTAAATCCTAGCAGCAGAAGGCAGACACACAATCCCGGCTTTCCCCAGCTATGAGTCCCTACATAACAACCACACAAGACATGAGTATATCGAAATGATGTTTACAATTCAACATCTATATAATGCATAAAACTGGATAAACAACTTTCTGTAATTTCATGCATTGGTAATACTCATTCCTGATTGTTCCTGTACATACCCCCTATACATACCTCAAAACACAATATACATGCTCAATATGTCATCACATATTTCAGTCAATATCATGTTATAACGGGACCGATATGATATGTCTCTTAGCGTAATATGTCAGTGGCTCAACCTTCACGTCCCATATGATCAGCACATATCATATTATGTCCTCACACTTTATAACAGCTAAAGAATATGCCCAACAAGAGCATACCTTTCATGCCAAAGCATATACTCAACAGTAGCATACATTTCATGGCATTAACTAAATACCTCAACAACATATATAAACAGCCATAGCATATGCCCAACAATGACATAGCTCTCACATGGCATCAATGATCTCATCATCATATAATATCAATATATCAGCCAAAGCATATGCCCAACAATGGCATACCTCTCACATGGCATCAACAATATAGAATAATCATAAAACTAATCAGATGCCTCAACAACATCGTGCTTCCCAACACCAATCATATATGAGATTCATAATCATATATGCATCAACAACACCGTGCCTTACATCACCAATATCTTACTAAACAAGATACCATCATCATATCATCAAATAGAATAACCACAATTGAATATAAATACTCGTACATCAACATGTACCTGTTGTGATGTACAACATATTTAAGTGTAGGTGTCAATGATTAACCGTCTCTATGTCTTGTCCACTGTGATGGTGCTACATGAATACCAACAATATACCATGTTAAAATAGGCTTCACCATCAAACTTCCCACAAAATATAACATGTTTCCACATTTTCATTCTATCGATCGAGCGGTCATACTCCCTATCGATGGCTTCAATTGCGCAACCCTAGCGATCGATCGCTATTAAAGTCTGATTTTCATAAAATGTTACGGCCTTCTATCGATCAGTACATGTTAGCGATCAATCGCTAACCACTTTCGCTTCGAGCAATCGAGCGCTACACTCCTAGCGTTCGATCGCTATGCTCTGTAACATTTAGAACATGGCGATTTTGATGTCTATCCTCATGGTTTTCCACCTACATCACATAATAACCTACCAAACTTCATGAACCATTTGTTAATCATGATAGGAACATGTTTTCATCACTTTATCACTTAAATTCAATGATTTCCACTTCATATCAAATCTCAACATGCAACCAACTATATCACACTTGCTAAAGCATATTACTAATCCTAAAGTATAGAACTCCTGATATGCTTACCAAGTTTCTTAGATGTTACTTCACAACAAGTGTAGAAGTTCAATTGCAAGCACAAGTCACCACAAGTGAGTAAAAATACTCAAACCCTTGAAGAGAGTGTGTAGAGAGATTAGGTGAGAAAATGTGTGATTATGTGTTTATAAGCTGAAATCACCCTTTTATACTTCCTACAAAATCATATCAAATTCCATTCATGTGTTTTATCATGCATCAAATCCATACCTTCCATGTAGAGTTACTACTATACAAAGTATAACTCATAAAATGCATCTACACAACACTATCAAGTGCATAATCACACATGTGTGACAACAACTCCATATAGTTGTTTTACGTTTCATTTAGTCACATACTTTCCCATATCCAATATATCTATCATTCCCTACCATTTCCTTTGCCATCCAATTATACATCAGATCAATTTATTGTTTCTCAACTCTGTAATTTCACCATGGACATTAATCGTTTTAGCACATGTTAACGACTCATACTCAATCAAACCCGAACCCGAGTCAATATCATACCGTAATTATCGTATAAGTACCCAATAACCAAATAACACATGTTTGCGTCATATCGAGGCATTACAATGCTCCCCTACTAATTGAATTTTGTCCTCGAAATTGAATCATGAACTCATCACATCGTGTCACAAGACACATATATGCATTTAACATGGCAACATAATCGCAACAATACGCACATACAAATTATTTAGGCATTTATGCAATCCAAAATATCAACTTACCAGCATTGCAATAAAAATATTAAAAAAAACATACCATAAACGAGCTCCAGATATTTGTGCATCATATACTTACTCTGTCATGCACATCGTCATTTCAACATTGTCCATCTCTCTGACCAAGATGAACAAACTACCAAACTGGACAAGACCCTTTTACAACATAATATGCCATACGTCATGGACATAACAAGGAATATACATGAACTTGTCACTGTGTAGATAGATTTAAACTTCCAGTTCTCATACAATCTTACTCAACACAACAACAGTCCAAGACAAGAATGAGTGACATCCCTGGCCATACACCACCATCGTACATAGTGTCATCAATATGTCACAACTTGAGCATGCATTACATTTTACTGTTATTCACATGTACTCAACATGCCACGCAAACCATTTCATCCATACACTATATTGCGTTATAGATATATCATCAGCAAAATAGCAACTCCGAGGATTTCACCCTCACACCAATCTCATATATAAAGAGATTGGCCCCAACCAATTGATCACATCAAAGGCAAGTAATTCATTACTTTCCAACTAATATCTCACCCAAGCAGATGTGCACAGAGCTATCATTGCTATAACATCTCACCACTTTGCACTGTACAATGCAATTACACAATCTGTCAAACGAAAAATTTCAATCTATCGTCGTATGTCAAACCTGCATACACTCCTACATCTCCAATTCCAGAACAACTAATGGAAATTAAGAGAGAAAGTACATCGGTTGCTAACCAAATCGAGCAACCCTCAATAACCAGACAACACAAAACTCATATGTCATCATTCGTATAATCCAAGAGCAATGTGTAGTGTCAATGAAGCCATGCACGATTCGCCGTTGCAGACTTACTACAGATATATCAATAACCAAATGAATTTTAGTTCTGGTCATTTTGCACTAACTTCTGTGATTCGTCGAGTCCATTACAATCAATATGCTCACATAACATTTATCCACACCATTTGCATGGTTAAATATCACATTTACCTGGGAAGTCATTCTTTCCTCAAACAAAAGGAACCAATTCGATAATGACATTCCTTTGCATCAACTACTCCCTCAAGACTACCATTCTCGAGTATATCACAAGCTCTTTCAAGAGGTCCATCACTATCTATACACTGCTCAATGTTCAACAAACATATACCACTTACGTTGAAAACACAACGCCTTGTTCATACCGTTATTCCAAGCATATGCACTCCAACTGCCACATGGATTTCTCCAACAAAGCACATGTCGCAGACAAATGATAACTCATTTCGTTCTTCTTCTACATAAGAACATCAATATCACAAGAACTCAACAATGCTGTTAATGCTGTCAACCAGCGATGTCATGATATTTTGCCATACTAGGAAACATCACCTGTCAAACTCGGGTTATCCATCAACCATGTACCACATCATACAATTCAAATGCATACCTGATAGTGCACGATTGATCCTATCAAATCATTCTTACATCTGGTTGTGCAATGGATACACAGTCCAACAATGCTTGTGAAGTACCTGCATAAGACTAGACTACGGCCACAATGAATCCGTACAATATCTCTGACACTAATGCCAAATGATTATCATACTGGTTAAGGCAAGTACTTCACTATGACCATGCAATTAAGCCCATAGTGGCTCCACACCAGATATCATTCCTGAAACTCAACAATATCATGTTATGAGACCACATATGGCCCATAACTCTGGTTACAGTTTACCAGCACATCACCAGTATACAATCAATCCAATGGAGATCATATTCCCCATCACAATAGCTCAGTTGAGTAACAATCTCAATCATATTCACGACCGTCTGATACACGTCAAGTACAACACGCGTCGGTCCTACTAATAACACTGACTTGTGAAGAATACATTTTGGTAATGTAAAAATCAAAACATACAAACACTTGCTTGAGAAAACTCTCAAACATGTTATCGTGACCATACCACGTGGACAATAAGCTCTTGTTGTCACATCATACAATGCATCATACATGGTACTCACGTTCCATCGAATTGTTAGATCCCTTGTTTGCATCAGGTGTGCACATCACCACCCACATGTGAGACATTCTAGGATACTATATCATTCCACACACTGTCTCATTCTACAACTACACAGGCTTTTCTTGATTCCCATCATGATGTCATTATTCCCATCATGAAGTGCATATGAGACTACAACCATAAGAGATAAGAGAACATCCTCTTCCTAATCTCACTTCCCGCCGAGAAATACGCATATATGCTAAAAGCGTCAACCAGTACAACTCAATCATCACTCATGAGAATGTAATGACATGTTTATTTGTATCACAATTATCTTTGTTTTCCCCCCACGTCGCTATACACATGCAATGTCCATATCAACCAACTCAATGCCTAGACACATACAACGTACGACTCACCACACGTATAGCACATCCGACTATGCAGTCCACAGAATGAAATGCCATAACGATACATCTCGCAAGCAAACGTACCCAACTGAGTTTTCTCGTGTCAATCTGGTATGCCACTCATGCCATTCTGTTCACAGACTCCCATAGAGACATCCATATATGTATTTCTCATCACACATCATAACGATAGTATCAGTACCCATCACCTGTCATACATACAAAACTGGCAGCACAAAGTGCCTATTGTCAGTCATCACCGCAATCTCATACTGTGTACATAATCTCCAACATGTACCAGCTCGACTCACATCACCACATCCACAAACTGACATCGGGTTAATCACAATAATCATAACATACAAATGAGGCCTCAAGCCCCTCACAGACATAGTTCATCAAGCACGAAGACTGAACAAAACAATCTCACATACCATTTTCATATCATGTTTCATAATCAGAAACTCATCTTCGTATAGCTGTCTGATAACAACAGAACAATTAGTGACTCAGAAGCACAATCTGAAGACATACCAGTCCACCATCGGTCACCATTCACAATATCAATCACACTGACTTTGCACATGGAGCTGACACCAAGATCTGGTCACCACGTTTCAACCACTCCTCAACTTGCTCCCCAGATCCAGTCCCTTCATATCGGAACACATATCGTTCACAAACTGAGTGACTAGCAAGTCCCCATATAAGCATCTTTATTTCCCCCTGTCCCTTGGCATCAACAATATAGAATAATCATAAAACCAATCAGATGCCTCAACAGCATCGTGCTTCACAACACCAATCACATATGAGATTAACAATCATCTATGCCTCAACAACATCGTGCCTTACAACACCAATATCTTACTAAACAAGATATCATCATCATCAAATTGAATAACCACAATTGAATATCAATACTCGTACGTCAACACGTACCTGTTGTGTTATACAACATATATAAGTCTAGGCGTCAATTATTAACCACCCCTCTGTCCTGTCTCCTGTAATGGAATTACATGAATACCAACAATATACCATGTTGAAATAGGCTTCACCATCAAACTTCTCACAAAATATAACATGTTTCCACATTTTCATTCTACCGATTGATCGGTCATACTCGCGATCGATCGCTTCAATTGTGCAACCCTAGCAATCGATCGGTCAAAAGCTAGCGACCGATCGCTATTAAAGTCTGATTTTTCATAAAATGTTACGGCCCTCTATCGATCGGTACATGTTAGCGATCGATCGCTAACCACTTTCGCTTCGAGCGAGCGATCGCTACACTCCTAGCGATCAATCGCTATGCTCTGTAACATTCAGAAGATGACGATTTTTGATGTCTATCCTCATGGTTTTCCACCTACATCATATAATAACCTACCAAAATTCATGAACCATTTGTTAATCGTGATAGGAACATGTTTTCATCACTTTATCACTTAAATTCAATGATTTCCACTTCATATCAAATCTCAACATGCAACCAACTATATCACACTTGCTAAAGCATATTACTAATAATAAAGTATAGAACTCATGATATGCTTACAAAGTCTCTTAGATGTTACTTCACAACAAGTGTAGAAGTTCAATTGCAAGCACAAGTCACCACAAGTGAGTAAAAGTACTCAAACCCTTGAAGAGAGTGTGTAGAGAGATTTAGGTGAGAAAATGTGTGATTATGTGTTTATAAGCTGAAATCACCATTTTATACTTCCTACAAAATCATATCAAATTCCATTCATGTGTTTTATCATGCATCAAATCCATACATTACATGTAGAGTTACTACTATACAAAGTATAACTCATAAAATGCATCTACACAACACTATCAAGTGCATAATCACACATGTGTGAGCAGTTTTTTTACATTTCATTTAGTCACATACTTTCTCATATCCAGTATACCTATCATTCCTTACCATTTCCTTTGCCATCCAATTATACATCAGATCAATTTATTGTTTCTCAACTCTGTCATTTCACCATGGACATTAATCGTTTTAGCACATGTCAATGACTCATATTCAGTCTAACCCGAACCCGAGTCCACATCATACCGTAATTATCGTATAAGTACCCAATAACCAAATAACACATGTCTCATATCTAGGCATTACACCATACCTATACTGATAAGAGAAAATATAAGAGGCCCAAAAATGAACCATAATCAGATGAAGAAACAGAAGAAGAAAAAGATGCAGGAACAGAAATCAATATGTTACCAGAAAATGATTTTGTTGAAGAGGCGGGAACAAAGAACAAAATTGATGAAAATGCACCATTCAATGTTCAAATCAAAAATGCATGTGATGAAAAAACTAACATAAAAGGAATGGGAACACACGATAAACAAAGAGCATGTAAGATGGTATATCTTCATTTAATTAAATAATCATTTTGTAAATAGATGAAAAAATTCTAATTAAAGTTGTAATTTATATGTGCAAGGGTTAATCTGGGAAGACAAACACAGAGAAATGATAGTACATGTGAAAGATATTGGGTCAACAATCTAAAATTTACAACAATGTAATTTTTTTTATAAGAATATGTCTAAATATTTCATGACATCACTTTTTGTGCAAATATGGGTGACTAACAACACATACATTGGATCACTTAAAATTCGTGCACCTCCTCTGTCTATCTTGCACTTAAGACAAGTGCACATGTAGATACATATGGTGCATGATCTATAGGTTGAAAAACACACCTAACTCAATGACAATATATTATCATTGCATACAGATCATTGATAGATGGACCATCATTCTTAATAACCACCATGAGGAATGAAGAAGTTGAGCTACGTTTTTAACAGCTTGACTTGGGTAATAAAACTATATTATTTGTTAAATTTTTTAATTTCAAGATTGCAGATTTGTATATAATACATACAAATATCAATGATTTCTCCATAGCAATTTGTCGCAAAGATTTCATTGGGGTCGTATTACGAAGATGCGGTAGGTCAATTCATAAATAAAAAGTTGCCTGGACCCATGTTATATCGGTTTTTTATTTTCCCAATCAACACATGAGCAAGAGAAGACCTTTAACATCTGAAGGATACCACTGGACACTACTTGTAGTTGAATTTCAAGAATACAAATGGACACATTCCATACTGCCACAAAACGAAGAGAATGATTATTACTTCGAAAGATAAAAAATAATGGTAAGTTATACTATATCTAAAGCTATTTAAAATTTGAAAAATATTATAAAACGAACAGATTGATATTTATTTGTCTTCCAATATACAGAAGGAGTATGTCGAACAAAAGATGATGCTACATATTGTAAATATCCAATTTCAGCAGGAATCAAATGCAGTCCGAGTGAGTACACATATGAAATTGAATCATACAAAGAAGATGTGCAACAAAAATCTGGGTCTGTGGGCTGTGGCATCTTCGTCTGCATGAATATGGACTACATAATGAGAGAATCAGTATAAAATAAAAAAGTAGACATTAGTGCAGGATAAAGACTGAATATGGCAAAAAAAGTAGACATTGGTGTCCATTTGAACATATCTTTTGGTTTTTTATAAATATAACAATTCCCTCACTTGTTTAATATTGAATTTTGAAATTCACTCCACAAATGAAGATAAAAAATTGCATAATTTTGTGGGTCTTCATCCTTGTCATGGTTGAGACTCTTAAACCTTTGTGGTTTAAAGGATTTGTGATTTCGAGTGCTCCTATCACAAATCATAGTCGTTGTATCTTGGGAGACTAATTGTCAATTGAACCGTTAGCACCGTAGCGGAGCAATATTGTCTTAATGATGGAGATTCCAAATCTCGCATCGACATTCCCACTACAAAGTTATTGTTGTTATTGCTTGCTACTTTCCTAAGATATACACCCATAAATTTTGTACTACAATCTTAAGATAATATTAGCAACAAATGGCTTCGTCGAGTGCAACAAGGACTCCAGTTCATCATGGTGAAAAACCTGAAAAGTTCAATAGGAACGATTTCAAGCGATGTCAACAAAAGATGTTGTTTTATTTGACAACCTTGGGTTGTCAAGGTTCTTCAATGAGGATGCTCCTACTATTATGGAGAGTGAAACCGACAACCAAAAGGTGGATGCTGTTGATGCGTGGAAAAAAGTGATTTCCTGTGCAAGAATTATATTCTCAACGAACTTGACAACACATTATACAATGTGTATTGTCTAGTGAAGACGGCCAAGGAATTATGGCAATCCTTGAAGAAAAAATATAGATCCGAGGATGCCGGCATGAAGAAATTCATCGTTGGGCGATTCCTGGATTTCAAAATAGTTGACACAAAGCCGGTGATAGCGCAAGTGCAAGATTTGCAAGTAATCATGCACAAAATTCATGAGTAGGGAATGGTTCTAAGTTATTCATTCCAAGTGGCCGCAATGATGGAGAAGTTACCTCCGTCATGGAAGGACTTCAAGAATTATCTCAAGCACAAACGAAAATAGATGAATCTTGAAGACCTTGTGGTTCGCTTGATAATTGAAGAGGACAACAGAATTTCTGAAAGGAAGGAAAATTGACACCAACATTAAGCACGAGTGAACTTAGTGGAAAAACACGGCGGAACAAAGCGCAAGTTTGACGACATGGCCTCCAAATCCGGAAAGATGAAAAATTTAACTCATGTGGGGGATTGTTGAAAAATTGAATTGAGTTAAAAGAAGGAAAAAAAATAGCACTCGATCGATCGAGACCAAGGTTTCGATCGACCAAGCAAGGCAGCATTTTTCCATTCGTTGGAAACAGGTGCTCGATCAATCAAGCACCAGGCTCGATCGATTTAGCTCCATGTCTATTGCGCGGAATGGTGTGTCCATTCATGTTCGGGTGCGATTTTTCGCGATGTGCTGCCTTCAAATGATGTCCATTTGAACATATCTTTTGATTTACTATAAATATAACAATTCCTTCACTTATTTAATATTGAATTTCGAAATTTACTCCATATTTGAATATCAAAATTTGAGTAATTTTGTAGGTCTTCAACTCTTCATCCTTGTTATGGTTGGACGTGTTGTTATGGTTGAACGTTTTTAAATCTTTGTGGTTTAAAGGATTTGTGATTTGGAGTGCTCCTATCACAAATCATAGACAAATTGAATTGAAATGTTAGCACCACAGCGGAATAATATTGTCTTAAGTACGGAGATTCCAAATCTCACTTCGACATTCCTATTACAAAGCCAATGTTGTTATTGCTTGCTACCGCCGGGAGCGCAAATCAGAGAAGCAGCAGCAGAAAGCTCATCCCATCTTCAGCAAGCATATCCGCTGCACCATCTTTGAGAGCATCAACAGCAGGTCCGCAAGCCGCGAATCATAGCAGCCGTGACCTAGCCGCCATGAGCCAAGTGTATGAAAAAAGCCACGATCAGTAGTAAACTTGAGCTCACAACCAAAACCCAGCAGCCGCGACAGCCGATCCGCGAGCCGTGAAGCGCAAAACAAAGCACGAGCGAACCCTATGCAGCAAACAAATACTAGCTGCAGCAACAGCAAGCAGCGATCCAGCCACGTGAGCTCTTGAAAAATGGAGGAGCCATCGTCCGCGGGAGACAATAAGATGATGTGAAAACAAAAAAATAAGGCGCTGCAAAGATAAAAAACGAGAGAAAATTAGAGAGAAACAAAGAGAGAGAAGATTGAGATAAGAGAGAGAAATGTAGAGAGTTGTGGAAAAACTAAAAAGATAGCAGACAATAAGGTTATTTATCTAAATAACCTATTTTTAAAAAATATTTAATAAAATAATCTAAAATATAAAATTTTAATTTTTTAACCTAAAACGCAAACTGGATTGGTGTGTTCAAGTTGGCCACGCCAACTTTTGTTGTTTCTCTTTTTTTAAAAAAAAAAATTCAAATATATTTCTTTTTTTTGTTTAATAAAAAAAAATTAAAATACAATACATAAAATATAGAAAGCAACTACTATTTCGGCACAGTGATTAAATATTCACTTACTGTAAAAAGTAAGAAACTCCTAAGCAATATAGAAGCACTACCATCTGCAAAAGTTCATCTCAAGTTTTCTTAACATATTGAGTTGTGCATGAGTGTACCTATGAGCTGTCATTTTCTAAATCAACACTAATAAATATCACATGTGATATATATTATACCTTCAAGAAAATGACACATCCTTATTTTTTTCATGAATTATTTGGGGGCTTGGTTATTTAATCATTATTAATTTTTAAAAAAATCACAACAGTACAATAGTTATAAATTTTTTAAAATTATATTTAAGTAACTCAAAATCAAATTGCGTTTCTTGGTGAATTTATAAAAAAATAAAAAATAATATTGAAGAAACGCATGTTAGTCGTGCATTTGTTGAATTTCATTTCTTTTCTGTCAAATTCTGTTTTTAAATTTGGTTCAGGGTTTATTAATGTTTGGGGTTTTTGGACCAGTTTGAATATTAAAATTAAAATTTACAGGCATATACAACTGAAAGAAAAATAAATGCTTGAAACAGTTGAAATAATATTTAAAGCAAAATTTTTATTTTGATATAAATAGTATAAACTGAATTTATATTTATATTAACCCTCAAATATGTCTTTCAGTTCCACAATCACGTCTATGACTCTATCATCTTCTAGATGGCTCTACTAATCATATTGAGTTGATTTATGAGTTGTGCGTAAACCAAGTTCATACAAGTATTTTCCAGCACTAGGCCCGCTGGATGACTCCTGAAAGATTGCTACTCGTGTATGGACTTGGTAGTTGCTTTTATAGTAAGCGAACATTTAATCACTGTACAGAACTGATAGTTGATTTCTATATTTTATGCATTATATTTTAATTTTAATTTTTTTATTAAAAAAAAGAACAAATATTTGAAATTTTGAAAAGAAAAAAGAAGTCAAAAGTTGGCGTGAGTTGGCCACGCCAACCCAGTTGCGTTTTGGGTTAGAAAATTAAGTTTTTATATTTTGGGTTATTTTGTTAAATACTTTTTAAAAATAGGTTATTTAGATAAATAACCCAATAATATTGTGTAGATAAGGAACGAAAGCAACCTAAAAAAATAGTCCATGTGTGGCGTGGGAAATTAATAAAAAAAGGGGAAAATTTTATGCCGATACCTCAAGGTAAAAGTTTGTTCATCTTAATCCAGGTAAAAAACATGCAATCTTTAAGTACACTTTATTTTGAAAAGACAAAATCATTAAACCCACATTTTTCATCGGGGCTTTTCCATCTTCTTTCCCGACTTCATTCGAGCTCATCATTTCTTCTCTTATTTCGATTCTTCCAGACTTCATTCGAGCTCTTCCTTTCATCTCTTATTTCGTTCCAATCTCCTCGTAAACTCAATTCCATTTCTTCATTTTTTGGGGAACATTCTGTGACTACTGTTTTACATGGCTCCAAAATCAATCAAGAGTATTCGGGCAAAATCTCCAAGGAAGACGGTAACACGAAGAAAAACCTTGAGGAAATCTGTATGTAATTGTTGGATTTTCGCTTCCTAATGAATGGTTTCTGATATATTTATGGTTTTAATTTGGTTTATTTTTCGAGTATTGTTGTTTAAATGATATTGTTGAGAATTTAGGGTTTGAATTTTTTTCTATTACGATTACGATTTGAAAGTTTTTTCTGATTAAGGTTTGTTTCTTTTTTCGATTATTGTTTTTGATGCATGAAATATTCATGTAAAGGTATTTTTTGATGCACGAAAAATTATTTGTTTAGTGGGATTTCATTTTAGGTCGTTGTGTCAAGGTATTCTGATGCACGAAATATCCATGTAAATGTATTTTTTTGTGCACGAAAATTTATTTGTTTCGTGGGATTTGATTTTCGTTTGAATGGTTTAGTGTCAAGGTATTTTTGATGCACGAAAAATCCATGTAAATGTATTTTTGGTGCACGAAAAATGTGGGGATTACAGAATGGCAATCAATATCTTTTTTTTTATTTCGTTAGTGTCAAAGTGTAGTATATAATCACTAACGTATTCTTAATTGTTGTTTTCATCTCAGCATCGCCTCCGCCATCGCCAAGCGACCAAGATATAACCAAAAAATGGAAAAGATCTGCATTTTACAGAGCAAACATGCAGGCGGTGGTTTCAAACCTAAAGAAACTTAATCTTCGAGAAGAACATTTGGTAGTGTTGCAGCGAACACCATTTTGGCTGATTGTGACTGGAATTCAGACTGACCGAGTGGTCCTTGATCATTGCAAGAAGTGTGATCTCCCAATTATGGAAATAATTTCTTGCTTCAACAAAGATTCATCTGAATTCACATTTGGGGATTACAGAATGGCGATCAATATCAATGATGTCCGTTTAATTTTTGGAATAAGGGATGACATTGAAGACATTGATATGCAGTTGGTAGATTATCCACGCACATCATTCTGAAATAGGTGCTGCCCTGAGAAGGAGTCCATAAGTGAATATAGAATGAGCAAGAGCTCGATTTACAAGAAATTGACATCGAAAGTAGTAAGTCGGGATTTTACTATTGTACATGATGTTGCCAGATTGGTGACACTGTACTTGCTGACAACATTCTTCATCTATACAAAATCATCAAACCTGTCATGGGCGTACACTGCCTTGGTAGATGACCTGGATAAAATTTGCACGCACAACTGGTCAGAACACATATTAAAGAATTTGTTATTCAGTTTAGTTCAATCGAACACAAAAAAAACTCTGGATGTGTTCCTCTAATACCTGTAAGTCGTATTGTAATCCCCACTTAAAATTAATTTCTTTAATTTTTTGTTGATAACATTGTGATCAATGTTATTGTAATACCTGTAAGTCGTATTGTAATCCCCACTTGAAATTAATTTATAGTCAATACTACACATTTATGTGTAGTATTGACTATGCGAGAGGGCAAACCTGATTGATCCAGTCGATGTGAACTTGGTCCCAAGGTTCATGAAATGGAATCTTGAAGAGTTATACAAAAAGCTCCGGTCGATTAAAATCAAGGAGCTTGACTGTGCTTACGTAAGTATTAGTGAACTCCATTTATTATGTATGTAAAATCACTTATGGTGCATGTATAATAACACATTAATCTACTGCAAAAGTAAAATGATGCACGAACATTTTTATATTGGTGCACGAACATTTTTATATTTATGCACTAACATTTTTATACTGGTGCACGAACATTTGAACTTATATTGGTGTTGAAACTTATATCGATGCACTAACTTTTGAACTTATACTGATGCACAAACATTTTTATACTGGTGCACGAACATTTTTATACTGGTGCACGAACATTTAAACTTATATTGAAGCACGAAAGTTATATTGGTGCACTAACATTTGAACTTGTACTGGTGCACAAACGTTTTTATACTGGTACACGAACATTTGAACTTACTTTGGTGTCTGAACCTATACTGATTCACTAACTTTTGAACCTATACTGATGCACAAACATTTTTATACCGGTGCACGAACATTTTTATACTGGTGCTTTAACATTTGAACTTATATTGATGCACGAAATTTGTACTGGTACCCGAACATTTTTGTATTGGTGCTTGAACATTTTTACACTGGTGCACTAACATTTGAACTTGTACTGGTGCATGAAAATTTTTTGTATTGGTGCACGAACATTTTTACACTGGTGCAATAATAAACTTATATTGATGCACGAAAGTTATATTGGTGCACTAATATTTGAACTTGTACTGGGGCACGAACTTTTTTAAACTGGAAGCAAACTTTTTTGTACTAGTACATGAACTTTTTTATACTGGTGCACGAATATTTTTATATTCTTGCTTTGAAACTTATATTGATGTACTAACATTTTAACTTATACTGGTGCACGAACATTTGAACTAATATTGGTTCTTGAAACTTTATACTACTAATCTATACCACTATAAGCAATTGATGCAGATAAAGGAAATAAGTTTGTCAATGTCAATTGAAGAAGGTGAACTTCTGCACCTCATTGTTAGCGATAAACTAGAATCACCTATCTCTTCTCATTCAACCCAACAAGATACACAAGACAACTAAGAACAACAAAATCAAGAACCAACAATTGTTGAACCACAACCTGCAGAACAACAAATAATTGATGAACAACATATGACAGAAGAACATCCGAATAAGTCAACAATCATGTTTTATGCATCTACACCAGATACCACAATTGCTGAGGTTTTGATTGATCTGAGTGAGCATAATACAGATGATAATTTATACGATGACTACAACATTGTAATACCCTTGTCCCACATTGGTTGTGGATGAAAATTTAAAGTGGTTTATAAAGGCTTACAATGGACTATTATAGCAACTTGGGTTAACCATTTTCGTAGAGCGAGGACGAATACGAAATAGTTGCTATAGAAGCCCATTGCGCAGTCGCGCTTGCGCGGGCCTGGGCCCGGGGCGTGACAGAATGGTATCAGAGCCAGGTCACCGGGAGATAAGTGCTATGCGGGGCAAAGTACTACGTGCGTGGGAGCCACCTCTTGAGCCTAAAGGGCAAAGTGCTACACGACGGGGGCCACCTCTTGAACCTGCGGGGCAAAGTGCCACGTGCGTGGGAGCCACCTCTTGAACCTGTGGGGCAAAGTGCTACATGACGGGAGCCACCTCTTGAACCTGTAGGAGCCACCTCTAGATTCCCGATGCCGGTGGATCGATGAGTTAGGTGGTGACGAGGACGTCGCGTTCTAAAGGAGGGGTGATTGTAATACCCTTGTCTCACATTGGTCGTGGATGAAAATTTAAAGTGGTTTATAAAGGCTTACAATGGACTATTATAGCAACTTGGGTTAACCATTTTCGTAGAGCGAGGACGAATACGAAGTAGTTGCTATAGAAGCCCATTGTGCAGTCGCGCTTGCGCGGGCCTGGGCCCGGGGCGTGACAAACATATCCAATGATGATAACTTGGTGGATGTGTTTGTCAACAACGAGCCAGAAGATGTGGATTCTGAAAGTCCTCAGCTGACGGAAACATCTCAAAAATCAGAATTTACTCAATATGAAGAATTATTGGCGCAACTTGAAGAAATAAAGGCAGCGTTTTTTACAAAGGAAATGGAGTTGCAGGAATTACAAATAAAATTTGATTCCTTTGTTCAAGAGAAGGAAGTAATGTTTACACTAGAATTCCTTGAACAAGCAGAAATCAGGATACAACTTGAGGAATCAAAAACAATACTTCTGCTGAAGGAAGAGGAGCTGAAAGACTTGCATACAAGATTTGATGAACAGAAGAAACAAAAAGAAGATCTTGAGAATATAACTGTACAGCTCCACGACCAAATTCAAAGAATTAAACATGATAAGGACAAACTTGAGAACGAGCTGAGCAACACAAAAGCAATTAATCAGATGTTGAATGACGAAAATAAGAAACTCGTCAAAGAAAATGCGGAACAGACATCGATGGTCAAACATATCAAGAACAGAACGGACACAATGAGCAAAAAAGATAAGGATCACACTTACCCTGAGCATAAAAGAGCTAAGAGGTCAAAACAAAATGATGAAACGGAAGAAGAAGATAAACAACAAAATGTAAGCAAGGACGTCATATTATTGCAGGCCGATGATGATTTTGAAGATAATGTGAAAAGTGCGAAAAAGAACAAGGAAGGGCCATTCATTTTTAAAACAACAATGTTGCCTTCAAACGATTGACAAAAGTAGAAAGAGATTTCGTAATGGAAGTTAACAATGAGCATGGACAATGGTACACCTTAAATTTTTTTAAAAAAAATTATTAAACACTGTTCGAAACCAAAATTGTTGGACTTTATTATTCTGTGCATGGGAGTCATATGGACGGACAATACATCACAAAATACAATACATGTTCGAGATATTGACGTCATCTCAACGGACTGTCAATTCACAATGATGTAAGCGATTTACATTAACCATTTTTCTTAAGTCATTAACAAATTATTTGTGCACTTATTTAGATGTTGATATTCACTTAACTTATGACAATATCTTATCATGACTCAGATTATTGACCGTTGGGCCATCATTATCAACAGATTCATGGTGAAAAATTGAGAGAAGAAATTGTCATATGTATTTGACAGCATGTGCTGGGTAATAAAACTCAACCTAATAACAAAATTTTTTTAAAAAATTTATGCATCAAATTTTTTTTTCATCTTGATAGTTGTATGTTGTACAAATGACAAAATCGGTGTACTGCCACGAGTTAGCGAAACACCAAATTGATGACAAGCTAGCCGAGGCCATGAATTATCGTTTCTTGATTTTCCCAATAAACACATGCGATCGTGAGGACCCACTTGTCACACCTGCTACCACTGGACATTGCTGGTATTTGATACTCAGGAATGTTAGTGGACGCGTTACAATTCTATTAGTCCACGAAGGGAAGAGGAAACCGATTACTTTGAAAGGGCAAAACTACTGGTAATTTTGGTAATTAGTTTGCTTTGTCCAAATACTGTAAGTAAATTAACAAAATAATATGAACTCTTCTTAAATTTACAAAGAGAATACGTCAATGAAAAAATGGAAAAAATTACACAAGAGGACCCCATATCAGAGGGTGTGCAACACAGTCAGAGCGAATGCTATTATGATATTGAGCCATACAAAGAAGCAGCACAACATAAGCCTGGCTCCGTAGACTGTGGCATATTCGTCTGCATGAATATGGAGAAAGTTATGAGAGGGCAACTAGTGCCAAAGCATTCAAACTTGGATTATAATACTGGCTACCGAGTTAAGATGTCGAAAATGATAATTCAAGATGCAAAATGCTCGTAGTTCTCTATTTCTAACTTCTTCAAAATGTATAATATTATGTAGTTCTTATTAAATTTAGGTAACTGATGAATGCAACATGTATATACTAGTTCAAGAAGTAGATTTTGGTGCACGAACATAAATTATAGTGGTGCCAAGAAATATATCATACTGGTACTCGAACATAACCTAAATGATGCACGAAAATAAAATATCTTTGTGCACGAACATTTAAAACTTATATTGTTGCACGAACTTATATTGGTGCACGAACATTTAAAACTTATATTGGTGCACAAAACTTATATTGGTGCACGAACATTTAAACTTATATTGTTGCAAGAACATAAGCTAACTGTTTCACGAATTTAAGTCACTGGTGCACGAACTCAAGTTATGTTGGTGCACAATGAAAAGCCAACTGCTGCCCGAACCAAGATTATATTGTTGCACGAACTTGTAAAAGGAAAAGGCAACATAACTGGTGCACAAACTCAACATAAATGGTGCACGAACTAAGATTACATTGGTTCACGAATCTAAATCTCCAGAACACCATAATATAAACTCACACTGCATAACATTATAGTGAACTAAATTTCTTCAAAAGCTTTCATAAATCATACAATAGGTTCCTTACAAGTTTTTTTTATTGTGGCCATGTTTATTACAACGACTACAACACAACTGTCTAATGTTTTCACTTTTAGATCGAATTCTTCTCTTCTTTGGACAACCACGTTGCCTTTTTGTTTGAAGGGGGTAATACATTTGTTTCCATTCCAACCAGAGGAACATCAACCTTCGCATATCTTGGAATGCGAAAAATGACTCCTTCATAGCATAGCCTATACGTACTAACATTAAAAAATTTGTCAACTACTTCATTAATTGCCAATTTATTCCTCATAAATACAGCAATTGCATGTGGACATGGGAATCCATCCAACTGCCACTTGTGGCATGAACATTTTTATTGTCAAGGTGCACAGTAACTGTATGGTATGAAAACACTTCAAAGTAGCAATCAGAAGGCATCTTAATATTCCACGCATGACCTTCGTTTACATAAGATGCCCATTTCGTTGCCATCCGAGAACACAATACCCCACTCCATCGTCGTGCCATTAATCTTGTTGGGATATGCCATAAGACATGTCATTAGATGATTGTTTATGACATACAATGTATTATGATTATTTTGAATGGCAAATCATTATTATATATTATTCGAATATCTGTGCAATATGAATTGATATATAAGTTAATGTCCTTAGAATAATATTGTATTATTCTTAAAGATTGTCCATAGTCAAGTATTATCATAAATAAGGATAATGATAATAAATTGAGACTAGTATGTTTTGATTGATGAATTGTTCATTGATATGAGATATCAAATCAACACATGGGTACATGTTAGATAACGATGTACTGGACAGACCCACCATGAGAATGCTACATGGATAGTTATATGAGTGTCATAAGCAATTCTCAAAGTGATAATAATGTATGTAATCCTTACGACTTGAGATCATCAGAGATCCCAACATAAGGAGTTATGTATCTTGATATTGTCAAACGTTACCTGTAACAGGGTAAACTATAAAGGCAACTATTGGATACACTACGAACTATGTAGAGGGATGTTGATCGATCGAGATAGGATTTGTCCCTCCTATATAACAGAAGAAGTGTTTGGGCCCTTGATCAAGTAAGACTAAAATGCATGGCCATGCTCGAATGAGTCGATATGGGATATCGAGCTTATTCGTTTACTCTAGTTCTACTTGGGGATCAAGAAATAAAGATTGAATATACGAGTATGACTATTCCATGACTCGTGTTCAATCTAAGCACAAAGGACAAAGGGATTAAGTTACATGATTAATATTATCATGGTTCCTAGGTTATGCCGAGTCAATGACATTCTTGTAATTTGGGTAGCATTGATGTGTTGCTAGATACCGCTCATTGCTTGCGACATAAAATGAGAGTTTATGTCACTGCCAACATTGCAAGATCCTAACGGCTCGTACAAAAGATTAAATCGAGAAGGGAAATTAAATTCATTGGATGGATTAATTAATTAAGAGGAGTCTTAAATGAATGATTAAAACAACTTAATTAAATCATGGGTTTGGGCCCATAAGACTTTGAGAAAGTATTGAACTTTAATTAAGCCCTTTTAATATCAAGGTTATAATTAATTGTTGGACAATTGATTCAACCTAATCCTACACATCCTAGCACACGGCCGCCTCATCACTTGGTGCTCTCCGATTCTTCATAGCCGAAGAGAGATTTGGTGATTTAGTGCCATAATTCGATTGTGAATCGAGTGTGCTTCTTGTTCCGGTTTAAGAACGAGTCTAGCAATTTGTTGTTAAACTATCCCTTCATCCGATTTGATCGTGTGGATACCGTAGAGGCAAAACTTGATAAGTTTTGCTAGTGGCTCGAAGGACGCGTTGGACGTGGTGCTGCTTCGTGGAATCTGCTCAAACACGCTACAAGGGTGAGTCTCTCATAATCCTTTATCCGATATGACAACTTTGTATAGATCCGCGGTTCAAGTAATCCAAATTTTTAAATTCCGCTGCGTTGTATGCATGTTGGATTACTAACAAATCTCCTAGCCGAAAACAAGCACATCAACTTAACCCTAATAGAATCAACCATATGTGTAATAGGAAGACCCCTTGCCTCTAATATCTATGAATTGAATGACTCGACTGCATTGGAATACATCTCTCCATATCTCATCCCAGTAGAGTATGAATTAGTCCACTTATCCAAAGAAAGTCCCTGTAAGAAATCTTTCAAAATTGACCCACCTTCTCGTTTGAAAACAACCAGCTTTTCATTAAAAATAGCCACTGTCGGCGAATAAGCACATTCATCGAGCAATAAACATAATCTCTCAAGAAACTTATTTGAAAAGTGTTTACCAGCATATTGATCATGCGTGTTACACTTTAAATGATATAAACAAAAAAAGAGTTTCAGAGAAACTCCAAACACAACAGGTAGCGCCTCCATCAAACCAATATTACGATCGGATATATATACAACATCTTCACCATTGTCTAGAATTTTGCTCAAATAAGATAAAAACCAAAGCCAATTATCGTAGTTCTCGGAGTCCACAATAGCGAAAGCTGAAGGGAACGAACCTTGCAAAATAAAACATCACTACTTTAATTGCAATAGATTTTCGTTCACCAGAAATCCCTATTATAAGGGTGCACGAACATAATAACACTGGTGCACGAACTCAAATTATAATGATGCACGAAAATAATATACTGATGCACGAAGGAGACTGGTGATGTATAACGGGTGCACGAAACTTATTAAAAGTAACTGATGCACGAAACTTATATAAAAGTAGCTGATGCGCGAAACTTTTACAAAAAAAATTGATTCTGTGATGCACAAAACTTACATAAATTAACTGATGCACGAAAATAATATAATGATGCACGAACCTTTTAAAAAAGTAACTGATGCACGAAACTTATATAAAAATAATAAAAGTAACTGATGCACGAATCATATATAAAAATAAATGATGCACGAAACTTACATAAATTAAATGATGCACGACATAATAATAATATAACGATGCACGAAACTAATATAAAAGTAACTGATGCACGAAATTTAATCCGATGGTGATGGTCTAGAACGACAAAACGTTAGCTATTTGATGAAAAATATAAAATTCGGACATTTCCTTCAATTGTGTGATTTTCATTACAACTCGACTAACCAACAAGGAATTAAGCCTGCTTATTCTCATTTGTATATTAAATGGATTACCATATAGAACACAACAACTCTCCGTCGATTTTTTCTACTCGAGCTTCCCGGTCTGTCATTATACCTCGAGAAGTAGAAAGAATTACAATCCACATCTCACCTAAAATTCTAGGAATTCATTGAGAGTTAGAATATATTCATAGAGCGGGTCGACTGATACGTTTTAATTTAAAAAATTTATATAGGGTCATTTCCTATTCCTTCTATGTCGCAAGGTTAAAACCAAAAAAGATTTTTTTTTCTTGATGTTTTCGATAAACTGATGCACGAAAATAATATACTGATGCACGAAAAAGACTGGTAATGCACGAAACTTACATAACTACAATAATGCACGGCTTTATAAATATTTGGTGCACGAATCTTATTTTGTAATAAGATTCGTGCACCAGTTAGGTTATGTCCGTGCACCAGTGAAGATTCATGTTCGTGCATCACTTATTGTTGTGTACCTTGATTCCCATCCTTTGATGTCGCTGACAGAAGGGTGCCCTTGAATCGAGATTTCAAAAACGTTCCATCAAGGAATAACATTTGATGAAAATGTTTAAACCCGTCAATGCTGGCACGAAATGAAATGAACAAACTGCAAAATCGGTTGCTGTCATCAACTTCAAGCTCAATAAAACTTCCAACATTTATCGTTCTTGTAGGGCCTTCCTACCTTAACATCATCTTAATACACAAATTATGGACTAAACATGCATTAATAACGTCTTAGGGTTCCGGTTGTAGCTTTGAGCTAATAAGATTTCAGGCCAACGATGAAATTTCAAAACTTAACTCATTACATTCTCAATAATGAATGTTACAGCGATAAAATTATACTACTCCTAGAGTAGAGACTATCCAAAGTCCCGTATCCTATCTTCTTTCATGCTCCTTTTAGCTCACTGCCTCAACCCGACCCTTAGCCCTTCGGTCCAAAAGTGTACCTACAGGAACAACCCATCATGAGCCTGTACATCGTTACTTAACATCATAAGGCAATGGCATATAAATAAATGCATTAAAAATAATTGGTAACATATACTTCCTGGTTAATTGCATTAACCCTCTTTGGTTGTCCCTGTTTCATAGCCATGCATATAATCATTAATTCTTGACATGAATGATTAAAATCATCGTCTTATAAATATCGCCATCTTACAACATCATCATCATATAAGCATTATCATCTTATACATATCATCATCTTATAACATCATCATCATATAAGCATCATCATCTTATAGCATCATCATCTTATAGCATCATCATCTTATAATATCATCATCTTATAGCATCATCATCTTATAACTCCATCATCTTATAATATCATCATCTTATAACATCATCATCTTATAATATTTCATCTTATAGCATCATCATCTTATAACTTCATCATCTTATAACATCATCATCTTATAATATCATCATCATTTAAGCATCATAACAAAATATAACAGTAAATGTACGAAGTCTTGGTTAAGTAACTTGCTGGTTATTCGTTAACTTCTTTTTGTTGACCCTGATTTACCTTCATGCATATGGGCATCTTACCCCCGTGGCATCTTACCACACAATAACATCGTATGGCCTCTTACCATATGTGCATCTTACCCCGTGGCATCTTACCACATAATAACATTGTATGACCTCTTACCATATGTGCATCTTACCCCGTGGCATCTTACCACATAATAACATTGTATGACCTCTTACCATATGTGCATCTTACCCTTTTATAAACATCGTATGACCTTATTATAAACTTACTTATCGTATCATCTTCATAAACATCATCATCTTAAACTTATTTATCACAATCATCATCATAAACATCATCATCATAAACTTACTTATCACAATCATCATCATAAACATCATCATCATAAACTTACTTATCACAATCATCATCATAAACATCATCATCATAAACTTACTTATCACAATCATCATCATAATCATCATAAATACTTATACAATCAATGCATAGTCATAGTTAGGAGTGTGTAACCGTCCGATGCCCGTACGCTTCTTACGTACCTTAATTCCAAAAATGGAGAAGTTGTAGAACTTTATCTCCTTGAAGTTGTGGGTACCTGGGATAGTTCTACATAACCATACAAATCGATATTAGAAGCTAATTATAGTCCAATATCCAAAAATCCCACCAAAAATCCAAAAACTCATATTTTTGTATCTCGCGATCGATCGCCGCCCAGGCCCGATCGATCGCGAGATCATACTGGACGAAGGTGAAAATTTCACACCTTGGCGATCGATCGCCACTTTTGGCGCGATCGATCGCCAGCCTCGCCGATCGATCGCCCAAAAGTGGCGATCGATCGCCAAATGCTACTGGCGCGTAGTGGAGGCTCGCGATCGATCGCCAAAAACGGGCGATCGATCGCCGAGTACTGAACCACGAAAAATCGCCATTTTTGAGCATTTTTCAAGCTCCACTTCATTCCTTACAAACCCAAACTTCCCCACAACATCAATATCATCATAACTCACAAAGACCCACATAAAACACTTCAAAAACCATACCCCAACCATAAGTAACATATACCCCAAAACAACCCACATACAACATCAAAAACTAACCCATTTCAACACCAAACATCATAAAAGCTTTAGGAATGGTTCCATACCTCTTAGGAACTCCAAATCCTACAATAAATCTCACAAACAAAGGTTTTGTGAAGATTTCTTCTTCCTTCCTTGGTGGATTTCGAAAATGGGAGATGGGTTAGGGTTGAGGAATGAGTTGGGGATTTTAAAAGTGATTGGTAAGGTAAGTGGGTATAGTGGAGAAAAAGGGGGTTATAAGGTTAATATGAAAATTATACCCCAAAGTTAACATGATGTATAAAATACCCCAACATGGTATTTTATAAGCATTTAATAAAATGCAACAAACTTCCTCTAAATTCACATCTTCCTCATATTTAATAATCAACACAATTAAATCATGTTAACATCTTATTACCCAACACATAAATCAATTACCACATAATTCATCATATAAACATAATAAATGCCTTAATTGCATACAATCAATTTCGGGGCATCACAGTTCTCGCCGCATCAACGTACGAATTCAATTCCTAGAACAACTCATCCTTATTTCCAAAATCAATAGATCTAGTCTTTTCCACACTTCTCCATGCCTTACTATAAGTGATATCCAAGCCATAATCTCTTTTTATTAACTCCGATACATCAGTTGCAGAAACCTTAGGATTTGTGGATACTCGATCAACAATAATTTCAGATATTAAAACAGAACTCATCCTTTTAGATTTGTCTTTGATCATTGTGAGCCCACAATGTGTTGTTCAATTTCTTTATATAAAAAGACATATCAACTCTTGAGATACTTGCATTCACAAACCAACCACATCCTTCATCATGCTTTCTCCCACACTCGGCAACTACCCTAACCTTATTTTTTTTACATAGTTGAAATCAAAACCAACCTCCACCGAATATTTACTCAGTTCGCAGCGAAACTCTTTTACACCACCATTAAACTTTTGACCAACCCTACTAATAATTGATGACCAACTGAAACATAACAACAACTTCTCTTTACCTTTAACATTACGTCTCCGATGGTCAGAATCAAATTCTGGAGATGAATGACATGCTTGTTCAATTTCATCACGTGCACCTGCAACATTATTTTCCCTACTATCAATAAGGTCAGTTGCCCCGCATGCACCACCAAATGTAACGGTGCATTATTCCCAACATCAACAAGCGATGTCTGCCAATTATACTTCCTGAAGAAACTCCAGGGTATGCAATTCTTTCATCATCATCAACAGTCAACAACCGGACAGTCTCTAATCTTACACAGAACAAACATACTCCTTATATCATCTTCATTAGTCAAACAACATTTAGGGTGTCCAGATATAGAATATTTAAAGGATATTCCATCAAAGTTGTAATCACTCCATTTACGAATTGCAGAAGATTTTAACTCCATGAAAGAAAAGCTGGAAGTTATGTTAAAATCTTGTGTTTCCTCTCTAAATTTCAACAAAATCATAATTCGAGAATCCATCGCTTCCAACCAATGACACGGATCAGCATAAATTTAGAGAGGAATCTATTACATCTACAAAAAAACTTACCTTCCTTTTCCTGAATCGATCGATGCCATCAGTTTTATACGCTCCTTTGAAACGTATTTCGCTTCCTTTTCTTCGATTCAAAGATATTTCAATTACAAAAAAATAGCTGCTTCGATTCAAATATTTTTGGTGCAGAGTGTTCCAAAATATCGTAATCAAAGGTGGTAGATTTTACGTGCAAGAGGAGGAAAGATTATTACGTAAAGAGTTAATAAATTAGGTTTATAGTTTTTTTATAACTTAAAGGGTGTTTTGGGAACTAGAAAAGACTTTTGCAAACTAACTCTTTAAAAAGTGGACTTATGTGAATATAATTATCTTCTGAGTGTTTTTTTTTTAAACATTATTTTTTCTAAGATTTATTTGAAATATTTTTGAAAACAGGACCAATATACAATTTTAAAAAAAAAAAAAAAAAGTGGGTGCATGCGGCAAGAGAGATATGATGAGTGGAGAAAAATAAATAATAATGTTGGAGAGCAAGTGGCATGACGTACGGTCAATTAAAAAATAATCCAAGTGGGTGCATGTGTGATAAATTTAAAATCGAAAATTATATTTATAAAATCTAAAAAAGAAACTTGATTAAAAAATATTGTTGAAGGCTCATTCTCGAAGAGTAGTAGTGTAGACTATCTAAGAGAAGCTGACACTGACTACCAAAATAAAGGATACAGACTATCTGCAAAGCAACAAACACTGACTTTAAAAAGAGAAGCTGATGTAGACCACCCAAAAGGAGATGGCGCACAGAATACCCAAAGAGGAGATGATGCAGACTATCGAAGATAAGTTGACACAGACTTCCAAAAAAGGAGTTGTAAGGCCTCACTACCTTAACCCCGTTATTAGTGCATTATTACAATTATTAGTGCATACTTTCATGTCATTAGAGAATTCTTATACACGCTTCGCTAGCAATGTCCTGCCAACTATATAAATTTTGACATTAATCCTCTTCTCATTCAATTCCCAATACAATCCAACTAGCACAAGTATACACTGTACAAATCACACATATTCTCAATTCATCATGCAATTCTCTATAATTAATTGCATGAAATCATAAATGAAAAGAGAAACCTCACAACATTTATACAAACCATACACACGTATGAGAATGCTCACAAACGAGCATTGGATAAATAAATGTGTACCTATGGTATAAACACGTTACCCAATGCCAATATTGGTACCTCAGCCTTGGGAGCATTCCCAATCAACAGCCCGAACTCAACTCCAGAGCCAATGATGTACATGTTCTACTTGTTTCAATAGAAACAGCCCACATACGGGATGAGCATATCAATCACACAATCTCAATAACATCGATCTCAGAATTCATAATTACAAAATATAAAACTGTAAATTTAAAAGATACTCTCTGTATAGTATCATCATCATATGGGATCTCCCATGTTGTTCCTGTTCTCACAATAGTCAAAATCATCAAACTCCAAAATCAGTTAATCATTACATTGATTAACTAAACTCATTCCCAAACCGCCAATTTCATAATCAAATATAGCTAAATCATTACACTAAGTATTTACAGAAATCACATATATCTCAATTAATGATTTCACAGTTTCATCACATCGTATCACATCGCTCGATGAACAGCGGTGACACTCTAACCTCTTCCACGCTCAACAACGGCGGCATCATAACCCATGCTCGCTCAACAACGACAACATCATAATCATTGCTCGCTCACTAGTAGCATCACCATAATTCACAACACATACTAACCCATCACAACAATAATATATTATTCATCTAATAATGACAATAATATATTCAACAATGTTCGTACGTTATGCGGACCTTATAATCCAATAGCAAGAGTCAATTTTTGCATTTTCCCCGAGTTCTAGTGAATTATACGCTATACACAGTTAATAACTTACAATCAATTATGTGCACACAATCACATACTTAAGCACGTACTCCACCCCCAAATACATCATCCTAACACGATTATTAATCACAAATACAGAACTCTGTATACTACCCAAGGCATCCCATTTATTCCATGTTCGTTGAGTTATCAATTAACTCTATCGAGTAGTACATAACCGACTACAGTTCAATTCATGCCACATCATTTTAAAATGTAATTTTTTCATATGAATGTAGACATCAACAAGAAAATCTACTAAACAAACCCCAGTTCCAAAATCCCAACATTTAACAAAACTTTACAAAAATGAAACAGCGACCGCGATCGATCGTCGTTTTCTCACGATCGATCGCGAGATCAATCTGCCATAATCCATTCCTCCACGACTGATAGATGTGCCATCCACGATCGATCGATGAGACCTTGTGATCGATCGTCGCGACTGTTCAACATCATAAAAAATTAGTATAATGTCGCGATCGATCGGCACCAAAGCCGCGATCGATCGCGACCTGCGATTTTCGGAAAATTTGTGTTTCAATGGTGATTTCACACCCAAATTCAAATCCAGCACCACCAACACCTTCACTACTTCAAATACTCCATTTATACTCAATAAAAACACCAAGAACATCATTTAACAATTCTTCAAAAAAAATTCCTAAATCTCAAACCACATGCCACATACAACCAACTACCACAAAATTACTATCAATACGAAGATAAAAGCGAAGGGAAGAATATTACTCAATTATCTTCGAGAAATCTCACTCCGAAATCGAGCCTCCATCGAATTTTCTGCAAGTGGGAAAAGAGGGAAATGAGGGGAAAGAGAGAGGCAGTAGAGAGGTGAGAGGAAAGTGAGCCGGGAGAAATGATTGAAACCCAGTCCACTTGGTATGTATAGTACCAAGGCTCCAAAAACCCGAGTTTCAAATACTCGCATTATAATCATTAAAATTCATATGTGTTCAATAATTATCTCCCCTCACTCAACTACATTACAAATCTCAATCCAAAGTTTCCAGACTCCAAATCTCATTACCAATACAATTCCAAGGTTCAGCACCTCAATGAGAATAAAATCTCAACCCTTGGATTCAACAACCCAGATACCGGATTAAAATCCTCAGGAGTCTCAACACCGTAATTATCTCATAATTACTCCAATTAAAATCCATTAAGGATCATAATTATTCCAGGATTAATATAATAAATTTTTGGATATCACAGGAGCTAACTCTCAAAAGAGAAGCAGACTTCCAAAAGAGGATTAAGACCTCAAATGAGGATCAAGACCCCAAAAAGAAGAGGAGGAGTCGCAAACAGATTTTCAAAGTCAAGTTGGACATTACTGTCATTCATGCACCAAATTCATGCACCAATTTGAGGGGGAGTGTTGAAAATAAAATTATTAACTAATAATGCATTTGTCTTGGTGTATTTAATTATGAATCTTATTGTCAGTAGCTGTTGTGATAGTTTCAGGTCTACTGTGAATTGAGAGGAATATTAAGCCATTGGTTAGAATGGGAAGTTAGAACCGACTAACTTGACTCTGCATGCATGTTTGTACAATGAGGAGTACATTGTTTTATGCATGTGTGTTTCTGAGATGAGATATTATATCTGGGTGTGTTGTAATGTGATAACTGTGTTAAGTTATGTGAATATAATTTTGTTAAATGTTATTGTCTAACATTGAATTACAGCATGGCAGACAAAGTAGGAGAACATTCTAACGAAGGTATGTGAGATGCCTCAAGCATCAATAGGCAAGTGAATCCCCTACATCAACCTCCCTTGGGGCATGGACCGGTAGAACAACAATTATTATCGAGAGAGTTGAGCTTGACTCAATTTCTGGGATTCCACCCCCTTAGATTTGAGGGAACCAAATCTGGAGAACAGTTTGAGGAATGGATTGAGAGGATCGAACAAATTTTTGTGTTGGCACCTTGTGCCAAGACTGCATGCTTGAGGTTAGCAGAGTTTCAGTTGGATAAGAAACGTTGATGTGGTGGTAGATTGGGATTTATTTAGAACTCGATTCTTGAGCATGTACTTTTCAGCTGCTGCTAGGCAATTGAAAGAGGACAAGTTTACAAATTTGAAACAAGGAAACATGTCAGTTTCTGACTATGCTATTCAATATTCTTCATTGCTGAGGTATGTACCGCACATTTTTGTTATTGCTCATGTGAAGATGAGACACTTTATGAAAGGGCTGAGGCCGGAGCTGTTTGACATGGTTCTTTCCAATAATCATATGTCGTTTGATGAGGCGCTAACATGAGCTGAGTTAGCAAAAATTGGAATCATCGCTTATGGGAATGTCGTCCCGTCGCTAGGCAGCCTTTTGATAATCTAAAGCCCAGGGGGAAAACTTTTAAGCCCAAGGAACTTTATCCTTTTCTAAACCAAGCAATCGGCATTACGAGGTACGTCGCACAGTAGATCACATGAATTTTAATCACTCTAACAGGGGGCTGTCTAGTGGATCTCAAGAATTTAGTTGCTTTAGATGTGGAGGACCTCATGCTATCAAGGATTGCCCATCTTTTCGTTTGTGGCACTAAGGGTCACATGGTCATAAATTGTCCTGATCAATATAGACATTCCAGGGGTAATCGGGGTTGAATTTCAGAAGGAACGGTCTGTCAGAGACAACAACTTGTTCCTCGTCAGTTTGGGGGACTAGTGGGGGGACAGTCGGCCAGACCACCTTATGGGTCACCTCAAGGATAAGTATTTGCACTGAATAGGGAACAGACAGAAGCTGCTCGAGATGAAATGATTGTGGGTAAGTGTTACTTGTGTACTTACCCTGCTTTTATTCTTATGGATACGGGTACGTCTCACTCTTTTGTGTCATCGAGTTTTGTGACAAAGTATCATATGTGCTCGTCTCCATTGCCCACACCTCTTGTGACCTCGACACCCACGAGAATAAGTGTGTTAAGTGTCAGAATCTTGTATGATTGTTGCATCTCTTACGAAGGTAATGAACTAAAGGCGGACTTGATAGTCTTAGATACGGTTGATTTTGATCGTATCATGGGGATTGATGTTCTAAACAGGTATTGGGCTACAAATGAATGTTATCAGCGTATTGTAGAGTTTCAAACTGAGCAGGGAATTAGATGGACATTCTTTGGACAGGGTTCTAACCCCCGGGTTCCATTGATATATGTGCTCATGATGTGAAAGTTGTTGAATCAGGGAGCCAAGAATATCTTATATATGTTATGGATACCTCAGATCAAAGAAAATTGGAAGTTACTGATATACCAGTGGTAGCAGATTTTGCCGATGTGTTTCCTGAAGAAATTTCGGGTTTCCACCAATTTGAGAAGTGGAGTTTGGGATTGGGTTAGTGCAGATGAGTCTCTGATTTCTCGGGCACCTTATAGAACGGCACCAGCGGAACTGAGGGAGCTGAAAGCTCAGTTGCATGATTTGATTGACCACGTTATACGCCCTAGCGAGTCACTTTGGGGAGCTCTAATATTATTTGTAAAGAAAAAGGATGATTATATGCGGTTGAGTATCAATCATCCGCAGCTTAATAAGGTGACAGTGAAGAATAATTACCATATTCCTCATATTGATGATCTATTTGATTAGCTGCATGGGACTTCTGTTTATTCAAAAAATTGACCTGATATCGGGGTGTCATCAAATCCGAGTAAGAGATGAGGATGTTAAGAAAATTGTATTCCGAATGAGGTATGAACATTATGAATTCTTGGTTATGCCGTTTGGGTTTACCAATGCACCTGCTATTTTTATGGATTTGATGAACCGAATCTTTCGACCGTATTTGGATCAGTTTGTGATTGTCTTTATTGACGACATCTTGGTGTATTCCAAGAATAAGGTGGATCCTGAGTTGCATCTGAGGATAGTGTTGCAGATTTTGAGAGACATACAATTGTTTGCTAAATTCAACAAATGCGAGTTTTGGCTACAACATGTGGTATTTTTGGGGCATCTGAAATCGAAGGAGGGAATAGCTGTTGATTCTAGAAAAGTGGAAGCGGTATTACGGTGGCCTGTTCCGACTTCAGTAATGGAGATTCGCAGTTTCTTGGGTTTAACCGGATATTATAGACGATTTATATGGGGTTTCTCCAAGATCGCTAAACCATTGACACAGCTGACCAAGAAGAGAGTAAAGTTTCTAGGTCTCAGGCTTGTGATGATAATTTTGATAACTGGAGCATCATTTAACTACAGCTCCAGTGTTAATTATACCGACTTAGAATGAAAGGTTCATCGTGTACACTAATGCATCCTTGCACATGTTAGGATATGTCTTGATGTAGGATAAGCACGTTATGGCGTATGCTTCAAGGCAGTTAAACCCTTACGAGAAGAGGTATCCTACACATGATTTGGAGCTAGCAGCTATTGTGTTTGCATTGAAAATGTGGAGACACTACTTGCATGGTGCCACATTCACTATATTCACGGATCACAAGAGCCTCAAATTCTTGTTTACTCAAGCTGAGTTGAATATGAGACAGAGAAGGTGGATGGACTAGTTAAAAGATTATAACTCTAAAATTTATTACCATCTGTGTCGGGCAAACTTGACAGCCGATGTGTTGAGTGGCAAGGTGTGGCGCATTGCTAATGATTTGAGCCATCTATCGGCATTATTGAGTTCTTGTTGACATTTAGGTCATAACTTCGACATATCTACTTCACCAGTTCAAGCATCAACATTGTTGGCGGAACCAATCATATTTGGGAATATCAGGGAGGCACAAGTATCAGATGAGGAGACTCAGAGATGGGTGCATGTGATCTCTCAAGGACAGTCATCTAAATTCAGAGTAGCCGAAGATGGTGTTTTGTGGCTTTGTGATCGTTGGGTAGTTCCTAATGCACCTGGACTACGCCAAGAACTCCTACAACGAGCTCATTACAGTAAGTTTAGCATACATCCAGGGGGTAAGAAGATGTATAAAGATTTTTATGTTCCCAAATTTGGTGGAATGGATGAAGCGGGACGTGACTGACTTTGTATGTAAATGTCTGATATGTCAGCAAGTGAAAGCAGAAAGACAAAAATCGGGAGGTGAATTACAGAGTTAGAAGTGCCAACTTGGAAATGAGAGCATATATCAATGGACTTTGTGACCCATCTGCCGAGGACTACTTCCGGACAGGATGTCATATGGGTTATTGTTGATAGATTGATGAAGGTAGCTCATTTCAGACCTTACAGCATTAACTTCTCATTCGTGAAGATGGCCCATTTATATGTTCGTGATGTTGTGAGACTTCATGGTATTCCATTGCCTATCATATCGGATCGAGATCCTATATTTAAATCACATATCTGGGAAGGGTTACAGACAGCCTTGTGGACTGAAGTGAGATTGAGTACATCATATCACCCACAGAGATAGGAAGACTGATCATACCATACATACATTAGAAGATTTGTTGCGTACTTGTGTGTTGGAGTTTGATACTACGTGGCAAGCCTCATTACCGTTGGTTGAATTATCTTATAATAACAATTATCAGGCGAGCATTCAGATGACTCCGTTTGAAACTTTGTATGGTCGGGCGACGCAGATCTCCTTTGTATTGGGATGATGTGGACAAAGCTTATGTGGGTGGACCTGATATGGTTCGAGAAATGGAAGAGAATGTGAAAGTTATATGGCAAAAGATGAAAGCATCTCAGGATAGACAGACTGCTTATGCAAATAAACGACGACGATCGTTAGAATTTTTAAGTGGGTGACAGAGTATTTCTGAAAATATCTCCGTTCAGGGGTGTTGTACGTTTCGATATGCGAGGGAAGCTGTCACCAAGATATGTGGGTCCTTATGAGATTTTACATCGTGTTGGTAGTTTGGCTTACAGATTGGCTCTGGCACCTTCATTGTCAGGGATACATGACACATTTCATGTATCAATGCTACATGTACAATTGGATTCGGATATTTTGTATGTGAAACGTCCGGTTCGGATATTGGATCGGGCAGATCGTAAGCTTCACAGTAAGTCATTTCTATGGTTAAGGTTCAGTGGGACAGACAGGGTATAGGAGGCAATGTGGGAGACGGGGCATCACATGTTTCAGAACTACCCCAACCTCTTTGACAGTATGAGTATTTATTTACTGCTTTTCTGGTAAGTATATTGGATTTTGAGGACAAAATCTTTTATGTTGGGGAGTATTGTGATGCTTGATTGGCATGCTTTGTAAATGCTGATTTGTTTACTAGTGACTTGAATTTAGAGATTTGGAAATTGGGATAAAACAATGATTAAAAATTATAGTGTGATTTAGTTTGAGGTTAATTTTACAATTAATTATTGTATGATGGCTTGTGTGTATTTTTGAGGTATTGATTTGGTTTAATACTTGGTGCACAAGAGCTTGTCACACTTTATCACTCTCTTCGTCCCCCTCTTCACGCCAAAAATGGCCTCCTCTTTTCTCTTGTTGAAATTGTTTTTCACCCAACTAGGCTTTTATTAAAGAAAACTTGGGGTAAGTTTATTTACATGCTTTAGAGTTGTTTTAATGGGGTTTGAGCATGATTTGAGAGCTTATTTAGGGGTATCAAGCTTTTGAAAAATATGTGAAATTGTAGGGTTGTGATTAATTATATATGATTTTGAGATTTGGTGTTATTTGGAGTTATACTTCATAGTATTGTTGTTTTGGTAAAAGTTTTGATGATTATGATTGTTGGTGATTGTTGGTTTGAGTTTGGAGAAGGATTTGAGGTGTTAAAAATGGTGATTTTCAAATTTCAGGGTCAACCGATTGATCGGTTGGATGGACCGACTGATCGGTAGGTGTCGTAGCCAAAATAAAATTTTTGGGTCCGACCGATCGATCGGTAACTCGGACCGATCAATCGGTCGACTAAAAAAAAATTCCCATAAATTTTGTGGGATGATTCTATGATCCATAGATTACTATTGTTTGGATTTGGGATTTTAATATTGAGCATAAAGGTTGTGCTAATGAAACAAAGTTTAACGATTTAAAGGTTCATTAATGAATGCCTATTGTATTGTTGAATTCATGTAGAGCCAGCTCAGACTTCTGGACAGAGAGGAGGATAGCTTGATATTGATCTTGGACCGAGAGGTACGTAGTGACGTACGAGCAATGTGTTAATGTTGTGTTATGCTTAAGTGTGTAAGCTATATTATGTTGCTTATGGAGTAAGAGTTGAGTATGTGTTATTGGATCGCTATTATGATAGTGATGAGTATATATATATATATATATATATATATATATATATATATATATATGGACCGCTATTATTATAACGATGAGCATTGGACCACTATTATTATAGCGATGAGTATTGGAACGCTATTATTATAACAATGAGTATTGGACCGCTAATAATATAGCGATAAGTATTATTATACCGCTATTATATTAGCGATGAGTATATTGATATATGTGTTGGAGTGAAAGTATATTCTGTGATAATATGAAATGTTGAAAACAGGGGCAACTCGAAGGATCATGTGCGGATCTACGGTATATATGAAGTGTTCTTACAATTTATTGTTTAAGTTTGTGTTGTTATTCATTATGATTATGAATTGTGCTGGTGTGCTCACCCTTTGTGGAAATTGTTCTGTATGAGCAGATGACTGGGTAGACTTTTGAAGTGCTTGGGAGAACTAGGTGTCATGCATAAAAGATTATCAAAAGAACTTTTGGGAGTTAATGATCATGACTAGATAAATAGTAGTTATATTAGTCATGTTTTGTGAATCATATTGTACAAGTTGTGTTATACACTCTCCTGATACTAGTACTAAGGACATGAATATTCTTTGAAATTACTCTTGAGTTTTATTTTGATATGGAAACATTGATGATGTTTGGAGTCTATGTCAACAATTTCAAATTTTGCATGTCATTAATAAGCAAGCATTTGCGTTGCGATTTGGGGCATTACACTTAGAGTAGCAGTTTTCATCATGGTTGGATGGGTTATTCCATCTTGCAGCAACCCTTGCTTCTTCTTGATACCTGGCTCGTGAATTATTTCTTGACGACTTCATCAAATTTATGTGAAAGTGGTGCTTTAAAACATGTTTATTTTAAAACAAAAGTTAATATTATAATAATGCCAATGCACAAAATAAAAATTAAATATACTAGTACATTGTTACATTACCGTTCATACAAATGGTGATAACTATACCTGACCAGGGTTTAGAACCGCTGGTTAGATGGTTCAAAACCGCCGGTTCGACGGTTCAAAAAACATCGACCCTTAACCTTCCTTGGTGGTTCCAGTTACGGTTCATGAATCGCCGGTTACGGTTCCGGTTAACCAACGGTTACGATTATGATTTGACCCTTATTTTAAAAAAATATTAAAAATATTATTAAAATTTGAAATAAGTGTAAAAAGTGTTTGAATGTGTTTTCATCCATGGATTAAACATAAAATAACGTGAAATAATTTCAAGCTCAGATAATCAAAATGTGTAAGATATATTTGTTTGGTTAATATATATAAATTATAACAATCAACAATGTTCTTATAGTTTATGGTTGAAACTAATTATTAAAATTGGAGGTCACGAGTTCAAATATCACCATAACATATATTTTAAATTTACAAATTTTAAAAAAATTAATAAACCCTTGAACCGACGGTTCATGGGTTAGCAAAATCATGACCCTTAACCGGCCCTTCTATAGACGGGCTGGTTACCAGTCCGACCCTTTCGAACTGTTGACCCAGTTAATCAGCCCGTTGACCACGAGCGATTTCGGGCCAGTTCACGGTCAATAATGACCCTTGGTCGGGTCTGATAACTAGTAGAGAAAATTAATCAAAGAGACTTGGTATTATACCTATCAACCATCCTTGGGTGTTCCGCGTTTACTCGATCTAAGTATCAACTATAATAGTCTCAATAGAGGAAACTTTCGAGTTCGGCCTATAGCACATTCCATGGTTACCTCATATCATATGGATCCCAAAACTTATATGCACGTGAAACTTAACTCTTTAGGTTACTAATGGTGTTGCTCTTTGTTACCAAGTTGATCTAAGCATACCTGTACGAGCAGTACATACTTTTATCCTGAAAAAACCAGTCAATCTCATCAATAGCTGACAACCCAAACATATAGTTATTAAGGAGTTTATTGTATTACCCAAAGATATTTAGAATAGAATGGGAACCTTGGCTTTGATACCACCTCTGTGGGACACGACTCGGGGTAGATTATATTCTCCCTTTGTCTGGTACCGCAGTCTCTATTAAAAGTCTGTACGAGAGTTTGAAACCTTTTCAGAAATAGCGGAAGCGTTTATAGTCAAGCATTCATTTTACAGTAGCGGAAGCGGTTATATAGTCTATTTAGTACAAAATACGACACAATACAAACTCCTTATAAATGTTCATTACTTAAATAAAGATGAAATACTATCAATACTGGTAAGCCTACATTCATTTTCCTAATTTCCCTCGGTTCTGGCTCCGGTACTCCTGTATCTAGAAATTCGTGTGCGCTTATTGTGTACGCCCAAATTAACCCCACTCAATCTCAAGATTGATAACAAATATTAGTGTGAGTACGGATCGATCCCACGATGATCTGCGAATCTTTGAGTTAATGAGAAACAAAACAATAAAATAAAATATGGGGTTGTAAAGATTGAATTATACTAAAGGAATTTAAAAGGCAAAGTTATTAAACTATTGAAAGCGATTCTTGGTATCGGTCGACTCTAACTTGATATCATCGATTCAAAATACTCATTTTTATTTGAATATTCATCAACTGAAAATCTAATCCCCCCCTTACCTTATTCCTAGTTAATTAGCCCATCGTTCTAATTTAACTTTTGTTGGTCAATCAATCTATATATGCATAAGTAAGATTGAAGTCGTTATACTTTTAAAACTAGTGAGTGATAATCTAAATAACATAAACACACGCGGCTTATATTAATCTAGTCAATTATTTTCCCTAAGAACTTAATAAAATCACACGCGCAAAATTATCAGTCTTAGTTTCTTTTTTAATTAGATTATTCAAACAATCTCTTATTCGATATCTAATTAGCAATTAATTGCATGTAAATTACTAAGTTGTCAATCCAACAATCAAACAAAAATCATATCAATAAAACTAAGAAAAACAGTGATATTCAATCAAAATTGATAGTTAAAAACTAGAATCTCCCCAAGATTAATAAATCCAAGGTACTGTCTTCCTCAACCAAGAAATAAAGTTTATCTACTCATAATAAAACAAAACAATAAAAATCTACTCTAGAAAACATAAAAACAAACTAGACAAACTATTGGGATTTCCACTAGTCGAGGTTGTCACGCCCGCCTTCGCTTCGATTTTCCTAGCCGCCTTCAAAATTATGATGGGATGTAAAAACTAAATCTAAATATGATATTTAGTCTAAAAGAATGTGTATGTAGGGTCTAGAGGTTGTGGGGTATTTATAGGAGGAGAATGAAGGAATTAGAATTCAAGCATGAATGAGAGTTAGAATTCTAGTAGGAATAAGAGTTAGAATTCCATTAGGAATGAAAGAAATCAAGTTTTAATTTCTCTCGAACTCCTAGTTCGTCATTATTAGCTCATTTTCTTCATTTCCACCAACATTGAAGTAAATATATGATTAGATAACAAATGCATCAAATTATCTATCAACATGTAACAAATAGTAGGCAATTTAAACGCAATAGACGTGTCTATTTCTAGTCACATCAAACTCACAATAAATAACAAGAAAAACAGGGGTTAAGTCTTTGAGAATTTACCGAGGGAATAACAATGGCTTTTATATCTATAATTATCAAACAATGCAATGTATCAATATGATATGTCACGTAACCCAAAGAGCTTGCAATCAAGTAATTGTCAGTAGAATATTAGGATTTCAGAGTGAATATAGTGGGCTAAAGAGGTGGCTCCCACCAGACAATTCGGTGTAGCACTTTTCCCACATATTCAGATATGATATGTACAATAATTTATTTACGAGCCAAGGTGAATCATTCTCCTGACCGTAAACCGGTGCACTTTGTTCAGATGAACCATATACCCGGACTGTCATCCGTTGTTTATGGGAATCACTATACGGGCCGAAGACGCGTTGTCCAGTGGACTCAATATCCAGGGCTCCAATCAGTCACTCATTCAGTCAAAGGAATCATTCAATCCAATGAATCGATCAATAATCGATAACATTCAAGCTAATTAAACATGCAGATCAAGATGACCAATGAAACGAGATAATGTACAGTATCATGAAATATATATGACAGGTGAGATAATGAATAATAATTTACTGTAAATTTCAAGCCAAATGCCAAAAGGGCTATATAACAAGAAATCGGTAGTACACCTCACTTCACAACTTGATATCTTGCTAGATTGACTTGATTTTGAACCCCCAATGCCAATTAGAATCTTATGAACGTAATATAAGTAATTTATTAGCAACCCATATATGTGGTTGAACAAGGGGAGGCGCGTGTGTTGGAATCGAAGAGGGGGGTGAATGAGATTCCTTGGCTACTTTAGCGTTTAAAATGATTTTGCAAAATTAAAATAGTTTGCGCTTGCGGAAGGATTACGCCAATCGATAAATAAAAGAAAAGAAGAAGTAAACAAATAAATAAATGCGTAATGTAATAAAGCAATAAAAGACACAAAGATTTGTTATAGAAGTTTGGCGATGAATCGCCTACGTCTCCTATTCCCGGTTAGATAAACTCCAACCGAGTTTCCACTAGAACAAAAGATCTTGGCCTTGAGAGCTCCAAGTTAGCCACTACACAACTCTTCCCGAGTTAAAAAGCTCTCCCCGAGCACAATACTCTTCTCGAGTACACAAAGCTCTTCCCGAGCACACAAAGCTCTTCGCGAGCTACCAACACTCTTCACGAGTCTTCTTGGCCTTAAGGGCTCCAAGGATAGCCACAACACATGCACCAACTAGACTTGTAGATGACTTACAATTTCCAACTTGCTTTGGTGTTGGAGGACCTTTACAATAAACTCAACAAAACACATTCACGGTGTACTCTCACGAAGACAACAAGACTCTATCAAAAGAATGAATTACAAACTCCAATACAACAACAATGTATGGAGATTGCAAAGCTATTTAAGAATTGAATGATCAAAGCTTTGTAGAAGTTTGTAGGCTTGTTTCTTATCATCAATATTTATAGTGTAGGAGGCCCCCTAGGTTCCTACTAGCCGTTGCTACACATAAGGCTGAAATCACTCATACATCGCCTCGGACATCGCCTCAGTCGATCACCATCGCCGCGCCCCAACGGTCAGCAGATTACACGCATCGCCTCAGGCGATCGGTCGATCACCTCAGGCGATCAATTGCTTAAATCAAGGCCGCAGCCTCAGCTGCTCAAAATCTTCCATCGCCTCAAACGAACCAGCCATCGCCTCAGGCGATCAGTCCAACGCTTCAGGCGATCATCGCCTCACCTTGGGCGAACTCCCCCAGCGCGCATGGCTCGGCGTCGCCTCTGTCGATGTGCGTGGCGATGCCCCGCCTGGCTGCCATCGCCTGGGGCGATGATCACCATCGCCTGGGGCGATCCATTCCAGAATGTGCACACTCGGTTTTCTTCATTTAATCCACTTTTTAATCATTTAATTTGCATACTAAGTAGACACATTAGTATAACAAACACAAGTTTTGTTGATCATCAAAACTAAAAAATAAACCTGAGATAAATTAAAACATTAAACACAACCATGCGTTTAAGGCTCAACAATCTCCCCCTTTTGATGATCACAAAACTTGATAAACTTGAATATGTAATATGCATGAAATGTGAGTAAACATGACTCCCCCTTAACAATTGCATAGCACATACAAGATTACCAAGTAAATCATACAACAAATAATTCTCCCCCTCAAACCATGCATACACAAGCTCTCCCCCTTAAAACTATGCATGAGTTAAGTTTCAAGTTAAGCTTCAAGTTTATCACAAAATTCTCCCCCTTTTTGTGATAATCAAAAAGCACAAAATTTAAATAAACATAGTTCAATTATATGTTGCCACATAGTCATATTTTAACACTTTACACATGTTCCTCATCAAGCATGTAATAAGCATAACAAGCCTAAGTTTAAATCATTTAGAGGAATATAAACATGCGTTTAAGACATTTAACAATAAATTCTAAATGTTGCAATGTGTGCATATGTTCTACCAAGAGTTCATGCACTCATGCCCAATACACAATAGAATTCTCAAACCAACATTTGATAAATTTATTAAGATCATGAAAGTATTATATCAAAGATATAGCATCTAATCACTTATAGCATGCTTAATCACATAATATCACATAGCATATTCAAATTTGAATTCAATGCACTTACTATAAAAGGATAAGCATACATCATGCAATAGAACAATTTATATGTGCATATGCTAAGGGGTTATCCATTTTACTACCAATGAATATTGAGCTTCTTATTTAATGGTCACAATTGCCTGTGCCTTCATCCTCCATTCCATTGTTGTCCCTACAAAACAAATTAACAATAGGAGGATCTTTGGTACCCATTTGATTTTTGGGTCCTTGAGGTTAGCTTTCATTGGCACCTTTGGAATCCATTTCCACCTTTTGTTAGATTGGTATTGGTTTCTAGCAAACCTACATTTATTCTTAGTGTGACCATTTTTACTACAATAGTTATAAGTAGGAGAATCATGCTTGGCTTTTGCTAACAAGCTTGAAAATGATTTCGATTTGCTTGAGAAGCCTAATCCGGCTTTATCAAAGCTACAACGTTGCAAGCCAAGCAACTCATTCATCTTTAGACTACTCTCACTAAATTTGCAAAAAGATATCTTCAAGGAATTTAATTTATTTTTTAATAAATTATTTTCTTCATCTTTCTTGGCTACCTCAAGTTTGAGTAATTTGTTACTCATCTTGGTTTTGCCAAGAACATCTATAAGCTCATGATAAGAATCTAGTAATTCATCAAACGAAGGTACCTCATCGTCGCTTTCATTTCCTTCATCTATGTCATCTTTGGCCATGAGACAAAGATTTGATTCTTCTTCATCGGAGTCACTATCACTCCATGTGGCTATTAGGGTCTTCTTCTTGCCTTTGTCTTCATTCTTCTTTCTAGGACATATGTTAGCATAATGACCTTTTTCTTGACAATTATAACAAGTTACCTCGTGTTTGGATTCATGTTTGGTAGCACCGGAGGCCTTTGGCTTGTTATGTTTGTTGAAGAATTTCTTGAACTTCCTTGTGAACAATGTCATTTCCTCATCATCTTCGTCATCCTCGGATTGATATTTTCTCCCGACCAAGGCGATCCCCTTTCTCATAGATCTATCATCCTCATTTATGCCTTTCCTTGTTGATACCTCAAGTTCATGAGTCACCAATGTGCCATGAAGCACATCAAGGTCATAAGATGCACTTTCTCCTTTGTTGGACTCAATGATGGTGGTTCTCTTCGCATCCCATTCCTTTGGCAAGGCTCTTAGTGCTCTCCTCCATATTTGCTTTGGAGGATACTTCTCTCCAAGTTGAGCAAGCTCGTTTATTATTTGGGTGAGCCTTCTAAACATAGAATCCACCTCTTCTCCGGACTCCATCTCAAATGTCTCATATTTGAGTTGCAATAGGTCTATCTTTGTCTCCTTCACTTGGTTGGTTCCTTCATGACAAATTTGAAGTTTGTCCCAAATATCCTTGGCGGTTGATGTAAGGACCCTAGTTCCTTAAGTGCGGATTAAAGGCATAATTAGGGCTAACATGCATCATCAGAGTTTAAATGTTCGTGTTGAGACTATGAGCCTTAAGAATTACATGCCAATTCAAGGACTATCAATGGATTAATTACATTCCCAATCAAAAATGAATGTTAGCAACTATAGCTTTACACTACTCCTAGAGTAGACACTATTCAAAAGTAATCATGTCCTTCATTTCTCAAAAGTGTTCTTCACAAGCTCACCGTCTCAACCCACCTTAGCCCCTTTTTCATGCCAAAATGTACCTACAAGGACAACCCCCAAACATGAGCAATAATATTATTCATATCCAACACAATATGAATATAAGGCGTAAATGCATAAATCATAATAAAACACTTCCTGTTTTTCCCATGCATTTTAAACGCTTCTTGTTTGGTTGTCCCTGTACCATAACTCATGAGTATAATCAAATAGATTATTTAATGGTCCACACATGTCATGACACAATACCATTTCATCATCACCAATTACCAATCAACAATCCCTAGTCTGTTCAACACAATGTATTTAATGCCCCTCGCTTTTCATATAGGCGGCATAGAATAACCTCGCTTCAATGGACATGCGGTGCTCCCACCCCTCGCTTCTCATTGAGCGGCAAATATTCTTTCCTCGCCTCATATGATAACCACGCTTAACTGTGGCATGTGGCGCTCCCACCCCTCACTTCACATTTAGCGGCACCAAATCAAATAGCGGCAAGCATTAAAATCATCAAGGGATGACCACGACTCATGGGATGTGCACCAATAACCATCATATGCATATACAATCATCATGCATAAATCAACATGTATTTGCATCCACAATGCATAATTCCATATATACTCGCATCCACAATGCATAATTCCATATATACTCGCATCCACAATGCATAATCAATGAGTATATTAGATACATGTACCGTTGGGTGCCCGTACGTCTTCTACGTACCTTTCCAAAAGTGGAATTTGATATGGCTTCACTTCCTTGGTTGCGTCGCCACCTGGGATGGTTCTCTAGGGGACTTCAAATCTCACACCAAATCCCACAAATCAAGTTTTTGGAAGGATTTCTCTTCTCCTCTTTGCTCAAACTCAAGAATGAAGGAGGGAAGGGTTTGGAGGAGTAATTGGGGAAAGTAGTGATGGGTGTAGAGGGGTTGGGGTATTAGTGGGTTATTTTTAAAATAAATTGCACTCCACAATCACCATGGTGTATAAAACACCCCAACATGATATTTTAAAGGTATTTTCCAAAATGCATCAAATCCCAATTAAAATCATGCTCGACCAAATAATTATCGGTTACCATAAACAATCATGATAACCCTTAATTTCCCAACATGCATAACATGCATCCCGAAATGTATCCCCGGTCACGCCTACCATGACTAAGCATTTCAACATGATAAATAAATCCAGCACATAATTAATTATCACCATAATTAATCATATAAACATAATTAATGCCCAAATTGTAATTAATTATTTCGGGGATATCACAATTGAGCACATCGAAATCCGGTTGTACTCCTTCATATCTAAAGCACAATGTAAAATATTAATAGCTTTAGCATTTTGAGATATTAAAATCATGTCCGCTCTTGTGAAATCGTCCATTTCTTTGGGAACACTTATTCCCCCAACTTCCTTTAAAAGAATGTGTGGACCTTTCACAATAATTTTCCATAGATCATAATCTACGGATTGGATGTATAGAGAAATTCTATTTTTTCAATACCCATAGTTATCACCCGTGAAAAGCGGAGGTCTATTTGTCGATTGACCTTGAGCAAACTCATTTGCTAGATTAGCCATATAAAATTTTTGATTTAAAACAAAAATCAAATGACTCTGATACCACTTGTTGGAATCGAAGAGGGGCGTGAATGAGATTCATTGGTTACTTTAGCGTTTTAAAATGAGTTTGCAAAATTAAAATAGTTTGCGCTTGCGGAAGGCTTACGTCAATCGATAAATAAAAGAAAAGAAGAAGTAAACAAATAAATAAATGCGTAATGTAATAAAGCAATAAAAGACACAAAGATTTGTTATAGAAGTTCGACGATGAATCGCATACGTCTCCTCTTCCCGGTTAGATAACCTCCAACCGAGGTTCCACTAGAACAAAAGATCTTGGCCTTGAGGGCTACAAGTTAGCCACTACACAACTCTCCCTGAGTTACAAAGCTCTCCCCGAGCACAATACTCTTCCCGAGTACACAAAGCTCTTCCCGAGCACACAAAGCTCTTCACGAGCTACCAACACTCTCCACGAGTCTTCTTGGCCTTAAGGGCTCCAAGGATAGCCACGACACATGCACCAACTAGACTTGTTGATGACTTTACAATTTCCAACTTGCTTTGGTGTTGGAGGACCTTTACAATAAACTCAACAAAACACCTTCACGGTGTACTCACACGAAGACAACAAGACTCTATCAAAAGAATGAATACAAACTCCAATACAACAACAATGTATGGAGATTGCAAAGTTATTTAAGAATTGAATGATCAAAGCTTTGTAGAAGTTTGTAGGCTTGTTTCTTATCATCGAAATGCTCCAAAGCATCAATATTTATAGTGTAGAAGGCCCTCTAGGCTCCTACTAGCCGTTGCTACATATAAGGCTGAAATCACTCCTGCATCGCCTTGGACATCGCCTCAGGCGATCACCATCGCCGGGCCCCAACGATCAGCAGATTACACGCATCGCCTCAGGCGATCGGTCGATCGCCTCAGGCGATCAATTGCTTAAATCAAGGTCGTAGCCTCAGCAGCTCAAAATCTTCCATCGCCTCAAACGAACCAGTTATCGCCTCAGGCGATCAGTCCAACGCTTCAGGCGATCATCGCCTCGCCTCGGGCGAACTCCCCCAACGCGCATGGCTCGGCGTCGCCTCTGTCGATGTGAGTGGCGATGCCCCGCCTGGCTGCCATCGCCTGGGGCGATGATCACCATCGCCTGGGGCGATCCATGCCAGAATGTGCACACTCGATTTTCTTCATTTAATCCACTTTTTAATCATTTAATCTGCATACTAAGTAGATACATTAGTATAACAAACACAAGTTTTGTTGATCATCAAAACTCAAAAATAAACCGGAGATAAATTAAAGCATTAAACACAACCATGCGTTTAAGGTTCAACAGCGTGCGATTCACGTGTCGTTGTGCCGGCGTGTGACCGGAGCTTCGGTGATAACGTGTCGCTGTGCTGCTGTGCTGGCGCATTGTAGGAGCTCCAGTAGTCACGAACGACCGGAAATTTTATAGTGCATTTGCCTGGTCGAAATATACAACTTTTGTTTAGAAATCATTTTGAAATTCTCAACCGATTTTGCCTAGATTTTGATTTTCCAAAATGATTAACTGGGTGTTTCGGTCGCTGAAAATCAGAACGTACGACGATGTTTTGGGCGATTGGTCGACATACCCATAAATTTAACACAATTTGAACAACTTTTATTTTGGATATAAGACCAAAAACAGTTTGTAAATACACGAAATGAAAGCATGAACATATTACATAAAAACATATTTTTTGGGTTGGATTTCAGCTCATGTTCTTCACGGTTTTTTTTATTTTTCTGGGTGATTTGGTTTCTGATTTTGTTACACCTCTCGAACTAAATGTTTTCTGGGTTGGTAAAGGAAGTTGTATGAAAATTTCAGAATTTTTGGACAATATTTGATAATTTTCATATAATTTTTTATATTTTCTACATTTTTTCTACAACACATTTTCTCGTAATTTTGGCAACAATTATACTTTAATTCGTTGGTTAAATACGATGAAATGATTGGTATTTATAGGGGTTGTGCTTGGGTCTTGATCTTTTGATTAGTATTGAATTGCTTTGTGCCAAATATTAAATTTTAAAACTAATGAAAAACAATAATGTTTTTTTTTTAATTTTTATTATATTGTTATTATTATATTTAAATATAGGGTTGTTACAATTACTCTCAAACCAAATTTTCACCAATCTTGAAAACTAGTTATTATTATATTTTAATCTAACACGATATAAATATATTTCAAATATACATTGTAACTGATTTGAATACTAATTGAACTTTAACTTTAAATAAAATCAAAAGTCAAAATAATAATGACCCAACAAAGACTTATACAATCGACCCAAAATTGGGCCCCACCCAGAATTTGTCTGACTTGATGAATCAATTTATGAAATCTATTGTTGTTTATTTTTTTAATAAAAATTTACCACATATGATATGCTTATAATTTAGGAGGTAATTTTTTTTAAAAAAAATAGAATAAAACATAATTTTTTAAAAAATAAATGTAAAAACACTAAAAAAATTTTTGGGATGCAACTATTGCCCTCCACACCCTCTTCCTCCGCCCCTGACTTGACCCTCATATGGTTAGTAAAATACCTTTTTATTTGTAAAAAAATCATATTACCCCATGTGGTTTGTAAAATAGCATTTTCTCCATACGTTTTGCAAAACGTAACACGCTGCCTAACATGGATGTGTTTTTGCACGTATTCACAAATTACAGGAGTAAATTGCAATTTTCAAACATATGAAGGTAAATTGATTATTTTGAAAATCAAACAAAAGGAGTAACTTTATTATATCCTAATTCCAAAATTTTAAATTATAAATGATGCTCCAAATCCACTACTGTCCTATTGCCGGAGGAAAACAGGCGAGACTTAGGGGGTGTATCCAATCTAAAATTTTTATAACTTTTATGGATTTTAAAGTATAGAGATATTTTATCTAGAATTTTATGTACTCTATATAAGTCTACAGATATTCAAAATAGACTACTATAGAGTCTTTAAAAGTCACGTGGTATTCAAACATGACTTTTAAAAACTCTATAAAAGTATTCAAATGTAAATAGACTTTTAATGACTCTATGAAATTCTTTTAAATACAAACCTTGAAACTCTAGGTACAACTCTAAAACGTAAAAAATTCCCATCCATTCATCATAGAGATTTGAATAGACTTTTAATTGAAAAATACTCAGGTAACCTATATAACTATTTCTTTACTCCAATAATAATGAATTTTTAGTCTTTACACACTAGCTTATGCTTTCCAACAAAAAATATCATTTCAAAAGTTGATATACAAAAACTTGCATAATTTTTATTTTATCTAATTTTTTTTTACAATAATTTTGTTGGGATCAATGTTTGAATTGTAAATTTTTACTTTCTTGATAATTTTATTTTTGAAAGCTAGTAGACCGATGAGCAGCACATAATTTCTAACAAAAATCATGATTAAGGATCTTACTATATCTATGTATTTAAAATAAATTTATTAAAGATATATACTAATTTAATGTAACATTCTACAAACAAAATATTTCTTTTATAATAATAGTATAGAAAAATGTATTTTTACTTACATAATTAAATTAATTATGTGAAACATATTTCAAAATATTCTATTAAAATACTTTCGATGTGCATTGAGTTTTTAGGGAAAATATTAATATGTAATTAATTAGTATTTTTTTCAATTATAAGCTACAAAATCTACAAAAAAAATTAAAAGTTTAAAACCTTTCAATAGAATTCTGTAAAAAAAACTTACAAGAGTTTATAAAAACCTTTTTATAACTATACGTAATATAATAACATTAAATATAAATTTATTTTCGCAAAAATCTATCATTTAAAAAAGTCATAAAAAATCAATTAAAGCCTAGAATGAAGTCTATAAAAATCTTTTTATAACTATGTGCAACTCTATAAAAGTCAATAGAAATCTATCAACTCCACGAAAATCTATCATTTAAAAAAGTCTTTAAAAATCACAAAAAATCATTATTAATTACACCATCTTTCTACCGTGTTCTTGTTCCGACCACATTTTGGAAACATTGGAGATTATTTAATTTATTAATAATCCATATTCGATGATTATCTGACAATTAATTGCAAATTTTTAATGAAAGTGCGGTCCAACTGGAGCTACCTGGCTGATTATTGATGATGTGGTTATAAGTTATAACCTATATATTAATTTTATATAATGTTAATGCTATGATTCATGAACCTTTAAAAAAATTCAAAATTAATTGAGAAGTTCTTTTATGTACCGTGAATGGACAAAATTGTTCCTTTTTTAAACTGAAAAAGAAAATTGTTTTTGAGATCATTTTCTATTTTAAAATAAAGGGTATTTAATTTTTTGGGTGAATTTTATCTTAGACCTTGCTGGTTTTCATAATTATTATTTTAGTCATCCTAATTTAAAAAGATTATATTTATCCCATCTATTATATATTATGTCAAATCATATGAGACAAATGTAATTTTTCTTTAGCCCGTTACAAATTAGAGTGGTGAATTTAGTGTCATCTGTTATTATTTAAACCAGAGACGAAATTTGTAAAACAACTATTATACAAGAGAGACAATCGTAAATTTTCATATATTTTTATAAGGTAGTTTGACTGTATAAAACAATTATTGTTTTTACCTACTCTATTTTTTTGTCTGAAAAATAAATAAGCAGTTTGCTCCAAATACTATTGAGAGATTGAAAGTCGTTCCCTTTTAACTAACTAAATTGTTTTAGCATAAATATATTCAAAATTTAACCGAATCAATAAATAATTATGTCCTAACCCAAATAATCTCAAGAACCCAATAATTTTAATTTTAATTTTTTTTAGTGAAAGAATCCAATAATTTGTTATATCTCAATTCTGGTCACTTCTATACTATTACATGAGATAATGACTCATTGAAGTAAATCTATGGTTGAAGTTTTTTGACATAACATTTAGGATATGTGTTGGATCATTTTAGACTATAAATTTATCCCATAAACCACTATCACACGGGATAACTTAGAAGAATACCGCAATTCTCCTCAAATAGCTTTTTCAATGGGCACTTTTTGCCTCCCATTGTGGACAAAAAGAAAAATAAAATAAATTGAAAATTTGGGTTTCACAAGACAAAGGAAAAGGAAGCAAGAAAAATTGAAACCACTAATTCTTTGTATTACCCCACAACTCCTACCCCTCATGGAAACCAATGAGTCAACACAAGCTAATAAGCGTCAATCCCCCACCGCCAATCCCACCACCGTCCTTTCCTCCTCCCACCACCTTCGTTCTCCGCCGCACCTCCTCCACCGATTCCAAGGGCGGCCGACTTCTCCGTACTTGGCTTCCTTATCCTCCCTCAATACACCAGGTGGTGGTCTCCTTGGAGCTAATACAACTTCCCCATCAACTCCAGTGGCGGCGGCCTCGCCCAGCGGCGATGGTCAACCCCAGTCAACGCAGTTGGTGGACGCCTCCTTAGTCATCGCAACCAGATCAGAAACCCTAATCGACAACCCCACATCCAAGAAACCAGCCCACCAAGTACAACAGCAACAGAAGCAGATACAATCGGCAGAGCAAGGAACTCAACAGCTGGCTAAGAAACCAACCAAAGACCGCCACACCAAAGTTGACGGACGCGGCCGGCGCATCCGCATGCCCGCGGCTTGTGCTGCTCGGGTTTTCCAGTTGACGAGGGAATTGGGCCACAAATCGGACGGTGAAACGATCGAGTGGCTCCTTCAGCAGGCGGAACCGGCCATCTTAGCCGCCACCGGAACTGGGACAATTCCGGCCAATTATTCTACACTTAACATCTCTCTCAGAAGCAGCGGCTCCACCCTCTCTGCTCCCCCGTCAAAATCGATGCCGCATTATTCCTTTCATAGCGCGCTGGGGCTAGCTCATCACCCTTACGAAGAGAATTTTTCACAGATGTTGGGATTCCATCACCAACAGCAGAGTCCCCATATCTTACAAGCAGCTCAAAATACGGAAGATGTAGCCGGGGAAAGCGGCGGCGGAGGCCAGCAAGCAACGGAGAATTACTTGCAGAAGAGATACAGGGAAGATTTATTTAAAGAAGGGGCTGTTGATTCACATGGTGAAGGCCCCAGCTCGCCTCCAAACAAACAATTCAAGACAAAGAACAGTTTGCAAATAACGCAACCGCAGAAAAACCAAGAAGCAGCTGCGGCTGCGGCCGCCGCCCCCGCGTCGCATTCTCCGGGGAGTATAATTAGACAGGCTAACATGATGCCCACCACCGCTATGTGGGCTGTAACACCTTCCCCGAGCAGCGGCACCACGGGCAGCACTTTCTGGATGCTCCCGGTGACCGCATCCGCCGGCGGCGGCGACGGTTCTCGGAACCCAACGTCCTCTTCACCGGCGGAGTCAGGTGTCCCATCGGAGACGACCCAGATCTGGCCTTTCGCCACCGCCCAGTCCGGCGGAAACACCCTGCAAACCCCGCTGCATTTCATGCCGAGGTATAATTATCCGGGGAATCTCGAATTTCAAAGTGGAAGATCGAGTCCTCTGCAATTAGGATCGATGTTTCAGCCATCTCACCATCTGGGATTAGGGGTTTCAGCGGAATCCAATCTAGGAATGCTAGCAGCATTAAACTCATATTCAAGAAACAATTTGAATATGAATTCTGAAATTCTTGAGCAGCAGAATCAGACTCAAACTACAGATAGCGAAGATGATGAACAGAACAGTTCTCAATAACAATTACTTGTAATCAAGGTTGGTAATTTAGTGAGCAATTGATTAATTATTTCATTTCATGATTTCTTCTGTGATTGAAAATTTGCAACTGAGTTCTGTTTTACAGTATCAGATTCGAGATATTTGGTGCGTGAGTCGACTTTTGAAACGACGGATTCAAGAAAAGAAGATTACAAAGGTATCCGGTTCCAATCTTGGATTTTTATATTTGTTGTTTATTGTGAAAATAATTGTCATAAATGTTTTTTCTTAATTCTTTTGGGGATTAATAATGTTGTATAATTTGTGTTGAAGAACTTGAAACCTAAGTTAGGTTTCTTAGAGGAGTGATTGTGTATAGGACTAGGAGGAGATTGATTTTGTGTTGATTGGTGCTTGTCAAATTTTGATATTCTTTATATATGAACAATGTGTTAGATCATCGAGGTGTTAAGAGGGGTGAACAAACAACTCACAATAAATAAAGTTTTCAATAGATTTGTTCTTGAAATGTTATCGATCGAACATAGCTCAAATATATTATATCGAGTTCGGTTTCTAAACAGAGCTGAATACACTTAACATAATTCTCTAAAAATTGATTAAATATTTTGTAACTCGTATGAAAGTGCGCAAGTTGAATATATAAGAACAAGTTAGTTTGAGCATTTTATCAAATACTCTGTATTTTTTTAATTTTTTTTTGTATTTTATCAAATACATGAAATATTTCAACTATTCATTCCAAAACAATAACAATATGTGCAAGGATATTAAAAGTAACCGCAAGATAGTAACACAAGTTTTATAGAGTTCGAATGTGGTGTAATCTGTAGGAAGGAAATCCACTAGAAAACTTTGGTGTACACAACTCTTTGGCTAAAGTCACATTTTACCTGAAACTCCTAGCAATAACTCAACTATGATTGGAAAGTCTCACAATCAAGATTACAAACATGATAACATGTTCCTTATTGTCTATATGCAAAGACTATCAATCAACTATTCTATCAAAACTCGTATCTCTTTAATGACTTTCCTTCATAATATTTTCTTCAATGCTTGAACATGAAATAGTGTTCTACAAACTTGTTTGAGTGTGAATAAATTTATCTTTCAAAGTTCATCTTTCTTTTTGTCCTAACAATTTTTTGGATTGAGCTATAATTTCAGCTGTCTTTATGTTCTATTATGCTCATGTGTTCAACCCTCTTCCAAAATCTCTTCATTTGATTTTCAAAATGTTGTTTTTATGGCTTCCAATAATGATATAAACGTTAGATCAAGAATATAACTGTTAGGAAATGTTATGAACAAATTATGTCATTCTAACGGTGATATTTGCGTTGCTAGCCATTTTCTGCAACTAACTGATTTTTGACCTTGTTTGTCAACATTGCTAGTCACTTAGCTGGTCTAGCAAATTTGATAGTTACGCAGTTGTTTTATTCTCTTGATTGTAGTTCGTAATTCGTTGATTTTTGGGTAAAGTCGTTAAAGTTGTAGTCATTTGTCTTAGCTTTTCATATAATTAGGACTCGTTCGATTTCGAGTTCATATGTGAAATATATGCTCGAAATACGAGAACTTATGTTTGCTGAAATATTTCTTCAATCATTCAGTGCAAAACCCTCGACTTCAATGTGAGTTTTCACCATCTTAAATTTGATTCAGTTTTTTTGGTCTGAATACTATTTGTATATCATTGTCTTAGCTTCATAGCACATACTGAATCACTGTGTTTCGATAACCGAGCTGAGAGATATAACCAAAATATCAAAACTGGTCTTACTTAGTTGGTGGCTGTTCAAGTCGAATCAACTGGAATTTGCAGACAATTTTACTCCTAGATAAAATCCGATCAATCTTGCTGGTTTGAAGATGATTTTTATCATTTTGAGTTGGTTGTTCAACTGATTTAAAAATATATTATTTGGATAATTGAGTTAAACGCTCAGCGATGCCAGAAAACTTTGCTAAACTAAATTTGTGTTTCGGCACGAACACTTCCAAATTGTGTGTACCAAATAAAAACTTAATGAAATATGTTATCAACATAATAACAAATTTTGTTATCATCAAAATTGGAGTTCATTTTTATAGGAATCTAACAAATTAATTAGATAGGCCACCTAGGGTCTAATATAGACTTTCATATTTAATATCATAAACGATTGAGACTGACCCTTTTCAATCTTCACAATGAAAAAATCAATTACTTAGAAGATCTATATTCAATCGAAAGAGAGAAAAAAAAGGGAAATCACCCAAAATATCTTCTTTTTAACTAAATATATTTTTTAATAAACATATTTCAATTAAGTCTATTTCAACTAAGTCTATTTTATCAAGCGATCTAATTAGTCCATTTTGAGTACTAAATTACCATTATCTTAAACACTTCTGAAAAGCAGGATAAAAGCAGGATGCCCTTAGAAAATCAAATTTCGAAACACTCCTAAATCTTCCTTTTAACGTCGCACATTAGAACCAGAAACAGCAAAATCATCAAAACAAAATAAAAATTCAAAGGAAACAAAAATCACAGTAAAGCTAACCTCAAAATTTTCCTTGGAGCTAGCGATTCCCCATTCCTCATAATCACCATCGACGAAGTGAGGAAGCACGTCAGACAGGAAATTGGAAAGAACTTGAAGGCGGATAAAATCTGGGATGATTTCGGTGTTAAAAGCACAGATCTGTGATGGAAAGATTGATTACAGACGAATGGAATGATTTAAAGTTATTTTTCGAATTTTAAAAAGAAGACACGTGTATCGATGTATTTGGTGAGGGTTGGTTATTTTTGTCATCGACTGCCTTGAGGTTAGTAAAAAGAGGTGGTTCTTCCTTGACTGCACGATGTCATGGCTTATGAGAGGAGAAGATATGAGAGAGGTGGTGCTGGTGTATTGGTTGCTTGCGTTGTTGATGGGTTTTCAGGTCAGTACCGTTATATTCATGCAGTGCATATAAATATAATATAAATATATCGCTAGACTCAAGTCTATTTTGGTCATTACCTTAGGAAATGTAACTAGTTGGAAGAAATTTTTTTTTTTTGTTTCACTGGGCTGAAAAACATTTTCCTATTGGAACGACTCTAATTTTTCAAAAAAAAAAAAAAAAAGAGAGAAAATTACGTAAATGTACTATTTTCCAAAACATCTTTCAACTAAATCTCCTAAAAAAATCTTCTGTTAACTAAATATATCTTTTAGAACGTATTTCAAAGAAGTCAATTTTATTAAACCATAATCTAATTGGTCCATTTTCATGACTGATTTACCCCTCGTAACAATCAACGTTTTATCAGCATCTAAATGGGTTTTTTTTTCTCCCCTCATAACGATGATTGTGTTTCCGAAATTCTTTTATATAGTCAATTAACTGTAATCTGATCACATTTTCCAAAGATTTTTATCGCTGTAACTCTGATGGATACCATAATCATGATTCTGTTGAATTTTAGAGAGGAAACATTGGTTTTGAATGGTAATTCTAGTATCAGATTCAGTGATTTAATAGGTTGTGCATCTGCTAAGTGGTACGAATTCAATGCTGATGAATTTGTTTCAAGTACTCAATCGATGGGTACCCTAATTATTATTTGAGTAAGCGATTGATATGAGAATATGTTTTGTTGTGTACGATGATCAATCTTTGTTTGTTGACAGTGGATGTTGTTGATTGTAATGCTTCATTGTTGAGGTCTGTAAATGAAGGTGGTGGTGGTAGTTCAAAAATTGTGTCTAGAGGTGCATGTGAAATCCATGCACCGCTAGACACAGTCACATGTGATATAAATTTCTTGACAGAGTCAAACGGTATACGCAATATACATGCACCTCTTGGGTCTATCTTTGCACATGTTTTACATGCATCAATAGACTCAGGTGGTGCACATATATCGACAGAACAAATTTGCAGTTCACCACCAGGTTCAGGATTTGATTCCGAATATCAAAGATTCAACATTAATGGCAAGGAGAAGTTGTTATGGTCTGGATGGTCATCACTTATTAGTAGGGTGGGTCAAGTGTTTGGAGGTGGTGTTTAATAGTTTCGAATTGACTTGAGTAAATATTCGATGGATGTTGGTTTTGATTACAACTATGTGAAAAATAATTAATATATGGTAGCTGCTGAATGTGCTACGAAGCACGTTGATGGGTGTGATTGGTTTGCAAGTGCCAACATTTCACGTGTAAATTGTTTTTTCTACATAAAGAAATTGAACAACATTCATACTTATTGTCTAAAAGTCATGAAAGACAAATAAAAAGGATTGTTTCAAGATTTAATATCAGAAATTATTTGCGAACGAGTCAATGTCAATCCAAACTTTTCTGCTATGTCTGCAATGGAGTTAATGAAAAAAGATTATGGTTTGGATATCACGTACATTAAGGCATATAGAAGTGTGGAGAAGGCTAGGTTTACTGCTTTTGAAAATTATGATGATTTTTCCAAGAGTTGAAGTGGTACATCGATGCGGCGAAGACGACTAATGTTGGGAGCTTTGTAGAGCTTGAAGTTGACGACTGTAACCGATTCAGCCATTTGTTTGTGTCGTTTCGTGCTCGTATGATGGTTTTAAAGGGCATAGTTCTATCAGCCACTGCAAAGGATGTGAATCAAGGTAAGATGCAACAATATTATAAATATGCATGTAACTGAGATGCGGTGCATGTAATATACATGCATCGCTAGTCTGTCGGTGTATGTATAATACATGCATCGATAGACTTGGGCATCTCTAATATGTTATATAAGTGCATCATATAACATAAATTGTATTTATTGCTTTGTATTTTTTTATTCTATTGTAGGGTTGTTCTCTTGGCTTTTGATGTTGTGGACTTTGAGAACTTTGATAATTGGTGTTGGTTTCTATCTTGCTTGAGCAAGATTCTAGATAATGGTGGAGATATTATTTATATATCTGATCGGAATGTTGGTTTGATGGATGCATTACTTGTTGTGTTTGGACCTTCTCCAAAACATTTTTTTGCCTTTATCATTTGAAATGCAACCTCCGGGACAGATATGCTGGCACACATTTTTTGAATCAGTTCCAGGAAATGATGTGTTACTTGTTGGATGGGTGTGCATATTCGTCGACAGTTGCTATTTTCACAGAGAAGCTTGCTATTTTGAAACAAGAAGGTGGTTCAATTGTAGAAGGTTTTTACAGGGTGGACCTTTGGAGAAATGGACAAATGCTTAAATATGGAGAGATGTATTCAAATGCAGCGGAGTCTTTCAATTCTTGGATATTAGAGGCAATGGGTCTGCCTATTACTCACATGGTGGATTGTATCAGGGTGAAGCTGATGTGCTGTTTTTATGATAGGAGATCAATGGTTGCACGATGGAATGGGTTACTGTGTGCGAAGATGGAAAAGAAAGGGGCTTCTTACGAAAATCAAGGTCGTTCATGGAATGCGAAGATGCCTTTTAACTGTTGTTTTGATGTGTTTTCATATCCTTCAGTTACTGTGCGTCTTGATGTTCGTACGCTTACTTGCTACCAGTGGCAACTTGATGGATTCTCATGTCCTCATGTGATTGCTGTATTTAGGAGGAATAAGATGGTCATAGATGAAGTTGTTGATGTATATTTCCATGTTTGTACATATGGAGTTGCTATGAAGGAGTTATATTTCCGATTCTAGGATGTTTAACTGATGATTTTGCTCAGATTGACACGTAAATGAATATTTTATCTGCACAAACTGTGATATCCCCGAAATGATTAATTGCAATTTGGTGCAGTAATTGTGTTTATATGATTAATTATGTGGTAATTAATTATGTGTTGGAATTATTATGTGGAAATGCTTAGTCACATGTTAGAGTGACCCGGGATAGCATTTCAGGGTGCATGTTGGGTATGTGGGGAATTATTGTTGGAAGCATGATTTATTTGCCTTGGTTAGCAATTAATTAGAAATCATGTGTTTAATTGATATTTTGGTGCATTTGGTTTAATGCTTTGGAAAATATCATGTTGGGGTGTTTTATACACCATGGGTTATGGATTGCATTTTAATTTAACCCAATCCCCTTTTATACCCTTATAACCCCACCTCATCCACTTTCACTTTACCAAAATCAAATCTACAAACCCTTCCCCTCCATTTTCGTTCTTGAGCTTTGGGGTGAAGAGAAGTCCTTGCAAAATCTTGATTTGTGGAGTTTGTTGGGTGATTTGAGGTCCCCAAGAGGTATGGATACCTCATGGTTAATTTTGTAAGGTTTTGTTTAAGTTTGGGTTGTTTTTGAAGGGTTTTAAAATGAGTTTATGTTGGGTTGTTTTGGTTGAGGTTAAAGGTTGGATTTATACTTGTTTGAAGTATATTTTGGTGGTTTAAGTTGTCATTTTTGTTGTTGTTTGTTTGTATAAGTGTTGGGATGGTTTGGAAGAAAATTTTGGTACAAAAATGGCAGAAATCGCGCCTCTGCGCGAGGCGATCGATCGCCTGAAAAGAGGCGACCGATCGCCAAGAGGCAGTGGGCTTTTTGCGGGTTAGGCGATCGATCGCCTAAAATGAGGCGACCGATCGCCGAGAGGCAGTAGCCAAATCAAAGGAATGGCGATCGATCGCCATGTTTGAGGCGACCGATCGCCGCGATGAGAATTTTGAGGCGACCGATCGCCTGGGTGAAGCGATCGATCGCCGCCTGTGGAATTTTGGAAAATACTTTCTTTTGTCAAATTTTTGGTATTTGGCTATTATTTGGCTTCTAATATGGGGTTGTGTGATTGTGTAGAACCATCCCAGGTAGCAACGCAACCGAGGAACTGAAGCCAGATTAATTCCACTTTTGGAAAGGTACGTAGTGGACGTACGGGCACCCCAACGGTACATGTATCTTATATACTCATTGTTTATGCATCGTGGATGCAAGTATATATGTGGTATTGCATGGTAGATGCAAATACATGTTATGCATGATGTTTATAGATGCATATGATTATTGGTGCACATCCCATGAGTCGTGGTCATCCCTTGATGATTTTAATGCTTGCCGCTATTTGGTTTGGTTCCGCTAAATGTGAAGCGAGGGGTGGGAGCGCCGCATGTCACATTTGAGCGTGGTTATCATATAGGGCGAGGAAAGGGTATTTGCCGCTCAATGAGAGGCGAGGGGTGGGAGTCCCGCAGTCCATTGTAGCGAGGTTATCCTATGCCGCCTATATGTAAATAAGCGAGGGGCATTAAAATACATTGTGATGGACAGACTAGGGATTGATGATCAGTATTTGGTATTGATGAGCTGGTATATGTCATGACATGTTTAGACCATTAAAAATAATCTATTGATTATACTCATGAGTTATGGTACAGGGGCAACCAAACGGGAAGCGTTTGAAATGCATGGGGAAAACAGGAAGTGTTTTATTATGATTATGCATTTACGCTTTATCTTCATATCGTGTTGAATATGAATGATTATTATTGCTCATGTTTGGGGGTTGTCCTTGTAGGTACACGTTTGGCATGATAGAAGGGCTAGACGGGTTGAGATGGTGAGCTTATTGAGGATGCTTTTGGGACTTGAAGGACAAGATTCTTTTGGATAGTATCTACTCTAGGAGTAGTATAAAACTATAATTGAACACATTCATTGATTGGAATGTAATTAATCCTTTTGGTAGTCCTTATTTTTGGCATGTAATGCTTAAGCTCATAGACTCAACACGTTATTTCTTACTCTGATCATTTATATTAGCTCTATTATGCCTTGTTTCCGCACTTAAGGATTAGGGTCCTTACATTAGTGGTATCAGAGCAGTGGTTAGAGAACCCGGGAACGAGTGAAGGGTAGCTTTAGCATGATTGGCTATGTGCTTACATTTGAAGCATGTTTATGCATGTGGTGCATATTAATGTATATCCTGTTATACTAACGTGCTTATTCTCATTCCTGTTATCTAACGGCATAACATATATATTGCTTTGGAATTGTTGTTAACATTTGTATTACAGCATGGCTGCTAATGAGGAAGTTGGAGATGTTGGTAGTGTGAATGCAAGTATCGGACAGGCGAACCCTCTACCTCCACCGGCCGTAGGCATGGAACCAGTGGTTCAGTTATTGCTACCGGGTGAGATCAGTCTGACACAATTTCTATCTTATCATCCGCCCCGGTTTGAGGGGACAGAGTCCGGAGAAGAGGCTGAAGAGTGGTTGGAAAGACTTGAGCAGATCTTTGTATCGGCTCCTTGTGCTGTGACAGCTTGGCTGAGGCTGGCGGAGTTTCAATTAGCCAAGAAACCTCTGATGTGGTGGAGGAGCACAGTAATGGAAATGAGAGCACTGGGTGCTGTGATTGATTGGACACTCTTCAGGACTAGGTTTCTGAATCGGTATTTCTCCGCTGCGGCGAGACAGACGAAGGAGGATGAATTTACAAGTCTGAAGCAGGGGAACATGTCAGTGGCAGACTATGCCACACGGTACTCTTCATTGCTGAGGTACGTTCCCCACATTGCCACCAATGGGCACGCAAAGATGAGGAATTTTATGAAAGGGTTGCGACCGGAGCTCTATGACCGGGTTATCACCAATAACCCAACTTCTTTTGATGATGCTCTCACAAGGGCGGAGCTTGCCGAGCTAGGGGTGGGAGCTTATGCTAGTACTATACCACCACCAGTACCGCATCAGAGGCAGACTAGTGACAGTTTGAGGCCCCGGGGAGAACCATTTAAGCCTCGTGGCGCCTCTTCATCTTCACGTTTTGGTGGAAAGAAGTACTTTGGTCAGAAACAGGATAACAAGAAGGGCAATTGGTCGGCCAACCGAGGATCTCCACAAGGGGATAGGCCGGGAGAGCCGAGGTGCAACAATTGTGGAGGGCCACATTCTTCAAACAAGTGTCATGCATGTTATATCTGTGGCAAGATGGGCCACATCGCTCGGTATTGCCCCACACGGGGAGGACAGCCAGAGTATCAGGGCAGCAGGCCGAGGTTTGAGGATAGGACAGTGCAGCAGAGGCAGCAGTTTGGGCCTCGACCATCGGGAGGTCAGACAGCAGGACCACCCAAGGGGCAGGTGTATGCACTGACCAGGGAGCAGGCCCAGGCAGCCCCAGAGGAGGTGATCGCCGGTACGTGTCATTTATTTACGTACCCTGCTTTTATTTTGATCGATACAGGTGCCTCCCATTCTTTTGTATCGGTGGGTTTTGTGGAAAGACACCATATGCGCACGTCTTCTTTACCCACGCCTCTCCTTGTCTCGACACCCACTAGAAGAAATGTCGTTGCTGATCAGTTTATGGCAGACTGCCTCATTTATTTTGAGGGCAACGAATTGAGGTCAGACTTGATTGTGTTGGGCATGTCAGACTTCGACTGCATCTTGGGTATTGATATTCTGAACAGATATCAGGCAGTGGTAGATTGCCGACAGAGGACAGTAAAGTTCAGACCTGAGTTGGGCAGTCAGTGGACCTTCTATGGCAACGGTTCTCGTGCGAAGATTCCGTTGATTTCAGCGATCAAGATGACTCAGCTATTGGAACGTGGTCACACGGGCTATCTCATTTATGCCGTGGACACGTCTGGGAAGAATAAGGAGTTAAGAGTTGAGGATGTACCAGTAGTGGCAGAGTTCGTTGATGTATTCCCAGAAGAGATCCCAGGATTTCCACCGGCTAGGGAAGTTGAGTTTGGGATCGAGTTGTTGCCAGGGACATCCGCTATCTCTCGTGCACCTTATAGGATGGCACCGGCTGAGTTGAGAGAGTTGAAAGAGCAGTTGCAGGATCTCCTTGACAAGGGATATATACGCCTCAGCGTGTCGCCATGGGGCGCACCAGTTCTCTTTGTGAAGAAGAAGGACGGTTCGATGCGGTTGTGCATCGATTACCGGCAACTGAATAAGGCTACAGTGAAGAACAAGTATCCTCTCCCAAGGATAGATGACTTGTTTGATCAGTTGCAAGGTACCAGGGTGTATAGCAAGATTGATTTGAGATATGGGTATCATCAGATTCGAGTCAGAGAGGAAGATGTGCAGAAGACAGCATTCCGGACCCGATATGGACATTATGAGTTCCTAGTGATGCCGTTCGGCGTGACGAATGCTACAGCAGTCTGATGAACAGAGTGTTTCAGCCGTATCTTGATCAGTTCGTCATTGTGTTTATTGACGACATTCTCATCTACTCCCGGAGTGAGGAAGAGCATGTGAAACACTTGAGGACAGTGCTTCAGATTCTCAGAGAGCATCAGTTGTATGCTAAGCTCAGTAAGTGTGAATTTTGGCTGAGCAGTGTAGTGTTTCTGGGGCATGTCATATCGAGCAGCGGGATATCAGTGGATCCCAAGAAGATTGAGGCTGTGATGGAGTGGGCTGCCCCCACTTCTGTGCCGGAGAATCGGAGCTTCCTTGGTTTGGCCGGATATTATCGACGCTTCGTCGAGGGCTTTTCGAAGATTGCCAAGCCGTTGACACAGTTGACTCAGAAGGGAGTGCCCTTCTTTTGGTCAGAAGCTCGTGAGGAAAGCTTCCAGGAATTAAAGCACCGGTTGACGACGGCACCAGTGTTAGTGATCCCTACGGAGAACTCCGGATTTGCTCTGTATACTGATGCATCACTGCAGGGCCTTGGGTGTGTTCTGATGCAAGATAAGCATGTGGTAGCTTATGCATCGAGGCAGTTGAAGCCGCATGAGACCCGATATCCAGTTCATGACTTGGAATTGGCGGCTATCATCTTCGCCCTGAAGATTTGGAGGCATTATTTGTATGGTACGTCGTTTACCATTTACACGGATCACAAGAGCCTCAAATTTTTATTCACTCAGGCAGAGCAGAACATGAGGCAGAGGAGATGGATGGACCTACTCAAGGACTATGATTGCGAGATAGAGTACCATCCCGGGAAAGCCAATTTGACAGCAGACGCTTTGAGCCGGAAAGTGAGGAGTTCTGCTGAGGACGTCATTCATCTGTCGGCTATGATGACCTCTTATTGCCATCTGGGCTATGATTTTGACATAGATACATCGCATGTGTATGTATCGACTCTATTAGCCGAGCCAGACATCTATGAGAACATCAGGAGAGCTCAGAGGTCAGATGATGAGGTTCAGATGTGGTTATCTTTAGTACATCTTGGTCAACCAACGAAGTTCAGAGTGGCCGATGACGGGTCTTTGAGATTGGGTGACCGTTGGGTGGTTCCGAGTACGCCGGAGTTACGTAAGGGGATCTTGGAGCGAGCTCACAGTAGCAGACTTAGCATCCACCCAGGCGGGAAGAAGATGTACAGAGATCTGCGTGGTCAGTTTTGGTGGAAAAGGATGAAGTCTGATGTCGTCGCTTTTGTAAAGAGGTGTTTAATCTGCCAGCAGGTTAAGGCAGAGAGACAGAGACCTGGCGGCGAGTTGAGAAGCTTGGAGATACCGAAGTGGAAATGGGAGCACATTTCCATGGACTTCGTGACTCATTTACCGAGGAGTGCTTCAGGCTTTGATGCTATTTGGGTGATTGTGGACAGATTGACTAAGGTAGCCCACTTTATCCCCTATAGCATGACTTTCACCTTTTTGAGGATGGCGCAGTTGTATATTAGAGATGTGGTGAGATTGCATGGGATCCCGTTTCCATAGTGTCAGATCGAGATCCGCGATTCACATCTCATTTCTGGGAAGGCCTTCAGTCAGCCTTGGGAACTGAAGTCAGATTGAGCACTGCTTATCATCCTCAGACGGATGGCCAGACCGAGCGCACTATTCAGACGCTCGAGGACATGATGAGAGCTTGTGTTTTGGAGTTCGATGCCTCTTGGCAGGATTCAGTGCCTTTGGTAGAGTTTTCTTATAACAATAGCTACCAGGCGAGTATTCAGATGGCTCCGTTTGAAGCTCTTTATGGCAGACGGTGTAGATCACCCTTGTGTTGGGATGATTTGGACCGCAGATCGGTCGGAGGACCGGAGTTGATTCGGGAGATGGAAGAAAAGATAAAGACGATAAGGCAGAAAATGAAAGCAGCCCAGGACAGACAGGCAGCTTATGCGAACAAGCGGCGGAGACCGTTGGAATTTCAGTTGGGAGATAAGGTCTTTTTGAAGATCTCGCCTTTCAGAGGCGTTGTGCGATTTGGGATGCGCGGGAAATTGTCTCCGAGGTATGTTGGACCGTACGAGATTTTGCAGCGCATTGGCACCTTAGCTTACCGACTGGCTTTGCCGCCTTCTTTATCTGGTATACATGATGTGTTTCATGTATCTATGCTGCGGAAGTATGAGCCGGATCCGTCGCATGTTTTACAGCCTTCCGAAGTTCAGTTAGAGTCCGATGTATCTTATGTGGAACGGCCTGTCAGAATTCTGGATCGAGCAGACCGTAGACTTCGGAATAAGGTGATACCTATGATCAAGGTTCAGTGGGATCGCAGGGGTGTCGAGGAGGCTACGTGGGAGACGGAGCGGCATATGGTGCAGCACTACCCGGAACTATTCTCTGGTATGTGTTTATGTTTAGTTTCCTTTTGGGGTAAGTGCATGTGATTTCGTGGACGAAATCTTATAAGTAGGGGAGTATTGTGATATCCCCGAAATGATTAATTGCAATTTGGTGCAGTAATTGTGTTTATATGATTAAGTATGTGGTAATTAATTATGTGTTGGAATTATTATGTGGAAATGCTTAGTCACATGTTAGAGTGACCCGGGATAGCATTTCAGGGTGCATGTTGGGTATGTGGGGAATTATTGTTGGAAGCATGATTTATTTGCCTTGGTTAGCAATTAATTAGAAATCATGTGTTTAATTGATATTTTGGTGCATTTGGTTTAATGCTTTGGAAAATATCATGTTGGGGTGTTTTATACACCATGGGTTATGGATTGCATTTTAATTTAACCCAATCCCCTTTTATACCCTTATAACCCCACCTCATCCACTTTCACTTTACCAAAATCAAATCTACAAACCCTTCCCCTCCATTTTCGTTCTTGAGCTTTGGGGTGAAGAGAAGTCCTTGCAAAATCTTGATTTGTGGAGTTTGTTGGGTGATTTGAGGTCCCCAAGAGGTATGGATACCTCATGGTTAATTTTGTAAGGTTTTGTTTAAGTTTGGGTTGTTTTTGAAGGATTTTAAAATGAGTTTATGTTGGGTTGTTTTGGTTGAGGTTAAAGGTTGGATTTATACTTGTTTGAAGTATATTTTGGTGGTTTAAGTTGTCATTTTTGTTGTTGTTTGTTTGTATAAGTGTTGGGATGGTTTGGAAGAAAATTTTGGTACAAAATGGCAGAAATCGCGCCTCTGCGCGAGGCGATCGATCGCCTGAAAAGAGGCGACCGATCGCCAAGAGGCAGTGGGCTTTTGCGGGTTAGGCGATCGATCGCCTAAAATGAGGCGACCGATCGCCGAGAGGCAGTAGCCAAATCAAAGGAATGGCGATCGATCGCCATGTTTGAGGCGACCGATCACCGCGATGAGAATTTTGAGGCGACAGATCGCCTGGGTGAAGCGATCGATCGCCGCCTGTGGAATTTTGGAAAATACTTTCTTTTGTCAAATTTTTGGTATTTGGCTATTATTTGGCTTCTAATATGGGGTTGTGTGATTGTGTAGAACCATCCCAGGTAGCAACGCAACCGAGGAACTGAAGCCAGATTAATTCCACTTTTGGAAAGGTACGTAGTGGACGTACGGGCACCCCAACGGTACATGTATCTTATATACTCATTGTTTATGCATCGTGGATGCAAGTATATATGTTGTTTATGCATGATGTTTATAGATGCATATGATTATTGGTGCACATCCCATGAGTCGTGGTCATCCCTTGATGATTTTAATGCTTGCCGCTATTTGGTTTGGTTCCGCTAAATGTGAAGCGAGTGGTGGGAGCGCCGCATGTCACATTTGAGCGTGGTTATCATATAGGGCGAGGAAAGGGTATTTGCCGCTCAATGAGAGGCGAGGGGTGGGAGTCCCGCAGTCCATTGTAGCGAGGTTATCCTATGCCGCCTATATGTAAATAAGCGAGGGGCATTAAAATACATTGTGATGGACAGACTAGGGATTGGTGATCAGTATTTGGTATTGATGAGCTGGTATATGTCATGACATGTTTAGACCATTAAAAATAATCTATTGATTATACTCATGAGTTATGGTACAGGGACAACCAAACGGGAAGCGTTTGAAATGCATGGGGAAAACAGGAAGTGTTTTATTATGATTATGCATTTACGCTTTATCTTCATATCGTGTTGAATATGAATGATTATTATTGCTCATGTTTGGGGGTTGTCCTTGTAGGTACACGTTTGGCATGATAGAAGGGCTAGACGGGTTGAGATGGTGAGCTTATTGAGGATGCTTTTGGGACTTGAAGGACAAGATTCTTTTGGATAGTATCTACTCTAGGAGTAGTATAAAACTATAATTGAACACATTCATTGATTGGAATGTAATTAATCCTTTTGGTAGTCCTTATTTTTGGCATGTAATGCTTAAGCTCATAGACTCAACACGTTATTTCTTACTCTGATCATTTATATTAGCTCTATTATGCCTTGTTTCCGCACTTAAGGATTAGGGTTCTTACACAAATGAAAAGGCAACTGGGTCGTCTGAAGAAGAGGAGAATTAGATTCACAGGTGAAAACATTCGACAGTTGCGTTATAGTCGGTGTTAAAAATATGGACATAATAGGAAGATTTGTAAAGGAACCTATTTGATGTTTTTTTGTAAGTTTTTGTTGAATAAATTTTACATGCAGAAAATATTTTGTATGCTTTTGGTTTTTGTTTGTTTGAATAACAAAATGAAACAAATACATGCACCACTTTCTCTCTATATGTGCGTGTGATTACATGCATCGATAGAATCAAGCGGTACATGTTGGACAAATGCACCGCCATTGTCCTCCGGTGCATGTAATATACATGCATCGATAGATATAATCATGTTTCGGTGCATGTGGAGTTACATGCACCGTTAGCACATATTAAGCAAAATCATTAGAAAAGTGTAATGAAATAACAATTAGACAAAGTGCACTTGTGGAATTCAACTTCGTGCAGTGCAACATGAACCAATTCAAAACTGACTCTGTACATATATTCAAGAACAAAATATAGTTGTTCATTTACAAAATTATACATTTATTGCACAAAAAATATCTACAACAAAGTATTATTTGTTGTCTTCTGCATTTTGGAGGATGAGTTTTACCATTTTTGCTCTATAAATTATATTGATGTCTACATTTGAATTCTTGGGCGCTTCTTGTCCTCTCATAATTTTTTTCATGTTCATGCAAACAAACACATCATAGTCTACCGAGCCAGACCTTTGTTGCATTGCTTCTTTGTATGGTTTGATTTCGTATGTGTGTTCGCTTGGACTGTAGCTGATACCTTCTGCATTCGGATTCACCTCGACCATTTCTTCATCTTCTCTTCAACGTAGACTTTCTGTATATTGGAAGAAGTATTGTTCTCAACTAGTTAATTTTATAAAAATTATAGAATTTTAAAAAAATAGGTATATTTAAAGTAAACATTACCAGTATCTTGGCTTTACAAAGTAATAATTTGTCTCCCCCTCAGTTCGTGACCTTATTGAATTGTAATGAGTCCAAACTGATTCTTGAAAATCAAAGACAGGCAGTGTCCAGTGCTATCCCGGTGTTTTTAGGTGGTCTTCTCCGCTAGGTGTGTTTATTGGAAAAAACCAAAAACATTTATGTCATTGCTTCTTGTAGGCATTTATCTATGTTGTTTTCCCCTGAGTCTTTGTAGTAGCTCCCTTGTGTGATCAGAGCTGCATATTGCTGCCAAGTTGTATGAAATAATCGTATGATCTACGAATATCCAAAATCAAAGATAAAAAAATTAATAGTTGAGTTTTATTACCCAACACAATATGTTAAATACATAGGCTATTTTCTTTTTCCCTACTTGGCAATGTGGTTATTTACAACAATCGTCCAACAGTCAATCATCTGTAAGTAATGATAAATCAGTTTCACAGATATGTATAGTGGTTCATGTACGAGACATCCACCTAATGGTATATCGGTGCATGTCACATGCACCGATAGATTCAAGCCGTGCATTTTGGATAAATGGGCCTAATGATCAATCGGTGCATGTGATATCACATGCACCGATAGAATCAACAGGTGAATTGGTTCATGTGCAGTTACATGCACCGTTAGCATATATCAAACAAAATCATTAGAAAAGATACATTCAAGTCATGCATGTTGGATAAATGCACCTAATGGTCTATGGGTGCATGTGATATCACATGCACCGATAGGAAAAAAATGTGAATTGGTGCATGTGTAGTTACATGCACCGTTAGTACATATCAAGCAAAATCTTTAGAAAAGATACATTCAAGTCGTGCATGTTGGATAAACGTACCTAATGGTCTATCGGTGCATGTGATATCACATGCACTGGTAGAAACAACAGGTGAATTGGTGCATGTGGAGTTACATGCACCGTTAGTGCATATCAAGCAAAATCATTAGAAAAGTGTAATGCAATTGACATACATCGTTGGTAAGGGATATATTGTGAAGGATTTAACCAACATCCGCTACGAATATCTTCATGTTGGTGACTTACTCTTTCCAGGTGACTCCCCTACACACAGTCGAAGAGTCAGTGTCGAGAAAGTGTTGTTTAATTAAATTAGACGTACCTTTTTCCATTTGTTTTGTTTTCATTCGTTATGTGGGATTTTTTATCTGCTGTTAAGAGCTTCATATCAAGCATTTTGGTTTTGAACTTGAGCGGACCCTTGTCTTTTTGCCCCTTCCTTTTTTGTTTATCGTCACCGGATAAATCATCATCTCTCAGCTCTGGATCAATGGGATCATCATTTGTACCTTTGTCTTCCAGATTTTGTTTTGATTCCACTTCTGCCTCTTTTTATTTTCTTCCTCTTCCTCGTTTTTCTTGATATTCTTTGCCTTCCTCTTATCAGGGTATGTGTGGCCCATCTCTATATTTTGCTGCCTGTCCAACCATTTCTTGATCCTCTTGACAGGTGAAGATTGTTCTTTATTTTCTTTAAAGATCTGTTCTTTTTCTTCATTGAGGGTGAAGGAGACAGCCTTGACGTTGAGAATCTTATTTTCAGTGCATTATTCTCTGTGTTTACCCTTTCAATGTCGTCATACATCTGTGTTATTATAGTTTCGAGCTCCTCTTTATTTCACTTCATTTCTTCGTATTTGTCATTCATTTCCTTCATTTGCTCGTCTATTAGAAAAATGTTTGTTTTTGTTTCTTCCAGCTGCATTGTTAGTTCCACAGATTCAAAAAATTGCTCTGTTAGGAATATTTCTTGCTCATAAAAGGCATAAACAATGTTCTTCAGTTCTGTTATTGCATTCTCTTTTGTCATGAGCGTCGCCTTCATGTATTGAATCTCTGTTACAAGTATTGCAACTTGAAGAAGTTCTTTGGCTTTAGTGGAATCAAGTTCATTTCTTTTTTCGGACCGATTGTTGACATTTTCTTTGCTTTGGGTTAGTTCTCATCAATAGCACATGTTGTGCTCCATTTCACTATAGTCATCATTGAATATATTTTCTTCCGTACTTTGTTCCTTTAGTTCCATGAGGGCTTCGGTAATGGTGGAGTTTGTTGCTGTCAAATCTTCAACTGTTTTTGGTGTTTCAAGTAAGAATATTTTGTTTGCATGCAAATCTGATAGTTGATATGCCATTGGAGATTCTGGTAGTTGATCTAACGATCATTTGTTTTTCATCAACCTACTTAAATTGTATGCACCAGTCTAGTTTCATTGGATGCACCAGCCTAGTTTCATTGGATGCACCAGCCTAGTTATATTGCATGCACCAGACTAGTTAAACTGTATGCACCAGCGTAGTTTCATTGCATGCACCCGCCTACTTAAGTTGCATTCACCAGCCTAGTTAAATTGTATGCACCAGGCTAGTTAAATTGCATGCACCAGCATAGTTTCATTACATGTACCAGCCTAATTAAATTGTATGCACCATCCTAGTTATATTGCATGCACCATCCTAGTTAAATTGCATACACCATCCTAGTTAATTTGCATGCACCAGGCTAGTTATATTGCATGCACCAGCCTACACTAGCCTAGTTTAATTGGATGCACCAACCTAGTTATATTGCATACACCAGACTAGTTAAATTGCATGCACCAGCATAGTTTCAATGCATGCACAAGAAAATTTACATAATCACGGTCGAGCTCCTTGATGTCAATGTTCTAAATCCTCTTGTAAAAATCCTCAAGATTCCACTTAAGGAACCTTGGGATAAGGTGAAGCTGGACTGGATTTATGAGCTCTGTACTCTCACATAACCAATACTGTAAAGTATATAGAATCGATGTTATTATAAAAACAAGGAAATAATTGTGGTTTAAAGATCGATTATAAATACGTCTTACATTAAGTAATAGAACACATCCGGAGTGTTTTTCAGAGTCTGGCTGCATCAGGCTGTTGAGCGATGTATTCAAGATGTGTTTGGACCAATCATAGCTGCAAATCATGTGCAGGTCCTCAACAAGCGATGTGTACGCCCATGGAATGTTTCATTGATATGAAAAAGGTTGCAAGAATGTATAGAGTCACCAATCGAGCAATGTCATGGCATCAATATAAATGTTGATTTGTGCCTTTATTGTCAATTTTTTGTAGATTGAACTATTGATCATCCGTATATCCTTTTTCATCCTTGCTTATCTGGAAAGCACCTTTGTAAGAATTCCGACATTTGTAATCCTGGAGCTACATATCAATGTCTTGTTTACCATCTCTTATTCCAAAGAGTATACGCAGGTCACTTTTCCTGATTTTCATGGTGTATCCTCCGAATGTGAAAGCTTGAGATTTTCTGTTGAAGCAGCTAATGATGTCTTTTACTAACACGACATGCTTTTTGCAATGCTCTAAGACGATTATGTTTGAAAATATGGAGTTCGGTAAGGGCCATAATGGTGTCCTCCTTAGCACTTTGATGTGAACTTGACTGAGTTCAAGTGCCTTTATCTTTGTCCTGATATGTTGTTTGTTTATTCCATTTCTTTGTGATTTCTTCTGAGTTTGGTGATGATGGAGGTGTAGCTGAGAGCAAAAATTTTAGATAGTTAAAAAATTGAAACTAAGATTTTAATAAGTTGGTGCATGTAATTTATATACACCGGTAGACTCAATTTGTGCATGCATATTACATGCACCAACTTATTAAAATTTTAGTATGCTGCATTTACACCTCATGAACAAATTGATATATATTTTTTAGTTTAAAGAACCCTGAGTCTATTGGTGCATGTAGTTTACATGCACCTATAGACTCAGATGGTGTATGTAAATTACATAAACCAACTTATTATAATCTTAGTGTACTGCATTTACACCGCATGAACAAATTGATATCTACTTTTTATTTTAAAGAAGTCTGAGTCTATCAGTGCATGTAATTTACATGCACCGATAGACTCAGATGGTGCATGTAAATTACATGCACTAACTTATTAAAATCTTAGTTTCAATTTTAACTATCTAAAAATTTGCTCTCAGTTACACCTCCATCATCACCAAACTCAGAAGACACAAAGAAATGGAATAAACAAACAATGTATCGGACCAACCTACAGGCAGTTATAACAGAGATAAAGGCACTTGAACTCAGTCAAGTTCACATCAAAGTGCTAAGGAGGACACCATTATGGCCCTTAGTGAACTCCATATTTTTCAACATAATTGTCCTAGAGCATTGCAAAAAGTGTGACATGTTAAAAGACATCATTGCGCTTCAACAGAAAACATCAAGATTTCACATTCAAAGGATACATCATGATAATCAGGAAAAGTGACTTGCGTATACTCGTTGGAATAAGAGATGGTAAACAAGACATTGATATGCAGCTACAGGATTACCAACATACGGAATTCTTACAAATGTGCTTTCCAGAGAAACAAGGAGAAAAAAAGGACATAAGGATGAGTACGAGTTCAATCTACAAAAAATTGACATTAAAGGCACAAAGCAACATTGATACCGATGTCAATGACGTTGCTCGATTGGTGACTTTATACATTCTTGCAGCCTTTTTCATATCATCGAACAATCCATGGGCGTACGCATCGCTTGTTGAGGACCTAGACACGATTTGTAGCTATGATTGGTCCAAATACATTGCTCAACACCCTGGTGCAACCTGACTCTGAAAAACACTCCAGATGTGTTCTATTACTTCATGTAAGACGTCTTATTAATCAATCTTTGAACCACAATTATTTCCTAATGTTTTTATAATAACATCAATTATATATACTTTGCAATATTGGTTATGTAAGAGGGCAGAGCTCATAAATCCAGTCCAGCCTAACCTTATCCCAATGTTCCTTAAGTGGAATCTTGAGGATTTTTACAAGAGAATTCAAAACATTGACATCAAGGAGCTCAAGAGTGATTATATAAGTTTTCTTGTGCATGCAATGAAACTATGATGGTGCATGCAATTTAACTAGGATGATACATGCAATTTAACTAGTGTGGTGCATCCAATGAAACTAGGCTTGTGCATGAAATGAAAAAGGTTGGTGCATGCAATATAACTAGCCTTGTTCATGCAATTTAAATAGGCTGGTGCATGCAATTTAACTAGGATGATGCATACAAGTTAACTAGGTTGGTGTATGCAATTTAACTAGGTTGGTGCATGCAATGAAACAATGTTGGTGCATGCGATTTAACAATGCTGGTGCATACAATTTAAATAGGCTGGTGAATGCAATTTAGGTAGGCTAGTGCATGCAATGAAACTAGGCTGGTGCATCCAATTTAACTAGTCTGGTGCATGCAATATAACTAGTCTGGTGCATGCAATATAACTAGGTTGGTGCAAGCAATGAAACTAGGATGGCGCATGCAACTTAACTAAGCTGATGCATGTAATTTAAGTAGGATGATGAAAAGCAAATGATTCGAAACAATTTTATTGCAGATAGTAAAAAACATCTGCAAGTTTCAGTTGAAGAAAATGAAATGATGAACAAAGCCATTGCTAGTGCACAAGAATCTCTAATAGCATATCAACTACCAGAATCTCCATTGGCATATCAACTATCAGATTTGCATGCAAACAAAAATATTCTTACTTACCACCAAAAACAGGTGAAGATTTGACAGCAGCGGACTCCACCATTTCTGGAGTCCTCATGGAACTGAAGGAACAAAGTACGGAAGAAAATATATTCAATGATGACTACATATGTGGATGTGGCTATTGACTAGGCTTGTGAATGCAATTTAAGTATGATGGGGCATGCAATGAAATTAGGCTTGTGCATCCAATTTAACTTGTCTGGTGCATGCAATATAACTAGGATGGTGTATCCAATAAAACTAGGCTGGTGCATGCAATGAAACTAGGATGGCGCATGCAATTTAACTAGGTTGGTGCATGCAATTTAACTAGGAAAATGACTCGTAACAATTCCGTAGCAGATAGTAAAACAACATCTGCAAGTTTCAGTTGAAGAAGATGAAATGATGAACAAAGACATTGCTAATGCACAAGAATCTCCAATGGCATATCAACTACCAGATTTGCATGCAAACAAAATATTCTTACTTGAACCACCAAAAACAGTTGAAGATTTGACAGCAAGGAACTCCACCATTGTCGGAGTCCTCATGGAACTGAAGGAACAAAGTACGGAGGAAAATATATTCAATGATGACTACTATGAAATAAAACACAACATGGTGGATGTGTCTATTGATGAGGAACTAACTCAAAGCGAAGAAAATGTCGCCAATCGGTCTGAAGAAAGGAATGAACTTGATTCCACTCAAGCCGAAGAACTTCTTCAAGCTACTTGTAACAAAGATTCAAGAAATGAAGGTGATGTTCATGACAAAGGAGAATGAAATAACAGAACTAAAGAACATTGTTGAAAGACTCCGCTGCATTTGAATACATCTATCCATATTGCATGCCACATGAGTAAGCATTTGTCCATTTCTCCAAAGGTAGACCCCGTAAAAACCCTTCTACAATTGAACCACCTCCTTGTTTCAAAATAGCAAGCTTCTCTGTGAAAATAGCAACCGTCGACCAATATGCACACTCATCCAACACGTAACACATCCTTTCCCAGAACTGATTCAAAAAATGTTTGCCAGCATATCTGTCCCGAAGGTTGAATTTCAATTGTTAAAGGAAAAAAAAAGTGTTTTGGAGAAGGTCCAAACACAACAAGTAAAGCCTCCATCAAACCAACACTCCGGTCAGATATATAAACAATATCTCCACCATTATCTAGAATCTTGCTCAAGCAAGATAGAAACCAACACCAATTATCAAAGTTCTCAGAGTCCACAACAACAAAAGCCAAGTGGAACAACCCTACAATAGAATAATCAAAAAATATAAAGCAATAAATACAATTTATGTTATATGATGCACTTATATAACATATTAGAGACAACGATGTATATTACATGCACCGCATCTCAGTTACGTGCATAGATAGACCCTAGAGGTGCATGTATATTGCGTACACCCTTGCTTGTCAAGAAATTTATATCACGTGTGATTGTGTCTAGTGGTGTATGTATTTCACATGCACCTCTAGACACAATCGGTGAACTACCATCACCATCACCTTCACCTACAAACCTCAAGAATGAAGCATTACAATCAACAACAAGCACTATCAACAAACAAAGATTGATCATCTTACACAACAAAAAACATATTTCTCATATCAATCCCATTACTTAAACAACAATTAGGGTGCTCATCGATTGAGTACTTGAAATAAGATTCATCCCCGTTGAATTCGCACCGCTTAGCAGATGCACAACATTAAATCACTGAAACCCAAACTGGTTCCCTCTCCAAATTCAACAGAATCATGATTCCGCTAACCATTAGAGTTACAACGATAAAATCTCAGGAAAATTTTATTAGACTACAATTAATTGACTACATAAAAGATCGATCAATCTAAAATTTGTAAATCAAAATCAGCTCAATGAATTAGATGAAAGACTTTCGGAAAAAAGGATCATCGTTATGGAAGGGAGAAAAAAATCATGTTTAGATGCTGATATATTGTTAATTGTTACGAGGGGTAAAATAGTCATGAAAATAGACCAATTAGATTAGGGTTTGATAAAATGGACTTATTTGAAATAAGTTTCTAAAAGATGTATTTAGTTGAAAGAATATTTTTTTTGGGAGATTTAATTGAAAGTTTTTTTTTGGAGATTTAGTTGAAAGATATTTTGGAAAGTGGTGCCTTTATGTAATTTCCTATTAAAAAATACGGATTTTATCTTAATTTATTATATTTTAATGAAAGTTATAGTGTAATTTTTATAAAGATTATTTATAAGTATCCTGAGCATACGGTGTGCGTATAAATTAGATTTTCTTGTATAATTTTTTTAGTGGTTAGTAGTTTTGTATTAAAGTGTTAACAGATTATATTGAAATTAATAAAACTTTAGCAATGATTTTTTTATAGTTAATTAGAATAATTATCTGTGAATAGTATTTTGTCCTATTTTTTAAAGACGAGTTTTTGGGAGAGATTCCAGATGGAATATGCCTTCTTAATTCTCTCCGGGCATTGGAATTGGCAGGTAACAACTTAACAATTAGAACTATAAAATGGGTTGGGCCCATCGAATTATTCCTACCCAAATCAAATAGGTGGGTTGAGCCAATATTTTCTATGAGGGCCTAAACGTGTCACCCATTTGGGTTGGCGGGTTGACCCATGGGTCGGATCAATTAGTTAAAATTTGAATTAATATGATTATTAATAACTTGTTTAATTTAATTCATTAAAATATAAAAAAATATTTTTTTTTATTTTTGAGCGGGTTGGCCCTCCTAACTTGCAAGCAACATCGGGTTGTGTTGAGTTGGGGGTTTTCCAACTCATTTGTAGGCAGGCCAAACCTATTTGGGTTACGGATTGGACGAACTAACCGTTTTGAAACCATATTCACAACCATAACCCATATAATCAAACCAAATTTGTCAAAATTAATTGCATTAACTTGTCTAAAAACTCATTAAGCGGAGGCCGAGCGAACGCGGGCCAAGGCACATGAACAAAATTTTGTTCGGTGGGTTCGGCCCTGCTTGCACATATCCACCTTAAGTTCAATGCAGGACAGGAACAAAATTTTGAATAGATTAAGCGATGCTCGAGTGAACACAGACCCCTCTACCACAAATTATGACGTAGGTTCGACCACTTGGTGTGATCTTAGGCTGATGCCCCTCCCAAGTGCAATAGAGGTCGTCGACCTAGGCGATGGTCCTTCTTGATTGCCCATTGACCCCATCCAGGTAAGTACGCAATCAGTTGCAAACCATTGGTTTAGATAGAAGTTTGTTCTTCCATAACTATGTTTCTTTTACCTATGTGGGATTCTAAAACATTGTCCTTTTGTTCAACACAAGGGAACATTAAGGCGCATTTAATCCAAATTTGTTACCATCATCATATTATTTTATTATTAAATGGCATCCTAAAATTAGGGACATAAATAACTTTAAAACACTTGGTGAATTCTGCTTCAGATGATAGGAAGAGCCGACATCGAATGACCAAAAGCACGACGCTATGAACGCTTCGATGTCACAAGCCAGTTATCTCTAGGGTAATTTTTTTGACACCTCTAGCTTCAAATTCCGAAGGTCTAAAGGATCGTTAGGCGAGTTGGTTGAATTGGAGAAACGTAACCAGAGTTCTATGCGATCGTAAAATCCTTGTAAGATTGAAGTAGAAGTTTTATAGAACTTCCATCAGACATATAATGATGTATGAGACAGAATGATAGGCATCCAAGATGAATCAAGTCCAAAAGATGAATGTGGCAGTGATATGCTTGCTACGTTAGATGTATGGTAAGACCAGAAGAGATAAAATAAGGAATGAAGACATTCGAGCTGAAGTATGTGTGACTTATATAGAAGATAAGATGCAAGAAAGTCGCTTACGCTGGTTTGGTCACGTGTGATGTAGGCCGAATAATGCACATGTTCGTCGAGTATGGTGTATGGATTTCGGCCATTGCACGAATGCAGTGGGACGACCGAAGAAAACATGACTTGAAGCTATATACAATGATTTGGAGTGCAAATGGATCAACGAGGATATTCTGATTGAAAGAATCTCTTGGAGAAGACTGACACAAATTAGCAACCCGACTTGATTCTGTATATGATTCATATAGCATACCAGTAATCCATAGATATTAAAGGCTTAGTTATTATTGTATAATAACTTTAAAACAAGATTAGGGACATATGCCCAAAAGAATTTAGTATTATTAGATAAATTGGATATTTTTCTTCAAGAACATAAGAAAATTATAATCATATTGTGTACAATTTTAGTAATCAAATTTGTGTTTTCTATTTTTTAATTTTTCACTTCAGGTTTTAGTTTAAATCATAAAATAAGTATGGTTTGGTTTCAATTAATCCGAACCGAATTGAAGTTGTCAACTTTTTTCCGATTTTCGGATTTCGATAATTGCAAGTTCAACACCATCTCTTGGTTTTTAGTTACATTATTTGAATCTAAATTTAAGAGAGAATGATATTTACACTCCAAACAAATATAAGTGAGACTCCATTTTACTTCACTTATTTCTTGACAAATTAACCCTCGGAATAAATATATTAAACTAACAAAAAATTGCTCTTAATCTTATTTTGTAACATGTGTGTGTGTGTGTGTGTATATATAATTTTTACAAATAATAAATATATTTCAAGCTTGGGGCAAAAATAGCCTACTCATTTTATTTTATTTTTTTGAGAATGAAATTATTTATGCCATTAACCCAATCTATACTCCTATAAAAGTGTGGATCAAAGTGCAAAGTTTTTCATTGTGATTTAACAACTTTGCCCTTTTTTTCATATACTTTCTTACACAAATAAAAATTTCATAGGGATACAATTGTAAACTCATAATATTAACAAGGGACATAAAAAGAAAATGAATTTCATAGGGATACAATTGTAAACTCATAATATTAACAAGGGACATAAAAAGAAAATGAATAGTAGAGTTATTAACATTCATTTAGCTACTAATTAATAATGTATTAAAATCTATAATATAAATTATCACCTCTTCATTTTCCACACTTTGAATTTACAAGATTATTTTCTTAATTACCTCTTCATTTTCCACACTTTGAATTTACAAGATTATGAAATGATATAATTTTAGTTCAAATTGAGTGTGGATCAAAGGGCAAAGTTTTTCATTGTGATTTAACAACTTTGCCCTTTTTCATATACTTTCTTACACAAATAAAAATTTCATAGGGATACAATTGTAAACTCATAATATTAACAAGGGACATAAAAAGAAAATGAATAGTAGAGTTATTAACATTCATTTAGCTACTAATTAATAATGTATTAAAATCTATAATATAAATTATCACCTCTTCATTTTCCACACTTTGAATTTACAAGATTATTTTCTTAATTACCTCTTCATTTTCCACACTTTGAATTTACAAGATTATGAAATGATATAATTTTAGTTCAAATTGTTTTCTCCCGAAGCTACAAGGGAATATTTCATTTTAGATACGAAATTTTGAATTTTTAAATAGTTATGTATCACTTTGATATTTATTTAATTACACATCCTCATTAACATCTCATTAATATCTCACACCTCTTCATTTTCCATATTAAATCACATTTATGAATTTAAGATAGTTACCGTATTAAAACAAACTAAAAAAGTTCAAAACATATGATCGTTAGTGATTATGAAAAAAAGAGTTAAATAATATGATCACAAAGAAAATATAGGCTATCGGGAAAAAACTAATAATTTCAATTATTAATCATTAATCATCATTGATTGCTCATTCTTATACACATAAAAATAGGCAAATTAATATGATTTAAAAATCAATATTATTTCAATTTAAGATTTTAATTGTATATAACCTTACTGATATTCACGTGCGTCGCACGTGATTTATACTAGTATCTTTAAGTACAACATTATCCAAAAAACAAAGGATATGTGTCCACAAAATTAACCAAAGCTCCAACAGAGCCACAAGCAAAGCCAGATTATGAGTAATTTGGCTTGCTGTCCGACGACAATGTTGCACTTGAAAATCGGCTTCGTATGTGCAAAAGTGGTGGATAAAGGACATGATAGATTGAGAAAAATATCATGGACGGCATTCACAACGTCGATTTCAATAAGCCCCTTTGTCCATTGGTGCAATCTGGCCAGGAGTAGACCTTCCCTAACCGCAATTAATTCTGCTGTGTGAGGGGCGAAACAACCATCAACTCTTTTGGCGAAAGTTAACAACACAAAACCATATTCATCCCGAATTACCACTCCTATTGCGCAAAAATCTGCAGATGGTGGAATAGATGCATCCACATTAATCTTAATAGACCCAACAGGAGGAGCAACCCATGAATGTCGCCTAGCCAATCCCTGAGTTGTATGTGGAATAGATTTTGGTTGACTGTACAAGAAAGACACCCACATAGATGTCGCCCGTGAAACAATGTTTGAAGCAGACTCCAACCTCCCATGAAATACCATCTGATTGCGAGCCATCCATAAGCTCCAACAAATCATTGTCATAATGTCCAAGTTATGTGGCTGTCCAAACTGCATTACACAATGTCATAAGTCCATCAAAGTTGTACCAGAGAACAGAGATAATAGCTTCCATATTGATGACAATTTCCAGACTTTAGAAGGCCATTTACAATTCCACAAAGTATGAAATACATTTTATGGAAATAGATTACACATTAGACAACATCTATCCACTAGCACTCCCCGTCGAAATAACTGAACTCAAGTTGGAATAACATTGTTAATGGCTCAAAAATTGTGCATCTTAATTTTGTTTAGGATATGAAGTTGCCACAGCTTAGAGTAGATTTTGACAGAGTCCTTACACCTTCCCGAACTGCATTCCACTTGTCTGCTACGTGCTAAAGAGTATCCCGATTTAACCGAATATTGCCCTTAACGTGAAATTCCAGATTAGAATGTCCTGGCCATTCGCAAATTGAACTGGAATTCTGCGTAATTCGGAGTGATCAATAGGCATTAGGCCATAAACATTGATTAATTAGAGTCCAATTCCACATTCCTTCCTTAGTGCGTAGATCCTTTAATGTCAAATTGATGAAGGATGAATGAGGGAATGTGATTGGCCTAAATGAATGAGGACGAAGTAACCATGGATCCAAGAAAACCCGAACATTATGTCCACTTCCAACCCGCTAACGAATCCCCTTCATAAAAAGAGTTATACCCCCAAATGATACTCCTCGAGACAAAAGAGGAATTAGTGTTGCATGCAGCCTGTAAGAATGATATGTTTGGAAAATATTTAGCCTTGAGCACCCTTGCAAGAAGATTTGTGTGGTTTAGATATTATTATCCAACTTTGTTTAGCCAAAAAGGCCTGATTGAACGAGAGAATATCTCTGAAACTCATTCCACCCAACACCTTAGGTTTACATAATTTATGCCGAGGTGTCCAGTGGATAAGTTTTCGATCAGATTGCTTTCCCCACCAAAATTAAATGATCATACTTTGGATTGATTGTGTAATACTCAGAGGTACTTTAAAAATAGACATGGTATAAGCTGGAAGAGCCTGGGCAACTGCTTTAATAAGAACCACGCGTCTCCCAATCGAAAACAAATTGTGTTTCCAGTCTTGTAATTTGCTCCACACTCGATGCTTTAGCCCGTCAAACACACATCTTTTATTTCGGCCAACAAAAGCTGGAAGACCTAAATAGATCTCATGGGATTCATTATCGTGCATTCCAAGGATGTTGAAGACTTGTAGTTTCTGTGGTGGCAAAATATGTGGCTAAAGGTGATCGAAGATTTCTGTAAGCTAATAGACTGACCTGATGCACTGACATATCTATCAAGGATATTACAAATAGATACACAAGTGAAAGCATCAGTCCTACCCACTATCAAGCTATCATCAGCAAACAACAAATGAGTTATCGTCGGGGCGGAGCATGCACACTTGAGACCCTTTAGCTATCCATCAGAAACAAGCTGCTTAAATAAAGCTGATAACCCCTCAGACACAAAAGAAAAAAAAAAGGGACAATGGGCAACCTTGTCGAAGGCCTGACTAGGTTGAAACAACGCTGACATATGACCATCAACAAGACATGAAATCTGTGCAGATGAAAGATAATTCATAATCCATTCAATCCAACACGGTGAAAATCACAGTTTCAGCATGACAACTCGCAAAAATCCCCATTCAACTATATCATAGGCTTTACTAATATCCAGTTTCATTGTCAGTAATCCATGTCTACCATGAGTACGCCTCTTTATTGTATGTAAACATTCAAAAGCAAGAATAATATTATTAGTTATCAGTCTACCAGGCACAAAAGCGCTTTGCTCCTGGGAGATAGTATCATACACAAAATCCTTAAGGCGGTTGGCTAACGTTTTAGCAATAATTTTAGCAACAACATTACATAGAGTAATTGGTCGAATTTGATTAGTGTACTGAGGGTGGGTTACATTTGGAATAAGGATGAGAAGTGATTGATTCAGATCTCAAAAAGGAAGTCCATTGTTTAAGATATCCCGGCACACTTGAGTAACAGAAGGTCCCACCAAAGCCCACTGTTCTTCAAAAAACCCAGAACGAAACCCATCTGGGCCTGGGGATTTCCATGGTTTCATCGCAAAACATAATATCATCCACAATGAACGGCATATCCATCTTGGCATGCATCTCATCAGTAACCTTATTGCCCATCCCTTGAAGCAAGGATCCCATTCAGTTGCAGCTGGAGAAGATGTGTGAATAAAGTTGAGAGATAATCCTCAATAATAATCATCACATCTCTTTCATATGTCTTCCAGGAATCCTCAGTATTAAATAAGCCTGAACAATTTTTCTTTCGTCTTCGAGAGGCTCGATGATGGAAATATTTAGTGTTACGATCCCCTGCTGCCAACCAATTCACCTAGCTCGTTGTTGCCAATAATGTTCCTGAAGGCCCAATAATCTATCAAGCTCTTTCTTCGTATACTGAATAAGAGGAGTAGACAATTCAGATGGGTCTTGGTTAAGGTGTGAAAGTTTTGTCTGAATAATTTTAATACGATGGAAAGATTACCAGATGTATTTTTTTCCCCACACTGCTAGGCTCACCCCACGGCGGTGACAGTGGAAATTAGTCTTTCATTTATGCTATTAAATGAATGTAAATTAGGTTGTTAATATTTTTATCATACATAGGTTTTACTTTCCTTACATAAGATGTAATTGTATTCCTATATAATGCATTGATGAATGAAGGGAAAATCATTCAGAAATAAAGTCAATTTGTCTTACATAGTATTAGAGACAATCCCAATGAGTCTTTTCTTTCTGAAATTTTCATCGCGCATCGTTACATTTCATTGCGCATCACTGTTCATCGCGCATCGTTTTTCATCGTGTGATTTTTTTTCTCTCGATCGATTGCTTTTATCGTAACATCCCAGAAATAATTTTGGGTCTTGTTCAATTAGTTATTATCGTGACATCCCATAAATTAATATTTGGTTTTGATCGATCTGCTTTATAGCATCAGTGTTAGACTTTGTTTCTCAACAATTGATAATATTGTGCGACGTTAATACTTAAATATTGTTTCATACTATCAGTAATTTTGAATCTTTTGGTATCAAATTCACGGGTAAATATTATTCGGCTTGGGATTCCAATTTCGTCTCTTCGTGACGGGAAAGGAATTATGGGGAGATGTTGATGGGAGTACTTCCATCCCTCTTGATACAGCATCCCTAACCAAATGAAAGATTACAGATGCTTGCATCATGTCATGGATGTTAGCATCTGTCGATCCACTCATCGTACTAAATCTACGACTGTATAAAACCGTCAAAGCCATGTGGGACTATTTACAACAAGTCTATTGCCAAAACAACGTGGCTAGACGATTTCAACTCGAGTACGGGATTGCTAATTATACTCAGGGTAATCTCTATTTCCATGAATATTTCACGGGCTTTCAAATTCTGTGGACACAAGTCGCTGATATCATTTATACTAAGGTTCCTACTTGCTCCCTTGCTGATGTTCACGTTGTTAATGAACAAAGCAAGCGAGATAAGTTCTTGATGAAATTGCTCCCTGAATTCGAGATAGCTCGATCTACGTTAATGAACCGTGACCCATCTCCCTCATTAGATGTTTGTCTAGGTGAATTACTACTGGAAGAGCAGCGCCTTGCAACACAAAGGAATTTTCAACAACATTCAGGATTTTCTAATGATGTGTCATATATCTCTCATGTCAAAGGGAAAGAAAAGAACATACGTCAAGTCCAATGTTACACTTGCAAGGAATTTGGGCATATTGCAAAGCATTGCACCACTAAAAATGAAATTATTGCAAGAAACCCGACCACCTTCTTCCCGACTGTCCCACTCGTCCACCAATCCAGGCAATTGCTGATGTGAATTTTACTTTTCTTGATGTTTTTGTATCTCCTGCACTCAGTACTAGTCTTATTTGTGTTGGAAAATTGGTTAATGACAATTATAATGTTTCTTTTTCTTGTTCTGATTGTCTTGTGCAGGATCAGGTGTCAGGGAAGATTCTCGCGAAAGGGCCTAAAGTGGACTTTTGTTTTTTTCTACATTTTTCAATTCCCCCGGTTGTTTCTTTCGCTTGTAATACATTTCATCATGACAATGCCTTGTGGCGCAAACGTTTGGGTCATCCTAATTCGCTTATTTTTTTCTCATATAATAAAAGACGATTTCTTGGGTAAATCATTTTCATTTCTTATTTTCCCGAATGTAATAACATGTAAGTTAGGTAAGAGTAAGTCTCTTCCTTTTCCTGATCTGGTACACGTGCTCAAAATTGCTTTGATCTAATACATAGCGATGTGTGGGATATTGCGCCTCGATTATTTCGCATGCCAAAAACAAATACTTTGTTACCTTCATTGATGATTATAACAAATATACCTGGATCTATTTTTTACGGGCTAAATCGTAGGTATTTTTTATGTTCCAACAGTTTGTAGCTTTAGTGGACACACAATTCTCTAAACATATCAAAATCTTACGTTCTGATTCCGGCGGTGAATATATTATGTCTACTGCATTTCAATCATTTCTCAATCAAAAGGGGATAATTTCACAACATTCATGTCCATATACACCACAATAAAATGAAGTAGCCGAACGTAAAAATAGTCATCTGCTTGACGTCACTCGTACATTATTACTTGAGTCGGTTGTACCTTCAATTTTGGGTCGAAGCCCTATCTACCGGGGCTTTTCTTATCAATCTTCTACCATATCGTACAATAAACTTAACCTATCCTTCTTCCCGTCTCTATAATCGCATGCCTAGTTATCTAAATTTACATACTTTTGTTTGCGTCTATTTTGTATACTTGCCAGGTCATGAAAGACACAAGTTGTCGGCTGAAGATACTAAATGTGTCTTCATGGTTATAGTAACTCTCACAAAGGTTATATTTGTTATGATGTCTCTTCTCACAAATTTCGTATTTCACGACATGTTGTTCTTTGAAAATCGAGATTACTTTCTGGCTCTGTCAGTGACTCCATCAACATATATGCTCCTTTCATTTGATTCATTGTCTTCTACTTCTCAACGCTTCAAATCTGGATTGGTGTATGAAAGAAGGCATCCTGCTACGTCACTTCGTGAGCCCGTCCCCCCCACCCGCCACCTGATCTTATTCAACAACTGGACTCTGATCCTGAAACATTGCTTCGTCGTTCGACTAGGCCGTCTCGTGAACCCGATATGTATGGATTCTCTCCAACCTCATTCCATACTACCTTATCCTCTAATTCAATTCACATCTCTTACTCCGAAGCTGTCAAGCTTCCCTACCGGAAAAAAAAAAAAAAAAAAAAAAGCATTGGCAGACGAATTACACTTCAAGAAAATGATACATGGGGTGTGGTATGTTGTCCGCCCAATTTTAAAGCAATTGGTTGCAATGGGTATTTTCTGTCAAGCTTCGTTCAGATGGGACTTTGGATCGCTATAAATCCAGATTAGTTGCTAATATGGAATCAATTACGAAGATACATTTGCACATATTGCCAAAACGACCACTGTCCGCATAATTCTTTCAATTGCCGCTTCTCTGGGTTGGCCACTGCATCAAATTGATGTTAAAAATGCATTTCTCTATGGTTAAAAATGCATTTCCACTGCTAGGCTCACCCCACAGCGTGTGAGGGACAGTCTTCAATTGAGCACTTGATTGAGGCATAGTTAACACATGAATTCATCCAAGAAGTTCCTACTATATCTGCAAAATCAGGGGATAATCTCAAGTGGGGTTCAAATATAAAAAGTCTTTTATTACCATGATGTGTGTTTGCCACTCTCCGTGATTCAAGAATCTCAATTTTCAGGAGGCGATGATCCGAGCCGTAATAATCAAGATGTGTTATATCAGCTTGCATAAAAAGTTGTTGCCACTCAACATGCTGCCTATTTGCAGCGAGCAAACGTATTCTTTAGTAAAAGGCGAAAGAATAGTTCACTTTGTGCTCACTACGCAGCTGCGTGAATTATTTAGCACATCAAATCTTCGTTTTATATTGGTTGGGGCTTCTTTTGATGTGTATTTTGTCGATGTGGGAACAAGTGAGGAGGACAAAAAAATTCTAGTGCCGTGTGCCAACCTTCTTCACCACTTAAGCATTGGTTTTCAGCTTCTAGGCTTCAGTATTTTCGATTCTCCTCTCCCAAATCCTTTTTGCACATAACCACCCAGCTTATAAACTTGGCTCTAAAGTTCAAGTTTCGAAAAGATGGATCCGCCGAGCTTAGGTAATTTCTAGCCAGCGACACCCAGCGTGAAGGCTAACAAGCTTACAAGATTCTTCTGTGTATACTTACAAATAACCGAGCAGTACAAAAACGCGCGATGTGCATTCAAATGGTTGCGGAGGGGCTGGCTCGTCATCAACAGCCATTGCAGGGGCTGAACCCTGTTGTCCAGGGGACGATGAGCCTGCATTTGATGCTACTGATGAGGGTGCATCGGTGAGAGATTACAATTCAAGTTCGTGTGGGGGCAGATCTTTCAACAGCACGAATCCTGAGGGAGCAGACTTCACTGGAATGTATCTGCTTTCTTCGAGGAATTGATAAATTTTTGGGTAAATTGCACGATTCACAGTCATATGATGGAAATATACAAAACTCTTAATGTGTTTAAAAAACAGCCTTTTATCCTAGATAATGCACGAATCTCATGTGTAAAACAAAACGCATAAAAAACATATCTTTTTTTATAACCCGGCACAAAACTCACCGCCCTTAAAAAAAGGCAAAATAATCATCTATTTTCAAACTCACCTGTGTTAAAAAATCATCTATTTTCTTAAACCATACACGTAAAACCCCCTCTCTTATCTAATATGCCCTTCAGATTTTCTCCATGTACATTATTTTCTTCCTTTCTGTAATGATTTTTTCTATTTAAAATGAACAATATTTAGAATTTTAAAGTGAATAATTTTTAAACTATAATTTTAAAATTGATTTATGAAAAAATTTTGAATTCTTTTTTTAATGTTTGCATATTTATTGACCAATTCAAATTATTTTTCTTCAAGTTTTGAATATATTAAATAAGCAATAATTGCACATATAAAAAATATTTTTATATGTATGTTTCCAAAAACCATAAAATATTTTTTCACAATAATAAATCTATATATAAACATAAATATATGAACATTTATGAACGATTTTAATAAACCTGCATATAGTTTTAAAATATATTAGTTTGTAAGCACATGGGAGATTCATGTCGGGTTTAAGAAATATATGATTTTTGCCTCTTTTTTTAACACAATGAAGTTTGTGCATTTTTCCTAAAAACACATCGGGATTTCATGCATTTTATCCTAAATTTCTCCTGGTCGGGAACAACTCTGGCAGGGTGGTTCAAGATTTCATAGCATCCCCATCCGTATCGACAGCTTTCCCCTTTCCAGATTGTCACATTCCTTCCACCAGCATCTAGGATCCCAGAAGCCAGAATTACACCCATCTTGCTCATTGTGTCTTCATGCTTATCATCGATAAAAAAAATTTCCAATTGCCGCCTGAAATGTACCAACACTGGCTTCACTTGTCTGAACCATAACCATCGCCATTTCAATTAGAGCACCTTGACAGTCGACGACATTTGACACCAAATTCTCCAGCAATGATATGACCTTGCTAAGACCAGTGCCAGCACATGAGATTCCGACCGCCAATGCGCCACCATACCCAACATGAGGGTTGTAGGACTCTGACAACAAGGAAGCTAACCAATGCAACATATATCTAAAGTTTTAGTCTTATATATCCACTTTATTAATAATTTTACACAATAAACGAAATATAAGTAAAGAATGGGATGTAAATAATATCGGTCTTTCATTATATATTACAAAACAATGTTATAATAATTAAATAAGAACGATATTTTTCTCTAAACAAGACGCTTGAATTCCTCCCTTCCTGCACGCAAGAAGAATACACAAGACCAGTTCTTATTTCTATGTACAATGCAGAAGGATCTGCTTTAACTGTAAATAATTTCAGGGGATACGTCGATCAGCAAGAAACAGCGAACTTCAAAAGAATCCCGAACCTTAATGGCAAGGTTCGACAAGAAGCAAACGAGACTAGCCATGTGGAATACTCGAATGCATCTGATGATTAGAATGTTTTCTGATCTTGCATTTTCTGCTGGCGATGCTCGGCAGGGAAGAAAGACAACACTTTCAACCTATAGTACAGAGCATTAAGGATTGAAACCTCTTTTAGGAACCAAATACTGCTTAATATTTGAAATAAGCAAAACATTCAGGGACGAATCCATGGTGGCAGCAAGAAAAGGAAAAAGAGCCACTCCATTACACGTCTCATATTGGTTCTACAGGAAATTGCACAGCGGCATATAAGATTGAGAGGCTTTTCTACCAACTGGGGTTTTTAGTTTATTTCCTAAAATTAATTCTCATAATTTAGGAATCACAACAGCAGTAGGCACGGCCTCCGAAAGGCCTATTAATAAGATCAATATTCACAATTTCTGAGTTCACATCATACGCTGAATTAAGATGCATACACTAAATAATGGTAGGTGAACGAAAACCGGGGGTTGACCATAGAAGTCAATTTCTAAAGGAGTGGAAAATGTTAAAAGTCTCATAACGGCTCCATAAGAAATTGTAGGTTGAGCTTCTATGACTGGGATAATCTTTTATCTATTTCCTTTGAACTCTCCTCTTGGACTTACGGCCTAGCATGCTCGCTACTCACTTTGAAAAGATCGTGTCCGTATATTTTAAGCAAGTTCACAAGATACCAGGACAAAGGCTACCAGGGAAGCAAGTAAGAACAATCGTCTCCCATCAACAAATAAAATCTCCAACTTTGATCCTGAGTTTTAATTAATGATACTTTTATCCATCTCCACCGAAAAAAGTTACACCAATCAGTCCCCTTGTATAAACTCCCCTGTTGCAAGAAGGTTGTTTACAATATGAATTACCAATCGATGCCAATGCAAATTTGTCATTTTGAGTCTCCAAGGAATGTGTAAGATTACTTGCACTTTAAGTCCACGAGATGCAATTTCGTTGCAAACTCATAAACTGAATAAAAAGTGGGTTTTAGATGTGAGAAACAGATAGAGTGAAGTGGATAACTTACGACAAATAATCAGCTGAAACAAATATCGGAACCCTTCCCAGTCCTGCACCTTTCCATTTCTTTCTTTGAGAAGCAATGACTTTGTCTGCTTCCGAACCTGTGGCAGTCAAAACGAACTGGACAAAAAGTACATAATTACCACCACCGCAAATGAATAAAGCCCATCATAATACAAAGTAATATAGCATCATGCTATCAATATACCACAACTGCTGGCATTTAAAACAGACTTTTTCTTAATATTCAATCTAAGATAAATTTCTCACAGTGAATTGATTCATTGAAGTTCATTGCTCAGCTCATCCTCATTATGTACCTCAAAGAATGGATAGTGAAACCACGGCAGCTCTAACATCTACACTAAAGCAATACCACAGTAGATTGGAGGTCAACATTATATAGCCGGCTAGAATGTTATTTGATTATTATTCGAAATTATCGAACTTGAATTGAGCTCGAACATATTTGAATATATTTTAATTCGAATTTGAACCATAACTATTTGGATTGATAGCTCCGCGGGCGTTTCCTATTAATTTCATATATTCAAATTAAATGAGCTCACAAGGTTGAGTCATTATTTGGAAAGTTCGATAACTAAATTCAAAGCACACAGATCGAATTTTAAGTTGAGCCAAACACGAGTCATAAAAATAGTTCATCTTTTCAATTTCGAACCATCTAATAACATTTGAGCTTGGACTCAATGATTAAAAAAAATGTGGCGTTTAAAATTGTTTGCACCTTCTACATTAGGCTGGTTGACCAACAAAATCTCAAACTGATCTGGAACTGCAGACAAAGTTGAGTCAAATTCATTGAGAATTAACAAACTTCCTCTCATTTCTTCTCAATTCACCAGTCTATGAACTTGGCCAGCATAAAAGACAATTCTCACAAAATAAATACAAGTCGCTGAGTTAGTGACTTAGAATTGAATCTGAAACATGGTGCGAAGAATATCTGTCATATTTTCTATATCAGTGACGTCAATTCTTCTCAAGCAATCAGAAAAGTTCAATTCCTAAACAAATATAGAGAGAAATAGCTTACCAAACCAACTGCATAAACGTTTCCTCAAAACAGGAGGGTACATAGACAAGGCATAAATAACATATGTAAAACACAAACAGAGAGGAATCGGAACTTACTAATGGATAGAGTATCGCCATAACCCCATAGCTCACAAGGGGAGAGTAAAAGAATACTGCCAGGACACATGGGCTTCCTGAATATGACAGTCCCAATGTTCTATCAATCAACTTCCAATATATCTACGAAGTAGTTTATAATTCTAGTCGCCTATTATTGCTTATGGTTAATGTATATCAAATAATACATAGAAAGTTGATCAAATTGGACAAACAAGTCAAAAAAGGTCCAGCAGAACCACATAAAATTAAAAACTAAAGGCGTGTCTTGAAAAAAGATTATTTACCAAAACCGGTGAAAAATGGCCAGTTGGATTCAAAGAAATCCAGCCGTTTGTCCAAACTCAATCCAGAATAATTCCATTTGTACCTAAAGAACAGGAGTAATGCTGGTTAACAAATTTTCAGCCTTCAGAGAATTCAATAATATAAAAAAAAAAATAGCATGGAACATGACCACTCACTCAAAACAATAATAAGCATACATCCAAGAAAGGAGCAGAAAATTAAGGGCCTTTCCAATATAGGGAACGAATCCAGTAACATACACCTTCAAATGACAAGATTATAATTATATATTCCACTAAAAGTTCGAATCAGCAGAAGATGATATGAAAATGGAATTTTACTTGCAGGAAGAAGAAACTCAACAGGAGTACCGAATAGATCTGTTCGGCTATCCCAATCATCACGCTGAGGACAAAATATGCATCAGTTGAAGAATGGACAAATATATTAGATCTGAAGACATTATAGAATTTTTATTCACAAGTATAATTTTTCACGGGATAAAACAATAACTTGACTTCGAAACATACCCCTCAATGTCATTTGGTTTACCACTGTTAGTTTTGGTCAAGGAATCAGGTGTTTCCTTCTGGCCAGCTGACCTAGAACCAGAAGTTTCGTACTTCTCAATGGCGAAAAATCCATACTTTGCAATGTCATTATACCTGGATTACAACATGATAGAAGAACCAATGAACAAACTACCAAGCACTGTTTAGAAATATGAATTAAATGCCATTTAATTAAAGAAAAAAAGCGTCTAGACAAACATATGGTGGTTTTTAGCATCTTGGTATCCTGCCTCAATGTCATGGAGATATAATCACTGAAAGCTCTTTGTAATAATTAAAAGCAAAGAAAGCACAAAATTTGTGTAAGATCTCAGTAATCTATTTCAGGTTGCATCTTAAAATCCTCAAAAATATATTAGTATGATCATAAATAATTCTAATAAAAAGGTTTTTCCAAACCATATGAACAGGCTTATACTCTCATCAAGATAATATTCGCAGTTTCCAAAGACTATGTGTTTTATGCGGTGACAGTAGCAGTGAGAGTGTTAAATTATCCAGCTGTGGCCTCCCTAGCAGGGACGAGGGGGGGATTGCCTCCTCACAAAAGGGAAATTTTGAAATTTTATACATATTCAAAACAATCAAGTTTAGATCCTCGCCAACATCTATTGAGTTGCCACCACACACTCAGTTTCGCTCCCCTCCCCCTTGTCCTAATTCTTGGGTTCGCACCTAGTCCTAAGGAGTTGTGCAATTCATTAGGCCTGGGATCCCAATTTCATCAAAGATAATATCGGTTCAGCAAAGATAATATCGGCATGTGATCCTTGATCATGAACAAAGAGAGAGAAAGAAATAAAAATGAAAAGATAAAAAAGAAGATGATGAAAAAAATCAATACCAGATGGTGCTAAGAACAAAGCTCAATATGTACATAGGATAGAACCAGAATACCTGAAAATATTGTCACATCAACTCAAAATAATAACCAATAACAGCATATAAGACATACTTTTCTTGCACCCAAGAGAGAGGATAGAGGGAGAAATATATTCTCATGGAGAAAATTGAAAAATGCGAATGTTTCTTCAATAGCCTTCGATTAAAAAAATGAACATATCCCCACCAAAAACAAGAAAAGAAAATTGGACAAACTACCAAAAAAACAACCCAGCTGAAAATAAAATCCACGATGTATCAATTACATTATAAATCAAAGACTGAAATTAGTTAGAACCACACCAACTGTAATAGATTTGCTCAAATAAGTTTTCTTAGCATGACGTTTGCAGTATCAGGTGGTGAGACATGTTGAATTATCTCCCAATATACAAATTTGGAAGAACATCGATTCACACTCTAAGTTCACTTCCAGTCTTCTCTTTTGGAACTTAGCTGTTAATATCCAACATTCAAGATGCAGTTACATTATCATTATTTAGTTTACAAACAAAAAGAGAGTATTTTCTATGTGGGATGAACAAACACAAGAAAATTTTGTTAAAGACAAGAAAACTAAAAAGTCAAGAAGTTTTTAAGGCTGTTGATGGATTCTGTTCACAAATCTAATGGCTTTGAAATGTCACAAGACAACGAGAATCACAGGAAACATGAAAAATAGCAGTCGTCTCTTAACAAGTTTTCCCCTGTAAAGCTTAAATTAGGCATGTATCGACTGATGTTATGTGAAATTCAGCACTCACATAGAAGAGTTGAACCAGTCCAAGTCGTAAGTAGGAATAGAATCTGAATATACCCCAACATGGTTCTTCAAAGTAAATATGCGGGAATCCATCAGGCAATAACCATTCAATAGTCGGAATGACAACTGATCTCAAAACAAATATACTGCAAATTTTTTAAAATTTACATAATCAGCCATTAAAACATACAATGGTATTGTGAAATGCAAATGATCAAAACTAAGACTCAAAATCTAAATTGCAAGTTAAATTCAAGGAAATTCAATAAAGATCATTTGAGGGGCGTTCAGTTTTTCAAGTTAAACAATCAAATAAAGTTGTGAACTTTCCCCGTAAGACTCACAATCCACACTCAGTATATACAAAAACAACCCTCTCGAGTTCCACAACCCCCCAGGCCCCCACACACCCCGGGCAAGAAACTAAAAAATCAAACCGCGGGGCGTGAAGCATACCTTCCCAAGAAAATGAAACCATTAAAGAGGAAACACTGCCCAGTCCGGATGGCAAGTTCTTTAGACCTTCAAAATCAAAAGCCCAAGAAACAAAAAGATCAAACATTGTTGAAACAAAGTTTGCAGCCAAATTGTGAACAAATTGGGTCTTTTCTCGGACCTGAGACAGTAGATGATGACACGGTGAAGACAGCAAGCTTCCCTAAAACCCTCCAGCCAGAGTAATGAAGCCTGCTTTAATTTTGGCGTATTGCCCATCAAATTTCTTATTCTTGCATCCATTATACTTTTAATAGATTGGAACGGCACCACCAAGAACGAAAAATTGAATTGTATTGCTTTCAAGATCCTTTTGGAATGCCCCAGCTCAGTATTTGTAGTTGATTGACTTGATTATGAGATTGCGTGATCTTTTGTGCCAAAGCTTAAACTTTGGCGAACTGCTTCGTAATAATATATAGACATTTGAAACCGTCGGTTTGACGGTTCATAAAAGCTCAACCCTTAACCTTAACCTTCGTAGACGGTTTCGGTTACGGTTCGTGAACCGCCGATTACGGATACAATTAACCACTTGTTACGGTTACGGTTCGACCCTTATATTTTTAAATTAAAAAAAGTAAAATTTTATTTAAAATAATTTAAATATTACTATATTAAAAAAAAAAACAAAGGAAATGTAAGGGGGAGGGGAGAGCTTGAACTTTTTAAGTTGCCTACGTATCATCTTAGGGTGTAGAGAAATCAAAGCCCACGTAGTTCTCTTACCTTTTAACCCTTCTTACCTTTGGAAGTGGCGTAGCTCAATCACTTTCGTTACCTGTCCTCGTAGTAGTAGTTCCTTCGGTATCAAATTCATCTTGGTCCGAGCTTGATTCCATTCCTTGTTTTTGTTTTGCCGCCCTCGCCTAATCATCCATTAGTGCTTGGGCCTCTAAAGAATCTGGAGTCATTTTTGATCGTCTTACATCCAAAATATTTCCCCCTGCGCTAAAAGTTTGTTCCACAGCAATGGTTGACACGGGGCAAGCTAAGATTTTCTTTGCTATGATTGATAAAATCGGGAAAATTTGTGTCTTTTGTGACAACCACCGCAATATATCAAATTGTTGCTCGCTATCTGCTTCACTGAAATCAAAAGAAGTCGTAAAATAATTATCAAGTTCCTGACTGGAACTTGATGATCCTCTGGGGCGTTTAGTGCGTTCTTTTAAGAGAAGTTGTGCTTTGGTGAGTTTAATACCACTAGAATGACTTTGAGCACTAATTTGTAGTTGTGATTCATTTTCTTGTACACCATATTTTAAACTATATTCACTATAAATCTCATGCAAATAATTTCTAACACGATTTACTACCATAGAAGAATCAATTGGGGAAATATCATCCGGGGGGGGGGGGATAATGCCTCATAATACATTACTAACATTTCATGCAAAACATCCAATTTAAGTCGAGGATCTAAAGCAAAAGCAACTAGAAAAAGTTCAGGAATATTATAAAAATATTTTTCCCATTTAACATTCATTGCTACCACAGAAGAGGTTAAAAGATAATTAGAGAAATTTTCATTTAAGGTAAGTGCCACATTACAACAATTCATCAAAACTAAATGAGATGTAGGATAATAAACTCCAGATAATTGTTCAGTTGCATCATAAAATACCTTCAACATTTCACAGATACTTTTATATACATTCCATTGGTGCGAAAATACATAAATATTAGAGTTTCCACCATGTTGTGCAAAAAATGAACACAATAACTCTCTATATTCATATGAATCATTTAGCAATTTATAAGTTGAGTTCCAACGTGTGGGTATATCTCGTGGAAATTTTCTAGGTCGCATGCCATTAACCTTACAAAACTTACCCCATTGTTTCATCAAACTCGGATGGGGCCACAAATAAGATAATGCCATTTTAATTGATTGAATCTGATTATCTAACGATCTTAATCCATCTTGCACACATAAGTTCAAAATATGGCAAATACATCGAATATGGAAAAATAAACCACCAATAGCAGGTTGACAAACACGTTTAAGATCTTCAATACTCAATGTGTTCGAACTAGCATTATCAAATGACACAGAAAAAACTTTGGAAGTTAAACCATATTCTTCTAAAATTACACAAATCAGTTGAGAAATATTATGTGCGGTGTGTGATTCATTGAACACTCGATATGCAAGCAACCTTTTTTTGAATTGGCCATGAATTATCTATCCAATGACAAGTAATACCCATGTACGAATTAGTTTGCCAATGATCACTCCAAATATCAGAGCATATAGAAACTTTATTCGTCAAATTACTAAATAATGTAACTAATTCTTTCTTTTGTTGACGAACTAATTTTTTAAGTGTTCTTGTGACTGTGGTCCTAGGAACAAGTTTAGCAGTAGGTTGTAGAGATTCATGATGCTTAAACTCTACTGGATGCTTTGTTTCGATATGATGCTTAAAAGATCCATCGCCACCACCACTTTGAAACTTATACATACTGGTACAATTTTTGCATTTGGCGCGCATCTCTCCGGATGGAAGAGTCACCTTCTCAAAATGTTTAGTAAAAATCGATGATTTAAGTGGAGGCATATATCTTACCTTTGAATGCCCACTTTTTTGGGTATCATGTGTAGCAAAAGGATCATCGTCGGTGAATTCAATATCATCAATATCAATATCAACATCGGGTTCGGTCCTTTCGGGATATGTCACATTGCCTTTGCCTTTGGCTTTACGTGGATCACTAGAACCTTCCATTGAGTAATTCGAAAATAATACAAGTAAATGATGTATCGAAAACTTAGAGTTGTGATAAGATTGATGAAAAATGAAATGGGTGTGGATGATATTTATAAGCATAAAAAATAACGGTCACTTAATACTAGCCGTCGATCTATAACAGTCAAATAATCCTAGCCATCGAATTATAAAATATATATATATATATATTTTACAGTCGAACCGACGGTTAACCGTCGGTTCTTACCCGACGGTTCAACCTGTTGCAACGGTGAGGAGATCCTGACCGTTGATATACAACGGTCAGGAGATCCTGGCCGTTCATTTTTTTAAAAAAAATGCGGTTGAACCGGCGGTTAACGTCCTGTTACTAACTGTAAGTAATCCATCATGCATAGCAACGCAGCGGAATATAAAATTTTTTTATGGATTACAAGACACCGGATCTATACATAGGTTATCATATCGGATAAAGGATTACAAAAGTCTCACCCTTGTAGCGTGTTTGAGCAGATTCCACGGAGCACCACGTCCAACGATCCCGAGTCACGTGCAACACCTCCAAGGTCTTGCCACAACGGTATCCACACGATTAAACGAACAAGGGACGCTCAAGAACAAGTTGCTAGACTTATTCTTGAACCAAAACCAACCATACGATTCAAAACCGATTAAACGGCAGCCGTTCCGGTCACCACTATTCACGTCGGCCGTGAAGATGAAGGAGGAAGGAGGCGGCGGCCGTTTGGTTTAAAGCTTGAGAGCTTTTAGGTTTTGATGATATAAAGTGTTAAGTCTCATTAACCTTGTTTACTAATTATATATGATTTAATTAAAAAGCTTTCATAAAGCCTCATGGGCTCAAGCCCATGATTTTAATTTAATCCTTATAATTATTAATTAAGACACCTCTTAATTATTTAATTCATCCCATGAATTTAATTTCCCTTCTCGATTTAATCTTTTGTGCGATCCGATAGGATCTTGTAATGTTGGCAGTGACATAAAGTATCATTTTACGTTACAAGCAAAGAGCGGTGTCTAGCAACACATCAAGGCTACCCAAATTACAAGAATGCCAATGACTCGACATAACCTTTAGAACTTGTGATAATATTAACCATGTAACTTAATCCATTTGTCCTTTGTGTTTAGATTGAACACGAGTCATGGAATAGTCATACTCGTATATTCAATCTTTATTTCTTGATCCCCAAGTAGAACTAGAATAAACGAATAAGCTCGATATCTCATATCGACTCATTCGAGCATGGCCATGCATTTTAGTTCTCACTTGATCAAGGGCCAAACACTTCTCCTGTTATATAGGAGGGACAAATCCTATCTCGATCAGTCAACATCCCTCTACATAATTCGTAGTGTATTCAATAGTCGCATTTATAGTTTACCCTGTTACCGGTAACGTTTGACAATATCAAGATACATAACTCCTTATGTTGGGATCTCTGATGATCACAAGTCGTAAGGATTACATACATTATTATCACTATGAGAATTGCTTATGACACTCATATAACGATCCATGTAGCATTCTCATGGTGGGTCTGTCCAGTATATCGTTCTCTAACATGTACCCATGTGTTGATTTGATATCTCATATCAATGAACAATTCATCAATCAACACATACTAGTCTCTACGTATTATCATTATCCCGATTCATGATAATACTTGACTAGGGACAACTTTAAGAACAATACAATATTATTCTAGGGACATTAACTTATATATCAATTCATATTGCACAGATATTCGAATAATATATACTAATGATTTGCCATTAATAAAATCATATTACATTGTATGTCATAAACAATCATCTAATGACTTGTCTTAGGGCATATCCCAACAAATCTCCCACTTGCACTAAGACCACTCAAACATATACATAATGCCTAGAGATCTAGTATGACGATCATGCTTCTGCTGTGACAGTGGCTTCGTCAATGGGTCAGATACATTATCATCTGTTGGTACTTTGCATATTTTAACATCTCCCCTTTCAACGATTTCTCGAACGAAATTAAAGCGCCGAAGTATGTGCTTGGATCTTTGGTGAGATCTAGGTTCCTTAGCCAATGCGATCGCTCCATTGTTGTCACAATAGAGTTCTATCGGATCTTTAATGCTAGGACCACTCCAAGTTCAGAAATGAACTTCCTGATCCAAACAGCTTCCTTTGCTGTATCCGAGGCAGCAATATACTCAGCTTCCGTTGTAGAATCGGCTACTGTCTCTTGCTTTGAACTCTTCCAGCTCACAGCACCTCCATTTAGGCAATACACATATCCAGATTGCGATCGATAATCATCTTTGTCGGTTTGGAAGCTTGCATCAGTGTAACCCATTACATTGAGCTCTTCCTCACCTCCATAAATCAAGAATGTATCCTTAGTTCTTCTCAAGTACTTCAGGATATTCTTGACAGCAATCCAGTGACCTTCACCTGGATCAACTTGATATCTGCTCGTCATGCTCAAAGCATACGATACATCGGGACGAGTACATATCATGGCATACATGATAGATCCAATAGCTGACGCATATGGAATCTTACTCATGCGTTGTCTCTCATCTGGTGTTGAAGGACACTGTTCCTTCGAGAGATATATACCATGTGTCATAGGCACGAATCCTTTCTTTGATTCTTGCATGCTAAACCTTTTAAGCACTTTGTCTATGTATGTACTTTGACTTAGGCAGAGAAGCCTTCTCGATCTATCGCTATAGATCTTGATTCCTAATACATAGGTGGCTTCTCCCAAGTCTTTCATCGAAAAGCAGTTCCCTAGCCAAATCTTTACAGATTGTAAGGCAGGGATATCATTCCCAATGAGAAGTATGTCATCTACATACAGCACTAGGAAAATGATTATGCTCCCACTGACCTTCTTGTAGACACAAGGTTCATCTACGTTTTTGATCAAACCAAACTCTTTGATTGCATCATCAAAACGAAGATTCCAACTCCGAGAAGCTTGCTTCAATCCATAAATGGATCGTTGTAGCTTGCACATCTTTCTAGCATCCTTTGGATCGACAAAACCCTCGGGCTGTGTCATGTACACATCCTCGAGCAGATTTCCATTAAGGAAAGCTGTTTTGACATCCATCTGCCAGATTTCATAATCATGAAATGCAGCTATTGCAAGTAAGATCCTCATGGATTCAACCATGGCCACTGGTGAAAAGGTTTCATCATAGTCAATACCATGAATTTGTTTGAATCCTTTTGCAACCAGCCGACCTTTATAGGTTTGTACATTACCATCCATATCGGTCTTTTTCTTGAAAATCCATTTGCACCCTATGGGTCGTACCCCTTCAGGTGGATCAACCAAAGTCCATACTTGGTTTGCATACATGGATTCCATCTCAGATTTCATGGCCTCTTGCCATTTCTCAGAATCAGTGCTCATTATAGCTTGTTGATAAGATGATGGCTCATCCTCATCAATAAGTAGTAAGTCACCTTGTTGAGTCACAAGAAATCCATATCTTTGTGGCTCCCGGTGTTCTATTACAGACCTACGCTGGGCTTGTGTCTCTTGAGCAGGTATTTCTTCCACAACAGCTTGCGGTGCCTGCTCTGTTTCCATCTCATTCTCAGGTTCAGTGTTTTTCTAGTGGTTGAACTTCACTAAGTTCAATTTTTCTCCCACTGGTTTTTCTAGAAATAAATTCTCTTTCAAGAAAGACACCAGTCCGAGCAACAACTACTTTGTTCTCGGTGGGATAATAGAAATAGTATCCTTTCGTTTCCTTAGGATACCCCACAAATAAACACTTATCAGATTTGGGTCCAAGTTTGTTAGTGGTGTGACGTCTAACGAAAGCATCACAACCCCAAATCTTCATAAAAGACATACTAGGACGCTTCCCAGTCCATATCTCATATGGTGTCTTTTCCACTGATTTAGATGGAACACGGTTCAGTAAGAAAATCGTTGTTTCTAGAGCGTGTCCCCAAAACGATATCGGAAGATCTGCATGACTCATCATTGATCTAACCATGACCAACAAGGTTCGATTTCTCCTCTCGGATACACCATTCCATTGTGGAGTATACGGAGGAGTGAGTTGTGGGACTATCCCGCACTCCTTTAGATAGTCATGAAACTCTTGGCTTAAGTATTCACCTCCTCGATCTGATCGAAGGATTTTGATACTTTTGCCAAGTTGTTTTTGTACTTCATTCTTGAAATCTTTGAACTTTTCAAAGGTTTCATGCTTATGCTTCATTAGGTACACATACCCTTATCTACCGAGGTCATCAGTAAATGTAACGAAGTATTGAAAACCACCTCTAGCTTGTGTACTTATTGGCCCACATACATCACTATGTATTAGTCCCAATAAAACATTTGCCCTTTCAACATGTCCCTTGAAAGGAGCTTTATTCATCTTGCCCATTAAACAAGATTCGCATGTTTCATATGATTCAAAATCAAATGAATCTAATACTCCATCCTTATGAAGTTTAGATATGTGGTTCTCGTTTATGTGGCCCAAGCGACAATGCCAGAGATAAGTCGGATTACAATCATTATTTTTTAATCCTTTTAGTATTTATGTTATAGATAGGCATATCAAGATTTAGTAAATAAAGACCATTTACCATTTGTGCACTAGCATAAAACATATCATTTAAATAAATGGAACAACAGTTGTTCTTTATAATAAATGAGAATCCATACTTGTCCAAACAAGAAATAGAAATAATGTTTTTGGTAATTGAAGGCACAAAATAACAATCCTTTAAAATCAACGATAAACCAGAAGGCAAAGATAAATGATAATCCCCTACAGCTAATGCAGCAACTCTTGCTCCATTTCCAACTCGGAGATCTACTTCGCCTTTCGCCAACAATCTACTCTTTTTGAGGTCCTGCACATTTACACAAATGTGAGATCCACATCTAGTATCTAATACCCATGATGAAGAAGTAGATAAATTGACTTCTATAACAAAAATACCTGAAGTGGAAGTCACACTTCCCTTCTTGAGATCCTCCAGATATACTTTGCAGTTCCTTTTCCAATGACCGGTCTCACCGCAATGGAAACAGTTCCCTTCCTTTGCTATCCCTCCCTTTGGCTTCAGTGCATAAGACTTTGGCTTAGATTTAACAAAGACCTTCTTTGCTTTCTTATTGCCTTTAGCTCTGGCCTTTCCTTTGCCCTTATTCACAATAAGAACATTTGTGGCCTTAGTCTTCTTTGTATTCGTTTCATATGTTTTCAACATACCAAGCAATTGTGGTAGAGTCTTTTCCATGTCAGTCATATTGTAATTTACTACAAATTGACTAAAGCTCTCAGGCAACGATTGCAAGATTACATCGGTGGCCAACTCTTGGTCCAATGGAAAACTCATCTTCTCCAGATTCTCAATGTACCCAATCATCTTGAGTACATGAGTTCCAACTAGGCTTCCCTCTACCATCCTGCACTGGAACAACGCTTTAGAGACGTCATACCTCTCTTGTCTAGCTTGCTGTTGGTACAATTGCTTTAAGTGTTCGATCATATCGAACGCCCCCATTTCCTCATGTTGCTTCTGAAGCTCAGAGTTCATGGTGGCAAGCATAAGGCAGCCAACATCAAGTGCGTCATTCTGATGCTTCTTGTAAGCATCTTTATCGGCTCTAGTAGCTGTCAGGGGAGGTTCCTCAACAGGTAAGGGTTCCTCTAGGACATATTGTTTCTTTTCTTGCTAGAGGACTATCCTCAGATTCCTATACCAGTCTAGGAAGTTCGTCCCATTTAATTTATCCTTCTCAAGGACCGATCGCAGTGATAATGTGCTTGTTGTATTGTTAGTTGCCATGGATATCTACAATATAAATATGCAAAATAAGTTTATGATTTAATCATTTAACATGGTCTTATATTAAATGATGCTCCCACTATTTTGTTTAAAATATCAACCCTCGAAACTTTTAGTAGGCCAAGATCCATATTTCGCCTAATCTTGAGTTAGCTTTGGCTAATCGGCCAAGACTCGGTTATTTAGGTAGACAACACTTTGTCAATTATATCACATGTAATTCTTGGATAGTTGGACGAACAACGCTTTGTTCAATTCATCAAATGAATTATTATCCAACCCATGCCTCTAGGTTCCCAATCCTATTGAGATAACCTAGTTAAGTCGTACCCAATTTAAAGTATAACGGATATCACTTTTATCCTTTCGCGCCTTACTAAGATTTCCACGGTGCTTTGCTTTGGCAAACCCACACATGTACAATCGAAGTTTTTGAGAGTACTTTTAATTTTGGAAGGCATCTAAAACTTAATATTTTAGAGGGATTTATTGATCTCATGATTAGTTTGATAATTTAAAATATGTCCACTACATATAGGTGTATACATATCTACATATATGTGTAATACAATTATCAATCTAAAACATAAGATAAATCATGCATCAACATACATAATTAAAACGTGACATGGTTATAGCCCCTACTTGCGATTTTCTCAAGCCAATGAGAAAATCCTAAGAGTAACTTAAGGTAACTTCACAAGCTCCTTCCTTTGGCTCCTGTTTGTGAATGGCCTCCTCATCCCGGCATCATGCTCCATCTTCATTGATCACCATCAACAAATAAACTATACTATTTACAAGATATAGAATTCCTCGATCCACATTCGAGGGGAACATAGGGCAGGGATAACATTTAGAATAAAATAGAGAAGGCACGGCACGCACGTCGTATTATAAATTACAAACATTCACAAATCCTATCTAATAGGTCAAAGGGCTATAACCATGCACCATGCTCAAACAACATATAAAATATGCTTTAACATTTAATTAATTAAATTCTAAACAATTTAAAATTTAATTCTAATTAAAACTGTAAAATAATTTTTGAAAAATTATCGTATGCTCGGGACATCACATGCCACGAACTTAAGCGACTAAGCCACGAACCACCATGGTTCGAACCAGCCAAACACCATGGCTAGACCAATTATGGGCCTAGGGTTCGAAACCCTAGCCCATGGCCGAACCATTGACCGAGCGGCGGCGGCGCTAGGGTCTAACCCTAGCCGCCTTGCTCCTTGTGTTTCCATCGAGCCAACTTGTTCGAAACGCCGGAATTCATGAGCCACGAATCATGGTCAGGCCATGCACGGTGGTGGCTCAACCATCTCGAGCCAAGGGTTCGAAAAACCTAGCTCTCACGTGGTGAAGCCACTTATCCATGCACGCGTGAACCATTATCGAGCCAAAGAGTTCAAAACTCATCCATGTCTCGAAACCTCCATGCATGAACATGAGCATCAACGACTAGGCCATCTCGAGCATAGGAGTCTTAAATCCCTAGCCCTCACGTGGCTAAGCCGTGGGTCAAATGCATAGGTGGTGGCCGAAAACAACTTGTTACGGGTTCGATTGTTCGCTTCGTGTATCGTATACATCAAACATCATTATATCAAATATAATTGCATGATAATTTTACAAACTTAATATTAACATATCATATATGTTCATACAGTTTTAAATAGCATGCAATAATAGTTCTAATATGATTAAAACAATTTAATCACATAAATCCGATATGAGCCTTGAACCTAGCTCTGATACCACTGTAAGTAATCCATCATGCATAGCAACGCAACGGAATATAAATTTTTTTTATGGATTACAAGACACCGGATCTATACATAGGTTATCATATTGGATAAAGGATTACAAAAGTCTCACCCTTGTAGCGTGTTTGAGCAGATTCCACGGACCACCACGTCCAACGATCCCGAGTCACGTGCAACACCTCCAAGGTCTTGCCACAACGGTATCCACATGATTAAACGAACAGGGACGTTCAAGAACAAGTTGCTAGACTTATTCTTGAACCAAAACCAACCCTACGATTCAAAACCGATTAAACCGCAGCCGTTCCGGTCACCACTATTCACGTCGGTCGCGAAGATGAAGGAGGAAGGGGGCGGCGGCCGTTTGGTTTAAAGCTTGAGAGCTTTTAGGTTTTGATGATATAAAGTGTTAAGTCTCATTAACCTTGTTTACTAATTATATATGATTTAATTAAAAAGCTTTCATAAAGCCTCATGGGCTCAAGCCCATGATTTTAATTTAATCCTTATAATTATTAATTAAGACTCCTCTTAATTATTTAATTCATCCCATGAATTTAATTTCCCTTCTCGATTTAATCTTTTGTGCGACCCGATAGGATCTTGTAATGTTGGCAGTGACATAAAATCTCATTTTACGTTACAAGCAAAGAGAGGTGTCTAGCAACTCATCAAGGCTACCCAAATTACAAGAATGTCAATGACTCGACATAACCTTTAGAACTTGTGATAATATTAACCATGTAACTTAATCCCTTTGTCCTTTGTGTTTAGATTGAACACGAGTCATGGAATAGTCATACTCGTATATTTAATCTTTATTTCTTGGTCCCCAAGTAGAACTAGAATAAACGAATAAGCTCGATATCTCATATCGACTCATTCGAGCATGGCCGTGCATTTTAGTTCTCACTTGATCAAGGGCCAAACACTTCTCCTGTTATATAGGAGGGACAAATCATATCTCGATCAGTCAACATCCCTCTACATAATTCGTAGTGTATCCAATAGTCGCCTTTATAGTTTACCCTGTTACCGGTAACGTTTGACAATATCAAGATACATAACTCCTTATATTGGAATCTCTGATGATCACAAGTCGTAAGGATTACATACATTATTATCACTATGAGAATTGCTTATGACACTCATATAACTATCCATGTAGCATTCTCATGGTGGGTCTGTCCAGTACATCGTTCTCTAACATGTACCCATGTGTTGATTTGATATCTCATATCAATGAACAATTCATCAATCAACACATACTAGTCTCTACGTATTATCGTTATCCCGATTCATGATAATACTTGACTAGGGACAACTTTAAGAACAATACAATATTATTCTAGGGACATTAACTTATATATCAATTCATATTGCTTAGATATTCGAATAATATATATACTAATGATTTGCCATTAATAAAATCATATTACATTGTATGTCATAAACAATCATCTAATGACTTGTCTTAAGGCATATCCCAACACTAACCACCGGTTCAACATGTTACAACGGTCAGGAGATCTTGACTGTTGATATACAACGGTCAGAAGATCCAGGTCGTTCATTTTTTTTTAAAATATTAAGGTTTGGAACCGCACCGACGGTTCCATGGTTTTTATGGCCCTTGAACCGTAACAGGCCCGTACAGTAATGGGACGGTTACGATTCTTAAGCGTGTAACCGGTTCAACGGTTAACCGGCTCCTTGACCCGGTTACGTACCGGTCCGGGCCGGCCATGTCTAATAATATAGAGAAATATATAGAGAGTGTTATAAAATAATAGTATTGTATTATATAGTTTAGCATTTTGTTGCACACGTTGCGTGTATATACGGTATTTGTTTTGTAAAGTGAGATGGTAATTATATATTTGATTTTTATTTTTTGCTTTTGGGATGTGATAAACTTTTTTTAAATTGATTTTGTAGTTTAATACCCTCCCAATTTTATTTTTTTTGATGTTATTTTGGTTATCCAAATTAGCAGGGGTCTTGAGGTCATTTAGCACATAATAGTAGGGGTATTTTCGGATTTGTAAAATGGGCATACCACTAAGGTGCTTAGCCATTATAAGATAGTAAGATATAATTTAGAGAGGTATTTAGAGATTTTTTCATATCTTTTTTATTTCATTTTAAGCAGTTATTTATAGGCTTAAGATTATGAGTTATATTGGGGCGGAAGGTAAATGGACATCCAATATACGTTTCATAACAAATATTATGTTTTACAATACTTTCATTACTACATGCATTAACACATGCATTTATGAAGCATATTTATAACACTCCCCATTGTATGTCTATACACTGCCTCATTAAAAACCTTATCAGGAAAAACTCATTAGGAAAAAAATCATGGTTAGGAAAAAAGAGTACAGTGTGAAATAATTCCACTTCTTGATCTCATCATTTGACATCTTTTAGTCGTCGCATTCCAATTTTTTTCACCAACTTTTCAAATGTTGAAGTCGGTAGAGACTTTGTGAATAAATCTGCCAGATTGTCATTTGAACGAATTTGTTGAACATTGATCTCACCATTCTTTTGAAGATCATTAGTGAAAAAGAATTTTGGTGAAATGTGTTTCGTCTATCGCCTTTGATGTATCATTCCTTCAATTGAGCGATGCATGCAACATTATCTTCAAACAAAGTTGTAAAAACATTTTTGTCCAAATGCAAACCACATGTTCCTCGAATATGATGGATTACAGATCTTAACCAAACACATTCCCGACTTGCTTCATGGATCGCCAATAATTCAGCATGATTAGAAGAAGTGGCAGTTATAGTTTATTTCATAGAACGCCAAGAAATAGTTGCACCACCACATGTGTGAACATATAACTCGTTTGTGACCGAGCATTATGAGGATCAGATAAATATCCAGCATATGCTTAACCTATGGGATCAAATTTGGGTGCCTTAAGATAATAAAGGCTCATATTCATCGTTCCTTGAAGATAGCAAAATATATGTTTAACACAATTTCAATGTCTTCATGTAGGTGAAGAACTATATCTTGCTAGCAGATTCACAGCAAATGATATATCAGGGCGTGTATGACTAGCAAGATACATTAATGCTCTGGCCTAGTAGTTCTTCATTATTTTCATGAGGTCGAAAATGATCTTTGTGAACATCAAGTGATCTTACAACCATAGGTGTGCTCAGTGGATGTGCTTTATCCATATAGAATCGTTTAAGCATTTTTGATGTATAAGCAGAGTGACATAACAAGATGCCATTTCTAAGTGCTCAATATTGCAAGCCAATGCAAAATGTTGTTTTTCCAAGATCTTTCATTTCAAATTCTTGCTTCAAATAATCCGTAGCTTTCTTGACCTCTTCAGGAGTCCCAATAATATTTAAATCATCAACATATATTGCAATGATTGCAAACTCAGTTCCAGACCTCTTAATAAAAACACATGGACAAATATGATCAGTCATATAGCCTTGTTTCATCAAGTATTCACCAAGGCGATTATACCACATGCGTCCAGCTTGTTTCAAGCCATATGACGATTTATACAATTTGATCGAGTAAAATTCTGTAGAACAATGGTCATGTCCCTTAGGTAAGTTTAAACATTCAGGATTATTATATAAATGTCATTATCAAGTGAGCCATATAAATACGCAGTAATAACATCCATAAGACGCATTTCAAGTTGTTCATTTACTGCCAGATTAAGCAAATAACGAAAAGTTGTTGCATCCACCACATGAGAATATGTCTCCTCATAATCAATACCAGGTCTTTGGGAAAAACCTCGTGCAACAAGTCGTGCCTTATACCACACAATTTCATTTTTCTCATTTCGTTTTCGCACAAAGACCCATTTATAACAAACTTGTTGCACATCTTCAGGTGTGCGTATTACCGGTCCGAAAAAATTACTTTTTGCCATCGAATCCAACTCTGTTTGAATTGCATCTTTCCATCTTTGCCAATCATTTCTAAGTCTCCATTCATCCACCGATTTTGGTTCATGATCCTCGTTCTCATTCATAATAGTAATTGATGTAGTATATGCAAATTTATCATCAACATTAGTTGTATATCGGTTCCATCTTTTCCTAGTCATTACATAATTTATTGAGATCTCATTATTATTAAAATTTTCAGGTACCTGAACTTCTTCTGGAATTTATTATTTGTCATGTCTGGAAACTCTTCAAGAGTTTTTGATTTTGAGAATTCTTCTGGATTTTCAATTGTCTCGATTTTACTATCTTCATTATTAGATTCTTTTCGTTTTTGAGGATTTTTATCCTTAGAACCGACTGGTCTACCACGTTTCATAGGCGCCTTTAATTTACTAATAATGGTAGAAGGTCTTTCAGGGACATTAATTCGAATCGGAGCATTAACAGTTGGTACATGTGACTTGGCTACATGCTTTAGGTCAGAAAAATGATCTGGCAATTGATTCGCTAACTGTTGCAAATGAATTATCTTTTGAACTTCAAGTTAACATTGTCTTGTGCGATGATCAAAATGAGATAATGACAATTCATTCCAAATAATTTTATCAACCGATTGTTTATTTTCTCCCTCTAATGTTGGGACAAATGATTCATCAAAATGACAATCAGCAAAACGAGCCATAAGTAAATCTCCAGTTTTTGGCTCAAGATATTTTATTATAGAAGATGATTCCCAACATATATATCCACTCTCCTTTGAGGTCCCACCTTTGTGCGTTGTGGTGGAGCAATTGGAACATAAACTGCACATCCAAAAATTCTAAGATGGGAAATGTTTGGTTCCTGACCAAAAACCAATTGTTAGGGAGAATATTCATGATAATTTGTTGGTCTTATGCGAATTAATGCAGCTGCATGCAAAATAGCATGTCTCCACGCAGATATTGGGAGTTTATCTCTCATAAGCAATGGTCGTGCAATCAATTTAAGACGCTTAATAAACGATTCTGCAAGATCGTTTTGTGTATGAGCATAAGCGACAGGATGTTCAACAATTATTCCAACAGACATACAATAATCATTAAAAGATTATGATGTAAATTCACCAGCATTATCAAGAAGAATTTCTTGATAGTATAATCTGGAAAATGTGCTCGTAACCTAATTAACTCCGCGAGTAATTTTGCAAATGTTAAGTTGCGAGTTGACAATAGGCATACATGTGACCATCTCGTTGATGCATCAATTAAATCATAAAATATCGAAATGGTCCACAAGGTGGGTGAATAGGCCCACAAATATCTCCATGTATGCGTTCTAAAAATGCAGGAGATTCATTTTAATGTTCATCGGTGACGGCTTTATGATTAACTTGCCTTGAGAACAAGCTACACATGAGAATTCATTGGATTGAAGAATCTTCTGGCTTTTCAAAGGCTGACCAAGTGAATTCTCTAAAATTCTTTCATCATTATAGAACCGGGATGACCCAACCGATCATGCCAAATGATAAAATCATTATGATCAGTAAACTTATGGTTTACCATTGTATATATTCCAATTGTAGTTATATATGTGTAGTATAATCTAGAGGAATAAGAATGTAATTTTCCTACACAACTTTCTTTTCAATTAATACTTGTAATATACAAGTATTCATTATGATCTTCACTTTTAATCTCAATATGATATCGATTTTTACGAATATCTTTAAAGCTCAATAAGTTTATTTGAGACTTTGAGCAAAATAAAGCATTATCAACGCAAAATTTTGTTCCTACAGGCAAAATTATAGTTGCTCTTTCGGAGCCTTCAATTAATTTTGCATCACTAGATATGGTACTAACATGAGCTTCTTTCATTATTAGATATGAAAAATATTTCTTATCCTTAAGTATGGAGTGTATTGTTGCACTATCTGCCAAACATAATTATTTGTTAATGATCATTGGAACGTCTATTTTCTTCAAAAAAAAAAATTCAAAATGAGATTTTTTTCTTCTTCTGCTTATGATAAATAAAATATTTGTATAATAAAAGAATTATTGACAATAAAATTTTATTATAAATATTTATTTGCAAACAAAAAATGGAATTCTTAGGCATTTCCATGACTAGTGTGAAGACCCAGATTTTTTAGTTATAGGTTAACTAAAACTGAATAAAGAGAGTTTGAAATTTCCTAAACTCTAGCCAAGAGTTTCAATTCATCAAGGAGTCCTTAAGCAATATAAACTCATCCACATACCCTCGAAATTTGGCAATTGGAATCTAACCAAACTCCTTCCTTATTAATCAAATTTCAGCATCATGATCGAACCAAACTTCCTCATCAAATCTGCTAAGATTTACTCTTAATTTTCGAAGGTTTAATATCTCTAAACTCCACATAATTTCATCTTTAATCACTCGATAAGCCATAGCAAGAATTTAACTAATTGTGCAACTAAGTTTCGAAATCTTCCACCTCTGCCATAGCCACGAAAATCGAGCAGAATCCATGCGATCATCTACCAACAATCTGCACAAACCTCCTCCTATGTTTTCGAGTTAGAGTCCTACTCAAACACCTCAACTTAGCCTCTACTTTCATCTATAAATAGAGCCAACCAGGAGCACTTCATTCACATCAAACCATCTCCCTTTCAGTAGTAATCTTTTCCTTCGAAAATTCTGCACCATAAAGCCAAAGCTTTCTGCTCAATATTCGACGAGAATTCAAGCTGCAATCTTCGAGAATTCTGGCAGCAAACTTTCGAATTTTTCCATCGATCATAACGAAAGTTACAGCAACTTATATTCGAATTCTCAAGCCTCAAAACCTTCACAAAGATTCAACAATTTTGTCCAAAGTTCAAAGCTGAAACTATCGAGATTTATCAGCAAGCTTTCGTTCGAAAGTTTAACAGAATTGAGTGATAACCTTGAGCTTTAGCCATCAAGTTTTCCTTCAACAATCTGAACCGAAAGTTGCTTCCTTCTGTTTCGATATTTTGTGGAAATTGGTTCGAAAACTAGCATTCGGATTCTGTTTATTTAGGAAGATTGGAATCAATTTGTTTAGCATTTGATCATTCAAGCACGCATCAAAGCGCTGTAAGTGGGATTTTGTTAAGTATTCGTTTCGTTTTCAAAATTACTATGTATGTTTTTAAATTCCCAATCGATATGTATTATGTTGAAATTATGAAAGTATATTTTGTAAGCACGTTAAACTCGAAATCTAATTGGATTTGGATCCCCATGACCCTGATGCGGTGGGGTGTAACCGCTAAAAGAACCTTATACAGTGGTAATCCGTTGTTTCTGGATTATCCAGACCCTTTATTCGTGGGTTAGCCGATGTTATGACCTCATCTCTAGGAGGGATAAGTCTAGAGACTGATATCAGTACCAAGAAGAGAGTAGAATGTTTTACTGTGCTTAAGTATATGAAAATATGAAACGATATGATATGTCATGGCTCGTAGGGGCAAATCAAGTATGTTAAGATACATTCATATCAGTTTATGCAAGTTTTATGATCCAAGTTTATGAAAATTATGTATATGTATGATATCGATTGTCCCCCACTTGCTGAGTGTTTTCCAAAACACTCAACCCCTTACTCTACATGTCCAGATAAAGTCGAAGAAGAATTAGAGCAAGAAGAAGAGCACCAATTTTGGGGTTGGTGAAATCAAGTCCGCTGCGTAGATCAAGATCTTTTATGTTTTCAAGTTTTCCAGTTTTAAGACAATTTTATTTATTCAGTTGTTAAGTTTTTAATTTCGCATTTCTTTATTCATTGTAAAGACAATGCTTTCTATTTTATGGAAAAAGACTGGCTTTTCAGTACTTATGATATTATGAGGCTTATTGGTTTTCTAGTTGTATGGAAATCAATGCCGGTGTTAGTGACCCTGATCTCGGGGCGTGACATTTTAGTGGTATCAGAGCTAGCCAGATTCCATAATCCCGCTGGGAAAAGTATTCTAGTTAAGGAAATAACTAGAAGAAAATTCCGGTTGAAATAGACCAACTGGAGAAATAAATACAGTTGGGTGAAAATTGTCGTTTCATGATAATTACGATAATCAGGAGTCCAATATGATTAATCACATGAATACGAAAATTTTTGAATTTTTAAAAATCTTCAGTTTCTGTTTTTAAAATTTTATTTTCGAAAAATTGATTTTTAAGAATTATTTTCGGATTTTCTCGATTTTCGTACAGTAAACCCTAAGCTCCAAGTCGTCGCCGCCGCCTGCCGCCACGATAGCCGTCGACGAGTATACCATTCGAACCGTCTCTTCTAGTCGACCCTACTGTCCAAGTTTCGGATCGATCGGATTCCGTTTGCTCTGTCAATTTCGCATTCGAAATCTAAGAACCCTAATTCCCAAATTGGTTCGTTTCCCCGATTTTCTGAGCATATGTTGATCGTTTTGAAATTAAAAATTTTCGTGTGATTACTTCAGCAAGTCGATCATTAACCCTCTGCCAATTTTAGATTTTAAGCTCCGATTAGGGATTAATTCGAAACCCCTATTATTCGAATTAAGAACCCTAATTTTCGTTTTTTTTTAAAAAAAAAAAAAAAAAATTTCCAGAATTCGAAATTTTGATTTCTTACTTTTGATACTTGATTTTTATGATTTTGTCAAGTATTTCATTTGACTAAATTAGAAGCGGGACCAGTTACATGGCAAAGGTTCCAGAGCACATTTCTGAACCAGTACTTTCCAACTGTGGTCCAGAACCAGAAGCTGCGAGAGTTTGAAAACCTGACACAGACTACAGATATGACAGTGGTGGATTATACCGCAAGGTTTAACTCGCTGGGAACGTATGCACCGAGTATCATGGCAGACGAGTCCCTTAAGCTAAATCGCTTCAGGATTGGACTGAACAGTCGAATCCAATCCGCCCTGGCAATTTTCGAGACAACCAATTTCGAAGATTTAATGGGAGCCGCCATCAGGGCTGAAGCAGATATCAAGCATCGCGAGGAAGAGTTTAAGCGCAAGCGACCCTCCACCAGTCAGCATACCTCTAGTAGTCAAAACTTCAAGAGGCCTTAGTCCGTCCAGCAACCAGCAAAGGGGACCCACAGTAGGCCCAACTCAACAGAGGTACCCTAAGTGTTCGAACTGTGGATTCAACCATCTAGGAGAATGTCTCAGAGGAAAAGGTGCATGTTTCCGATGTGGAAAGACAGGCCACCGAATTGCTGAGTGTCCCGAACCTGATATGAGGGGGACGACTGTAAGGAATAACGGCCCTCCTAGTAAACCAAGGGAGACTAAGCCAAACGCCAGAGTGTTTGCTATAACGCGAGAAGAGGCCGAGGACGCAAACGACGTAGTGGCAGGTACCATTTATTTAAACAAATTACCTGCGTATACATTGTTTGATTGTGGTGCCACACATTCGTTTATGTCCAAAAGGTTTGCTAAGAAACTAGCCCTTAAGCCAGAACTGCTTAGTGAACCATATAACGTAGCAACACCAGCCAATAAGACCCTTATAGCACATAGCATACATCGAGTTTGTAATCTTAGTATTAATGAAATCAAGTTTAATGCTGAGCTAATTCAACTCAACATGGTGGATTTTGATGTTATATTGGGAATGGATTGATTATCCAAACATCATGGAGTAGTAGACTGTCGTAACAAGAATGTTAAACTACGGACTCCAGACGAGAAGGAGATCGTATACCATGGCAAAGCTAAGGAAAGAAAATTCCTACTGACGGCAGCCCAAACCTGGAAAGCCGTAAAGAACGGTGAAGAAGTTTACCTAGCTACAATAAGCGAAGTAAAAGAGGAAGATGGACCCAGGATAGAAGACATAGCCGTTGTACAAGAATTTCCGGATGTCTTTCCTGAAGAGCTGCCCGGTTCTGTTCCAAACCGAGAATTGGAATTTGACATTAATTTGGTGCCAGGCACTACACCAATTTCTAAGGCACCATACCGAATGGCTCCAGCCGAACTGAAGGAACTTAAGGAACAACTGCAGGAGTTATTGGACAAGAAACAAATCAGACCAAGTGTATCCCCATGGGGAGCTCCAGTGTTGTTTGTAAAGAAGAAAGACGGGAGCATGAGATTGTGCATCGACTACAGAGAGCTGAATAAGATCACAATCAAGAACAAGTACCCTCTTCCAAGGATAGATGACCTGTTCGATCAACTCAAAGGAGCTAAAGTATTTTCTAAGCTCGATCTAAGGTCAGGTTATCACCAACTAAAGATAAAAGCTGATGACATACCAAAAACAGCATTCAGAACGAGGTATGAGCATTACGAATTCACGGTGATGCCATTTGGCTTGACAAACGCGCCAGCAGTATTCATGGACTTGATGAATCGAGTATTCAAGCCATTCTTGGATGACTTTGTTGTGGTGTTCATTGACGATATCCTCATTTATCCGTCGAGCAATGAGGAACACGAACAACATCTTCGCCTCACTCTCCAGACATTGAGAGAGAAAGAACTCTATGCCAAATTTAATAAATGTGAATTTTGGCTAGAAAGTGTATCTTTCTTAGGACACATCATATCAAAAGAAGGCGTGTCAGTGGATCCTAAAAAGGTAGAGGCAGTTTTGGATTGACATAGGCCAACAACAGTGACCGAAATCCGAAGCTTCTTGGGATTAGCTGGTTACTACCGGAAGTTTGTTGAAGGATTTTCATCAATAGCAGTACCTCTTACAAGGCTCACACAAAAGAACGCAAAATTTATCTGGAGTGAAGAATGTGAGAAAAGTTTTGAGACTTTGAAGGAAAAGCTCTCATCTGCACCGGTACTAGTACTACCGACTGAAGGCATGGGTTTCACTATTTATAGTGATGCATCTAAAGAAGGACTAGGATGTGTACTCATGCAGGAAGGAAGAGTGATTGCTTATGCATCAAGACAGCTCAAGCCCCATGAGCAAAACTACCCTACGCATGACCTCGAGTTAGCCGCAGTAGTGTTCGCCTTGAAAATTTGGAGACACTATCTGTATGGCGCCAAGTGCGAAGTGTTCACGGACCATCAAAGCCTCAAGTACTTGTTCACTCAAAAGGAACTCAACATGAGGCAGAGACGATGAATCGAACTTCTAAAAGACTACGATCTCACTATTAGCTACCACCCCGGAAAGGCAAACAAAGTAGCAGATGCTTTGAGCCGGAAAGGCAAAGGAAAAATAATCTTAGCTACGGTCTCAGCTCAACCTTGTCTTCGAGAGACCATCAAGCTAAGCCAAGATCAAGATCCGAGCCTAACCAAGCTAAAAGAACAAGTCAGGGAGAAGAAAATTACTGACTTTGAGATCGATAACAATGGAATTCTGTGGATGAAAGGACGATTGTGCGTGCCAGATGTGAACAACATAAAACAAGAAGTAATGTCTGAAGCGCACAAGTCAAAGTTTTCAGTCCACCCTGGGAGTACAAAGATGTACAAGGATCTGAAGAAAAGTTTTTGGTGGAACGCAATGAAAAAGGACGTAGCTGAATTTGTTGCCAGATGCTTAGTATGTCAGCAAGTGAAAGCTGAGCATCAGAGACCCGGAGGACTTCTTCAACCTCTGGAAATCCCGGAATGGAAATGGGATCACATCTCCATGGATTTTGTCGTGGGACTACCAAAGTCAAAGCAGAGCCATGACGGAATATGGGTAATTGTTGATAGACTAACCAAGTCAGCACACTTTCTACCAGTCCGCATGAACTACAACTTAGATAAATTGGCAACACTATATATGGACAATATAGTGAGAATGCATGGAGTTCCAGTAAGCATACTATCGGACCGAGATCCCAGATTCGTGTCGCGTTTCTGGAAAAGCTTTCAGCAAGCTATGGGAAGTAAGGTAACTCTTAGCACGGCCTATCACCCACAAACTGATGGCCAGACGGAGAGGACTATCCAAACCCTCGAAGACATGCTAAGAGCTTGTGTATTGGATTTTACTGCAAATTGGAGCGAACTATTACCTCTAGTCGAGTTTGCTTACAATAACAGCTATCATAGTAGCATTGGGATGGCGCCATACGAAGCACTCTATGGGCGCAAATGCCGATCACCCTTATACTGGGATGAAGTAGGAGAAAGAGCTATCACAGGACCTGAATTAGTGCAAGCCACTACTGACAAGATAGCTATCATCAGAGATAGGCTTAAGACAGACCAGGACCGACAGAAAAGTTGGGATGATTTGAAAAGGAGACCAGTGGATTTTGAAGTGGGTGAAAAAGTCTATTGTAAAGACAATGGTTTCTATTTTATGGAAAAAGACTGGCTTTTCAGTACTTATGATATTATGCGGCTTATTGGTTTTCTAGTTGTATGGAAATCAATGCCGGTGTTAGTGACCCTGATCTCGGGGCGTGACAACTAGTATCACCTTCAGGGTGATTGACAAAGAAATCAACAACATCAAAAGAAATAAAATTATTAAAGCCATTGTCAACAAAATTATGGTCAAGATTAACATCTTTGCTATTGAAATTTGTCTCTATCATTTTCTCTTTTTTTCTCCAATGAATCTTGATAGTGATCAGCAAGATGCTTTGGCGTACGACAAGTACGAGTCAGTGGCCTTTCATGCCACAACGATAGCACTTATTCTCCTCCTTTTTATTTTTGTTTACATCTTTTATGCTCCCACTTCTGGTGGTGTGTAATGCTTTTGATATGACCACCACGATTATTATTGTAAATGTTATTGTTACTTTCTCACTTCTGGTGGTGCTTAATACTTTTGATATGGCCAGCACGATTATTATTGTAACGATTTCGACCACGACCACAACCTCGGCCTCGATTTTGTTCATTATTATATCGCATAGCTGTCGCATTTGCTTCAGGAACTGAAGCAGCACCAGTTGGACGAGCCTTGTGGTTTTTCAACAAAAGCTCATTATTTTATTCAGCAAGAAGAAGACAAGAAATCAATTCATAATATTTTTTGAAACCCTTTTCACGATATTGCTATTGCAGGAGCACATTCGATGCGTGAAAAGTGGAGAATATTTTCTCCAATAAATCCTCATCAATTACATTTTTCCCACATAATTTCAACTTTGAACTGATTCGGACAATTGGTGAATTATACTCACTTACAGTTTTAAAATCTTGCAAGCGTAAGTGCATCCACTCATAACGAGCTTTTGGAAGAGTAACCGCTTTTTGGTGTTCATATCTTTCCTTCAAACTAGTCCATAAGGCAAAGGGATCCTTTACCATCAAATATTCTGTTTTTAAACCTTCATCAAGGTGGTGACGGAGGAAGATCATTAATTTAACCTTTCCTTGATTTGTGGCTATACTTTCTTCTTTGATGGTTTCTCCAAGATCATTTACCTCTAGATGAATTTCAGCATCTAGTACTCATGATAGATAATTATTTCCAGTGATATCAAGAGCAACAAACTCGAGTTTTGCAAGATTAGTCATAATGTAATTAAAATCAAGAAAACAAATAAAACTTACCACACTTACACAAAGTTGGCTAGAGATTCGTGCTGATAACGTGTTATAAAATAATAGTATTGTATTATATAGATAATAATTTAGAGAGTTTTTCATTTTTTACATTTCACTTTAAGCCACTATTTATAGGTTTAAGATTATGAGTTACATGGAGGCGGAAGACAGAAGATAAGACCTCCAATATATGTTTCATAACAAATATTTCATTAATACATACATTAACATATGTATTTATGAAACATATTTATAACAGAGCAGTTTTTTTTCTTTTTTCTTTTTCATACGAAGACATAGCTTTTATGTTAAAATTATCGGTAAAATTACTAACGAAATTATAGGAGACATGGTTTTTAATGTTAATCCCTAAACTGTTGGCATCAATCATAGATTCAAAAAAATAGCTTTTCATGAGTTTTTTTTTTTAAAAACAATACTACACCAAATTTTATTAACTGGTAAATTTTAAAAGAGGACTCCTCCGGAATAGTCACCCATTCCCACTGTGAGCTGACCATTATTCAAGGTCTATAAAAATCATTTAGCCCCTCCTTGTTCAATTTTTTTTTTAAAGAGAGTCTAAAAAATAATTTATACTCACATCATTCTATGTTTATAACATTCGTACAGTCAATTTTATCGAACTTTGATTTTGAACGATTGATATAGTTTGTCTTAAATTTTTGTAATAATATAAAATTGTATAACAAAAATTGAAATTTTAAAAGTTTTATAAAAAAATTCAAGTAGTTATAAAAATAAAATTTTGGCCCGTATACTATAGCAAATGTGACATTAAAAATATTACGAAGGGATTAATGAGTAGTTAAAAATTATAACTCATTCGATCGAGTTATCTAGTAGTTTGTGTATTTTGTTTCTCGACAACAGTTATTTAAGCTTAAGTAGGCTGTAAATTTAATTAAACTCTTTGATATCTATCGACAAACATATGTGTATTATTTTATTATCAGGACACTTACAGTCACGTCCTGAGACCGGGAGCGATGACAACGATGTTATTTTCAAATTAAACATTCGAAATCGACAAGTCTCAGATACAGATCTAAAAAAACCAATCTTTCATTCCATAAACAAAAAGTAATTGTATTACAACTTAACTGATATTAAATAAGACTGATTTAGAACTGAATTGGAAACATAAAACGTTGCGGAAGCGTAAACTAATAAAACTGATTTAGTTGACTTCATATCAACATGAGCAGATCATCATCCCCAAAATTGATATTGTTCATCATCTTTACCTCCGACTCATTCTTATTTGGGATGGACGTAAGGAGTGATTGTTTGGATAAACACCTAGCAAGCAGAGGTCAAGTGAATATCATAAAAAAATATACGTATATCATAACTTCATAACAGAGCAGATTACATGATACATAATCATAATATAATATATCAATATACCAGATTCATATACATAGCTAAATCATGGATTCATTAACATCAATCAATCGGAGGTGTTTATATGGATTCAAGAGGTGATTCGCGTGTATATGGCACTTTGCTATGTAGATTCAAGAGGTGACCCTATATACGTAGCGCTTTGCTTCTAAACACTTAATTACTTACTGTTTCAAATTTTCAGAAATTTCATAGCTTATATTCTATTGAGTTTAACACATATGTACATTTTTAATTCGAAACAAATCATAGTATTCAAAAACCCACTTACAAATTTATCTCGGAATCTTGTGCAGAAAACTTCGAAAATGGGTCCTACTTCTTCTCTGAAATAACATAATGTGTGTGTATTTTGAGACTGGCAGAATTTTGGTGTAATACGTTGCTTGGAATGGTTCTAATATTTATAGGTAAAGAATCGGGAGTTATAACATATGATCTCCATTAATTATGTCATTATTTTACTTAATGTCAAAATCCTGAAATTCTGTAACCGTAGCCTCCATTATCATTCTTTGTAAATGATGGATTAGTGGGGTTGACCAAGTCTTTTGGGCTAATTGCTAGGATAAGTTGAGCTGATGCGATCACGTAGATAGAGTTGATTCCGTAGGTTGAGCAGCTTTACAATTATAGTTGATTTAAGTATCTGCTGAGCTGCTTCATAACATCTGCTGAGTTACTGAAAGCACATATGATGAACTGATTTCAGTGCAGATTCAGGTCTCCACACTTGCATTATAGCTTCTATTTAAATTTGTTTTCATAACTTTTTAATTATTTCTTTGAAGCTAAGCTACATATAATTGTCATTGAATAAATGCATCTTATTTTATTACCGGGACACCTACATTATAGCTTCTATTTAAGTTTATTTTCATAATTATTCCTTTGAAGCTAGCTCCATATAATTGTTAGTGAATAAATTTTAATTTTTTTAAAAAATTAACTTATGACTTTTTAATAAACTGGAAAATTTAGTATATATTTTTTTTTATAAAAACATTTCGATGTAATAAATTGCAGTGGAAAATATAATCTATATTAAATTGAATTCAGATTTTCATCAGTTAAATACAATATTATTCTTATATTTCTTACCAAGATTCATTACGATTTCAGATTCAAATTTATAAATCATCCCAGCAAATTTTATTATTTTTCCAATTTTAAAAGTATTATTGTTACTATTAAGCATAGATTCATAATATTCAACATAATTCGAATCTGAACTTGTTTCTCATTAATTCATTATTTCTATATTATTGGTTCTTTCTTATTCTTTATTTCAGCATATCGATTTATAATTTTAACATATTATTTTCGTCTTTTATATGTTTTAGTTGAGGAAGAACAACAGTGTATACGTATATACGTTGTCAATAGAGAATTTATATCAGTTAGGTTAAGAATTTTGATTTAAAAATGGGGTTAGCATGGTCTAATAATGTGTGTGGAAAATAAAAAACCATGGTCTAATATTCAGACATTCCGATTAGTTAATAATGCTATACTCTTTCAATGTAAAGTATTTGGTGAAATAAATTTTAGGGTAAAATGCATAAAACTTTATGTTAACTAGTAAATATGCACGAAACTCCCCTATGTTAATAAAATAGGCAATAAAAAAATTTATATTTTCTTAAACTCGGCATGAAACCCCGTTAGGTTATAAATAAGGCACAAAAAAACATCTACTTTCATAAGTCCTGCACAAAACCCCATCGATTGTCTAATATGCTCTCCATTTTTTCTGCATCTATATTATTTTCTTCTTCTCCGTAATGATTTCTTTTTAGTTTTAAAAGAACAATATTCAGAATTTTAAAATGAATATTTTTTATGGTGTAATTCTAAAATAGATTATGAATAATATTCTGAATGTTTATTTTATTGTATACATGCTTATTGAGCAATTTAATTTAATTTTTTTTTTAAGTTTTGGATATTGAGTAAACATTTGCACATATAAAAAATATGTATATTTCCAAAAAATCATAAAATATGTTTCTAAAATAATAAACATATATATAAACAAAAAATAATTTATATATAAACCTATATAATGCATATGGTTTTAACTAGATTAAATAAAATCTATTTATTTGTGAAATCGATGGGGTTTTATAGAGGATTTAAGAAAATAAAAATTGTTTTTTAGCCTATTTTGTTTAACACATGTGATTCGTGCAAAATTTCTTAAAAAAGAAAGGGGCTTTTTTGCTTCTTTTTTTATAACATATTGAATTTAATGTCGTAGTTTAAGAAAATATAGTGGTTTTTTGCTATTTTGTTTAAAAAAAGGATTTTGTGCATATTTTCTATAATACATAGAGTTTTATGCTATTTACCCTAAAAGTTATTGTATCTCCAACAATGATCCGATGGTCTCAGGTCTGGTCGGGATGAATTTAAATGTTTTAAAGTGATAATTTATTATTATTATAATACAAATTTTCATAGTATTATTATTATTATTATTATTATTATATCTCATATTAGTGGAACAGTAGTGATTGAATTTCCAGATTATAAGATGTGGCCGATCAAATGGTCTTAACTCACATTGTGTAGCATATAAAAATTTTGGTGAAGTGCGTAATCCTTCTATTTTTCATAATTAGCAAATTCTCCTATAATTTATATAATATAACTACATCTCTTCTACTTTTCATAATGAACAAATTCCCCTATAATTTGAATAATTACGTCTACATCTCATATAATGTATTTTTATATTAAATCATTAGGGAAATAATTATAAAATTTCCTATATATTTTAAAAACTAGATGCAATTGTCTGTAACTAGATAGAAAAATTTAAATATTTTACAAGGGAGACCAATATAATTATTCCTAAAAGCATCGAACAGTCTCAAATAATTTGTATGGTTTTGATATTTACTTAATACTTAATAATAAATAGATTCAGTTTCTAAAGAAAATCAGTGACATATATAATTATTCAATAGAAGATTAGTTTTAAATATATCCTAAATAAGTCAATATCTATACTATATTATAATGTGTGAGCATCTTAGAGTAACTACTTTGGTATGATCATTATAAAATTCTAAAAATACCTTCTATTTGCTTTAGTAATAGCCATGAGATAAATGGATAATATCCGAAGATCACCTAATAACTTCCCAACCTTTTTTTGTTGTTGAGAAAATTAACTTCATAGTTCCCAATTTTTCACCAGTTTTTTTTCTTTCCGAAAAATATGTGCAGCAGTTTTTTCTCTTCCCCATAAAATATCATATTTAAACTAGATATTTCAAATATAAAAATTTAGTATACATATACAATATATAAAATTTAAAATTCGTTACACACGCAACACATGTGCGTCAGCTGCTAGTTATTATAAAAGGCAACATAAAAAACCCACAACTCCTAAACTACGACATACGAGGCGGCGCTTAATCCCTGTCGCATCCGCAGACGGCAGACGGCAGACGAATCCGAGTCTCCTCTTTCTCTCGCTGAGAGGACACTATCCGCAAGCTCTCACATAAGAAATTCGAGAAATGTCGTTGGCGAGAACGATTTTTCTGCTATGTCCAACGGCTTCAATTTCACCTTTCTCGTCGTCGTCTTCTTCTTCAGGTTACTGTTTTCCAGCTAAATTGGAGATTTCGTGTTGCTCAGCCACGTCTCCAGCTACCATGGTGAAAGGAAATGCGGATAAGCAGTCTTACGAGAGAAATGAAGTTCGGCTTGGATTACCGAGCAAAGGTCGAATGGCTGCAGACACTCTTGATCTTCTCAAGGTAATTTTTGTTGTTATGAGCGGTTCGTGTTTGTTAGGTATTAGTAGTTCGGCTGATTTTTATTTATTCATTCATTTTTGCGACTGTGAAGGATTGCCAATTGTCAGTGAGGCAGGTGAATCCACGGCAGTATGTCGCAGAAATTCCTCAGGTGCATTCTTTTTTCTCAAGTGTGGCATTCCTACTGATAATCTGAGGTATTATGCGACGTAAAATCCCTGTTGATTACTGATATGGATTAGTCTGTTGTGCCTTTTTATTTGTCCTCATAGATGAGGTTTGCTTAATATGATATTAAGTTACAATTGATACTTTTAAGTTCAAGCTTAGAGTGCGTTTTGTAAGAAAAAGAGTGGATGTAGATATGTGATCTTGTAGTTGATGCAAATTTGTAATTTTACATGAGGCATTGTCAGACAAGATCTTGTTGATTCATGTGGCTGAAACTCAATTGAAGTTAAAGTTCATGGCATGATACGGAATGCTTTCTGTTAATACCTTTCCTCAATGCTGTTCGTTACAATGCCTCCAACAGATTCACTGCTGTGAGCTGCCGCTTTGCTATGTACAGAACTTAAATATATTTCTGCAATGCCACATGGAAGTGGTGTATTATCTCATATAGCTTTATCTATTCTCGCGTTCATCAGTTGAAGAGCGTGCACCTGTTTATATGATTTCAACGTACCTTGTTGTAGCCTATTTATGATATTGCAGATTACTAATTTGGAAGTCTGGTTTCAACGGCCTAAAGACATCGTGAGAAAATTGATATCTGGAGATTTGGATCTTGGAATTGTTGGCTTGGACACAGTAAAAGAGTATGGACAAGTAAGAGACATTCCGTAGGTGGATTATTCTACTAAAACATGATGAATCTTTGAAATATTGCATATAATTGGCATAAGAGAAGTTCTTAGAGTCATAATATTTTGTTGTTATTGTAGAAAACACTCCATTTTCTACTTCTTGGTGCTATTTTATTTGTACAAAAAATCCGTGTTTATGCTTCAAATATCATGTACCAAAGTTCATGATGAGTGTGTTTTTCGTCCTTCAATTTTCATCAGGGAACATCTATTTATTCAACCAAAAGGCTTTTTTGTGTCATTTAGAGCTTTTCCCAAATTTTCTTGTATGAGTTCCTGACATCGTGCTTCTGTTTTTTATTCGATATCATTCATAGTTATGCCCAAGGTGGTTATATTTGTTTCAGATTATGTAAATTACTGCTACTATCACTGCCTGACACCACAGAAAGACCCTTGTGGATAGCCTTGGATCCTTACCATTTATATTTTATTCTGTAGGGGAGTGAAGATCTCATTCTTGTTCATGATACTCTGGAGTATGGAGATTGCCGGTTATCTCTAGCAGTGAGTCGTTGTCTGTAACTGCTATCAATCACTTCCCCTTGTTCTTGAACTTTTAGACGGTGGCTGTATAGTGTTCCTTTCTTTGCTAGATTCCCAAGTATGGCATATTTGAGAATATAAATTCTTTGGAAGAGCTAGCACGGATGCCACAGTGGACACCTGAGAGACCTCTGAGAATTGCTACTGGCTTCACATATGTATGTATTATTGCAGGAAACAATTTATTATTGGTCCTGTTTACCATTTTTATAACTTTTTATGATCAAAGTTTTATGTAATATAATTTTTTATTTGCAGTTGGGTCCTAGGTTTATGGAAGAAAATGGAATGAAGCATGTCAGCTTCTCAACTGCTGATGGAGCTCTGGAGGCTGCTCCTGCAGTAAGAATGATGCGCTTCCACGATGGATATGCTATGTCTTTCTTAAAATGAATTTTTGACATTTATATTTTGTCTTCTGCTTGATGCCTTTTCTCCTCATTATTAATCGTGAGATCCTGATTTATGTAAGCTGTTTGCTGGAGCAAGATCTGATGAGAAAGGTTTTAGAAGCCATTAACAGAAGCATGCAATATAATTTTTCGTAAACGTTCACATATAGAAATAATACTCATGATTGTAATTTCTAAGAAAACAACTTCATTAATATTTTAAATTTAATACAAAATGCATCATGTTATGCATTTACTGAGTTGCACTGGTTTTCTTCCATAGTGTATGAATAGAAACTTCTAGTTGTCGAGGGTTGTTCTTAATTAAGGGTTCATTCATATGACAGTTCATTTAACTGTGGTAAAATTATTGGCACCTAATTATTTAGCAAACAACTTCAAGCAGTTTTCATTCTAATAAATTCTTGTAATGAGTGCAAACCAGGCTTACACCTTAAATCAGTTCTTGTTCAGCAAAGAACTAAAAGCTGTAACAGTGTTATGCCATATCGAGGTCTTTAGGAGGACTACGTCCTTCAACCACTATATTAGATCCCATCACTGTCTTATGTTTTACTTGCTTATCATTGACATTTTTCAAGGGTTTCATCGTGTTAAACTTATTTGTCTCCTAGAGTTCCTGCAAATATAAGAACCAGGTCCGGCACTGATGTAATACCACTATGCTAATCCATCAGCATAAAACCTTGAGATGAATTATAAACAGTATTGTACATTTTAAAAAAAATTGCTGGTAAGATAACAGACAAGTATCTGGAAGTTTCTGTAGAGTGAAACGGGATCCTAATTGCCTGAGGGAAAAATATGCTGTCTTGTACTTAACTACAGCTATAGAAGTTACTTTTTAAAGGTAGCTCACAACCTCACACCCACCACACACATATTCGTAGATCAGTTAATTTAAATATACTTTTCCTCAAAGTTGCTGCTAGAGTATAGATAGGGATTTCTGCTTGGATGGTTTCTGATGCTTTATCACATTGCTGCTGTATCCTCTATAATACTTGCTCTCATGAAACATTTACCTTTGCAAGAATGATTGCTAATTGTCCTTTTCTTTTAGATGGGGATAGCTGATGCTATTGTGGACCTTGTGAGTAGTGGAACCACGTTAAGAGAAAATAATTTGAAAGAAATCGAAGGTGGAATTATTTTGGAAAGTCAGGTACTTCATTTTGTTTGTGACCTATAAGCCTTAAAAAGTTGAGGATCTGTTTCAGAAATGGTTTTGTCAATTGATTGAGAGTTATTGCTTCAGAGTCTCCTTTGACCTTGGTTTGCTATTTCAGGCTGTTTTTGTCGCTAGCAAAAAGTCATTGATCCAACGGAAAGGTGTGCTTGATATAACACACGAAATGATTGAAAGATTGGAGGCACATTTAAGAGCTGCTGGCCAGTTCACGGTGTGAATCATTTGTTTTCTATGTTAGACTATCTTTCTTCTTGTTATTTTCTGTTCGTTTACGGTTCTCATTGCAGGTAACTGCCAATATGAGGGGTAAAAGTGCAGAAGAAGTGGCTGAGCGAGTTCTGAGTCAAACATCTCTATCTGGTTTGCAGGTGGACCAACTTGTTATGTTGTGTGGTATTTCGCAATTCAGATAACTTCCCGTGGGGCATCTATTAATTATATTCTTTTTCAAGATCTAAAGCTTCTTACATCATGTTTTACTTTTGTATGCAGGGACCCACTGTAAGCCCAGTTTTTTGCAAGCGTGACGGGAAGGTAGCAGTGGACTTTTATGCTATAGTTGTTTGTGTACCACAGAAAGCGCTTTACAAGTCTGTTCGACAGCTTAGAGCGGTGAGAATCTGCTCTTGCTACCACATCTATGTGCACATATTCTTGCGTGAGCAAGTTTTCAGCTGTGGTCTTGAGAATAACATTTCTATGAACAAATAGCTTGGTTGGAATTGGAGTGTGCCTGTTAGTGAATTGCATCTCATTTTCAGTTGACAATATTTCTAGCATCACCACCTCCTTTTCCATGTTTATGTGTGCAATTTGAGTGTATTTACATTTTAGACCAGGATGTTAGGGTGTATTATCGTTTCATTTCCTTTTCTTCATCTGGTATATGCATCATATCTCATGTTTTTTTCTCCATTTTTTCGTTTTGAGGAAGATTTTTTCTCTTGATTCTGTCTTGTACTTGTCTTATCCTGCGCAGATGTGTTATTTATGCTGCTTGTGTTTTTACAGCCTCTTTTCAACCACGTCCTTTGTTAGTTTGCTCATGTTTCCTATTTGTTTAACTCGAGCATAATCTCTTTTTTTGGGGAAAGACGGAAGTATTTACATCTCATTAGTTGTCTGATGCAGATTGGAGGCAGTGGGGTTCTCATTTCTCCTCTGACCTACATTTTTGACGAGGAAACACCAAGATGGCGCCAACTTCTTTCAAACTTGGGGCTTTAGAGCATCAATGTATCTCGTGTTTTCTTCATCGTCCTCAAGACCTCAATTGGAACGGGAACCCATATTGAAATCCCAAGAATCAAGAATCTTATTATTGTCTCGTTTCAATTGATTACTTATGTTCTGCAAAATCTGCAGAGATTCGGTTCATCTCCTCTTGCTTTGCAACGTCAGGGTTTGGGGGTTGTACGGTTCTACGATTATAATTTATACTTTTGGTACTGTTACAAGAAACAATACAGATTAGTGTGACTTGCAAAGAATTTTGGTTTGAGGAATATTTGTTCCCAGCAGAGTGCTAACAAATTAAAAGGATTTGTTGGGAATGTAAATTGTAAGCGACCTTTGTTATAAAATAGTTGCATTGATTTTTCGGCCTATAATTGCTAAATAGGTTATTCTTGTGCTTATGCAGACAATAAATCAAATGTCCCTGCACTACAGAACATCATCAATGTTCTTCATTGGGCTAGAGAGTATATAATGAGTAATTCGCTCGGACACCAAATTAGCAAAAATAATCAGTAGTAGTACCATATGTTGGGTATTGAAGAATAGGGGTGTAAACTAATCGAATCGAGCCGAATATACAGAAAATTTAAGGTTTGAATTCGGCTCGAAATAGTTATATCAAACTCGAGGTCGATTCGAAGTTCGAATAGTTTCAAAATTTTGGCTCGAGTTTATCTCGAATCAAAGTTCGAGTTCGAGTTCGAGTTCGGCTCGAAAAGGTTCGAACTATCCGATTTATTGCTCGAAAATAAATATTCGAAAAGTTCTAAATATATTTATTTAATATATAATTATATTATATTAATAAATATTAAAGTTCGAGAGCGGCTCGCGAACAATCGAACAAAGTAATTTGGGATCGAGTTCGGCTCGAAAAAAAGTTCGAATATGTTTGAGTTCGATTCGAATTCGAGAATTTTGAATTTGAATCAAATATTTATCGAGCCGACTCGAAAAGTTCGTGAATATGTTCGATTCGTTTACATCTCTATTGAAGAATATATATTGGATATTGAAGAACAGAGATCAAAATAACTAAAATTAAAAGAGATCGTGCACGATGGGTGATGGGTCTTAAAATTGTAATGTATTATATTAGGTGAAAATATTTTGTCCCCTAATATATATATATATACATATATATAAGACTTTACCTCTAAAATTAAAAAAAGATAAATTTTTCATATTATTTTTAGCAATTGTTCTCCATGATATTGAATTAGATTACAAAATAGAACAAATTCCGAGAAGAAAAGATGTCTTTATGTGTTAACTGATGGGGTAAAAATGGATTATTTTTAAAAACAACCTTACCAAAACTTTAAATTATAACTTCTTCGATTTCTGAACTTTGTTTGACTTTTACTTTTATCTTGTTTTAAGATCATTTTGCAATTTTTTTGTAAAGAAATGTCACAATCAAAAAAAATGTTTGATCATTGTCATTTTCAAACTATTCTATCAAAATGTATATTTGAATCGATGCAACATTCAACTAAAGATGAACAATATAATTTAGTAAATTTATCTTTGCATAGGCATCGTGCCTTTAAATACTGGATACAATTACATTGAGTAAGGTAACAAATCATTGCTATAGCTATACAATATCAATCTAATAAATACATGTGCATGATTGGGGTGATCTAGAATCATCCTTAATAGATAGTATCAATCTAAATAAATATATGCATAACTAGGGTGATGTAGAATCATCCTTAATACGCCCCCGCAAAATCGACGTTCCATCAGCAACAGAGATTTTGGAGCGTAGAGTTTCAAAGCGTGTGCGATGTAAGGGTTTGGTGAGGATATCAGCCAGTCGATCAATTATATTGACATATGAGACGGAGAGGTGTCCTTTGTGGGAGAGATCACGAACAAGTGCACATCAACCATAATATGTTTCATGCGAGAATGTAGGATCGGATTGAGGGCTAGGCGGGTTGCACTGATATTATCACATAAGATGCGAGGAGGGGTGCGCAAAAGAATGCCAAGATCACGAAATAGGTGCTTGATCCAACAGACCTCAGCAGCAGCAGACGCAAATGATCGATATTCAGCCTCTGTAGATGATCGCGCAACACCATTTTGCTTCCTAGAGCGCCATGAAATAGGATTCGGTCCACGAAGACTAAATAGGCCGATGTAGATTTGCTGTCATTACTATCTCCCGCATAATCAGAATCAAAGTATGCAGTGATAGTGAGATCAGAAGATCCTCTAATGAGCAATCCATGGTGAAGAGTACCTTAATGTATCGAAAAAGCCGTTTGACAGCACACCAATCAGCAGTACTGGGAGAAGCCATAGACTGTGCGAGTTTGTTCACAGTGAAGGCAATGTATGGTCGAGTAAGAGTAAGGTACTGCAAACCCCCAAGAGCGTGTCGGTAATCAGTGGGAGTGACAGGGCCAGATGAAGAAGTAGAGGGCTTTGCAGCCATGGGGGTGCTCAAGGATTTAGCGTCGTCCATATGATGTCGTCGAAGTAGATCGACACTGTACTTGTGTTGTGACAAAAAGAAGCCCTCTTTGCATGTGGCAACTTCAATGCCAAGAAAATATGACAGTGGGCCGAGTTCTTTAACAGCGAAGTTCATCTGAAGATGTTTTGTAATGGAGGTGATATGAGTGGCATCGGAACCGGTGATCATGAGATCATCAACATAGACGAGGACAAAAAGATGAATGGACTCGCGATAATATGTGAAGAGGGAACTGTCAGATAATGATTGAACAAATCCATAGGAGATGAGAGAGGAGCTGAGGGCCTGGTACCAAGTATGGGGAGCCTGTCTTAGGCCATAGAGGGACTTACGCAGTCGACATACATGAGATGGAGATGCAGCGTCAAGAAAGCCTGGTGGTTGGGACATGTAAACTACATCAGTGAGAGAGCCATGAAGGAAAGCATTGCTGATGTCGAGTTGACGAAGGGGCCAGTGTTGCATGACAGAGACAGAGAAAACTGTACGAATTGTAACTGGCTTGACGACTGAGCTGAATGTCTCAGTATAGTCAACTCCAGGACGCTGATGAAAACCTTTAGCGACAAGACGAGCTTTGTATTTATCAATAGTGCCATCGGGTTTTCGTTTGATTCGAAAAACCCATTTACAACCAATAATGTTTGCGTTGATATGTGGAGGAACTAAGTCCCAGGTTCCATGACGTTGAAGAGCTGTAAATTTCTCGGCCATAGCGGTACGCCAAAGAGGATTGGCAAGAGTTTGAGATACACATGTGGGTTCCACATCATCAGGAAGATGATGCCTAGAGGCGATGTTGACTTGTTTAGGCCTGAAAATATTATTCTGGCTTCGTGTCTGCATGCCATGAGTTCGGGTTGGAGCCAAATCATGATCTGGCTGAGAAGTAGAGCTGTATGGTTGAACAGCTGCAGGGTGAGATGAGCTAGTGTTTTGAGAAGCCAGAGCTGGTGGTGGAGTGGAGACGTGTGGAATGAGTGGAACAGAGATTGCGGGTACAGAGTCATTCATGCACTGATTTTCGGTCAAGGTGGAACCGGTCGTGTGAAGTGGAAAAGTAGTCTCCGAAAAACGAACATGGCGTGAAATAAACATGTGTCGAGAGTCCAAGTCGAGACATTTGTAGGCACTCTGGGAGGTAGAGTATCCAATAAATACACATCGTCGAGAAGGATAATCCAGCTTGCTAAACGAATAAGGCTTAAGCCACGGAAAGCAGAGACAACCAAATGTGCGTAGTTTCATATAATTAGGGGTCCTTTGAAAAAGTACCTCAATGGGGCAACGCTGCTTTAAAACTGGTGTAGGCATGCAATTTATGAGACAGACAGCCGTTTCCAAGGATAGCCACACACAAACTCTTCCCGAGTTACCCACACTCTTCACGGGTCTTTTTGACCTTAAGGGCTCCAAGGATAGCCACACACTTGCACCAACTTCACTTGTTGATGTCTTATACAATTTTCAACTTGCGTCGGTGTTGGAGGATCTTACAACAATTCAAATAACACCTTCACGGTGTAACAATACGAAGAACAAAACCCAACCCGTTGCCATTTATACTCGTGTATAAAACTATTATTTTTAAATCTGTGTATCATGTTTATTTATGTCTCTAAGTATGGAACCTGAAATGTAACATCATTTTGGAATAAAAAGTTTTCATTTGGTGTCTTAGCAACAAAATCAGCAATGGCAGGATTCATGCTCCAACAAACTACATGAATGAAACCATCCTCGTGTTATTAAAAAGAGAAACGTAAACTGGAGACAGTCCACAATCCATCTACTCACAGAATTAATATAGTGGTACATATCAAAATCACAAAATGTATATGCCACATCCCATTTTTATTACAGGTAAAAAACAAGATGCAAACTGCGAATGACGCGTTAAATAGGATATTTAAGCACAAATTCCTGAGGTGAATAATGGCTCAATATGTATATGTACACCGCAGCAGTTTAAAGAAGTGCAATGCATCTAAATTGTACAATTCAGGCGTATGCTTCTTATATTAAAGATTTACCTTCCCGACAGCATCCCAAAATTGAAATTATGTATCGTGAAATTGAAATTTATGTATCATAGGATATACTTGGTAAGGAGAGCTTCAAGTGATGATCTAAGACATAAGTTGAACAGCTGCAATGGCTGGAATTTTTTCTCGAAGTTTCTGAGTCACAGCCACTCGAACAGTCATGACACCAGCTGCAGGACCAGTAATTCGCACTTTAATTATTGGCTCATCAATGGCAACTAGCTCCAAATCTCCACCCGCTGCCCCAATGAGGTACGGTCTTATTTCTTCGAGTACCTGCGGAAATTTTTAGTTATAATGTACAAAATTAGGTCAATCACCTCTCTTGCATGCTTAACGAAATGGATGATACGAGGAAACATGGAATCAAACTCTCGGAGACAAAAGGTTAAGAGTGTGCATTGAAGATTCTGAAGTTCTTGGCATCATAACCTGCTATTTATACAAATTATGACTCAAGTGCATAATCACTAGTAGATTTAAATCTTCAATAGTCAAATAATAAGGTATGGCAAACCAACAGTACATAAGGTATGCCCAACAGCCCAAGGGCATCATTTGGACTGTTATATTACCTTAAGGCATCACTTATCACACCCAAGATCTTAAACTAACAAAGATCGAGCACATTCATGCGATAATATTCAACGAAAAGAAGATAACATTATAAAACTATGCATTATGATCACCTAGCCAGCTTGATAAATAAAAAAAAAAAGCTCTGATAATATATATATATATATATATATATATATATATAAAGCAAATCATCGAAATACAGTAAAATTAAACAATTACCCCCACCAAACCACTTGTTAGTAGCTCAAAATAACTCAAAAACAAACATCTAAGGATGAATTAAGAAATTCAGAGCACTAAAATGAATATTTTACCTTCTCTATGTTTTCTTCATTTAACTCAAGGCCGGTTTCTTCATCAGGGGTTGCCTCAACAGCAACAACTTCGGGAATCTTTTCCATAAGTCGACGCTCAATGCCCATTTTCATCGTCATTGTAGAACTAGGACATGAGCCACATGCTCCTTGTAATTTCAGTTTTACGACATTTCCATCGATTTTGTGTAATGCAACATTGCCTCCATCTGCTATGAGGTAAGGTCTGATTTCATCTAACACACTCTCGACATTTTCCGCTGTGAGTGGCAGTTCCACGGATGATTCAGGCACAGCAACTGCTTTTACACCTGCGCAAATTGTACAGCTCTCGAGCCTTAACTTAATTGACAGCCAGCAGGCAGAGCAACAGTTTCAGCAGTGTGGTTGTCTGCCAACCCCACCTATTTGAAGCAAACAACAACTAAGATGCAGAGAGTACTAATGGTACATTTTTACAAAGGATATCTTAATTCTTATGGAGCGATGAGGGATCAACTAAGAAAGTCATCAAAACTTTAACCACCTCAGGAAAAAAATATTTGAATACAATTTGTAATGCCTCGATTTGCTTTATACACGTGTGATGTGATTATATCGTTATTAGGACTAATTTCGATATAAAATGAATTGAGTTCGGGTTGAACCGAAAAGGAATTAATGCATGTATAAAATGATATATGGTAATGAATGAAACATATGGCAATGTATGACTTGAATTATATCAAGTGTAGTGACATGTCAAGTCTCTATGAGTATGCATTTGATTTGGATGTCATGTACAATTTCAATTAAGAGGAAAGTTGCATTTGCATTTGAATTTGGATTTCATCTTCATGTATTTGTCAAGTAGCATGTTATCGCAATTAGTATGTCATTATTTTTAAATGACCTATATCAAGTGAATTAGGGGGTGAAATCACATACTACACCACTTTTCACCTAAAATTCTCTACAAAGCTCATCTCCAACCCTTGGAGATTCTTATTGGTTTGAGCTTGGATTTTATTAGAGAATTAAGCTAGGAAGTTGAGTGAAGTGATTTCCTAACTTCTTGGTAAGGAATTTATGGTTTTGAACTTGAATTGTATAGTTGATGTTGAAGTATGTGAAATTGAATATCAAATTTCATGCTTAGAATCATAACATGTTTATATGCCAAGAATTGGATTTTATAATGATAGAAACATGTTTATATGAACTTAGGGATTTCATGAGACATGGTTATATGTGATTTTATGGGTAGGAGAAGATATACCATGTAGATAAGCTCAAAAATCGCCATGGTTTCAGATTTTTGAATCGCAGCGATCGATCGAAAATAAGCTCTCGATCGATCGCCGCGAACAGTGAATTTTTAAGGCGGTTTGAGCATGAAGCGATCGATCGGTGTTTTGGTAGCGATCGATCGGTGCTTGTGGCGATCGATCGGTGATTTTGTGCGATCGATCGGTGAGGAATGAACAATGCGGCGATCGATCGGGAAATGAGGCGATCGATCGGTGATGGCAGATTGTTGAAAAATGTTAAATTTTTGTAGCATTTATTTTTTAAGCCTCTTATAACATGGTATATTGTTCATGTGTTGTAGCATCATCACAGGGAACGGGGCAAAGAGGCAATTAGCCATCAACGCCTGATTTATCGTTTTTGTTGTCGTATACCAGGTACGTGTTGGCGTACGGAGTATAGATATTATGAGATGATGTTATGAGATTGATATCATATGAATTGTGTTGTGTTGGTATCATATGATTTGTCGTATCATATGCATGTACATTCATGGATATCATGTGTTTGAGATGGATGAGGTATATGCTTTAGCATTAGAGGTATATGCCTGGTTTGGGTATATGCTCGGTTATGCTACGTTAGCATTAGAGGTATACGTCTGGTTTGGGTATATGCTCGGGTATGCTACATATACTTGGTATGAGAGATATACGCCGGTTTTTTGGTATATACTCTGGCTATTATCATGTGAGGACGGTACGATGATATGTGTTGCTAATATGAAGATGTGAGGCGGTTCCACTGACATATTGAGCAGAAATAGACATATCATATTAGTCTTGTGATAATAGGATGTGTGAGGAGACATGTCATGACATAGTTGCATTTGTTGATGCATAATACAGAGCATTCACATTTAATGATTATTATTGTGCTTTATCATTGATATTGTGTTTTGATATCGCACTGAGATAATGGTTTATCTATACTCACGTTGTGTGAATGTTTCTGTAGGGACTCATAGACGTGGGAGGACGGGATGTGAGTCATTTTCCGCTGCGAGCTGAACCACTGCCTAGGAGTTATCTTGGATTAGGTTGTTGCTTGTACATGTGATATATAGTTGGTTAGGTTTTTATAACCCTTGTAACAACTTAACTAGTCAGAAACTCTTAATCAGTGCATGTTTTTACTTAATTCAGACTCACGTATGTATGCTTAAGTGATACATAATGGATTAAGTAATGAGGACCCCACATTAGTGGTATCAGAGCAGTGGTTCGAGAACGGGGTGAACATGGGTAGAGGAAGTGTATTAGGGAGTTGCCTAATCACTTGAAAGCATGTTATGAGTCATGATATGATGTTATACTAACATGCTTTATATATTTGTTGTTGTTGGTAACCTGTATTTGCAGTAATGGCAGACAGAGTACCACATGATGAGGTTGGGGATGTCATGAGTGGCTATGCTAGTGTGAGGATGGCGCATTTACCACCACCACCGATTGGGCAAGGGCCAGTGGAACAGGTACTGTTACCTGGTGAGTTAACATTGACGCAATTTCTGAGTTATCAACCACCCAGGTTTGAGGGTACTGAATCAGGGGAACTGGCAGAGGAGTGGCTGGAACGTGTGGAACAGATATTTGTGTCAGCACCGTGTGCCAAGACTGCTTGGTTACGCTTAGCTGAATTTCAGTTGGCTAAGAAAGCAATGATATGGTGGAAAGCTACATTGATTGAGCTGAGAGCTCAAGGTCAGACTGTGGACTGAGATGTTTTCAGAACTCGTTTTCTTGCTCACTACTTCTCTGTGGCTGCAAGGCAGAGGAAAGAAGATGAGTTTACAAATCTGAAACAGGGTAATATGATTGTGTCTGAGTATGCGGTGCACTATTCGTCGTTATGATATGTACCACATATTGCCGCTGATACCAAAGTAAAGATTAGACAATTTGTAAAGGGCTTGAGGCCAGAGTTATTTGATAGGGTGATGTCTAATAACCCTTGTTCATATGAGGAAGCGTTGATGAGAGCCGAAATGGCTGAGATTGCTGTTGGTGTTTATCAGGATGTGGGACATTCTCAGTTACCTACATCAGACAGTATGAGACCGAGAGGAGAACCATTTAAGTCATCACGAGGTGGTGCTTCTTCCTCTCGATTTAGTGGGAAACGTTTTGGACCACGAAAAGGGGATGACCGAAGGGCTAAGGGACAGTTCCAAGGTAGTAGTAGTGGCAGTGGTGTGCAATGCTTTAAATGTGGTGGACCACATTTGAAACGAGATTGTCCTCAATTGAATACAGTAGTTTGTTTCTGTTGTGGGAGTCCAGGACATGTGATCCGTGATTGTCCTCAAGTGGGTGGACAAGGTGGACAACAGAGGAGAGGACCAATGTCAGAGAATACAGTGCAGCAGAGACCACAGGGTGTACCACAATCTGGTGGAGGACAGAGGGCAGGACCACCTCAGGTTCAGGTATATGCATTGAATAGGGAGCAAGCAGAGGCAGCTCCTGATGATGTGATAGCGGGTAAGTGTACTCTGTTTACTTATTCAGCTTTACTTTTGATTGATACTGGTGCATCACATTCTTTTGTTGCACAAAATTTTATTGACCGGTATCATATATGCTCGTCTCCACTGTTGATGCCTCTTTATGTTTCGACACCCATGGGAACTACTGTGATGGCTTGTCAGAGTGTGTCTGATTGTGATATTCAGTTTGAGACTGAGTATGGACTACAAACTGATTTGATTGTGTTAGACATGGCAGATTTTGATTGCATTCTTGGAATCGATATGTTGAGTAAATATCAGTCTGTTGTGGATTGTTGTCAAAAGACAGTGAGATTTCAGTCTGATACTGGAAATCAATGGTTCTTCTATGGCCAGGGATCGAGGGCAAGGATTCCTTTGATATCAGCAATCCGAATGTCGCGTTTGTTAGAACGTGGACATGCGGGTTATTTGATTTATGCTCTTGATGTAACTGAACAGAAAATAGAAAAGAAAGTGGAGGAGATACCAGTGGTTGCAGAATATGCGGATGTGTTTCCGGATGAGATACCTGGATTTCCACCGAGTCGAGAAGTGGAATTTGGTATTGATTTGATACCTGGTACTTCTGCAATTTCACGAGCTCCTTATCGGATGGCACCAACTGAATTGAAAGAATTGAAAACTCAATTGCAAGACTTATTGGACAAGGGGTACATACGTCCTAGTGTATCTCCTTGGGGTGCTCCGGTATTATTTGTTAAGAAAAAGGATGGGACAATGAGATTGTGTATTGACTATCGACAATTGAACAAGGTAACCATAAAGAATAAATATCCTCTTCCTCGTATTGATGATTTATTTGATCAATTACAGAGATCAAAAATCTATTCTAAGATTGATTTGAGATCTGGTTATCATCAAATACGTGTGAGAGAGGGTGATGTACAGAATACAGCATTCAGAACTCGCTATGGACATTATGAGTTTCTGGTAATGCCATTTGGAGTGACAAATGCTCCAGCTGTCTTTATGAGTTTAATGAATCGGGTTTTCCAGGAATACCATGATCAATTTGTCATTGTCTTTATCGATGATATACTGATCTATTCGCAGAATGATGCAGAACATGTTCAACATTTGCATATGGTATTACAATTGTTGAGGACACATCAGTTGTATGCCAAACTCAGTAAGTGTGAGTTTTGGTTGACTAGTGTCGGCTTTTTGGGGCATGTAATCTCGAAAGAAGGTATAGCAGTTGATCCGAAAAAGATCGAAGCAGTGTTGAATTGGTCAGCACCTATTTCTGTGCCAGAAATACGTAGTTTCTTGGGCTTGGCTGGATACTATAGACGATTTGTTGAATGATTTTCAAAAATTGCCAAACCATTGACACAATTGACACAGAAGGGAGTATCGTTTCAATGGTCAGAGGCTTGTGAGCATAGTTTTCAGGAATTGAAACATCGATTGATGACAGCTCCAGTCCTGATTATTCCATCGGAACATGACAGGTTTGCTCTTTATACTGATGCATCATACTAGGCTTGGGGTGTGTATTGATGCAGGAGAAACATGTAGTGGCTTATGCATCACGACAATTGAAACCACATGAAATGCGATATCCAGTGCATGATCTGGAATTAGCTGCCATTGTCTTTGCTTTGAAGATATGGCGACATTATTTATATGGTACGTCGTTTACCATATACACAGATCATAAGAGTTTAAAGTTTTTATTCACTCAAGCAGAGTTGAATATGAGGTAAAGGAGATGGATGGATCTGTTGAAAGATTATGATTGTGAGATTGAATATCATCCAGGAAAAGCTAATCTTACAGCAGATACCTTGAGTCGAAAAGTACATCATACGGCTGATGAGATGATTCATTTATCAGCGTTAATGACATCGTGTTGTACATTGGGTTATAAATTTGATGTAGAAACAGTGCCGGTATAGGTATCAACATTATTGATTGAACCTGACATTTTTGAGAAAATCAGGACATCACAAATGACTGATGATGAGGTACAACATTGGAAAGAAATGATAAGTCAAGGACAAACATCGCAGTTTGTACTTGCAAGTGATGGAATTCTGAAATACAGGAACTGTTGGGTAGTACCTGCTTCATTGGGACTACGCCAAGAACTACTACAACGTGCTCATTGTAGTAGATACAGTATACATCCTGGAGGAAAGAAAATGTATCATGATTTACGTACCCAATTTTGGTGGAAACGCATGAAACAGGATGTGTTGAACTTTGTAAAACGGTGTTTAGTCTGTCAACAAGTAAAAGCAGAAAGACAGAAACCAGGAGGTGAATTACACAGTTTGGAAATTCCTCAGTGGAAATGGGAACATATCACGATGGATTTTGTGACTCATTTGCCACGGACGTCTTCTGGTTGTGATGCCATTTGGGTGATCGTTGACCGACTCACCAAAGTATCTCATTTTGTACCATATTGTATGACATTTACATATCTGTGAATGGCACAGTTGTACATTCAACATGTAGTGAGACTACATGGGATACCAGTTTCCATTGTGTCGGATAGAGATCCGAGATTTACTTCTCATTTTTGGGAAGGGTTACAGACAGCATTGGGAACTGAAGTGCGGTTGAGTACAACATATCATCCTTAGACAGATGGACAAACAGAGCGTACGATACAGACGCTTGAAGATATGTTGCGTGCCTGTGTATTAGAGTTTGATACCTCTTGGCAAGAGTCGTTGCCATTAGTGGAATTTTCATATAATAACAGTTATCAATCTAGTATACAGATGGCACCATTTGAGGCTCTATATGGGCGACGATGTAGATCGCCATTGTATTGGGATGATGTGGATCAGTTTTCCTTACATGGACCGGATATGATTCTTGAAATGGAAGAAAAAGTAAAGTTGATTCGATTGAAACTTAAAGCTGCACAGGACCGACAGGCTGCTTATGCCAATAAGCGTCGTAGACCACTTGAATTTCAAGTTGGTGATCGTGTATTCTTGAAAATCTCACCTTTTAAATGTGTAGTACGATTTGGTAAACGTGGGAAGCTGTCTCCATGATACGTTGGTACGTATGAAGTATTGCAACGTATTGGTACGTTAGCATATCGGTTGGCACTATCACCAGCCTTGAGTAGTATTCATCATGTCTTCCATGTTTCACTGTTGAGGAAATATGAACCAGATCCAAGTCATGTCTTACAGTTACCTGATATACAGTTGGATACAGATGTATCGTATGAGGAACGACCAGTTATGATCTTGGATCGAGCTGAACGCAGGTTGCGTAATAAAGTGATTCCTATGGTTAAGGTACAGTGGGACAGAAGGGGTGTCGAAGAGGCAACGTGGGAGACGGAGCAGCATATGATGCAACGGTATCCAGAATTGTTTTCTGGTATGTTAATATGGTATTTTTACATGTTTCTTATGTTACATATATTATATGTGTTGTTATGTGAAGCATGTATTATGTTTGTATATGCAATTTCGAGGACGAAATTCTATGAGTGGGGGAGAATTGTAATGCCTCGATTTGCTTTATACACGTGTGATGTGATTATATCGTTATTAAGACTAATTTCGATATAATATGAATTGAGTTCGGGTTGAACCGAGGAGGAATTAATGCATGTATAAAATGATATATGGTAATGAATGAAACATATGGCAATGTATGACTTGAATTATATCAAGTGTAGTGACATGTCAAGTCTCTATGAGTATGCATTTGATTTGGATGTCATGTGCAATTTCAATTAAGAGGAAAGTTGCATTTGCATTTGAATTTGGATTTCATCTTCATGTATTTGTCAAGTAGCATGTTATTGCAATTAGTATGTCATTATTTTTAAATGACCTATATCAAGGGGGTGAAATCACATACTACACCACTTTTCACCTAAAATTCTCTACAAAGCTCCTCTCCAACCCTTGGAGATTCTTATTGGTTTGAGCTTGGATTTTATTAGAGAATTAAGCTAGGAAGTTGAGTGAAGTGATTTCCTAACTTCTTGGTAAGGAATTTATGGTTTTGAACTTGAATTGTATAGTTGATGTTGAAGTATGTGAAATTGAATATCAAATTTCATGCTTAGAATCATAACATGTTTATATGCCAAGAATTGGATTTTATAATGATAGAAACATGTTTATATGAACTTAGGGATTTCATGAGACATGGTTATATGTGATTTTATGGGTAGGAGAAGATATACCATGTAGATAAGCTCAAAAATTGCCATGGTTTCAGATTTTTGAATCGCAGCGATCGATCGGAAATAAGCTCTCGATCGATCGCCGCGAACAGTGAATTTTTAAGGCGGTTTGAGCATGAAGCATGAAGCGATCGATCGGTGTTTTGGTAGCGATCGATCGGTGCTTGTGGCGATCGATCGGTGATTTTGTGCGATCGATCGGTGAGGAATGAACAATGCGGCGATCGATCGGGAAATGAGGCGATCGATCGGTGATGGTAGATTGTTGAAAAATGTTAAAGTTTTGTAGCATTTATTTTTGAAGCCTCTTATAACATGGTATATTGTTCATGTGTTTGTAGCATCATCACAGGGAACGGGGCAAAGAGGCAATTAGCAATCAACGCCTGATTTATCGCTTTTGTTGTCGTATACCAGGTACGTGTTGACGTACGGAGTATAGATATTATGAGATGATGTTATGAGATTGATATCATATGAATTGTGTTGTGTTGGTATCATATGATTTGTCGTATCATATGCATGTACATTCATGGATATCATGTGTTTGAGATGGATGAGGTATATGCTTTAGCATTAGAGGTATACGCCTGGTTTGGGTATATGCTCGGGTATGCTACGTTAGCATTAGAGGTATACGCCTGGTTTGGGTATATGCTCGGGTATGCTACATATACTTGGTATGAGAGATATACGCCGGTTTTTGGGTATATACTCTGGCTATTATCATGTGAGGACGGTACGATGATATGTGTTGCTAATATGAAGATGTGAGGCGGTTCCACTGACATATTGAGCGGAAATAGACATATCATATTAGTCTTGTGATAATAGGATGTGTGAGGAGACATGTCATGACATAGTTGCATTTGTTGATGCATAATACAGAGCATTCACATTTAATGATTATTATTGTGATTTATCATTGATATTGTGTTTTGATATCGCACTGAGATAATGGTTTATCTATACTCACGTTGTGTGAATGTTTTTGTAGGGACTCATAGACGTGGGAGGACGGGATGTGAGTCATTTTCCGCTGCGAGCTGAACCACTGCCTAGGAGTTATCTTGGATTAGGTTGTTGCTTGTACATGTGATGTATAGTTGGTTAGGTTTTTATAACCCTTGTAACAACTTAACTAGTCAGAAACTCTTAATCAGTGCATGTTTTTACTTAATTCAGACTCACGTATGTATGCTTAAGTGATACATAATGGATTAAGTAATGAGGACCCCACACAATTCCTATCCCACATAAACAAAGCGGGTAATTTGCATTGTCAGGTACCTAAGAGAAACCATAACTCAAACTTTTATCCCTATATCACAGTTCTTATGCCGAAATGATACAAAATAATGTTATTTTTCAACGCATAACTACTTCCACCAAATTGATTGCAGAAAGATGCAAAAAACATGCTAAAAAAACTCATAACCCCAATCAGTTTGAATCAACAATATATGAATCTGTTTCACTTTCTAGTTTCTAATGAAACGTGTAACTAATGCTATAGCCGAATTATTTTGACTATTAACAAACTTAATTAATTTTCTAATTCACTTTCCATAATCAATCATCTAATTGGTGATCAGCTAAATTATCAATTCCAAAGAGCCGATACACCTTAGTAATCAAGGAAAGTAAAGACGCTAACCAATTTTCCGCAAACCAACCGTTGGCGCCAGCCGCAATTGATTGAGCTTCCCCGAAAGCAAAGTTCGACAACCGAAGAAACTCGAAACCTGCGAAATCAAATAAAAAATCGTTAACTCGAAAATCATCGATACTGATTCGTTATAAAAAAAAATACACATAGATAGAAAATAACAAGCTCACCTCTATTGGAGGCGGAACATAGCGACGAAATAGAACAGTGGCGGCACCGGCGGCGGTTGTTGTGGACGAAGATGTAGAAGAGGACGAGGAGGACTCTAGAGTTTGATGGAGCCTGGAATGGTTCGAACAGAGGGGAGGATTCATGGCCATGGCTGCGTGCATCGCGTGTCGATAGGCTGTCGAATTTCGTTTTCTGATTCCTTCTCGGTTTGTTTGTGAGAATTATTGTAATTTCTGGTGGCTGCGCATAATGCATAGCAATATATATATATATATATATATATATATATATATATATATATATATATATATATATATATATATAACAAATTAACTTCTCTTTTTTTCTTTTTTTTTTATTAAGGGTTAGCAGGATTGCTCGTCATCTTATCTCATTAATAAGATAGTTTGAGTTCAAGCATTGTAAAACACATCTCCCTCCTATTTCATAAGAAAAGAAAAATATATATATATATATATATATATATATGACACGTTTGGGTTAGGGGTGCTTATCGAATCGGGTCGATGGACAGTGGCAGAGCCAGGGGGTGCGCAGGGGGGCAGCCGCACCCCCAGAAAACGAGTATATATATATTTTTATACTGCCTATTGAGAAAAGTTTATTGTAGAATGGTGGTTAATGTAGTGTATTCAGGTGAATTAGAGACTCGGGTTCGATGCCCAGCCACACCAATTTTGATATTTTTCATAACAATGGTCATTGGGTTGTTTGTGGGCTTGAAATTGTGGGCCAAAATTGCTTTAAAAATAAAAAATAAATTGTGGGCTGAAATCAGAACACAATATTTCTCAATTTTAAACCTCTCAAGTCCAATCAAAATATAAGTGGACTAATAAATCAAAAAATAGTAAGTGTTTATTAAATGAAAATTTAGTGGTATATTTTTTTTTGTACCACAATTCCTATAAAGGTTGTAGGATCAAATCATCATTATCCGGTTGTCAGCATTTTTGGCCGGTCATTATGTTAAACAATAAAATAGGTTCTTAGCATTTAAAAAAAAATAATCATCGTTATTATTATATAATAATAATAACAATAATATGATCATAAGTAAATGAGTATAATTTAATATTTGTTTGCTACTTAAATCTAGTGTTCAAAAAAATCAATATTACCATTCACCCGTTGTCATATAGTCTTTAGATAAAATCATGAAATTAAATTTGCATGTATATATTCTGACACAAATCAGTGTTACCATTCACCTGCCAAGCAAGCGGATTGCTTTATGGAATGATGTTATGCAGTGTTGTTTTTTCTTTTTTGGCTTAGCTTTTTGGTTGATCGAAACTATGTCTTTGTAGCCGGGTGCTAAGGCAGAGGTGCGGTATAACTGGTGCGAGGTGCAACCGAAAATTTTTTCGCCCCCCTAACTTATTTTTCTGGTTCCACCCCTGGATCCGGACCCGGTCCGGTTAGTCCAGTCCAAAACCGGAACCGGACTAACCGGTTCCGAACCGGTCCGAAATGGTAACATACCGGTTCGGATTGGTTCTACCGTTCCGGAACCGGTATCTTACCGGTTCCGGATTAAACGATCTGGTTCCGGGTTGAACCGGAATCGAATCTGTTAATTTTAAAAAAAATTACTTTTTTAAATATAGATAAATATATTTGATGTTAGTTTACAAACACAAAGGCACATTAGCTCAATTGGTTAGAGTTATAGAGTAGAAGGTGATGGTTGCGTGTTCGAATCCTCCACACAACAAGTTATTCCTTAATTTTTCGAAAACAAAGATTAAAATTCTAAAATACCCGTTCCGGGTTGGAACCGGTCCAACCCGGAACCGGCGGAACCGGACCCGGACCCGATCCGGTTCCTTACCGGATCGGACCGGTTTCGTCCTTAACGGACCCGGACCCGGAACCGGTCGGTTCCGGTCCGGACCGGACCGGGTCAAGCCAATAAGCACCCCTAGTCTGGGTTAACCGGATTGGTTGGAACCTTATACCCTTTAGAGCGGACTCGAGTTCAAATACTGTTAAAACCATTTACTTCTTCTCAAACTCAAAAGAAAAAAAAAACATATGTACACAGCACAACCTTATTTAATTACGTTAGCAATGATATATAATATTTTAGGAAATTAATTAAAATAATTATTTAAGTATAAGAGAGTTAGGTTGTTTTTTAAATTTATAGTGTTATAATAATTTTTAGAATTTTTTTAGGCAAGAGATGATTCAATATCCTTCATTTGAACATGGCATAGTAAAAATTTTCAAAATTATATGAAAACATTTTGAAGTAAGTAATTTTAATTTTAATAAATAAAATGTGTACTATGGTTGCTTGATGTTTTGTTGTTGTGAAATAAATATCATATTTGATATTTAAATATTTATTATTATTATTTGGAGCAAGACTGGCCGTAGCAGATGTAGGAAAAAATATTTACACCTTCTAGATTGATGTCAAAACCATATTTTTGCTTTTTGTTCCGTGGTCCATATCGCAAAATAAATGGCTTTTTTTTAATTATTTAACCCCCAAAATTTTTTTTATTAAAATAATCTAATTTTTTTTCTTCAAAATAACCGAAGTCCCCATCTAAATGACAACTTCAATATTAAAATAATTTTTTTTATTGAAGTCATCATATGAGATTACGACTTTCATATACGACAGTAGGTATATTAAGTAATTACAATAATTACTGAAGGCTAAATAAAATATTATAAGTGTATGCTTACGTAATATGACATAAAACATAAAATAAATTAATTTATGAAGTATTGGATAAATTATGAAATTATTGGATATGATTAATTATCTATTTTTTTAAAAAAAATCAACTTTCTTGTATCAAAATTCACCCATCCGTTTGAACTAATTAACATAATGGTATGATTTTGTATTTCTAATGTATAATTATAATAAAATAAGATAATTTTTATACTATAAAAATTAAAATAGAGTGGTAGTAGTAACACGAAATATTGGGAAAGTTGGACTACATTATTGACTTAACTGAAGTGCACAATATTGTTGTTATTCGAATCGTGTGTCTCAAAATTAATCGAAAATGCTGTTATTTGAATTTATGCTTCAAATTCCTCGAAAAATCTTTTAATACAAGTGCATTCTTAAAAAAATTGTGATAAATTTAAAGGACGAACATAAATATCAATATAATTTTTTTATACTCATATTGATGAACGTTGTGCTATAGGGTGGAAGCATTGGATATGCTCCAAATAGCGGAACAAATAAATAATCATAGAGTATTTAAGTCAAACTTCCTTAATGTTAGGATCGATTTAATGTTAGGATCGATTTTGGGGGTGGGTGTCAATCAACACCCGAGTTCAACCAAATTGAGCTTCAATAGCTCGTGTTCTTAAAATAATTGCATCGAGAGATTATATCGAGTTCGATTACAAAATCGAGCGGAAGACACTCGATATGACCCGCTGTATAACCGATTAATCATTTGCAAATCATTTTAAAGGTATGCAAGTAAATATGTAAAAACAGTAAGGTAAATAAATGCAGTAAAGTAAATAACAAAAGAATTGTTTCTGGAAGTTCGACTCCACTTCTTCCTTTGCAAGAAGATTACACTAGAAGACTTTGGTTTACACTTTTCAGTATACAACCTTCTTAGGCACCTACACAGATTTGCCTAAACTCCTAGCCCACATAGAATCACAAAGAGCATGTTCTTTAACATCTCACATGGAAAGACCTCACACAGCGGTGATGCATCACCAACTGTTACAATGGTATACACTCTTATATTTTAGCTTATGAATACAATGAATAGAGTGACTAGACACAAATGATCTCGTTCCAGATCCGATATAAGCTTGAAAGATGTGCCAAAAGGTTTGGAGAGTTCCTCTTCATTTAGCAGATTTGTTCTTTGAAGTTCCCCAATTGAATCCCAAGTGGGTTTGCTTTGGAAGGCTTGAATTGATCTTCAATCAGCCGTTATTGAGCTTCCAAATCATGTATATATAGCCACAATAATGATATATACGTTAGATACAAGAATATAGCCGTTGAGAGAGTTTTGGTAAGTTTCCCGAGCTTGCAATAGTCATATTCAGCTTTCTGGGCTAATTTTGGAAGTCCGCTGCCCGAAGTCCGCTGGTCTAGTCCGCTGGTTGAGTCTACTTGTAGTGTCTATTTGGTAGTATCTACTTGTAGTTTGGTAGATGATCCGATAGACGATTTGGTAGACATCAGGAAGACCCTGCTGTCCGAAATTTGTTGTTCTGTTATCTTGGTTATTGCTCTTGATTCGTTGATTTTTTGGCAAAGTGAACAACATGAAAGTTGTAGCCATTTATCTTAGCTTTCCACGATATCAATAATCACTCGATTTCGAGTTCATGTGAGAGAGTTATGCTCGAAATACAAGGTGATGCTCCTGCTGTAAGTTTGCTGGATGTAGCAACAGAACTCGAAATTTGTAGATATATTTTCGTCATGTAAACCTTCGAATTAGGTCTTCTAGCCTGAAATATGACTTGTAGTAAATCACGTTAGCTATCCAACCCTTTTGGAAACACATCATTTCGATGTCCAGACTATGAGATATGATCGATTTAGTCAACTGTGCTCGAGATCTACTGGATGTTGAATTCTCATTTCAGCAACCAACTCAAAGTCATTTCTTAGCACATCATCAAGCTGTAAGATATCATCTATGAACTGCACACTTGATGAAGTATGTTAGCAACACAATAACAAGTTTTGTTAGCAACAAAACCAAGATTATTCTGGTTTCTAAAACCCAACAATCTCCCCCTTTTTGATGATCACAACTTGAATAAACATATAACCATTAAGGCACAATGTTGCATAACAATAAACCATATTTTTAAAAATAACATATTTCTCCCCTTTTTGTGTGAATGAAAAAGGAAGACAATATGTGATGACCAGGGATTATAGATGTTAATCCCAGAGTGTTAATAACCCCTAAAGTTGTTTTACGTGGCGATTTGGAGTTTAATCGCGGTGTTGGGCCTTCTGGGCTCGTTTATTTGGGTAGTTGGGATCGTTGGATCCCGAGGTTGAGATTGTATTCTCATTACGGTGTAAAACCTAAGAGTTGGGTTTTTGATGTGTCTCGGGATCTGGGGTGCTTTGTGTGGGCACCGGTAGGGGGTTTTGGAGTTAGAGAGAGAATTTTTGGAAACAGATGATTTTTAATGAATCATGATGTATTTGTGGGACTATTAGTATTTCGGGATATTTTTGCTATAAATACCAGTTGAACCCGAGATTTTAATTATTGGAACCATTTTCCTCACCTTGCCTCTCTCTCTCCCCGCGCCCATTTCCCGTCTGCCTCGACCCCCGCAGCTTCAAGCGCTGCGCCCGCCGCCGTTCGGCGCGTCCGACCCGCCGTTGGCTTCGTCTCGTCCAGGCGCAGCTTCCCACACCAACAATTTGAAGTTTCGTCGAGAATCGCGTTCGGATTTGTCAGAAAAGCGCTAGGGTTCGAAATTGAAATCTGTCCGATTTGGGGCTCGATTTTTGGTACGTTTTTGAGGCTTTTCTTCAGGTGTTTTTGGGGCGTTTTTATGCTGTTGTTGGGTCGAAAATTTCAGACTTTAAAGTTCAAAAATATTTGTTGCTTAATGGTTCGAATTTCAACGCTGGTTGCGTGAAATTTGGGTTCGAAAATTGGGGTTTTGGCAGGTGGGGCGATTATTCATGTTGTTGATTGATTAATTCATGTTTTAGATGAATTATGGTGATTATTTGAGTTCGAATTGTGTTGTGAGGGTTCGAAAATTTATGGGGAGTTCTTGAGCAATTTTCGTAGATGTCTCATTCGATTTCCCTCCCTGCATGTGCTCTACCCCCGGGTCTTTTAAATGGTAAATTGTCGTGTGTTGACAATAATTTTCTGTATGAGGATTATGGGTGTGCTTGAGCATGGGTTACATGTTCGTAAATAATTGTGAATTATTTATCGTGTTAGCACATCGTTCCTCGGGGCATGGAACTCGAGCAAGGTTTGGCTCGGACTTCGGAGATTTAAGGTATGTGCGACGTACGAGCATTACTTTATATAAGAGCATTTGTGAAATGCATAATGTGTTTTAATTGAATTAGATGGTTGTGGGTATGGTTATATATATATGTGTTGATATAACTATGGAACGACCTAATCTTGACATCGCTGCCACAAGTGTGCGTAATACTAGAGTAGTATAACCTTACATGATATATGGGGTACTGGTTTTATACGACCATTGTAGGGCATTGAGATGCCTGAGAATGACTGTGGAAATCATGTAATCATTATAAGACATTTGAGATGTCTGAGTATAATGGAAAATTGATAAAATAAATGCGAGGCATTTGAGCTATCTGTGATTGATAGCGAAGTTGAGAAATCAGTATTAGATATTGAGATATCTATATTTGTATGTATAATGAATTTGGAATCATTAATTATTGATATTTGAGAATCAGGCATGCGATAAGTTAATCAATGTGTTGATTTACTGATTTTTGAGATTTGATGAGTTTGATGATTATGAGAACAGGGACAGTACACGGAATCCCGGATGAGGACGTTTCCATCCAGGGAGTATCATTTAAAATTCATTAGTATTTACTTTTGTTGTAAATTATGAATTTCATTATTGTGATTATGGGATTTTGTGTATTGGTATGCTCACCCCGTTGGGGGCTGTCTCTGTTGGGGCAGGTGAACAGGTACATCGATGGCTGTGGAGCTGAGCTCGAGCTGTTGATTGGATGTACTCCCAGGATCGTGGTACCAGGGCTTGATGGAGCACGGTATCGTATAGGGTACTTATATACACCCGAGGGTTATATACATATTCATGATGCTCCATATGAGCACGATTATACTTGTATATGGGTTGTATATATAGGCATGAGCCTTTCTCTCATACATCCTATGTTGCATGCAATTTGTGGTAGAATTGCTAAATGATATGAGTCATTAGTGTATTATGTGGGTATTGAAACCCACTTTTGTTGTCTTATTGTGTGGTGTCTTCCCTGGGTGGGAATTTACTTAGTGTTCAGTATTTCTGTTGAGTATTGTGCTTTCTCTGGCCGGGAATTGTGTTATGTGTTATGCTTTTATTTAAGGATAGCTCAATTTATGGGGAGACTCTGCCCAGATTTTTATAAAAGTCCACAATGTGAAAAGGTGGTGTATTGGGGATGGTAATGGGCGAAATCTATGAGTCTATTTGTTGGTAAAGATGGTCTTATAATGCTGTATATTAAAGAAATTTTGTAGTTGCCATTCAATGGTAAAGTATCATCTGAGTTTCCCGATTGAGTTTTATTGAAAGCATGTACCACATATAAGGGTTAATACACTAACCAAGGGATAAGGGCTTGGGGTCCTTACATTAGTGGTATCAGAGCAGTGGTTGCTCATTGGGGCTGTTAAGGGCCTAGGAAGTTATTGATAGCACATATTTTTGCATGATGGCATTAATGTTGTACGACATAACTAATTGTTTATGTGCTTTTATGATATGAAAAGTGGTATTGCTAACCATTGTGGTTGCAGGAATCGCGTGGAACACGATAGGATGTCATTAATAGTGATGTCTGGCACTCCGTGTGTTACGTGCCAAGGAATCTGATTTTTGTAAGAGAATCAGGTAAAGGGATATTTTCGAGGTAACATGTCTTGGTATACGTATTGACTTGCAAGGGGTTGCATATATGCATTGAATGTTTGATGCATTGCGTATATGGCTATTGTTGCTAACCATGATGGTTGCAGGTTACAGGAAATATGGAGTATAAAAAGGAATGATGATTATACATTCCAAGAGTCCTGTTTATCACAGTGAGAATTTTTATACTTACGTTATACCGCTAAAAATGTGGAGCGGGAGGGGGGAGGCTCGCTTGCACATGGAGGCGGGGTATTCCATACTAAGCGAGGATGAGATACCGCTTGTATGAATAAGCGAGGATGAGATGCCGCTTGTTGTGATGATTCATTCTTTATACCGCTAAAAATGTGGAGCGGGAGGGGGGAGGCTCGCTTGCACATGGAGGCGGGGTATGCCATACTAAGCGAGGATGAGATACCGCTTGTATGAAGAAGCGAGGATGAGATGCCGCTTGTTAGGATGATGATTCATTCCTTTGTGATGACACGGATGATAGCGGTGATGTATTCCACTGTGTCGAGGATGATGATTCATTCCTTTGTGATGACACGGATGATAGCGGTGATGTATTCCGCTGTGTCGAGGATGATGATTCATTCCTTTGTGATGACACGGATGATAGCGGTGACGTATTCCGCTGAGTCGATTGATGATGATATATCTCTTTGTGATGATTGGCGATGGTTTATACCGCCGGACACGGATGATAGCGGTGATGTATTCCGTTGTGTCGATTGATGATGATATATCTCTTTGTGATGATTGGCGATGGTTTATACCGCCGGACACGGATGATAGCGGTGATGTATTCCGCTGTGTCGATGGTGATGATTCATTCCTTTATGATGACACGGAGGATAGCGACGGTTTATTCCGCTATGTCAGTAATGATGATTCATTCTTCTATGATGATGGGCGATGATTCGTACCGCCAGACACATGTATAGCGATGAGACATTCCGCTGTGTCGGCTGATGATGGTTCACCCCGTTGAGCATATGTATATGATGATTTACGATGACTCATTCTCCTATGAGGATTGGCGATGATTCGTGCCGCCGGATATGTTGATAGCGATGCCTCTTTCCGCTATTATGTGGACGATGATTCATGCTCAGGTGTATAGCGAGGTTTCATGCCACTTATTATATGACGAGGTATCATGCCGTCGATTCTATAGTGATGGATTGTGCCGCTATGTACTCAGCACAGTATTTTGCCGCCTTCGAGCGATGGGTGCTGATTACGCACTATTATTGAGTGACGGAGACAGGTATGCCGCTATCTTGTTAGCGATGAAGTATGGGATATTGCTATTCTATTAGCATTATTATAGCTGGCATGCGTTGATATGCATGTTTTATTATGACTATTTTACTAGCATGATGATGGATGACATACGTTGATGTACATGGACCGTCACGAGTTGACTGGGTTGTTTAGATGCCATTGTTGACATGTATCGTCACTAGTTGACGATGCCTTAGATGCCATGAGTGGGCATGTGTTGTCACGGGATGACGATGACGATGGTGTAGGAGATGTCTTATTAGACATGCATCATCGTTACGATGAACAATGCGTTGAGTATACGTATTCAGTTGTATGATTTGGGTGCCAGTGCCGAGCACAAGGTGGTGTCTACGTCACCAGTTGATGTGACCCTTATACCGAGCGGGTCGCTTGAGAAAGGGATGGACGCGCTGTACATGTGATTGTACCGCAGCTTATGTTTGGGGTGATCATATTACGAGTGGTGATACCCTTGAGGTATGCTCGTTGGAATGGCTTTTTGGCCATGTAATTTGACGACAGGAGTAATCATGGAGGAAATTACTCGCTTTCTGTCGATATGACATGTGGTAGACATGGTCACACCACCCTTGAGGGTGTAAATGGGTCCTAAAGGATTAGGATCAGGTACGTTAAGTACATTGGGACACTGGAGTGTCCAGGGTGTAACAGCATTAGAGGAACGTTGGGTTCAGACCCACTACTTTTCTTCCCACGGTATGGTGTGCCGTGCGAAAACATCCGTCTTGTTGGTAGGTTTGAGGTAGACCTAAAGAGGCAGAGACTAATTTGTCTGCCGCGTGTGTGCAGCACCATGATGGGCTTGCTAGAGCCATTATACTGCTCGTTGGAACCAAGTTTGGCAAATCGTAAGGTGATACGATGTGGATTGTGGTGGACTCTAGTAGTCACCACGTCATTTGAGGTTGAGGTTGAGGTTGTGCATGCCTAACTGAAACGTGTATACGTTTATGTTTAATCTTGGTGAGACTTGTCTGGGACAGCTCATGATGTTGAAGTACCAACAAGAGAGTCATCAAGTCGTTGTTGGCTCGATCTGGGGAATCCGTGTATTTGGGATGCAATTGGTGTTATTGTATCCGGTTTTTCCGAACGGTGGTTCGAGACTAGTGGATCTCGAGTTCGATGGCACTTTCCTTGTAGGGAAGGAGGTAGTATTATACCTATTTGGGAATCTTTGAAAGATTCGGTAAGTTGATGCATGTGGTGTTGATTTTGGGAATCACGCCGTGTTGTTGATCGTCGATTATCCTTCTCCACTGGATGGGAATGACTCAGAATTGACGGTTGTGTTTGGGGCTTAGGGGTATGTTGTAGATACCCGAGCCAAGTGCATTGAGTATGCATGTAGTGTCTGTGCTTAGGCAGGTATACCGGTGAGTATACGGATGCCAGTTATCGATTTCTTTTTGTCAAGCATAGAGTTATGCTGTGTTTGGATGGTTAAATCTCTGATGAGAGATATGGAACACCTTGAGATTGGGAATCTCCATGACACGATAATTATGAGAAATAATCGTGAAGTTAGTTGACTCCCTTTGAGGAGGGATTATCTTGTGTGGGTTGAGGTGTTTCCTTGTTGGTGTTTTCTTTCGAGTTTCGATAGCCTTCCCAAGTTTGAATTGTTAAATCCTAGGGTTATCAAAGGATGGCAGGAATTCGGATTTGTTGGGTGTCGCTGACGACACAAGCGTTGAGGATGCAATGGGTGTATTGCATGTCCTTTCAGAATTTGAAACTCTGTGGAGTCTCGATTGTTTATTTATGATTGGGATGTGATTCTTGGAACATCCGGAGGTGGACATCTTGTGAGATGTCTTTTGTATGAATCTGTGGCCGTGAGTTGCCCAAATTGAGTTGCAATGATGCAACTGCTCATTCGATGGAGGAGATTTGAAAGTGGAAACCAGGTTTGGTATGTGTACACCGTGGTATACTAGTGTTTCCCTCGTAACGATGTATGTTAGACATCGTGAGTCATGATAGAGATGTCTTTGAATGATATCTACGATGGAATCGGGAGCGATTCGAATCCTTGCAGTTTCAGTTGACTAACTGCTTTTGGATTGTTAGCGTTGGGTTGTGCTTACGCTCTTTGGCTTTATGATGGATTTGGAAGTCTATTCCACTCCAGAGTTTGACACGAGGTCAACGTTCTCACGGTTGAGGTGTCATTCATGATGCGTTCATACTAGTTGTATTAGAACTAAGGATGACTGTCCGATCTACAGTCGTAAGTATTGGTTGTTTTGCAGTCATGAGAGACTGACTTTTGGGACGAACCGCATCGAGGTACGTTTTGCCTCTTGGGTGATATGTTGGTTATGGTAAATCGCTCTGTTTCAGAGTTTGATGTGAGGTAAGTATCCTCGCGTTCATTAAGACTATTCTAATATGGTCAAGGATCGAGGTTATGGTTTCATGTTGTTGTGTAGCCTGGGTGTTACGTGATACACCGGTGCTAATTTCGAGGACGAAATTCTTTTAGTGGGGGATATTGTGATGACCAGGGATTATAGATGTTAATTCCGGAGTGTTAATAACCCCTAAAGTTGTTTTACGTGGCGATTTGGAGTTTAATCGCGGTGTTGGGCCTTCTGGGCTCGTTTATTTGGGTAGTTGGGATCGTTGGATCCCGAGGTTGAGATTGTATTCTCATTACGGTGTAAAACCTAAGAGTTGGGTTTTTGATGTGTCTCGGGATCTGGGGTGCTTTGTGTGGGCACCGGTAGGGGGTTTTGGAGTTAGAGAGAGAATTTTTGGAAACAGATGTTTTTTAATGAATCATGATGTATTTGTGGGGCTATTAGTATTTCGGTGTATTTTTGCTATAAATACCAGTTGAACTCGAGATTTTAATTATTGGAACCATTTTCCTCACCTTGCCTCTCTCTCTCCCCGGGCCCATTTCCCGTCTGCCTCGACCCCCGCCGCTTCAAGCGCTGCGCCCGCCGCCGTCCGGCCGCCGTTCGGCGCGTCCGACCCGCCGTTGGCTTCGTCTCGTCCAGGCGCAGCTTCCCAAACCAACAATTCGAAGTTTCGTCGAGAATCGCGTTCGGATTTGCCAGAAAAGCGCTAGGGTTCGAAATTGAAATCTGTCCGATTTGAGGCTCGATTTTCGTTACGTTTTTGGGGCTTTTCTGCAGGTGCTTTTGGGGCGTTTTTGTGCTGTTGTTGGGTAGAAAATTTCAGACTTTAAAGTTCAAAAATATTTGTTGCTTAATGGTTCGAATTTCAACGCTGGTTGCGTGAAATTTGGGTTCGAAAATTGGGGTTTTGGCAGGTGGGGCGATTATTCATGTTGTTGATTGATTAATTCATGTTTTAGATGAATTATGGTGATTATTTGAGTTCGAATTGTGTTGTGAGGGTTCGAAAATTTATGGGGAGTTCTTGAGCAATTTCGTAGATGTCTCATTCGATTTCCCTCCCTGCATGTGCTCTACCCCCGGGTCTTTTAAATGGTAAATTGTCGTGTGTTGACAATAATTTTCTTTATGAGGATTATGGGTGTGCTTGAGCATGGGTTGCATGTTCGTAAATAATTGTGAATTATTTATCGTGTTAGCACATCGTTCCTCGGGGCATGGAACTCGAGCAAGGTTTGGCTCGGACTTCGGAGATTTAAGGTACGTGCGACGTACGAGTATTACTTTATATAAGAGCATTTGTGAAATGCATAATGTGTTTTAATTGCATTAGATGGTTGTGGGTATGGTTATATATATATATATATGTGTTGATATAACTATGGAACGACCTAATCTTGACATCGCTGCCACAAGTGTGCGTAATACTATAGTAGTATAACCTTACATGATATATGGGGTACTGGTTTTATACGAGCATTGTAGGGCATTGAGATGCCTGAGAATGACTGTGGAAATCATGTAATCATTATAAGACATTTGAGATGTCTGAGTATAATGGAGAATTGATAAAATAAATGCGAGGCATTTGACCTATCTGTGATTGATAGCGAAGTTGAGAAATCAGTATTAGATATTGAGATATCTATATTTGTATGTATAATGAATTTGGAATCATTAATTATTGATATTTGAGAATCAGGCATGCGATAAGTTAATCAATGTGTTGATTTACTGATTTTTGAGATTTGATGAGTTTGATGATTATGAGAACAGGGACAGTACACGGAATCCCGGATGAGGACGTTGCCATCCAGGGAGTATCATTTAAATTTCATTAGTATTTACTTTTGTTGTAAATTATGAATTTCATTATTGTGATTATGGGATTTTGTGTATTGGTATGCTCACCCCGTTGGGGGCTGTCTCTGTTGGGGCAGATGAACAGGTACATCGATGGCTGTGGAGCTGAGCTCGAGCTGTTGATTGGATGTACTCCCAGGATCGTGGTACCAGGGCTTGATGGAGCACGGTATCGTATAGGGTACTTATATACACCCGAGGGTTATATACATATTCATGATGCTCGCATGTGAGCACGATTATACTTGTATATGGGTTGTATATATAGGCATGAGCCTTTCTCTCATACATCCTATGTTGCATGCAATTTGTGGTAGAATTGCTAAATGATATGAGAGTCATTAGTGTATTATGTGGGTATTGAAACCCACTTTTGTTGTCTTATTGTGTGGTGTCTTCCCTGGGTGGGAATTTACTTAGTGTTCAGTATTTCTGTTGAGTATTGTGCTTTCTCTGGCCGGGAATTGTGTTATGTGTTATGCTTTTATTTCGGGATAGCTCAATTTATGGGGAGACTCTGCCCAAATTTTTATAAAAGTCCACAATGTGAAAAGGTGGCGTATTGGGGATGGTAATGGGCGAAATCTATGAGTCTATTTGTTGGTAAAGATGGTCTTATAATGCTGTATATTAAAGAAATTTTGTAGTTGCCATTCAATGGTAAAGTATCATCTGAGTTTCCCGATTGAGTTTTATTGAAAGCATGTACCACATATAAGGGTTAATACACTAACCAAGGGATAAGGGCTTGGGGTCCTTACACAATATAATTTTCTCCCCCTCAAGGATTATGATTAAACTCTCTCCCTTGATTTTAAAAGGTTCGAAAATTTAAGCAAGTGAGAGGCAAATGGGATAGGCTAAGATAAATTAAAAAAATGCAATGCACAATTAATTGTGAATAAAAATAACATCTTTTGACGATGGTGCAACATACTTGACAACAAATTTGAATTTCTTGACAAAACCCAACAACTTTCATTTCATCTTTTCTGCAGCAGCACACTTGATCCAACTTAAACTAATAAACTGCTTTTCTCAAGCAAGTTTGAGCTACAATACCTATACTGTTGCGATCCTATACAAGTCTAGTTTGCAATGCAGAAAAACGGTTTGTCATTTGGACATCCGATCAAGAAGTTACACCAATTTTTCCAAAGTCGCTGCAAGCTGCCAGAAAAGATGTATGATTCGAAAATTGTTATAAAAAATCTCAAAATAACAATTTAAAATTTAAAATCAGCTTAAAACATATTTAAAAATATTTTCATGCATAATGAATGTAGTGAAAATAAGTTTCATGCTCAAAACTTTTCTACACCATTTTTTAAAAAAATATGCTATGAAAATAATTTCATGCTCGTGAAAAATTTTCTTTAAAAGATTTCCATCTAAAATCGGTTAAAATGCTTTCCAAGAACGACACGCTCTGATACAACTTGTTAGGATCGATTTCGGGGTGGGTTGTCAATCCACACCGAGTTCAACCAACTTGAGCTTCAATAGCTCGTGTTCTTGAAATAAGCACCGAGAGATTATATCAAGTTCGATTACAAAATCGAGTGGAAGACACTCGACATTACCCGCTCTATAATCGATTAATTATTTGCAAATCATTTTAAAGGTATGCGAGTAAATATGTAAAAACAGTAAGGTAAATAAATGCAGTAAAGTAAATAACAAAAGAATTATTTCTGAAAGTTCGAAGCACAAACGCTTCTACGTCTCCACTTCTTCCTTTGCAAGAAGATTACACTAGAAGACTTTGGTTTACACTTTTCAGTATACAACCTTCTTAGGCACCTACACAGATTTGACTAAACTCCTAGCCCACATAGAATCACAAAGAGCATGTTCTTTAACATCTCATGTGGAAAAGACCTCACACAGCTGTGATGAATCACCAACTGTTACAATGGTATTCACTCTTATATTTTAGCTAATAAATACAATGAACAGAGTAACTAGACACAAATGATATCGTTCCAGATCTGATATAAGCTTGAAATATGTGCCAAAATGTTTGAGGAGTTGCTCTTCATTTAGCAGATTTGTTCTTTGAAGTTCCACAATTGAATCTCAATTGGGTTTGCTTTGGAAGGCTTGAATTGATATTCAGTTAGCTGTTATTGAGCTTCCAAATCATGCATATATAGCCCCCAAATAATGATATATACGTTAGATACAAGAATATAGCCGTTGTGAGAGTTTTGGTAAGTTTCCCGAGCTTGCAATGGTCATATTCTGCTTTCTACGTTATTTTTGGAAGTCCGCTGGTTGAGTCTACTTGATAGTATCTACTCGTAGTGTCTATGTGTAATGTCTACTTAGATTGCATACTTGTATTGTCTACTTGGTAGTGTCTACTTGTAGTCCGGTAGACGATCCGGTAGACAATCCCGTAGACCCTGCTCTCCGAAATCTGTTGTTCTGTTCTCTTGGTTATTGCTCTTGATTCATTGATTTCTGGGTAAGTGATCAACATAAAAGTTGTAGCCCTTCTCTTAGCTTTCCAGGGAATCAAGAATCGCTCGATTTCGAATTTGTATCAGAGAATTATGCTCAAACTACGAGGCGATGCTCCTGGTGTAAGTTTTCTTGATGTAGCAGTAGAACTCGAAACTTGCAGATATGTTTTTGTCATATAAACCTTCGAATTAGGTCTGCTTGCCTGAAATACGACTTGTAGTAAATTGAGTTGGCTATCCAATCATTTTGGAAGCACGCCATTTAGAGATGTCAAACGGAGCGGACGACACAAGGCACGACACGATACGGAGCAGCATGACACGGCCCATTTCGCTACAGGCCAAGGGGTGCCGACACATGGGCCTTGCCAGGCCAAGGGGTGCCGGCCCATGGGCGGCACGGGCATGACACAACACGACAATGTAGATTTTTTTATAAAAAAAAAATTATCGCGATCGATCGGCAAATTATTGCCGATAGATCGCGTATGGAAGTAGGTTACAAACAATGAAAGGTGCATGGTGGAAAGACAATGCTAGACTTTGGCCAGTACTTTCCATCATGACACATGATCTATTAACTCCTCCGATATCCACAGTTCATTGATGAAAAAAGAAGTAGAATGAAACCAAACACTGTGGAGATGTGTTTTCTTTTAAAGGATTGGTTGGATGCTGATAGCCGCTTACAAGGTTTGGGAGGACATGATTTTCTTCGGATGAAAATGAAGAAAACTAGAATATTTTTTTAAACTCTTTTTTAATTTCTGATTTTTTTTTGTTGAATGTAATTTGTAGTTTTTCAATTCGTAGTCAATAAATTTTATTTTTCAAGTATATTGTGACAGTCTATATTTTATTATACTATTATTATATTTAAATATTTAAAATTAAAAAAAAATAATTAAAAAACCTAAATTTATTTTAAAAAGATTGATTTGGGTCGTGTCTTGCCTCGCAAAAACATGGACGGTCTCTGTTGCGGGTCGTGCCGGCCCGGCACGGAATAATGCCGAGCGGCACAAATTACAGCCCGACACGGCCCGTTTGACATCACTAATGTCGTTTCGATGTCCGAGCTATGAGATATAATCGATTTAGTCAACTGTGCTCGAGGTCTACTGGATGTTGAATTCTCATTTCAGCATCCAAACTCAAAGTCATTTCTTAGCACATCATCAAGCTGTAAGATATCATCTATGAACTCCACACTTATTGAAATATGTTAGCAACACAATAACAAGTTTAACATTAAAATTCAGATTATTCGGGTTTCCAAAACCCAACACTTAACTAATCTCCAAATTTGAGTGCAATGACAATAATATCTATGTTACAATTTAAATACTTCCAAATAACGAAACATTAATCAAATTGTACCTTACATTTTTTAAAATTTAAGTCATTCCAAATTATTTTTGCTAATTATCAAAAATTGACAAGCATTTGCCAATTATAAAAAATTGGCAAACTTTTCTAAATAAGGAAACTACAATCAAATCAAGTCAATTTTATTATCATTTCTTGATAATTGGCAAATGCTTTCAAATTTGAATGCAATGACAATAATATCTTGTCAATATCAGATAACAACTTGATTTAGACCAACGATATCATATGTTCAAACGAACATATGACTTGACAAGTCTGAGTTCAAAAAATCAAAGGTTGGTTTGATGTTTTGCACATCAAACTCTTAAGTACAGTTTAGACTCTTAAGTACAGTTTAGAATGAGTGATATATAATTAAAATTATGAGATATATATAAATAATACATTATAATAGTTATATGATGTTTGATATGATTTTGAAATGATAGATAAAATTATACTTTGGTATAATGAATAAAATACTCTCGAAAATTTGAATTTCAAATTTTGGCGGGAGTTTCAAAATTTTAAATTTTTGGATTTAAGTTATAGGAAGTAAGTTGTAAGAAATAATATATATGTCATTTTGTTAGAAAGTGAGATAAATATTATATATAATATTTTCTTAAAATCAAACCAAATATGGGATAAAATTAACCCAAAGATTATAGTATCCATATCATTCACTCCAAGCATAACCTTAATTTAAAATATTAATTAATCAAGACATGTCTCTAGACATGGCATAAAAAAATTCTCAAATCAAGGGAAGAGAAACCCCAATTGATATTTTCACCCGAGGATGTCAAAAAGACACCTTCATCTCTTATCATTTTTGCCATAATTTTCTTGATATAAAAAAAAATGAGATGATTTAGTAACTTACTATATTTTTTTCGTTCAATTGAGTGTAATGAATAGCATAAAATCCTGGTTTATATTCTATGGAGGGAAATACTCATATGATATACATTGTAATATATTAAACATTATTATGGAGTAGCGGATTAGAGATCGATTTTGCTGTCTCAAATCTGCCTTTTTTGTGGTGATATAATGGAAATTTTATGGCGTTTCACACGTAGAAAAGATTTATTATAACTTTTAACCCCTAGTTTGAACAATAATGGATGACCCTTGTAAATATCTGCATTATATATCACATCCTATAGTTTGTATTAGATATATGAAAAATTATAGCAGACCCCCTTATGATTTGATATAAAAATACACTGCATGAAATATTAATGTTATTGTTTAAATTAGATGTGTGTAATGCGTTATTATTCAGATTAGGTAGGGTTATAGGCAATAACCCTGATATACTTGGTGTAATAGTCTTTTGATTGCTTTATGTGTATATAAATACAATGAAATTCGTGGGGTTCTTTATAATACACTTATATTATATATATATATAATAATACAAAATATATTTTTAGTTTTACATATTTAGTATGTTGAATAATTATTATAAATGTTGCTAACTTAAAATATATCTATGGCATATACAGACATTAAGCAAGATGAATTTTTAGATTATTTGGTGTATTATTGCATTATAGATTGGTCTGATTTTATAGAAATAGTTGTTATAATTTAAAATTATTATTTTATACACTTTATTCAAAATTACTAATTTTGTCAGATAATATATAAAGAAATTTGCTCACAATCTATTTAATTGGAACAATTTATGGCACACAATCTCATGCTACTTATGTTGGAATATAATTTGTAACATGTAATATTATATATTCAAATTTTCTTATAATATTATATATTCAAATTTTGTGTAGGGACATATTTTCTTATTTACTAATTTATGATCAGCTAAATAGAAATAGGGGAGTTTATTCTTCAGTTCCAAATATGAGTTGAGGTCCCGATTCATATGTAACTCTGAATTTTGATGACATCCCATCCTCATAAAATTCTATAAGGATGCATATTGATCTAGAAGATTTCAACGGTATCTCTATCAAATATCCATTATTATGGATCCAGGAACGCTTCAGTTATATTATTATTTAATCACGTTGATATGATACGGAGTATCGTTGATTTAGATTTCTGTTTTGAATCTAATTTCTTAACTTGACTAACAACTTATTGACTATGGCGTTTTGGTAAATGATGTGTTTACTTTGGTAAACCCCATCCAAAATGATAACTAAAAAACGACTTTAAATTGATGCATGGCAGGTTGGTTTCATATAAGCACACGATAATTGGGGAAAAAAATATGGTAGTTGAGTAGTCTGATTCTTACAACTCCAATAAAATATTTTATTGGCTTAACCTTCAAATCATAGTATCTCGTTTCTCACCACCTAACACTTGCTATACCATACGATCTTCAAATTTGTCTTACAAGCAAAGAAAACTTCACATGTTCGTTCACATTCCTATATTAATCTTTATGGGCCATTTGTGTATCTTGAACTATCGAGACCAATTTTGCTCACATTCATATGGAAGAATTTTATGATGTTGATGAAAATAATGTCGATTACCGCTCCAACGTGGACGCTTCGCGGCCATTTCGCTCCGTTAAGGAGGCAGTGGCAGTGTTCGGAGAGCGGTTCTTGGTAGGAGAGATTTACTCCTCGAAGCCCTTTTCTTTTCCCGAGAAGGAAACACCTATTTTCTCACCTAGTCAGAAAGTATACAAAGAACCGTGGTCTAGACACTCGTCCCCGAGTTACGGTCAAAACATTACTCTTTCGGACACTGTTAAAAAGCTCGAGGCTGAACTCGAGGAGACCAAGGCAGAGCTTAAGCTGCTCAAGGAAAAAGAATCTGATACCGAGGTGGCGCTGGCCATGTTGAATGCTGAGCTCCACGAGAATATGTCGAAGCTGACACAAGTGGACTTGGCTTCAATATCGAGTACTCCGGTTCGAGCAGCGGGGGATTTGATCATAGGGGATGATCAAGAAGAGAAGAGGGAAAGTAGCACAAGTTCACAAAGTTTGAGACAAATTTTGAATGCGGGGCCGAATGATGGCTTGTTTTCGGGGAAGAAAAACGGGAAGAAAGTGGTGAAAAAGAAGCCTATTATTCCTCTTGTTGGAGGTCTTTTTTCAAGGAAAAAAGAGACATTTACAAGCATTTACAGTTCTCTTCGTTCATCCTCTCACTCGCATTGGAATTGAGAACGGGTCTACGCTTTATTTTTTATGTGTTTTTCTACTGCTTTGTTTTGCTTAATTTTTTTTCCATATATTTATTTTACAGTATAATATATATTTATTTTTTCTTGAATTGTGAAAAACAAAAAGGATTTACTTGATTGTGTGATGGGTTCAAATGAAGTTTATTATAATTCAATAATCGTGCTATAAATTTATATTTATTTGTGTAGAATAAGGTTTCAACAAAATCTCAATCCTTTAAATATTAAATGCAACACAAATTTGAAACACTTTACCACATATTCAATTACTAAAAGGATCATCGGTTTCGTATTATTTGTGATATATTAGTAAAGTATAAAATTGTAAAATGTGACAACGACGACAACTAAGTCTTTAATCAAAATGTATTGTGGTAGACTACTCGAACAGGCGCAGTACTGGGCTTACGTCGTACGTGGCCAAACCAGCATAAATAACTTTCTTGCATCTTATCTTCTATACTAGCCATACATACTTCAACTCGAATATATTTATTCGTTATTTTATCCCTTATGATCTTACATATCCAACGGAGTATACACATCTCTCTCATACTCAGTTTTTGGATGTGATTCATCTTGGGTGCTCGGGATTTCGTTTCATACAACATTGCAGTTCTGATGACAGTTCTCAAAACTTCCCCTTCAATCTCAGCAGGATATTACGATCGCAAAGAACTCTTGTGGTGTATTAGTTTCAACAAGTCCGCCCGCATTCTGTGGTTAATCATCAGCATCAATCTCCACATCCTTTTGGATTACAGAACCTAGGTATCGAAACTTGCTATTAATCTATACCTCCTGGCCGTCGAGTGTTACAACATCAGAATCCTGAGATGTACGACCACTAAATTTGCGCTCCATATATTCTATTTTAGACATACTTAATCTAAAATCATTCAATTCCAAAGTCCCTCTGCATAACTCCAATTTAGCATTAACTCCAGTCATAATCTCGTCAATTAACACAAAATGGTCACCGAAAAATTGTAAACTGTGACATAATTTATGAATTAAAATAACGTATTTTATAAATTATCATGCTCTTCTATCCTTATATTCCTTTGGTATATCACTTAGTTAAAATTTTCTGATTCAAAGGTAATTTTAAAAAAAATCAATGCAACCCATAATCATATACATTATACAGGAAGTGAGGTAGATTTAGTACATCAACAGATTAGACCCGACCCATAGTCATAATAAACGATCCTAAACCGGTCCGGAACCAGACCGTGGTCCACAGGTCGGTTATCCGGGTCAACGGTTCCAATGGCTGGACCCGTAACCGGCACGTCTATAGAGGGCCGATTAAATGTCATAATTTTGCCAATCCATGAACCATCGGTTAACCCGTGGTTCAAGTTTTTATTTTAATTTTTTTTACATTTTTTAATTTAAAATATATGTTATGGTGTAGATTTAAACTCATTGTCTCAAACTTGAATAATTAGCTTCAACTACTGGGCTATAAGAGTCTTGTTGATCTAAATATAATATTATAATTTATATATATTAAGCAAACAAAGATATCTGACATATATTTGATTATCTATGCTTGAATTTATTTCACGTTATTTTATGTTTAATCCATGGATGAAAACACATTCAAATATTTTTACACTTTATTTCAAATTTTAATAATTTTTTTTAAAAATAAGGGTAAAACAGCAATCATAACCGTTGGTTAATCAGAACCGGTACCATAATCGACGGGTCATGAACCGTAACCGAGACCGTCAATGAAGGTTGAGGTTAAGAGTCTAAGTTTTTTGAACCGTAAAACCGACGATTCTGAACCGTCGGTTCTGAACCGGGGTCAGATCTACTACAGATAATTGAGCCAGGCATCGCCAAATGCTCTTGTTGTACTATGGATCATAGCAAAACCCAACCGAGATGGCTTGATTAAAAAAGTTCTCAGAAATCAGAACAAGCATGTGCCTATATTTTTAGATGCTTAGTGCTTCGCGCTAATGTCTAGCAGAATACCAATTGTTAAATACATTATATTTTTGATGCCGAGTTTGCAAACCATGACGGTTGGCACTGTAGCAATGGTTTGGTGTTGAAATAATGGTATGGTGATGCAGTAATGGTTTGTACGGAAGCTTGGCTCTGTGCAGGAATTGTTTGAACTCGCGGGGTTGTTGTGGTTGAAGCCACTCAAAATGGCATGTCGATGCTCGTGGTGGTAGGGTTTTACTGACCTGTTCTGATACCAATAAGAAATTAGAGAAATGGGAAAATGTTATTATCATTGTCTTGATTGCATTACTAATACAACACCAAATATATAGACCAAATAAAGATTACGGAATGGAGGAAAACATGGAAATATATCTTCCTAATTTATTCCTTGAAGTAGGGAGACATGTCATCCAAATATTTTCAACATGTGTTTCATGAGAGATGTCAAAATTGGCCAGGTCTGCCGGGTTGGCCCAATCTGACTCGCCAAATAGCCGGGTTGGCCCAAGATTTTTTGGGCCCTCGGATTGGCGGGTTAGCCCGCACTGTGGTCCTTTTTTTAAATGGTTATTCCTTTTAGCCTCAATTCATAAATAGAAACCCAATATCACATTCAAGAATCCAATCCACAATATATTTCTTACTTTTTTCGTGCTTGAAAGTTGCATCATGTATTTCAAAATTGAGTAATATTGATTCCCTAGTCAATTATTTTTAGTAGCAGGGTTAATGTCAAGATAAAACATGAAGCAAGTTTCAGTATTCTCATAGTATCAGTTCCAGACTCGGCAAGTTCAGTTGGAATTCTTTTCTGAAGTTTTTTTTTTAAAAAAATTATTTTTTTAAGCGGCCCTTCTCGGGTTGGGTTGGGTTTTCCCTGTTAGCATAAATGCACAATAAGCCAAATGTTGGTCTGATGGGCTTTATAGACCCTAACCCAATTAGCTGACTCATTTCAACTATAAATATGCCAGTCATATCTAGGGTTAAATATAACCTATCACTCTCAATTCAATTCACCATCTCTCTATGAAAGTCCATACCAAACTAGCACTGGTGCTGAGCTTGAAGATCTGGTCAGGTTGATTGGACTTGATGATCACCGCCATCAGATTCACGTCAGTGAACGGTAGTTCCCTTTTCGTGCATTATATTTGATTTATGCATGTTTATATATGAATCGGGTGCGATCGTCCGTCCCTAGCTTAGATCTGTTTATGTTTATTTTTCCACTGCTTTTGGATCTGACGCCGGGGGACGGAAACCCAACAGTGGTATCAGATCCAGTTGCTCTTTGATTCATATTTTTGATAATTAATTTTTATTAGATTGTTTCCCATCAATGCTAATCGCTTATGAATTTCAGAAATTAAGGAGTCTGGAAAATATAGAAAATACATTAAAAAAATGTTTTAATGGAGACCCAGTGGTTACTGTTCATCGCCACCATGGTTGCCGACAGCCGCAAGGCAGCGGACGGCCAGGCGGCAATCATAGACGCGAAGGAGCTGTCGCATGCAAGACTCGTTCGAACATCTGCAATCGTTGCTGATGGATTTCGATCGAGCACGTTTGTCGCTACCATGGAAGGGTTGTGCGTGGCTTGCTTCAAAACCGTCGCAAATTGAACAATGAGTTCTGTATCCGAGGAGTTATCCTCCATAACAAAATAAATCGTTTCTGCAATTGTTGCAGAAGAAATTCGAACCGCCATGGATCTTACAATTGTTGCAGATGGTAATCGCATGGGCTTCTGCGATTTCTCTTCTCGCCGTGTTCGTTGTTCTAACCAGCGACCGAGCCGCGAAAGGGGGGAGGTGGCGGTGGCGCGGGTGGTAACCCTAGGCAACGCTGGTGAACCCTAAATTTCTAATCCTAGCTGGTTGGATTTTGGGGAGACGATAAATAGTGATTTTTGAAATAATTAAAAAAAATTAAAAAAATTCGAATTTTGGTTAAAATTTATTTAAAAATATTAATTTTGGATCCAAATGGGTTTGGAGTCCATAAATTAATTTTGGGTCATTTTAGATTTTTATCCGGATATTAATTTTCGAAATAATAGATCATAATACTTAATTAATTAAAATATAATTTTAATTTATTAAGTGTAAAATGAGATTTTACAAATCAATTGAAAATTTAATTAATTAAAAATTAAATGAAAATGTTTCATTTAGTTTATTAATTATTTTTTATTAATATTATGATTTTAGGTAAAATAGTGATTTTACCAAGTTAAATGATAATTTAATTAATTAGAAATTAAATGAAAGTGTTTCATTTAGTTTGTTAATTTTATTTTCGATTAATATGATTAAAGGTAAAATATAGATTTTACCAATTTATTGAAATTTAATTTAAATAAAATGGTTTTATTTAATTTCTTAATTTTATTTTCAATTAATGTTGCGATTAGTTGGAGACGATAAAATAAATTAATTATTGTGCTCTAATTAAATGTGATGTGATTAATACAATTACATATGTTGTAATTGTTTTGTTTAATGTTTTATTACATATGATGTGCATGGTGGATGATTACGGGCCTTGACTAATGTGTTTAGGTGAATGTTTAGGTTTTTATTGTTTCACTATAATTGTGATTTCTGGTTATCGGACCCGCGAGCATGCTCTCTTTATTTTCTGATGTATCACACCCCGGATTTGTATCCCTATTCTCTTGTTTGCACGATTTAAATTTAAAATCATTAGAATTAGTGGGAGATTGAGATTGAAGATGAAGCGCCAAGAATCAAGACATGTATAATGGAAGCAAAAATGTAATAGGATTGCATTGCATGCATGCATCACCTTAGACAGACATGCGATCCACGTACGACTCACGTGGATCAATTAGGAAAATGCTATAATCGTCCATATTTATTTTATTATGCATGTGATGTATGATAAATGTTTGTTTGTATGTTTTATTAGTACAATTTACGTTTCATGAATAAAACATAGTTGCATGAATCCGGCAAACAAATAAACGAGTACTTGATGAGATTTTAAAATAAAGTTAAATCCCTTTTTTGAATATGATTCAAATTTTTTAATATCAAATTGAGAAGGGGAGCACAAAGGGTTTGATGCTTCCTGTCTTCCATCAACAGTTAAGCCATGCGACGCTACTTGTGTCATATTGCCTACTCACTCACGTGGAGGGCATTTGGCATGGGAAAGCTGTATGTTTAACTGTTACTTAATTAAGGGTGTGGTTATGTTAACCTTTTAGATTATTCACTCACGTGAGATCTTTCGGGCGTGACATCTCCATACGTGGGATGTGTTAGTTTGACGTGAGAATGCATAATTGTCCTGCCCACGTAGGGTTATGCCAATCGTGAGACAAATATCTTGGGGGTCGCATATGATGCAATTTTGATCTACAGTATCATGAAGTCGGTGGGCCCACGTCTGGGGTTTTCAGGAGCTAGTTAGACTCCAAGCCCATTAAGAAAATATGATTTTTCGTTAATTTTTCATGAGGGTGATGAATTCGAAAAATTTAGTGGGATCATTCAATAACTAAAGTCCATAGTTTTTGAATTAATTAATAATCAAACGGTTTGCATATATTTTCTGTTTATTTTCAGTATTGTGATTGCCGTGAATCCGATTACATCAAGTCTCGATATAAACAAATTAACAACCAAATTATTCTGATTGGCTATTAATTTTAAAATAGTGATTTCTTCTAAAAGATTACTATATACCCTTGTTGGGTGCATCCTGTTGAAGCGTCTCCGGGTTCGTCTCATGAAGAGATCGCCACACTTGAGAAGTGGTGGGACAATGATCTCTCGGCTAGGCGCTATATGATAGCATCAATGTCACCAATGAGTTTCAACACAAATATGAGAAACAAGCTCACATTGCTGATATTTTACAACACCTACAAATGCTGTTTTGGTGAACGGACACGATTACTGAGACTCGCAACTTCAAAAGAGCTATTTTCATTTCACATGCAAGATGGGGCTTCGATCTATGATCATGGTGTAAGAAAAATATCTCTTCTTGAGAAGTTGGAAAATCTGAATGTGACAATACATCATTAACTGACTGTAGATTTGATCTTATAGTCAAAATATCGGAAACTCATGAGTCCTTGATTCAAAAGGAGAAACGTGTTAGTAGGAAGAGTTCAAGGACAAAGAAGAGAAAGTGAAATGGTTCCCAACCTCAAAAGATGAAAATGGATATAGTAGCAACTAAGAAAGGAAAGGCATCTATGTTTTCACTGCTGGTCACTGTCGCAAAACTGCAAGAAATACCTAGACCAGAAGCATTCTGAAAATGGTGTATTTAAAAAAATTAATGTTTCTATTGTTTCTACTTCTTTGGTATATGATACCAATTGTGCTCACATATTTGCAAAGAGTTGCATATGTGAGAAGAGTAGAGAGCCATAGGAAGGTGACACCTACCTGAGTCTAAACATTATAGCAAGAGTTGTTGCAATGGTTGTTTGAAACATTTATTTAAGGTAAAATGTTAAACTGGTTTGGAATTGGTTTTGAACAATTGTTTATTGTTTCATATTCAATGAAAGCATTGTTCCTATTTTGATAGAGAATACCATTTTTTTTAAATTTGCAAATATGGTTTGCAGTATTTTTAAGAATGCATGTTTTATTGAATCTGGTGAACTTATGAACGATTATGTTGAGCCTTAAACGCATGGTTGCATTTAATACGTTAAATTATCCCCGGTTAATCTTTGAGTTTTGATGATCAACAAAACTTGTGTTTGTTATACTAATATATCTACTTAGTGTGCAGATTAAGTGATGAAAAGTGGATTGGAATGAAGAAATTCAAGTGTGCTCATTCTGGCACGGATCGCCTTAGGCGATGGTGACCATCGCCTGAGGCGATGGCACCCACAGGCGCTTCGCCACGGCCATCGACTGAAGCGATGGTCAGGAACGCGCGTAGGGGAAGAACGCCCGAGGCGATGCGATGAACGCCTGAGGCGATGTGGAGTTCGTTTGAGACGATGACAGATTTGGACATGCTGAGGCTACGGCCTTGATTTTTGCTTTTGATCGCCTGAGGCGATCCACCGATCGCCTGAGGCGATGTGCGTGATTTGCTGACCGTTGGGGCGCGGCGATGGAGATCGTTTGAGGCGATGGCTGAGGCGATGCAGGAGTGATTTCAGCCTTATGTGTAGCAACGGCTAGTAGGAGCCTAGGGGGCCTCCTACACTATAAATACTGATGATTTGGAGCATTTTGAAGCTAAGAAACAAGCCTACAAACTTCTACAAAGCTTTGCATAATTCAAATTTATTATAGCATTGCAAACTCCATACATTGTTGTTGTATTGGAGCTTGTAATTGTTTTCTTTTGATAGAGTCTTGTTGTCTTCGTGTGAGTACACCGTGAAGGTGTTAGTTGGTTTATTGTAAAGGTCCTCCAACACCAAAGCAAGTTGGTAAATTGTAAAGTCGCCAACAAGTAAAGTTGGTGCATGTGTTGTGGCTATCCTTGGAGCCCCTTAAGGCCAAGAAGACTCGTGAAGAGTGTTGGTAGCTCGTGAAGAGCTTTGTGTACTCGTGAAGAGTATTGTGCTCGGGAAGAGCTTTGTGTACTCGTGAAGAGTAGTGTGCTCGGGAAGAGCTTTGTAAACTCGGGAAGAGTTGGGTTGTGGCTAACTTGGAGCCCTCAAGGCCTCTATAACAAATCTTTGTGTCTTTTATTGCTTTATTTTTCATTACGCATTTATTTACTTATTCTTTTTATTTATCGATTGACGTAAGGTTTCCGCAAGCGCAAACTCAATTATTTTGCAAACTCATTTTAAAAAGCTAAAGTAGCCAAAGAATCTCATTAACCCCCCCCCCCCCCCCCTTCGATTCCAACAAGTGGTATCAGAGCCATTTGATTTTTGTTTTTAAATCAAAACTTTTATATGGCTAATCTAGCAAATGAGTTTGCTCAAGGTCAATCGACAAATAGACATCCGCTCTTCACGGGTGATAACTATGGGTATTGAAAAAATAGAATTTCTCTATACATCCAATCCGTAGATTATGACCTTTGGAAGATCATAGTGAAAGGTCCACATATTCCTTTAAAGGAAGTTGGGGGAATAAGTGTTCCCAAAGATATGGACGATTTCACTAGAGCGGACATGATTTTAATCTCACAAAATGCTAAAGCTATTAATATTTTGCATTGTGTTTTAGATATGAAGGAGTACAACCGGATCTCGATGTGCTCAACCGCTAAGGAGATATGGGACAAATTGCAAATTTTTCATGAAGGAACCAACCAAGTGAAGGAGACCAAGATTGACCTCCTACAACTCAAATATGAGACATTTGAGATGGAGTCCGGAGAAGAGGTGGATTCTATGTTTAGGAGGCTCACCCTAATTATCAATGAGCTTGCCCAACTTGGAGAGAAGTACCCTCCAAAGCAAATTTGGAGGAGAGCACTAAGAGCCTTGCCTAAGGAATGGGACGCAAAGAGGACGGCTATCATCGAGTAAAACAAAGGTGAAAATGCCTCATATGATCTTGATGAGCTCCATGGCACTTTGGTGACCCATGAGCTTGAAGTGTCAACAAGAAGAGAAATAAAGGAGGAGGATAGATCCAAAAGAAATGAGATTGCCTTGGTTGGAAGGAAAGACCATTCCGAGGATTAAGAAAATGATGATGATGAAGAGATGATGTTGTTCACAAGGAAGTTCAAGAAGTTCTTTAACAAACATAGCAAGCCAAAAGCCTCTAGTGCAACCAAACATGAATCCAAAAATGATGTAACTTGTTATAATTGTCAAGAAAAAGGCCATTATGCTAACAAATGTCATAGGAAGAAGAATGAGGACAAAGGGAAGAAGAAGGTGTTTATAGCCACATGGAGTGATAGCGACTCCGATGAAGAAGAAGAAGCAACAAATCTTTGTCTCATGGTAAAAGATGACATAGATGAAGGAGATGAAAGTGACAATGAGGTACCTACATTTGATGAACTTTTAGATTCTTATAATGAGCTTATTGATGCTCTTGGCAAAACCAAGATGAGTAACAAACTACTCAAACTTGATATTGCTAAGAAAGATGAAGAAAATAATTCATTGAAAAATGAATTAAATTCTTTAAAGATATCTTTTTGCAAATATAGTGAAAGTAGTCAAAAGATGAGTGAATTGCTTGGCTTACAACGTTGTAGCTTTGACAAAGTCGGGTTAGGCTACTCAAGCAAATCAAAAACTTTTTCTAGCTTGTTGGCCAAAGCAAAGCATGATTCTCCTACTTGCAACTATTGTTGAAAAAATGGCCACACTAAGAATAAGTGTAGGTTTTCTAGAATCCAATACCAACCTAATAAGATGTGGAAATGGATTCCAAAGGTGCCATTGAAAGTTAACCCTCAAGGACCCAAAAATCAAATGGGTACCAAAGATCCTCCTATTGTAAACTTGTTTTGTAGGGACAAAAATGGGATGAAGGATGAAGGACCAAGCAACTCAAAGGAGGAGTTTGTATTATTCACCATTATAGAAGAGGCGCGAGGCGTTGGACCAATGACAAGAGCGAACTCTTGTCATTAAGGGTAAAATTTACTTTATACATGTTAAAAGAGCAATTCAAAATTTAATTGGCACAAATTAATTGTGACCAATAAATTATGAAGCTCAATATTCATTAGTAGTAAAATGCAATACCCTTAGCATATGCACATATAAATTGTTTAATGCTTGATGTATGCTTATCTTTTTATAGTAAGTATCTTGATATGCCTTGCATTCAAATTTGATTTTGCTATGTGAACATGTGCAATTATATGTTTTGTTATCTAATGATGCTTAAGGATTATATTGTTTATTGGGCATAGGTGCATGGAATCTTGGTGGAATATTTGCACACTTTGCAATGTTTAGAATTCATGGTTGAGTGCCTTAAACGCATGTGTATTTCACTAATTGATTTGATCTAATGGCTATTACATGCTTGGTGAGGACCATGTGTAAAATTGTTAAAATATGGCTATGTTTCAACATATTTGAGCTATGTTTATTTATATTTTATGCTTTTTGATTATCACAAAAAGGGGAGAATTTTGTGATAAACTTGAACCTTAATACATGCATAGCTTTAGGGGGGGAGCTTGTGTATGCATGGTTTGAGGGGGAGAGTTATTTGTTTAATGCTTTACCTTGTTTAACTTGTATGTGCTATGCAATTGTTAAGGGGGAGTCATTTTTACTCACATTTCATGCATATTACATATTCAAGTTTATCAAGTTTTGTGATCATCAAAAAGGGGGAGATTGTTGAGCCTTAAACGCATGGTTGCGTTTAATGCGTTAAATTATCCCCGATTAATCTTTGATTTTTAATGATCAACAAAACTTGTGTTTGTTATACTAATATATCTACTTAGTGTGCAGATTAGGTGATGAAAAGTGGATTGGAATGAAGAAATTCAAGTGTGCTCATTCTGGCACGGATCGCCCCAAGCGATGGCGATGGCGATGGCAGCCACAGGCGCTTCGCCACGGCCATCGACTGAAGCGATGGTCAGGAACGCGAGCAGGGGAAGAACGCACGAGGCGATGGGGTGATCGCCTGAGGCGATGTGGAGTTCGTTTGAGGCGATGACAGATTTGGACATGCTGAGGCTACGGCCTTGATTTTTGCCTTTGATCCTGAGGCGATCCACCGATCGCCTGAGGCGATGTGCGTGATTTGCTGACCGTTGGGGCGCGGCGATGGAGATCGTTTGAGGCGATGGCTGAAGCGATGCAGGAGTGATTTCAACCTTATGTGTAGCAACGGCTAGTAGAAGCCTAGGGGGCCTCCTACACTATAAATACTGATGATTTGGAGCATTTTGAAGCTAAGAAACAAGCCTACAAACTTCTACAAAGCTTTTCATAATTCAAAATTATTATAGCATTGCAAACTCCATACATTGTTGTTGTATTGGAGCTTGTAATTGTTTTCTTTTGATAGAGTCTTGTTGTCTTCGTGTGAGTACACCGTGAAGGTGTTAGTTGGTTTATTGTAAAGGTCCTCCAACACCAAAGCAAGTTGGTAAATTGTAAAGTCGCCAACAAGTAAAGTTGGTGCATGTGTTGTGGCTATCCTTGGAGCCCTTAAGGCCAAGAAGACTCGTGAAGAGTGTTGGTAACTCGTGAAGAGCTTTGTGTACTCGTGAAGAGTATTGTGCTCGGGAAGAGCTTTGTGTACTCGTGAAGAATAGTGTGCTCGGGAAGAGCTTTGTAAACTCGGGAAGAGTTGGGTTGTGGCTAACTTGGAGCCCTCAAGGCCAAGATCATTTATTCTAGTGGAACCTCGGTTGGAGGTTATCTAACCGGGAAGAGGAGACGTAGGCGATTCATCGCCGAACTTCTATAACAAATCTTTGTGTCTTTTATTGCTTTATTTTTCATTACGCATTTATTTACTTATTCTTTTTATTTATCGACTGACGTAAGGCTTCCGCAAGCGCAAACTCAATTATTTTGCAAACTCATTTTAAAAAGCTAAAGTAGCCAAGGAATCTCATTCACCCCCCCTCCTCCCTCTTCGATTCCAACAGATTAGTATGATGATGTTCAAAGAATAATGATAACTTAAACCCCACATATCTTTGGCATGCGCTGATGGTCATTTGAATTTGATTCATATGGGCGTATGTGGAGCACTAAATATTAGTGCAAAAGGAAATTGAGTTATCTTAAAGAGAATGTGATTCTCTCCCAGTAGTTCTCTAAAGTTAATATTTGTTGAACATAATTCATACAAATGTAGTTATCAAAACTCCATATACGATATGGATTGAAAAAGAAAATTCAAATATAGATTTGAGATTTTTCTGCTTTTGTAAAGCAGCCAGTGTGAGATGAGTTGGATAGTTGATCCATCTTATGCTATTTTGTAGACTTTTTATTATCAATTGAAGACAAAGTGTTTGTTTTCACGAGTGTAGTCTTTCTAAAGAAAATGTTTCTATTAGAAATGAATGACAATATAATAGAACTTGAAAGGGTTTAAGAACCACATACAACTGAAAAAGTGAAAAACTGTGAAATTAATTAAGTCAATCATAACCTTTGAACTATACATACCAAGTGGATCTGAAAATATTTCAAGAACTCCTGATAAATTGAATTTACTTCTAAATGATGTTGACCATGGATGTGATACTAAGACTTTCAAGGAGACGATGTTGGACATCGTTTCGGGACATTGGCAAGATGCACGAGATTTGAAATAGACTTCATGTACTCTGATAAGGTATGGACCTTAGTAGATCATCTTGAGGGAATTGTTCTCATTGGCTGCGAATGGATTTACAAGCGAAAGCTTGGAGTATATGGGAAGGTAGAGACCTTCAAAGCTTAACTGATGGGAAGAGGTTGTTCTCATAGGCAAAGAGTTTTCTGTGAGGAACTTTCCATCAGTTGTGATGCTATCGTCTATTTGGATTTTATTAGTTATATCTGCATATTATGAATACGAGATATGAAAGATGGATGTGAATACAACATTTCTCAATGGTGACATTGAGGTAGAAATGTAGCAGCCAAAGGTGTTCACAACTTATGGGCATGAGCAAAATGTTGCAAACTCCAGAGGTCCATTTATAGGCCTAAGAAGATGTCCCGAAGTTAGAACTTCAGGTTGATAACATTATCAAAATGTTTGGTGTTGTCAAAAAACCGGAAGTGACATGTGTGTACAAAAGGGTCAGTGGGAGCGCGATTATATTTTTAGTGCTTTAAGTCGATGATATCCTACTCATTGTGAATGATATTTGGTTAATCGATAAAAGCATGATTATCTACTAATTTCTCACTTGAAAGATTTTGGAGAAGCGTCATACGTGCTTGGCATAAAGATCTATATAGATAGATCTAAAGGATGCTTGATGTCGCTCAATCTACGTACATAAACACCGTGCTAAAAAAGTTTAGCATGGAATAGTCAAAAAATGAGTTACTTCACAGTATGTCATAGTATTCATCTCTCGAGTCAATGGGTATTAAGATTGATGATGTGAGAGAAAAGATGACATTGGTACATTATGTTTCAATTTTTAATAGCATAATGTGTGCTATGTTATGTACTTGGCCTGATGTATATTCTTACTGTGATGAGCAAACATCAGACAGATCCTGTGAAGGTTACTGGAAAACTGAGAAAATAATATTTAAGTACTTATGAAGAACTTAGGACATATTCATGGTTTTTGGATCTATAAATGAAGAAATAAAGTTGAAGCTAAGTTGATGCTAGTTTTCAGTCGGATGTAGATGATTCCAAATCGATGTTTGGATTTGTATTTAAGCATAATGATGATGTTGTCTCTTGGAAACCTTCCAAGTAAGACACCACATCGGATTCCACCACTAAAGCTGACATTGCAACATATGATGCAGCAAAGAGGCAGTTTGGATATGAAATTTCATCCAAGAGTTGAGTGTAATTTCTAGTACGGTTGACACAGTCCCTGTGTACTGTGACAAAAGTTGAGCTATTATGAATAGCCAAGATCTCATCAGTATCCAAACATGTATTGAGAAAATACCATCTAATGAGAGAGGTGGTAGATGCGACATTATTATCGAGAGAATTGCTTCAACAGAAAATTATAGTAAATCCACTGACAATGTCTTTACAACGATTAGTGTCTGTCAGCATCTTGGGAAGATGGTCTCGAGACACATGAGTAGTTGGCTTTGGAAAAGTGAGAGATATTGTTATCGTATATAATTAAGTAAATCAATAGTTGATTGATTGTACTTATACTCTTATTATGACAAATCTTTGTTTGAATATTAATATATATGTCACTTCTTCATCTATTTACCCATGCATCTTGATGCATTGATGAAGTCCTTGAGATTGATATAGTCCATAGAATGTGGTTACGCATATGATGGTGACCATGAAATACATTATCGACTACGATTTCTAAATGCTCCTGGTCGATGAGCCTTCGAGAATGAGATATCGATATATCCTTGTTAGAGACTGGTATTCATGATCTGTCTAGTGTAGTGCGCCTTGTTTCATCGACGTTGGCTTGGAGAAGTCACACATATGAATAGGTGCTCATTAGGAATGAGTTCAATGAACGACCCTACTCGGAATTCTATAAGTGGTTACTATTTGTCGAGTATAGAATTCCTAGTCATAGTTGTGCACCATTGCTCCTCATGACCCGAGGCGTCATTGAGGTCTTGATAGATAGTTGTATACTTTGATTTAATGACTGATCACATGTGGGTCATAAAGTTGTTATTTTGGGTATACAGTGATGATGTCTGAGACCTATGATTGCCGTAGGGGGTTCACTACTGATCTTCATGAACCTGGATTTCCTATGTGTTTTTCTGTATATGATTCAAGGAATCTCTGGCCAGAGTGGATAGTGCTTGTGAAAAAAGAGTTTTTCATATACGCACACTATGAATCATATAATGTGAAACAAATACATAGTTATTAAAATCATAAGGGGTCTCGATCAACCAATGCCATTGATTCAATCGGGACATATTGAGTTAAAGGAATGTACTGCAAGCTAACTATGGCTGACAGATTCTCGTACGTTGCTAGTCATTTGTATCAAGGTCTTCGTGAAGCGCAGATGCTAGGCGCTACCCACGATCAGTAGGTTGTTGCTGGAATTATATTTCGATCGTTGTCTATTAAAGGAGTTTAATCGACAATGAGGCATTCAGGGTAAGCCCAAAGAAATTGTTTGACTTATAAAATCACAAAAGTCGATACACTTGAGCCTCGTTGGGTCACAATCAACCGACCGCCGATCTATCGATGAAAATTGAGACTTAAATGTTAAGTGCTCAAATTGAGTGATTTAGAAGAAATGCATTTAATTTTTGAAAGCTTCTCACTTTAGTGGAGTTTCTATATTTGAAAATGTTTCATCTATAGAAAGTTATAAAATTAAAATATTTGATATATTTATGTCTCATAATTATGTACGTTGGTAGTACATCAAGTTGTTCAATTGGAATGGCTAACTTGAATTATGAGTTTGTAGTTTTGTGTTGGCTTGTGAGCAAGTGTGAGATTGTTAGCATAAATGTCCAGTAAGCCAAATGTTGGTCCGATGAGCTTTATGGACCCTAGCCCAATTAGCTGACTCATTTCAACTATAAATATGTCATTCATATCTAGGGTTAAATAAAACCTATCGCTCTCAATCAAATCAATCTCTCTCTATGAAAGTTCATACCAAACTAGCACTGATGCTGAGCTTGAAGATCTGGTCAGGTTGATTGGATTTGAGGATCACCGCCATCAGATTCACGTCGGTGAACGTTAATCTTCTTTTCGTGCATTATATTCGATTTATGCATGTTTATATATGAATCAGGCGCGATCATCCGTCCCTGGGTTAGATCTGTTTATGTTTATTTTTCCGCTGCGTTTGGATCTGACGTCTGGGACAAAAACCCAACATTCCCAACCGCCTGAAGGCGGGCCCAAATATGCTGGGCCTGTTTGGGCCACGGGGTTAGGTGGGCCAATTCGTTTGGTTCGGATTGACTCGTTGTGACAGCTTTATGTTTCATAGAGGGATTCATCAGAAATGATAGCCGATGAAGAGGTAGAAGTTGCTGTCAAAATTAAGGAATGAAAAGGAGATGAAACACTAGAGTCTTTTCAGTATATGGAACTACTGATCTGAAATCATATTTTCGCTTGCTTCAGTATAAGAAATTATCAATGTAAAGCGAAGATCTAAAATGCTCGACGCTTTACATAAGCTGGGGACATATGTGAAAGATGAATTGCTTACACATAATTGTGCCAAAGGTGCCGAAATTTTTTAGGACGTTTCATTGGGACGATATATTATAAATCAAAACGTTCGAAATCAAAACAAATACATCATTAGTTATCATCTCCTTTTGAAGCCGGCTCGATAAATATTTGATTCGAATTCAAAATTCTCGAATCCGAGCCGAACTCGAACATGTTCGAACTTTTTTTCGAGCCGAACTCGAGCCCAAATTACTTTGTTCGAGAGTTCGCGAGCCGTTCGCGAACTTTAATATTTTATTAATATAATATAATTATATATTAAATAAATATATTTCGAACCTCTCGGGTATTTATTTCGAGCAATGATTCGAATAGCTCGCGAACATGTTCGAACATTTTCTAGCCGAACTCGAACTTTGATTCGAGCCGAATTCGGGCCAATTTTTTTAAATTATTCGAACTTCGAATCGAACTCGAGCTCGAATATAACTATTTCGAGCCGAGAACCTTAATATTTTCTACATATTCGGCTCGATTGGATTCGTTTACACCCCTAGAACCGACTCTATATATAAAGGAAGAAAGTCTTAGAATAACTGTCTTACGGTGTTATTCAATCTAGACTTTTATTGACTTTTAATGACTTTTTTAAATGATTGACTTTTATGGAGTTGATAGATTTCTATTGACTTTTATAGAATTTCATGAAGTTATAAAAAGATTTGTATAGAGTCTCGTACACTTTTTCAATAGATTTCTATGGACTTTATCGACTTTTAATGACTTTTTTAAATGATGGACTTTTATGAAATTGATAGATTTCTAATAACTTTTATAGAATTACACGGAATTATCAAAAGAATTTTATATTCTGTAGATTTTATAACTTATAATTGATTTCTTTGAACTAACAATTGAACATAAACAACATCTTCAACATATAATTTTTTTACTGTTAATGTAAACACATTTTACTTATTTAACAGTCAAAAATGTGAAAAATACATATTGAATGTCTTTTACATGGCAAATATTGAACAACTTTTTTGCATCTTCAAGAGATGACGACCTTGAAGATTCAGTTAATGTTGCTAAATAATTGTAATCTATAATTTTGTGTAATAAAACAAAAGTTTTCTATTAAATAACATTTTATAAACTTAAAATATTTTTTGATGATAGTTGACTACTATAAAATTCTTAAAACATACTTTTTAAATTAAACATGATAATTTATATCGTTATAAATATCTTTTGTTTTAGAAAAATATTTATTATAATTGCTTATAGATATTGACCCATACAATCGTTTTAAAAATCTATCATCTAATATAAAATTGAGCACATTAACTTGCTATTTTATCAAAATACTTGTGTAAATATTAGTATTATATTGGATAAAAAATAAGATGCAAAAAAAACAATAATTGAAGAAAGAGCCGCACATTAGGAATTAAAGAAATGGTACATGTAGAAAACAGGAGATGAAAAGCCAATGTGGAGGTGGCCGTGTCGAAAATGAAAATAGCAAAGAGTAAAGAGAGATGAGGGTAATTAGGAATTAAAAGTCATTCCAAATCTTTACTATGAGTGGTGGAGAATTTTAACTTTTTTGGGATGTACATTGATCGCTTTTATTTTAAACAATTAATTCTAATCTAGCGATTTTAGACCGCAAGTGCACGGTGTCAAGTTTTAGTATAGATAGGAAGATATGGATTGTCGAACCCAAAGGGACTAACAAGCAAGTACCAAATAAGATGTCTTTTAACTATATTTAACCTACGATAATCAATTAATAATTAATAACTAATTAATTAATATAAACTACTAATCCAACCAAGTCAATAAAAATAAATGAGAAAAATCCACTAGAGAAGATTATCGAGACTTTGGCTCACCAATGCAATTCCCTACAATTCTCGATTGAACATTCAAATATTTCTAAGGTGACGAGTTCTCCAAATTTATCTAATATACTCTCTCGAGCTATATTAAACCTAATATCAAATTGTAGTAAGTCACTCTCGTGCACTCATTTAACAATTCAATGTTGCATAAGATCCATGAAAACTCCTAGCTTTTAATTACTAGAATCTATGGCTATCACGCATGTATTTGACGTCATCTCTCGATCTCGGTCTTAAATCCATGGTATGAGTTATTAATTCAGTATCATAAAATCATCTCTCGATCTCAATTACGATACTAACATCATTCAAAGGTGATCAAACCTCTAAAAGCATGAAGAACATAAAACATAGGCAAAGAACTATAAGAATTCAATCATTAAATCATCAAATCGAAGGTTCATAACAAATGATCGCCTAGCCTCGATAAATAAACTTAGTTCAACATAGTAACATGAAAATCAAAACAAAACTAAGAATTAAAGACAAAGAAGAACTCCCGATGTCGACTTCGTTCGTAGATCCTTGCTTCCTCTCTCGCTTCCTTCTCAATCGTCTCTTTTTATCGCCTTGTTGGCTTGTTCCGATTCCTAGGGTGAAGGGTTGAAGGATGGATTGATGGTAGAAGGATGGAGGCTGGACGTGTGAATTGTGAGTGGAAGAATGATGGAGACTGGACGTGTGAATTGTGGAATTGAAAGAAGGAGATGGGATGAGATGGAGGCTGGACGTGTGAATTGTGGAATTGAAGGAAAGAGATGGGCTGAGATGGAGGCTGTGATGTGAGTGTGGAGGCTGATCCTAGGTTTAAAAATCTGATGTCTCGGTTGTAATTTTCGTTTGTAATATATAGGGGAAGGAAATCAAGGACTTCTTTGTTGGAAACAAACTCTATAAGGAAGTTATTTTAATGAAAATTCATTCCACCGATCGATCCGGACGAAGTGGCCGATCGATCGAGCCTTCCAGTAAGAATTTCGTGGCTTTTTCTGCCCGTCTCGATCGATCGGAAATCCTTTCTCGATCGATCGCCCTTCATAGTAAGTTTCTTCGCCTTTTTCAACTTCTGGCGAGTTTCGTATTTTGGCCGTAACTTTCTCATACGAACTCTGAATTTGATGAATCAGCTGTCCACGCGAAGATAAGAGAAAGTTCTACAACTTTTATACACATTTCCAAAACATGGCTCGAACATATAGTAATATGATGAGAAAGGAGCAACATGTGTCTTGGATTCTGGTTTTTTCCTCTTTTCTTCAACTTTATTCATTTTTTCATCATTTTAGCTTGATTTCTCACCTTTCCCTACATTTCAACATTGATTCCTGAAATAGAGAAATATATACCATAAACCGTAAGATATTCCAAGAATCAACACGAAAACATGTACATATCATAGCCTAAAAACGCGTAATATTCAACCCTATCAACTCCCCCAAACTTATCACTTAATCGTCCCCGATTAAGCATTAAAATCATAAGGTAGAGTTCATTCTTGATATTTGAAACAATTATTTCATGACTTGCTTATTCTCAGAAATTTCATGCACATATACAAAAGTTGACAAGACATGTTTTCTCCTAATTCAAGCAACATATCTCAAAATCGGAATGTGTGTGTGTGCTATAGTCAATCTTAAGTTTCATGCACATATTCAAGATCAAATCATGTTAATCAACTCAAAGTCGAGATTATCATCAAGACCCCATAAGCCTATTTTCAAACAACTTCTCCACTAATGATAGTTACTCCCTAGACTTGGATCAAAAGGACTTTTTAAGCTTGTAATGTAAGGCCTTTGGTGTTGGCTTCAAAGAAAAGATAGGATAAGCGCAAAGAAGAGAGTATAATCATTTACAATTCAAATGTTTCGCACACATCGAGCTTCTCTTCTTTTTCTTTTGTAGCCTTGGCCACTTTGGGTCTTATTTAGTCAATCTTTTTCTCAAGGCTTTTTGTCTATCTTTTTCTTTTCTCATTCATCAATTTTTTTTTCAATAAGCTCATCAAGATATAATAATTCAAGTGCATCGAATGATATTCATTATACTCCCTTAGGGTAAGGATAACTTTTTCATTTAGGCTCAAATAAGGGTAAGTATAATGAGTTTGCCAAGAATGTCGAATGGGGTCTAATCATATGCAATGCATATACCATTCTTTTTTCAATAAAGCTCAAATGGGACACTAGGGATTGATGTTTACATGGTAAGCTTGAAAGGCTCAAACGGTCCAAAGATCGCCTAGATCATTTCCAAGTCAAGTTTGTAACTATAAAATTTCGCCTCAAAGTGTCATCATCAAATAAGTTCAAGGATAACTCTAAGATGCTCAAGACAAATCATTAAGTTCACAACAATTATCACTATTCAACATGCAATTCACAAGATCATGACTCATTGTGCTCAATATATTCCTCAATCTTGACATGCTAACTCAGATTAGGATATTCATGTACAAGTCCAATCACAAATCAAGTTCATATACATAGTGAGATCAAAATCCTCATTGAATACTCACTACTATAATTCATTCTTTTCTCAAGTTTGAACTCATAAAAAAAATTTTTAGCTCATAATAATCGGACGATTCAAGTGTCATTTAAGCACACAACATGTGGTTAAAAAAAGTAAAGCATGCAAGCTACTACTCCCCCAAACTTAAATCAAACATTGCCCTCAATGTTTAAAAGAATCAAAAGGGAAACAGTGAACTCCCCTGATCAAGACGCTTGCATGAGGGTTGAGGAAGATTTGCTTTTGAAAGCTCCACTGTTGTAGGGGTTCATCGCTCCAACCAAGTACCTAGCAAGAGAAGAATGCATATGGTAAAATATTCGACTTGAGAGATAAACAAAACTAAAATGAAAACTGAAAATTAAAACAAAACTAAATAACACAAGGATACGCTTGGGTTGCCTCCCAAGAAGCGCTGATTTTTAGTCGTCGGCTTGACCATCAGAAGCAACCATCAAAGAGCGGCTGCCGCCCATAGTAAGTATCGTATGATACCACTAATGGGTCTTCATTCAGTATGCCCTCAAGATTGGCAAGATTGTAGCAGTGTAAGCTCGTCGCTCCAACAACTTTCTTCATGAAATAGTAGGCATGAGAGAATGATTCTTGACTTGGCTTCATATCTTGGAGGGCGTAGTGCGGTGAAGTTGGCATCGATGAAAAGAAAGGATCCACATATGGCATAGAACATATCTCCATCGATGGGTGCATATCAAAGTTCTCAAAAATCTCCTCCTCCAACATCACTTTTGGCTCGTCTTCCCGTATGATTTCCTCGGTTGAGTTTTCTAATGTAGGCTCAAACACTTCAAGTGGCTCAACTTCCCTTGACTTATCCACATAAGTAGGATCACTCCCCCAAACTTGATTAGTTGAGTGATCATCATCATGTAACCAAACTCGATTCTTAGACCTCGTCTCCTCCTCTTGGCAGCTCATTGAAATGTTTTCCACAAGGATTGCTAATTGCTGCTCTAGGTGATGTATAGAATTGGTCTGGTTTTCTAAACGTTGCTCAGTTGACGCCATGAATCTAAGTAACATATCCTCTGATTGAGCCATTACTTCTGCCAAACTATCTCTCTTCTCTCCTTGATGCTCAAATGGTTGTGGCGTATCAATAGGGTAGTGAGGCTCCGGTGGGTATTGGTGACTCCAACCTTGTAGTGAAGGATCACAATGCCAGTGATGATCGAAGTCTGCCATATCATTGAACATGTGCAACACACTGTCCTCATCTCTATCAACCAGGGGACTCTCAGTCACCAGTGCTCCGCTGAATACACATTCTCGTGTCTGTGCATCCAACCCTTTGAAGAAATATTGCAGAAGAGTATAGTTCGAAAAGTTGTGATTCCTGAATGTGTTTGCCAATTCATTGAATCTTCCCCACGCTGCATAAAACGGCTCTGAATATTGTTGGGCAAATCTTATGAAGACTTGTTGATGAAGCATCACAAGTACCTCGCAAGGAAAACAAATAAAACAATTAAATATAGTGTTTTTTTTTATAAATATATACAAAGAAGAAAAAAAAAATAGTTAAATTACAGTCAAAACTTCTCGTATGATATTACTAATGTTAGTCCCCGGCAACGGAGCCAAAAACTTGATCGCTTTTATTTTAAACAGTTAATTCCAATCTAGCGATTTTAGACCGCAAGTGCACGGTGTCAAGTTTTAGTATAGATAGGAAGATACGGATTGTCGAACCCACAGGGACTAACAAGCAAGTACCAAATAAGATGTCTTTTAACTATATTTAACCTACGATAATCAATTAATAATTAACAACTAATTAATTAATATAATCTACTAATCCAACCAAGTCAATAAAAATAAATGAGAAAAATCCACTAGAGAAGATTATCGAGACTTTGGCTCACCAATGCAATTCCCTACAATTCTCGATTGAACATTCAAATATTTCTAAGGTGACGAGTTCTCCAAATTTATCTAATATACTCTCTCGAGCTATATTAAACCTAATATCAAATTGTAGTAAGTCACTCTCGTGCACTTATTTAACAATTCAATGTTGCATAAGATCCATGAAAACTCCTAGCTTTTAATTACTAGAATCTATGGCTATCACGCATGTATTTGACGTCATCTCTCGATCTCGGTCTTAAATCCATGGTATGAGTTATTAATTCAGTATCATAAAATCATCTCTCGATCTCAATTACGATACTAACATCATTCAAAGGTGATCAAACCTCTAAAAGCATGAAGAACATAAAACATAGGCAAAGAACTATAAGAATTCAATCATTAAATCATCAAATCGAAGGTTCATAACAAATGATCGCCTAGCCTCGATAAATAAACTTAGTTCAACATAGTAACATGAAAAGCAAAACAAAACTAAGAATTAAAGACAAAGAAGAACTCCCGATGTCGACTTCGTTCGTAGATCCTTGCTTCCTCTCTCGCTTCCTTCTCAATCGTCTCTTTTTATCGCCTTGTTGGCTTGTTCCAATTCCTAGGGTGAAGGGTTGAAGGATGGATTGATGGTAGAAGGATGGAGGCTGGACGTGTGAATTGTGAGTGGAAGAATGATGGAGGCTGGACGTGTGAATTGTGGAATTGAAAGAAGGAGATGGGATGAGATGGAGGCTGGACGTGTGAATTGTGGAATTGAAGGAAAGAGATGGGCTGAGATGGAGGCTGTGATGTGAGTGTGGAGGCTGATCCTAGGTTTAAAAATCTGATGTCTCGGTTGTAATTTTCGTTTGTAATATATAGGGGAAGGAAATCAAGGACTTCTTTGTTGGAAACAAACTCTATAAGGAAGTTATTTTAATGAAAATTCATTCCACCGATCGATCCGGACGAAGTGGCCGATCGATCGAGCCTTCCAGTAAGAATTTCGTGGCTTTTTCTGCCCGTCTCGATCGATCGGAAATCCTTTCTCGATCGATCGCCCTTCACAGTAAGTTTCTTCGACTTTTTCAGCTTCTGGCGAGTTTCGTATTTTGGCCGTAACTTTCTCATACGAACTCTGAATTTGATGAATCAGCTGTCCACGCGAAGATAAGAGAAAGTTCTACAACTTTTATACACATTTCCAAAACATGGCTTGAACATATAGTAATATGAGGAGAAAGGAGCAACATATGTCTTGGATTCTGGTTTTTTTCCTCTTTTCTTCAACTTTATTCATTTTTTCATCATTTTAGCTTGATTTCTCACCTTTCCCTACATTTCAACATTGATTCCTAAAATAGAGAAATATATACCATAAACCGTAAGATATTCCAAGAATCAACACGAAAACATGTACATATCATAGCCTAAAAACGCGTAATATTCAACCCTATCATACATGCATCAAAGTTGTATCTAAAGATTTCAACAGAAGTCATTAAAAGTCTATGAGATTTTGGATACCTATAGACTTTTATAGAATTTTAAAAATTCAAGTTTGAATACCACCTGACTTTTTAAAAGTCTACGAAAGTCTGTCTTGAATACCATTAGACTTTTGTAGAGTATATAAAAGTCTGAATTGAATACCTCTAGACTTTTAAACTCCATAAAAGTAAATAAAAGTCAATAAAAATCTATAACCAATACACCCCCCTTAGTCTTTCGTAACAAACCAAAGTTTTTCCTACAACACCCATTAATTTTAAAAAATTACTCCAACACCCTTACATGTGAATTAATTTTATATAAAATAAAAATTACTCCAACCTCGTTATAGTTAACAAAAAATAGTAATATATTTTATTAAAAATATTTATTAGTAGATACTAATTATTTAATGATGTATAAATCAGCATATGTATGCATACGCGAGCTAAATTCATCGAATCAGACAGACAATCAGCGATTCGACAATGGTGAATTCGAGATCTCCTTCTTCTCTCTTCATCCCCCCGCTCTCTCTCCTCCGTCCCAGAGGCGACGCCTTCCTCTATTTGTTCGCTCTGCTCTCCATCTTTTCCCTCCTCCTCCACCACCTATCCGCCTCCCCCGCCCGCCCCCACTTCGAGGGCTTCGACGCCGATGATGACGATTTCCCCCTAGAAGATTCCAATCAAGAACAAGTTGTTCCTCCGCTTCGTTCGCCTCCTCCACCGATCTCACTCTCCACTTCCACCCCTGAGTCTCATCATGGCCCTCCTGATTCCCAGATTCAGTCCGACCACAGCCCCAGTTCGAATTCTATGAAGTACCCTCCAACGTCGTCCTTTGAGTACTGGGATGAAGATGAATTTGAAGGGATTCCTCAGGATTTGGTTCCACCCCATGAGAGTGAAGTGAAACCTGAGTCTTCTTCTACTGGCTCTGATTCTGATTTGGGCCCTACCGAGAATACAGAGGATCCCACTAAATCGGGTGTGAAATTTTCGAAGAAGTTGAGTTACTATACGGTTGAAATTGCGTGTGTTTCGTTTTTGATCATGTTTACTGTAAATTATTTTACCGGGAAAAAAGAAAATGAGAACCTGGCTTTGGCGTGGGCGAGTAAATTTGCGGCCAAAGACTCGATTTTCGAAAAAAACTTTAGCTTGTTGGGAGTTGGGGAGACCGAGGACTCTCCCCTTTTGTTGCAGGAAGGGGTGAATGTAATTAAGTTCTATGCAAGCGGTAGGAGGTTCTGCTCCGGATTGCTGGCCACCATGGAGCTTAAGAGTAGACATGATTTGATATCAAAGTTGTATAATATGGTTGTGCCTTGCAAGGATGAGATCACATTTGAGGTTTATATGAATGATGATGCTATGGATCAAGTGGTTTTTGCTTTGGCAAGAAAGAAATTGGCGAAGACAATGCAGAAGGAGATGAAGGACTTGCAGAGGTTTGCTGGGTTGGTGGCGCCTCCGACTGGGAAGAAGTGGGTATCTGAGGAGTTGCAGGTTGTTTCGGAGTCGAAGGAGGTTGCTGGGGATTTGATCAATGATGTTGTTCTGGATCAGGTAATGCCTTGATCTTGTTTACAGCGGTTTCTGCTGGTGTTTGTGTGTTTTTACTGTGGATTACTTCTGCCTCCACACAACAACAACAACAAAAAAGAAGTTACTGAAACTATGTAAAGTTTGATGTGTCTTTTTAAAAGAAAGATGCATAGTTCACCCGCAAAGTCCACTGAGTTACCCCGGCACGGATGCACGGGTTCAAGTCCGATGATGAAATGTCTGAATTGTTGGTGTGATTCCTAATGCTTGTAGAGTTTGGAGGCCCCTAGGATTTATTTTCTGTGTACCTGAGCTTAAGGGTTCTGTAAGGTTTTGAGGAAAATGATGATTGGTGGTGTTTCAAGTGTGCTATTTTTAGTGGGTGAAATTTGACGACTAAAATGAGTTGGTAGTGAGAATATAGAACTTGCAGAGGAGACTGCTATTAATTTGTTTGGATCAAGTGTTGTAGGGCACAAGTTTGTCAACCTCTTAGATATTACCATGTTAAATCTGGCTCTAAAACTTGTTCTCTAGTCTTTTGGAAATCAAACGTTTTTAGCATCCATATAATTTGTATGTTGTAGGGCACAAGTTTGTCAATTGATTACTTTTCACCTTGTGAAATCTGGCCCTAAAACTTGTTCCTAGATTTGAGACCCCAAATTTTTTATTATTTATATAATTTGTATCTTTCCTTTTTAAGTTGGATTCTTTGGTCCCTATTTCTACATTGTTTGAACTTTGGGGTGCAGAGTATCAGTGATTGTCCTAGATATAGATATGCCCTAGATATAGATATGCGTATGAAGAAGCACGAAAGGTGGACCATCTTTTGCTGTTTTAAGATGAGCTGTATTTCTTTATTTTAATAATTTGCTTGAGATGATGTGTCTAAATGGGGAGTTGGTGTTTCTACAAGTGGGTTCAAGGTATCTACGCTGCATGGTTGAGATGTCGGCCATCGAATTGTGAATCTCAATCTTGAAGGAATATGAAAAATGATTCCCATTCCAACACAACCTTTTATAAAGGTATACAATGGAGTAATAGTTGGCCAGAATCTGGAGACAAAGTCAAACTCAATTGCAGTTTGGTGTGCACTGCTTGAGGCAGAAACTACTGGAAGCCGCCTGTGCGATGTGGGTGCAGTGCTGCCAGTTGAAAACTATCTCAGGAAAAATTGGCATATGCTGAACTCTTTATTAGAGAACAATGGATTTGATTTTGCTTCTGTTGGCTTGTAATGGTCTTATCTTGGGTGTGGGAAATAAGTTGCCATCTTCTTTGGGTTTGAATTGTCACCTTTTGTGCCTGATATGCTATATTGGACTAATTTAGGGAGAGGAGGGCGAGGAGATACTGTGGTTTAATTTTCAGGGGATCAAGAAACATGTACTACTAAACTCACGTAGAGCTGGGAGAAATAGGCTTGGTTTACCCGAGTGTTGCCTCTTGCATTTCAAACATTTCACTCAATCTCCATTGTCACATTCTTTACGTAATCACCTTAATACTCTGAACTTGGCTGCTTGATTTGTGACATTGACATTGATCTGTCACCTGAAAGTAGTTCTTTAATTCATTTCATTCTATTAACTTCTACATCTATTTTACAAAGAATTTTGAGTTACTATTGTTGTTATGTAAAGAAGGAATTCAGTGTTCTTTTGAGAGCTTTACCCTGTTTTTTCCCTTGTGGATGTGTTATAATATTTCTTTGGATTTCTGAAGGTTTTTGGTGACAAGGCTTTTGAGAAATTCGGAAAGTTATTCATTTCGATGTATTTTTCTGATCAACAAATTGGCCCAAGCAAGAAGATGCTGGTGTTTAAGTTTGCTCTTCCTGATGCTAATCACATGGCTGACATGGCTCGTTTGGTTGCACTTGTTCCCTATTACATTGATCTAGTTGGTCGTTATAAGCTCAGCTCACATGTAAGTATAGTGATACATCCACACTTGGAACGTTTAAGCATTATGATGTAGCCTCACTTTCTGAACTGCAACCCTTGTTCAGGCTCGATCTAAAACAGAAGCAGCTAGGTCAAAGGTCGCCCATGAGATTTATAAAGAGATTCAGAATGCCAGGCAAGAAGTGTTGCAGAAAAAGAAATCCGACCAACGAAAGAAGTCGGAGGAGGCCGAAGCAAAGCTAAGTGCTGAGGCTCTTCGAAAGAAGGAGGCAAAAGAGCACGCCCGCCAATTGAAGAAGGCCATGCCAAAAATCAAGATGAGTAGGGCTGGTTAGATCCTAGATCCCAGCTTAGGTATTACACCCTCGTGCAAATTGCTGTCATTTTGACTTTACTTCTCTTTCAAATAAGGGAAGATGTTGCTTGTACCATCGCTAGTTGTGTACCTTAGACATTGGTACGAGGTACTCTTCATACGACATTACCACTTGCATGGTTTTTGGATGTAGCATTAGTTCTAACATGAAGAAATCCACGTTATTAGGATGAAAGGAAGAGATGAGTTGGTTGCAATTCTGAGTTGAAAATTGCACGTTTTTTTTCTTGGTTGCCACTTTAGAGTTTGTCCCCCACCCGATTAATCCGATACAAAAGACGGTGGCACAGGCGGGTGCAGAAAATTTGGTAACGGGACAAAAAATATTAAAATAAACAATGGAGTGCAAAAAATGACATTATGGAGAGTCGATTTCAAATACAGTTCTTTATCCCAAATCTATTATTCCGATTTCAAATACAATTATACTTTGAACTTATACTGTTACCGTTGTGCCGGTTGAGTGTAGCTCATCATTAGCAAAACATTTTCCACAACAAATGCTTCAACTCATAAATGCCGCTCACCACCACCTCCGCCGCCGCCGCCGTCACATCCGCACCTTCGTGGACGCAAGAATCAAATGGGTCCGGGATCCTTACCTCGACACCGCCGTTGAGAGAGAGAAAAATCTGAAACCCTTGCTCTCACTCAAAAATCTCATCCTCTCTCAGCCTTCCCAAACTCTGCCACTGTCATTTGTCTCCCCTTTGAGGCCCGAACTCCAAATCCCCACCTCCGCTAAGCAATTCTTCCTTAAATACCCATTAATTTTCAAAATATTTCTCCCTCCTGGCAAATCCAACTCCCTCCCACATGTTAAGCTCACCCCCAGGTTCCTCTCCATTCATCATGAGGAAATCTCGATACTTAATAAGTCGCATCATCGCAAGGATGTAGCAGAAAGGCTGGTTAGACTTTTGATGCTTGCGAGGGCAAGAAAGCTTCCTCTTTCGTTGATTGATATGTTTAAATACGATTTGGGATTGCCCCATGATTATTTGTCGACGCTGTTACTGGAATTTGCGGACTATTTTAACCTCTGCGATATGGGCTTTCGGGATTCGAGTGGTAGCGTGGTTCTTGGATTAGAGCTGGTTTCTTGGAGGGATGATTTGGCTGTTTCCGTGATGGAAAAAAGGGCCATAGAGAATGGTGAAGTTGGTACGAGGATCAAGTTTTCGATGAATTTACCGAGAGGATTCGATTTGGAGAAGAAGGTGATGGGATGGTTGGATGAATGGCAGAATTTGCCATACATATCACCGTATGAAAATGCATTCCATTTGATGCCAAACAGTGATCAGGCGGAGAAGTGGGCGGTGGCGTTGATTCATGAGTTGCTGAGTTTGCTGGTGTCGAGGAAAACGGAAAGGGAGAATGTATTTTCTCTAGGAGAGTTTTTGGGGTTCGGGCGACTGAGGCTTAAGAGGGCGTTGGTGCATTTTCCGGGGATCTTCTATCTTTCAAATAAGATCAAGACACAGACTGTGGTTTTGAGAGAGGAATATAGGAAGAATATGTTAGTTGAGAAGCACCCATTGATGCTGATGAGAAATAAGTATATTAGTCTCATGAATCTGGTTTTGAGAAGGGGTATACCGATTAGAACTCGATTCGCTGGGAATAGGAAAGGATTGGCTTTTTCTTCGAAAGGAGGCAAAAAGAAAGATGACCCGAATAGCTATAGCATAAGTGATGACGGTGTAGATTAGGATGATGATATATTAATTATGGGAATGATGATAAATCTACCAAGAATGGCGGTGATGGCAGCTTTAGGATCGGTGATGCTGATGATAATGTCGGATTAAGTGTCTGCATTGTAGCTCTATAAACAACTCAAAGCGTCTCCTTTCTATCATGTGTCACATAGGCAGCCACAGGATAGCACGAACCATTGTTGCTCTCAATAGATATGTTAGATTCATTTTGATAGAAATTGCTTTGCAATGGCAATGATAGTGAATCATAGGAATTGACTGACCAGCCTAAGTTCTTACACAGCTCATGCGACAGCAAAAATATGGAGTTTGACTAGTTGCACCGACCGGAATGGTTTTGAAGAGCTGGGGGACTTGTATCCCATAACCTTTATTCAGATTTCTATTCTTTCATGTCATTTCCAGAAAAGGGAACAATATGCAAAACCCAATATCACTAAACTACTTGGTTTTTCAAGTGTCAAACATTGACGTGCGGCAGTTCGAGGATACAGGTTTTCTTTTGTCCCATGTAGGTTTGCAAGGGGTGTTTGAATTTGGTAATAAATGGCTACTATGTATTCCTATGATAATTTTGGTTAACATTTTCAATACTAGGAGAACATACACGAAGTACCAGTGTCTATTGTATATAGTCGTGCTCGTAGGTCTGGGCTTTGGGCGTGACGATAGTACCTCATATTTCCTGATTTGTTTGTTCACTTTATGTGAGAAGGTAGCTCATATTCGTTGTGTTCGGCAAGTTTCTTATTTATTTGTTCACTTTATGTTACCTCTAAACTTGTATGCACTTCATTTTGACTGGATCTCTCAATTGCTTAAGGTTGAAAATTTTCGTTCATTGTCTATCATATCGACAAAGATTGTATAATATTCAAGTAATATTATGTTCCTAAAATTAAATACAATATAAGTAAACCTTAACTGATATACAGTAAAATCTCTATAAATTAATACTCTCTAAAATAATATTTTTCTCCGGTCCAAACTTTGGCCAGTTTAAAAAATTAGTAACTTTGATAAATTAATAAGATAATAATTTTTAGGAAGACCCTTATACAAATTTATACTCCCAGTAATTTAATAAATTGATAATTCTGTAAAATTGCATCCATGACTAGGATAATTTAGTAAAATTAGAATCTATTGTTTGTTTTTTCTTGAAATTTAAATATTGGTGGATTCAAGTTTTAACTTTTCTCGTTGCATTCAAAAGCTCTGAATTCGTGTACTCGAACTCCGACAAAATTTGTGAATACTTATTGCCTCTATGAGTGCTTCTCTTCACGTGTGGTACCGAAGGTACTGAATTATAATCAAATTTACTCGACATGATTTTCAATGGCACGAGCCACAATTTCTTCTAAGCATTAGATCTTTGAAACTTTATCATTTTCACCTGGATAATTCAACAGGTGATTGACATCTGTTTTTTTTTTTTTTTTTGCATTAATCGATATCACTAATTATATTCTCAAGCTAATGAATGTAATCTTGACAAGTTGGTTCATTTAAGTTCTTTGAGGCTGTTTCACTCTTTAAATTGATAAATTATTAATTTATCGATTAATTAATACCTCTTTACATGGCCCCAACATTATTAATTTATAGAGGTTTAACTGTACTAGATATCCTGTATATTTGTAAATGTTATCACGTATTGGCAATTAAGCATCCTTGTGTGGGTCAAGATTGGAGCCACCATTGCCAACTTTTTTCTTCATCCTGCAAAATACAATCAACAATTTTGTAACATCCCTTTATGAATAATTTCAAAATTTAATGTGGGCAGCAATTTTTTCTAATAAAAAATTGGCAGTAATTTCATTGTATGATATAAACTTAGGTCAAGAAAAAGTAATTTTATTGCACCTTTCTCGGCGTCCGTCAAAAAATACGCTCAAAGAGTGCCTTGTAGCAATTGGAATATCTAAATATAAACCACAAAATATTAGTGCCTCCAATTGAATTTATCATACAATACACAAAGTGATCCGACCCTTCTCGGATCTATCCGTTAGTTTATATATATATATATATATATATATATATATCGCTAGTCTTTTTTAAAAACTACGCTAGTCTTTTTAAAAACTACACATCAAATTACAAAATATTAATTTGAAGTAGAATTCTAAATCAATTAATGTAATATCCACGAATATCTTTGTCTATCGATGTTTTTTACACAGAACAAATCTAAGATCATGCGAGTTTGAAATATAATGGAGTGATTTTTTTTTTAACACGATTAAACGAGATGGGAAATTTCTTATATATGAATCGAGGGATGAATTATTTATAGACCTCCTCCAGTTTTAACAATAACGAGTTTCATCTCTCTAGTTTATACAATAACATCAATCTCTCATGCTATGTATTTTTATGTCAAATAATAGGAGAGACGTTCGTAATTTTTCCTATATCTAGTACAAATTAGAGGTGATGGTATTGTAATGCAGCTACTCTGTATGAGGATCATCCGTTATCTTCAAACTAGAGGCCAAAAGTTGTAATAATTTTTTTTTTACATGGGAGATAGATGTAACTTTTCCGTGGATTAAGAAGATTCATATAACCGACCACACCTAGGCCATCTCCAACCCAAAACTTAATTTTATTGTAACTTTTACACTAAAATAGGGCAACTTCTACATCAAACACAAAGCCCAAACTTCAAACTTTACTCCAAAAAGAATATTCTAGGAATATTCCCTTTCATGTTATTTTAAATAATTATTTTATAATTTATAATTTATGATTTATGATTTATAATTTATAATTTATATAATAATCATTATTATTCAAAAAAAATTAATTCTCTTATTTTAACAAATTATTATTTTAGTTTTATATTAAATAATTCAAATATATTAAAAATAAAATAAACTAAAAAACAAAAATCAAAGAGCGTGAAACTTTCCCAACGTTAAATTATCAAAATTTAATTAATTTTCTGTCAAAAACCTTAAATAATTTAAATATTACAATAAACTAATTAATAGTTTTAAAAGTGAAAAAGAAAACAAAAACAAATATAAAAAAAGGAAAAGGCATCAAATTTGACGATATTGCTACAGTGCTGTGCCAAAAATGACGCAACAAGTAGCACATCTTCAAATTAGCGCTGGCGCTTGGTTGGAGATGGAACCCTGTGTCAAAATCGTTTTGGCGTAGGGTTGGAGATGTCCTTAGTAGATAAAAGCTTGATTGATTAGTTTAATGAGATGGGAAATGAGTATTACTTGATTGTAAGTCGTAAAATGATGGTGGAATGGATTGTTGGATTGTTTTTGGCAAATGGATCTTAGCTTCATTTTTAACCACAGGAGCTGATAAAGAGCTTCCACCAGCCAACACCATTATTGCCTTTGCCTAAAAATGAACCAAAACTAAATGAGAAATTATTACATCATAAGAGCCAATAATATTCAAATGATAATCAAGCAAGTGACTAACCCTTTTTGTTATTAGAAGGGGAATACATAAGTACACTAGAATTTGAAAAACTAGAGAGTGAAATTTAATTTTACAAATAAAATTTAAGAATTATGCAAATGATTTTTAAACAAGTTCAGTTTAATATGTGTGTACATGTATGTATATGCAGAAGAGGCGAATCTATAACTTTTATTTAGGGGGCAAAAAATAATAACATAAAAATGAAGGGAAAAAAAACTTAAAGGGTCAAAATATATTTTTAGAGTGGGCAAAATACAATTTTTGGGGGCAAAATGTATTTTTTTAAAAATTTCATTTAAAGTAATAACTTATTTGAGGTGGGCACATCCGCTAAGAGACTATATAAATTCGCCCGAGTGTATATATGGGGGAAAATGGTACCTTTTGGGGCAGTATCATAGGGGTGCAAATTCTTAAAATGATATTCTCTAAATGGAATATGACATTTGTCCTTAAGAAAATCATCAAATAAATCGCATATGGGAATGAACATGGATGTCCTAATGGAAACTATAAAAGTAAAAATCTGGAATTGATCGACTACAAAATCTACTGCATTTAGCTTGTCTTAATCAAGTGAAACTTTGATGGAATGTAAAAGTTTACCTTCCTTGTAAAATGAGATTCGAGTACCTTTTGTACTCACATGAAATAATTTTATTTTTTTACTGATAAAAAAATAATTTTATTTTTTTACTGATAAAAAAAAATGGAAGTGAACCTTATCAACAGAGACATTATCGTACACATTGATAGTCCCTTGGTAAAAAATTGTCAGCTGTGCTCCTTTACATTCGTCGACTGATGGGAAAAGATTTGCATCATCACACCTATAAGTATGTATATATTAATGATAAGTTTAAGAATAAAATGACACAATAAAAAGAGAAATTATATACTTACTTCAAACTGGGAAGAAGTTTTTCCTCGAGAATTGAAGCGGGTCGAGAACTTGCCTTGTAAAACACAGGGTATATTGTAAAAGACATTGATCCCTTTCCATCTTTTCTTGATCTTCCATTTGGCGATTTTCGAATGAGACGTTTTACTTTAGAGAGATGGTTTCTCTGGAAAAGATCGAAGGATCTCGGGTGTTCTTGATCGTGATTAGTATCGATCTCCGAGGATGAACTTGGTTGATAGTTTTTGTGGCTATTTTGCGATTCATAGTTTTCGATTTTCTTTATAAAATCTCTTGCAATTTTCGTGTTGCAAGGCATGTTTTGGAAAACTATGTATGAAATGTGAAATGATGAATCGAAGTTGAGATAGACACTTTATGTAATGTGATTTGAGAACAAAATAAGAGAGAATTGTAAGTAACGGCAGATGGAAAGGGACACCATTTTATTTGGGCTGCCGTTTCGGAGAATTCAATTCCATGCATTTTAATATTCATTGAGTGCATAATAACATCCTTTCTAAAAAATTTAAAAAAATAAGTTGAGATAAAATTTCAAGGTATACGTGTAGATATCCAAATTATTGGGTGTATACGATTGCTTTTCAAAACTGTTTATCTGTTTTTCAGACCATAAAGGAGGATTTTGAGTGCTTTATTTCATTGTTTCTGCTATTGCTTCTTTAAAATAAGTAGGTAAATAGAGATAGAGAAGCAAGTCATGAGATATTTTTCACTGCTTTTACTTGTGTGGTGGTGATTTTGTAATAATTTGAAGTTGATTAAACTGTTTTTTTTTTTTAATAATAAACACTCAATGTTTTTTGATTAAAAGCAACGTTTTTCAACTTTAAGCAAAATCAGCATAAAAGTACTTTGAATAAACAATTGCAAATACACCATTAATGAATATGGTCTAACAAATTCATATAATATTCTCTAAGAATTCACAAGCACAATGTCGGTTGGGGATATAATACTCATGTAAAGCTCATGAGCCTAAATATATACATTTCCACTGTTCAATACATGATATATAGAAAAGGTTTAGCATATCTCTATGAACATGTACTTACGCGATCAATAGATGTCTCACTTAGATAATTTGACCATGATAAATACAAGCATTAATGAGAACGAGGAAGAGCGAAAAAGACTTGGTTAACAACCCAATTTCGTAGAATAAAGGCTAGATTGTTGTTATGTTTATACAAACAATCATGCACAACCTTTTGTGTACATAAAAATTCAAGCTAAGGTAAGTTTTAAAGGTGCATGTATAATGATCCAACTTAATGAGACTGCAGATTGCAATCTCTTAATATTTATAGACATACTTTTTCCTAAGTCACATAATCCTCATACTCCCCTTCACGCACTGGCGCTCCGGCCGCGAACCGGCGAATTGAGTGCGTGTGCGCCGCATTAAGGCGACTTAAGAATTTCTAATTCGCGCTTTAAGAATTTCTAGTTCGCGCCATAAGATTTTATAATTCGCGCACTAAGATTTTATAATTCGCGCACTAAGAATTCCTAATTCGCGCATTAAGATTTACTAAGTCGTGAACTAAGTTACTAAGTCTTGTTAATCCTCCTTAATTCTCCGATTTTTTTTATTTTTATAATTATAAAAAAAATTCTCCGATTTTGGGTTTAAATGAATTTTTATGGTTTCTAGATATTTCGGGTTGGTAAGAAAATTATATTATATGGTAAATAGATAGATAATGAATCATGAAAAGACATAATAACATATGAAATATTAAAATATATGATAAAAGAAAGTATGATAATATATGATTTGTAATATTTTTGCGGAGTAAATAATAATATCTTAGTTTTTAATGAAAATTAATAGAATGAACTTTATAAATAAAATTTTTATTTTTATTGAGTTAATTTAAATGTTTATATTAGTCATTTCATAAGGTAATAATATAAGTATTCGGAAATAATATGAGTCATTTTTAATAAATTCATACTATTATCAAACATGTTGAAATAAATATGAACAATTTGGTTTCATTTTTCAAAATCGTTATTTTATATCTTAAAATAAAACAAAACTTTAATACTTCATTTCTTTTTCTACAATATATTTTTCGGAGAATCCTTACTAGACGAACGATCAAATACAAGATTCAAATTACGTTGTATCACTGGCTATAACATTTTTGCAAAGCTGCAAATGTTAGATCAAATCTAATTTTAATGCTTTTTAAGAATGGTAAAGCTGCAAACACCAAAGTTGTTAAGAACATATTATAAATTTGTAAATAATATAATAATGATGTGAGTTTGTTAAATATGATGTATAATATGTATGTTTAACTTCATTTCATCAGTATGTATGTATATATTTTTATTTATTTATTAATTTTTAATAGGCGCATTAAGGCGCACCAGCACTCAAATTTTTTGAAAATTGACGCACTCGCGCATCCGCATCCGCATCCGCATCCGCACCCGCATCGGACTTATGTGATCTAGACTTTTTCTTCATTTATATATATATATTTTTACACTATTTGTGGAAATCCCAAAGAACTGCTGATAATTGAGAGAAATTAGACCTACCATCCAATGTGAACATTGAAAAATTGCTAGGAGAAATGTGTTGTTATTTCATTCAGTTTTAATAATGGGAAGCAACCGGGGCGAATCTAAAGGGTGCCGCATATATTACCCCATAAAATTACATTTTGTCCTATAAATTACAGATTACCCCCTATAAATTGCATATTACCTCCATAAAATAGTACTTTTTCCATCATAAAATTACATTTTGTCCCATAAATTGCAGATTACCTCCAAAGGTGAGGCGAGGACAACCAATAATTTTCTTATTTAATACAAATTTCTTGGCATATACTCTTGTATTTTCGTTTAATTTGTCAGCCCACTGTGGATTCGGATCCCGGACCATTGTCGTGGTGCATCAAAAGACTCAAGATTATTTTTGCTCATTGGGTCCACAGGTTTAAGATATAGACCCATATGTCCATATAATTTGAACAACCCTCATGGTAGGATGAAATTTTTCCCAGATGCTTTGAGCATTTACTTTCCATTCCAAATTTAGGTTTTGTTTGGCAAAATTGATCGAAAGGGATTTTGATGAAGTAATCCCATCCCGATACCAGAGGTCCGATCTCTTAAAAAGTCCTTGATTGAAGGCACGGCGCGAAACAAAAAACGAGGGAAAGGATCATCCACTTCAACTATATAAAAAAAAAAAAACTATTAAACTTTTATTTATAAATTTTCTAGAAATTTGAGACCTTTTTCCCCATCTGTGGCTCTAGCTCTAACACTGGGTGACACAACTTACTCATCGCCCAAAGAATTTACAATCTTATTATACTACAAGGAACAGGGTGGGGGGCAACGAAACGTCGCCCTGTAGAGAATTCACGACTGCAGGTTAACTAGCAGAATCTATTGAGCTTAAGCTACAAAACCTGTTTCCATGTTTTTGTGTCACTGTCGAGCGACTTCCTTTGGATCAGAAGGATCATTGTATTTCCAAAAATAACCTAAACTGCTGCCCATTATATTCATAAGTACAGCGGATATAGCTGAAGGTAACGCAACCATAGATGATGCCAAATGGGACGTTGCTAAAACCACTCCCAAGGATGAATTTTGCATGCCAACCTGCAAGAAATGGGTCACGGCTGATTTTTTTTAAAAATTTCAACAAAATTTTCATCCATATAAGCACAAGCAGGATTAGTTAAAATCTTTTGTGAACTGTAGAAACTAGAAACTATACTTAGTGGCTGACGATAAAGGTTTAATGCAAACTCGAGAAAGAAGCTATTGTGTGTGCAAATGCTAATTCTGGGGGAAAAAAAAACAACCCTCCTGATATTGAATTAAGTATTTGAGAAATCTTACTTCTATGGACATCGCACGCCGTTGTGGCTCCTTAAATCCACCAAAAGCAGCAGCTAAATACCTGCAAAGGAACCTCAAAGAATTTCAATGAAATCTGAATTTCACATTTTTATTTGGAAGAATTTAACACTCTTTGCTCCCACTTAATAAGAAAGGGACTCCGGATCTCTGGTACTGTACAGATGCACCAAAAAAACCAAGTAAAAGATTCAATCAAACCAAAATAATAAGTACAAATTTAGTGTGAGATAAGTAGCAACATAAAAGAAAAGAATATCTTACCCCACAAAAAAACCTGCAAAATGTAGCAACAGTACTGAGAGTACCACAACCCCCACCTCACTAGAGAGTATTGCTTGAACACGATGAAACAGAGATGCATCAGATGGTATTGATGTACCAATGAATGAAGACTTCAGCCGAATGACATTTTCCGAGAAAACGCTGAAAAAACAAAACAGCAATCCAGTACGTAGTTAGAGAGAGAGGGGAGAAAATGAGAAAACATAGACGTAGCAACAATTGCTCTTGCTAATTATAGCACAATGATCGAAACATAGTGTTTGGACTATTGTATGTTTTAAAAGATTTGAGTAGCACAGCTACCAACAATTGTACTTTTGATACACCGCCAGCTGTTTAGTCCTATAATCAGTATCATCATTGGTAGAAGCTTGATTCTATAGAAGGTATCCACAGAAAATGAGTCTTCAGTACACGAACGGGAAAAATTAAGACCTGGAAGCAAGGAGTGAGGATGCTAAAACAGCTAGCAGAGGAGCAAAAGGAGTCCACATTCTCACGGCTTGAGGAAATGTGCTCTGTAGCCAAGATCCTAGCAGAACAGGAGCAACCACCACCTAAACAAAAAAGTTAAAAATCATTTGAAACAACATGGAAACTTAAAATGACAAGTTTATAGTGGCGATCTCACCTGTAAGGTACTGATGGAGAGTTTAAAAGCATCAATTGGAATGTAGGTTCCGGCAAGAATCTTAGTCAAAAGTGGTGTAAGAATTACTGCTCCAAGGGTGGTACAAACTGTCATTACTATGGACAATGGTACGTCTCCTTTCGCAACTAAAGTTACCTGTAAAACTATTTTCAGAAAAGTGAATGAAATGGTATTTTATAGTTTCTAGAGTAAAAATTCATCATAATTCTTTAAGTTGAACAAAACTAACAGGTTGCAGTCCTGCATACAAATTTAAAAGCATGCGCAGCGCCATAAAAATATCAAAAAATCCCAATTGTTGGGAGGAAAAATCACTAACGTAGTTAAATAACCAACAGTGAAAGTTCACAAGCAAAATGGACTCTGGATAATTACAAGAAATTATTGATTAGTTTCCAATAATCAGGCAATAATGTAATTGCTTGAGAAGAAAAATCTTCATTAATTTGCTGAAAATGAGTGTTGGGAACATTCTTATCCAGAGTTCAAGAAAAATATAAATAATTATATGCTGACAATGGGAAGAATATTGCATTACATGAAAATTATTTATTCCATTTACCGAGGTAAACAGCATGTGAGTCTATTTGTTCTTCAAATACTTCAGAATTAATTTTTTCCAACTATAATTATTCCGAATCCATTTTCACAATCGGTATTCATTTTAGAACTCCTTAATCAAGTTATAATAAAAGACAGTTTTATAATGGAAATCAAGATTTGAATGATTTTTATCCAATTGTAAAAGTAGAGAAAATATTTGATAATAGTCATAAATATTCCACTACTTTTCTTCTTGATAATATATTCATCCAGAAAGAACTCGTAAACAGAAATGGCATGGCATGGCATAAGAACTACAAAGGATCTTACCACGTTGGAGGCTGTACCACCAGGGCAACTACCGAGCAATATCAAACCTACTGAAAGGGAAGGCGAGAGCCCCAAAATCTTGCTGACTATGAATGCAAAAGCGGGCATAATGGTGTATTGAGCAACGCAACCATAAAGTATCTGATACAAGAGAGATATATAGATCTCATGTTACTTGATAAACCAGCAATAGCTACATGGAAAATTTGGCGGGCTAGCTTCATTAATTGCATATGGTTTAATCACGATACACAGCCTAACTTACAATAATTAATCAGCAACATCCCAAGTATAATAGCATTTTTTTGTTATTTATTCAATCATTTTGCTTTTTAACTTGTAGAAAAAACAGCACTAAAGGAATCCAAGATAACCAATTCAGAGTCGACAGGAGGGAAAAAAAACAATGAAAGATAGAGTTAATCCCGTGAAACAATTCCTTGAAATATCTAAATTTTGTGCTTTTATGGATATTTTTTTATCATACTAAAGATTTGAGCAGCTATATTTTGAATCAAACAGAATAACTGATAATATATCACTATGATAAAGTCTATTGCAAGTCATTGTCCTCTTCTAGCATTACATTTATCAGTTATCACATTCCAGGACTCTTGATGACCTGAATTTCACATAACCCATAGGGATTTAGAAAACAGGATCTTGTTCAAGCTCAGAGTCGCATAAGTCACCATGCAATTTGCATCAATAGTGAAATTAATACATTTCATTTTATATCCTTTATAAGTCAAACCAAGGCCGGAAAAATTGCTCTTTTATTCACCATCATGAATGATAATGTAACACTAGTTACAACTAGGTGCATTTGATCTTATTCGAGCTTGATCGAGTAGTTTTTCAGCACTTCAAACTCAAGTCTAACTTTTTGAGAAGGTCCATGATCACAAATCAAACCTAAGTAAACCACATAACATGCAATAGGGGTGGGGGTGGGGTTTCTAGCCGGGTGTTCACTTCTTCTAAATTTTTCCATGATTAAGTATATTTTTCTTTATAAACATGGAGTAAATATGATTTTTTTTATTCACCGCCTTATATTGAATTGAGGGCTAACATTGAAAAACAGAGCAGGGCTTATAAACTCACGGAAAATGGCTTTTGCATGAACAGGTTGATCAAATCTTTGAGCTCCAACGTAATCCCCATAGCCAGCATGATAAATCCAAGAGTTAAGCTATACGAAGTGGGACCTCTTTCCACAAACCAAGAAAAAGCGAATGGCTTGAAGCAAGCAACCAACCCACCAAGAGTCACATAAATTGGATACAAGCTTGCTGCTGTAGCCAACCAATTTTCCCATCTGGGTTTATCTGGAACCCCAACACTCACAGCTGCTAAATCTTCAAAATTTCCACTGGCACTACATTTAATGGTAAATTTTAAATTTTCAAAACTAGGTCTTGCGGAAATGTTAACGGGGATAATGGGTTTGTATAGAGATATACTTGAAATGGTTTGTTTTGGGCAGGAAATGAATGTAAGGAAACACGAAGAAGCAGCCATCGTTGATAAAAAAATGCTTCAATATTGGCGTTGGGATTGTTTCTTCATTCCACAATGAAGAGATTGCTGGTTTCTTCAGAGCATTTGATAATACAGTTCCAAGATGTTTGATCCGATGATATCCTGGCAGCTAATATTGACCGTCTATCCAGATTCATGATATTTTTTTTTTTTTAAATGATTCATCATTTCCATGCATTAACAATTTAATAACAAAATCTCCAACCAATGGGCATAAGTTTATAGATGTCAAACCGGCACCTCTTGGCCCGGCACAGCTTATATTATGGGTCGTGCCTGGCACGGCACGACATTATAGCAAAACGGGTCGTACCGTGCCGTTCCGTGTCGTGTCATGCTCGTACCGTGCCTCGTGACGTCCGCTCCGTTTGACATCTCTACATAAGTTTACAATGCATTGTTCATATATATTATTATTAAGAGTTTTCACTTCATGTAATTTTTTTGAATTAATTTTAGATTAGATAATATATTTTGTTAATTCGAAGCAAAATATACATGTATGCATGATTATATAAAATTGGAATAAATAAATATTAAACTTAAAAGAAAATATAATAATGATATTCATTAAAAAGTTAAATAAAAATAGTGTGTCAAATATAAATTAATATGTTGGGACGACAAAATTTATTAATTTAAAGAGTTATTAAATAATCGATAAATTAATAATTTTTTAATTTAAATAGTTTTTTTCATTCAGTGAATATAAATTTAATTATATTAAAATTATCATATGTATATCACTAATAAGTGTATCATATTTCGTGAATTAATCCAAAAAGACATACATATATTTAAGAGAAACAAAAAAGTGATGGTATTTATGAGCTTGAAAATATGATTAATGATATCAGTTACATCAATAAAATTATATCAATCACATGTTGGATATTCGGGTAAAAATGATGATTGTTCAAAGATAAATATTTTCGAAGAAATCGTGGCTAGTATCATTGACAATCTTGTTGATAATGAATTCAGCACATTTAGAATCAATCATGTGAAAAGAAACTCATATCGACAACAATTTTTCACAATATTTTTTGCAATTCGAGAACATAATACAAACTTTTGAAAACAATGGGAAAATCAAGATTTAAATTTTGAGAGAAAACAAACAACAATAGATAATATATTACTAAATTGTTATAGTTATTTTTATAATTTTAAAGAATCATTAATTTATGATATTAATGAGACTATAGATTTATATACTGATATTCTTAAAAAATATCATCTTATTAATTTATCAAACTTATTAAATTTGAAAACTAATCGAAGTTGGGACCGAAAAAAATTTGTTTTAGAGAGGTTATTAATTTCACGAGTATTAATTTATGAAGGTTTTATTGTTTACTTAATACTTCATTTATGTAAATGTTGAGATCTTTTGGAACGAAAATTATAAATTTTAATATTTTGGTTTATGGTATCAATAAACCATAACAAAAACTCGAGTTTGGAATACTTGTACAAACCCGATTTGGATCATATTTATTGATTAACTTAATAAATAAAGTCCAAACTGGATATATACAAAGTCCAACCTAGTTTTTTGTTGATTGAGCTTCGGTTGAATTTTGCACCGTCTTGCTTGAAAATTACAGGTCATAAATTAATGAATTCAAAGATTTATCTTTGTGACAAAATTCAATTTTTTTTAAAAAAAATTGAATTTTAAGAAGATAAAGCATATTTATGTAGAAAAATAAATAAAATTTTAAATTATTGGAGGTCAAATGCAAGGTTTTTTTTAAAAAATAATTCAAAAAAAAAAATATTTTCAAAAATACATCGAAAATAAAAATGTTGCAAATATACCCTAGGACGGCTGCTAATACATTGAGGGGCCGCTTCTACGTGAAGCGGCCCCAACATATTTGAGGAGCCGCCCATTCAATGGGCGGCTCCTCTTATTATTATTTTTTAAGTATATAAATATATATATATATATATATATATATATTATTAATATAATATATTATTATTATTATTATATATTATATACGTATATATATTAATATATATGTTTATTATTATTATATATAATATATACGTATATATATTAATATATATGTTTATTATTATTATATATAATATATACGTGCATATATATATATATAAATATTATTATTATTATTATTATTATTATTAGGGCAATTCTTAAATCTTTAAAGACAATCTAAAATTGATCATCAGTCTTTGTGTAAGAAAATTTTTGATGTCATTCGACATATTATCAATTACATTAGTTCTAACTCCTTATTCACCTAAAAATACTAAAATACCATCGCTTTCTCACACGTAAAGTTTGTGTGAAACATATATAATTTTGGTATTCAATATACATAAAATTAATATGAAACCTATACAACTTCAGTGCTAAGTATACATAAAATTGGTATGAAACCTATAATAACTCCCCATCACTTAAAAATACTAAAGTACCATTGCTTTCTCATAGGCAAAGTTGATCATAAATTGCTATGAAACCTATAATAATTTTGATACTAAGTATATATCAATTTATGACCAACTTTGCCTATGAGAAAACAATGGTACTTTAGTATTTTTAGGTGAATATGGAGTTAGAACTAATGTAATTTATGACATGTGAACTGACATCAAAAATTCTCTTACACAGATACTGATGATCAATTTTAAATTGCCTTTAAGGATTTAAGAATTTACCCTAATAATAATAATCATAATATATATGTACATATACATATAATAATAATAAATATAATATATTATTATTATATATATTATATACGTATATATATATATAATATTATGTTAATAATATATATATATATATATAAATAAATATTGAGGAGCCGCTTCACCATGAAGCGGCTCCTCAATAATTTTTTTTTATTTTATATATAATATTAATAATATATTATATATAATATTAATAATATATTATATTATATATGTATATAATATATTATATTATATTATAAAAAACCTAAATATACGTATATAATATATTATATTATATTATAAAAAACCTAAATATACGTATATAATATATTATTTAATAATATTATATATAATATTAATAATATATTATAATATATTAGCAGCCGCTTCTCAAAATATTATGTAGCGGCCCTTAAATCATTTAGCAGCAGCCTACCAATTTGGCGGTCGCCACCAATTTTTTCTTACTGTAAGTTTCTTATCAATTTTATATATACTTAGTACCAAAATTATTATAGGTTTCATAGCAATTTATGATCAACTTTGCCTATGAGAAAGCAATGGTACTTTAGTATTTTTAAGTGATGGGGAGTTATTATAGGTTTCATACCAATTTTATGTATACTTAGCACTGAAGTTGTATAAGTTTCATATTAATTTTATGTATATTGAATACTAAAATTATATATGTTTCATACAAACTTTACGTGTGAGAAAGCGAGGGTATTTTAGTAATTTTAGGTGAATAAGGAGTTAGAACTAATGTAATTGATAATATGTCGAATGACATCAAAAATTTTCTTACACAAAGACTGATGATCAATTTTAGATTTCCTTTAAAGATTTAAGAATTGCCCTAATAATAATAAAATAATATATAATAATAATAATAATAATATTTATATATATATGCACGTATATATTATATATAATAATAATAAACATATATATTAATATATAAACGTATATAATAATAATAATAATAATATATTATATTAATAATATATATATATATTTATATTTATATACTTAAAAAAAATAATAATAAGAGGAACCGCCCATTCAATGGGCGGCTCCTCAAATATGTAGGGGCCGCTTCACGTAGAAGCGACCCCTCAATGTATTAGCAGCCGCCTTTTCCAAGGGTGGTTTAGGGTATATTTGCAACATTTTTATTTTCGATGTATTTTTGAAATTTTTTTTTTTTTTTGAATTATTTTTTTAAAAAAACCCAAATGCAAGGGCACTTTTGGTCGCATATGTTTTTTTTAGGATGGATGAACTAAAAATTTTATCGTACATTTAACAAACTCAAATTTATTTTTTTTTTAAATGAAAGTGAGCTCTTATCGACTCGAACACGTATGTTATAAGAGAGGAAAATAGCATAAGTAGCGGTCCCAAGACCCAAGTTACGACTTACGAACGCAAGAGAAAAGATATAATAACCGAAACGCTGCGGTTTAATAGAAAAAAAGTGATTCAGATTTGGATTTTCACTCGGAAACACGAACCACAACGTATAAATATTTGAAACAGGTAATAATATACCATCCGTATGACCCCGTACATCCCACTTCTCTGATATTCTGGCTGTGTCATCACTCTGTCAACGGTTATGTTCGATTTTTTTTAATATTTTTACTTGATTTTTTCGTATGAATTGCCTTCTAGACTCTTAATTTTCTCTTTATTTGTATTTCTTTGCATCAATTTTGAATTTTATCGTAACGATGACAGGAATTTATGGGGCTTCTGATTTGTGGGTTTTAGGGTTTGTTCGTATGGTTTTCTGGGATTTTTGGGATTGTAAAATTGGGAATTTTTCAATGTTTGCTTTACTGTTCGGCAGTATTGTTGTTTGGAGTAAAATTGTTGGAGATGTTTTGATGATTTATGTGCGTAAATAAATTATAAGTACAGATTTCAGCTTTAATATATTACCGGAGATGCTTTGACTTTTACTTATTCGCTAACAACTAACCCCTGTGAACTGTGAAGTAGATAAAGGTTAACTGAACTGGGAGGTTTATTTATCATTTAATTTCCTATGCTACTCAGCTAGTAAAGAGAAGAATCTGTGTTAAAAAGTTTCCAATGATTTTACTTTATGTACATAATTCAGCTTTAATATAACTGAAATATAGTTTGTAAATTTCATGCAAGGATGTGTTACAAATATTTATTAGGACGTGTGAATGTCAATTAAATGCGTGTAATATGAAGAAGACTTGTTCCTGTCCAGACACAGTATAAATGATATGGATGCTTGAACTTCCAGAAATAGTATGACTAAGAGATATTCAGTTCTGTGTCCAGATATATGTGGAATTCTGCAGCATTTCGATGTCAAGTTAACGATGTGATTATTAATTCAATGCACCTTCTTCGGGATCAACAGTTATATCTGACTATTAAAAGAAATGTTTTGGTATTGGATGGTACATCGCACTCTTTAGAAGAAATGATGTATGACCTGTAATGCCTTCTGACTAAATCATTGAAACAAATGCACCAGCATTTGCATATTGTATGTTAATATTTTGGCGGATAGATTAAGTTTTGTGTAGCAATATGTTAATGCCTGTTATTTTCACAATAAGGAACCATACCTATGATGATTTGTAGGTTGAAACATCTACCTGGAGCTAGTTAATTTTGCTTTTTACTAATTTGTTCTCAGGTCAGCTTTGAGGAGCTTGACGTTTGAAAGACCGGCATTAGTAAGAAAACATGAAGCGGAGGCGTGGAAGTAAGAAAGGAAAAACAAAAAAAACCGAAGTTAAGCGCAAACGTCACAAACGATGTAGTTTCCAATGTTGTCAGTTTAAATACAGAAGACAACTCTGCTTTGGATGATTCTGACAATGTGGTTGACTCCGGTACAGATGCTGAGACGAAACCTTCTCCTCTGGATGGCAGTCAACCAGAAATACTTTCTAATGCTGATTATGTAGGACGACCAGTTAATAATACGCCTGTGAAAGCCGTTTATACACGGGTAAAAGTGAAGATCAAAACATCAAAAAATTTAGAAACTCATCATACTTCCTCAGATGCTCCTACACTTAGCGATACTGAAAAGAGTAGCCTACAAGTTGGTTCAGAAAAGCAGCTAGTTCCCAATGAGAGAATGGAAGACAGTTCGAATTCTTTGTCTGAGACTAAGGAAGGCGTGTCCGGAAATACATCTAAAAAGTCTATGGGTATAAAGATTAAATCATCTAAGGGATTTGGCTGTTCAAGTATGAGCCCTTGTAGCAATACTGAAATTGTCAAGGGAGATAGGACTGAAAAGAAGGATGTGGAATTACTTCATCAGGATTCACAAAACAATGAGCAAGAGTTGAAAGCTGCCTTGGAAGTAATACTGCTATTATTTGAAGATTAATTATGATTTTCAACGTGAAGATATGATAAATATTCCTTTATTCCTGTCGCACCTCAGCACTTGTTCTTCTGATAGGTAATAAGAAAGGTCATGAAAATGGATGCAGCCGAGCCTTTCAATGTTCCAGTTAATCCTGTTGCTCTTGGAATACCAGTAAGCATTATTTGTTTTTGCAATTTTCTTGATGCACAATGAGTGAAGCTCCCCATTTGTTTTTTATGGTTTTTAAATGTTTGTTTAGGAAATATATTGGGAAGGGGGGAAGCAGGAGGGGTGAAAGTGGGGAAAGAGAAGGGGAGGGGTGAGGTTTATTTATTGGATTGCTTTATTTCATGGGATTTTGGAAATTGTAATGCCTTTTCCCTTGATTTTCCTCTTATCATACTTTTGCGTTGCTATTTTTACCTAACTCTCAACACCAAAAAAAGAAATAATAATAATAAAATTTAAGTTGCTTAACTCACGCAGTATCAGACTCTAAAAAAGATAGAAGCCATACTTTTCTTTTACCTTCAGTTTTGATATTTCCATTGTGATAATTTATGCTGTCTGTCGTAAAATTTCCTATGAGTTGATAAGCTGAGTCTCGACATTAATGGGTTTCAGCAATTGGACAGTTTATTTAAATAAGTTTCATGTAAAATGAAACAGGACTATTTCGATGTCATTGATACACCCATGGATTTTGGTACGATATGCAGTAACCTTGAAAAAGGTGTTAAGTACAAGAATTCAGAGGATGTTTTCAGGGATGTACAATACATATGGGATAACTGCTACAAATATAATAATAAAGGTGATTATATTGTTGAACTCATGAAGCGGGTGAGGAAAAACTTCACAAAGTATTGGACCTCTCTTGGTTTATTCAATGATCAGCCTCAGGAAACTAATGGTAGTGTTACGCTTTACTTGATCTTTGCGCTTCAGATTTGGATGATGCTATTTCCAATATATATTTTTGCTCTGTTAGTTGGACACACAATATTTGTTTTATTACTGGAAATATGGTTTGATGCCTGATGAATATAAAACTACTGATTTCGTTGCACCGATACTCACTAAAACTAGTCATGTGTATTTGGTAATTGGTATTCTGTTAGGAACAAAATAAGTCACACACAGCGAGATGAAATCAAAAGCAAGCACACATCAGAAATTCTGGAAATATTACGTATTGATAATCAAAGGAAATACAAGGAATACAAGAACAGAATGCTAAGGTATTGATTCTGAAACTGGAAAGTGAAACAATGAAGAACAACAATCCACACTCACACACTCAAGGAAGTTAAACCTCCTTGCCCAAGCAACAATGCTTGCTCTCACTCTCTATCTAAATTCTCGGTGCCCATCACCCCATTACCCCCTCTCCTTTTATTTTTGAAACTCCCCCCCCACTCTAACAAACTCCCACCCCCCACTCTAACAAACTGCTTCACGTGCTTCAGCCCTCTAATGGGCTTCCAATATTAGCCCATTATTGTTATGGGTTGGGCTTTATAATATTTCCCGTAACAATACTTCCCCCTCAATTTCAACCTTGTCCTCAAGGTTGAAGTTAGGAGTTCTAATGTCTATGGCATTCTCAATAAACTTAATAACGTCTCTTCCCCTATCCCAAGTCTTGTTAGCATCCACTACTTCACCAATTATTATTATAATAATAGGGAAGTACCCCTTTCCATGTTGAAACTCAGCTATGATGACAATCAATTCTTGCACAGCATAACTCAAGACCTCCTCAACAACTTGACCTCTAATTGCAACCTGGGATTCCTCAATCGAGAAGACTGAAGACAAAAGTCCAAGTGCCTGTAGGATATAGGCTGTCAGCGTCCATGGACCACTACCCTGAAGAACTTTCACCGCTGCAGTTAATTCCTGGCCAACGACATCATAAATACCGGGCCAATAGCGCACTACGATTCCTATACCAACTACACGAACTTCTCCGCCACTTTTAGTAAACTCATACGCAAAACCTATGTCTATACTACTCTCTTCCAGATTCTCTTCAGAAAAAGTCGAATAGTTATTCGAACTCCAAAATCCAGCGAGTATATTGTTCCTTGCTTCTACTAATATCCTTTGCGACTTGAACCGGAAAACCCATGTTCCTGTAACCCTTAATTCGAAGACCATGGGGATTGTCCAATGTATTCCGGCCATTCCTTCCTCCTCTGCACTTGAACTCGAAAAATAGCTGATTGTTTGGACCCACCCAAAATACCAAATTTCAGGCTGGCTCGTGAAAGTCCCGACCGAGCCCAACCCATACAATTCTAATTGACCTAACAATTTCTCCAATTTCTCACCGCAATCTACAATTTCAGCCTTTTGGACCCATACTGCATGTGCGATCAACTTTTCCCACCTCTGTCCCGCCCGCTGTCCGCCCTTTTTGCCAACATCCAGCGAGCCACTGGTCACACTGTCACAGCCTCCCTCCGGCGACGCATCGGCTTCCCTCCGGCGACCAATCTTTTCTCCCCAGTGTTCTGGAAACTTCTCTGCCCCTTCCCAATTTTTGGCTGAGTGCGATACACGCTTTATTCCATACATTTGGGCCCTATTTTGCTTATGATGGGTAGTCCACAAACTTACTCCTCTATTTATCTTCTTAATTAAAAAGACTGACCTTCTGGCCCGATTGAAAATTAGTGGCTCATGAGTCATCCCCTTTTTCATTGCATATTGGCACCCAAAATCAGCGATCCCTGCCCCTACACCAGCCCCCACCCCTTTCTCCTTCATCATCAAAGCAACAAATTTATAGGAATTTATTGTTTTTCGACCACAATACCTCGCAATCAATTCTTCTTCGAGTCCTTTCCAATTTTTGTATGTAATTTTCTTTTTAATTTCCCAGATGTACACTGCAAGTCCTAGATTTCCACGGCTTCTCGCATGTCCTCCGAATTTCTGAGATTGAATAAGGCTTATCAACCACTGCTTCTCGCTTTCACATTTTATTTCAGTGATAAATTTCCATTGGGTCAGTTGCATCACATCTGCCTTGATAGTTTCAGCAGCATCGTGTTTCTCTTGTTCATTATCGATCTCACATTCAGTGTCTGCTTCGTTCTTTGTTTCATTGACCGCCACAGAGCCAGTTTTGTTGGAAATCTCATCCGCACAGCTAACATCATCAACAGCCTCCCCAAATCGATTCCCCAGTTCTTGTGTAAATTTATCCCAAGTTATATTGGGATATAGCATTATGATTAAAGAAAACCATACCTCAGCAGCTCCATACATGCTCATAAATGCAATCTGCATCTGGTGTTGGCATGGCGTAGAGTTGTTATCAAAATATCGCTCCGCTTCCAAAATCCATTTCATGGGATCTTCACCCCTAAATTCTGTTAGGGCAGCATACCCAAAACACCGGAGAAAAGTTTTGTCTCTCCTGCTATCTTCATCGATCGTGGTCATGTTTTTATATCTCCCCAGTTGCGTCGTATCCGGCAGGTCGGACCAATTGTTAGGAACAAAATAAGTCACACACAGCGAGATGAAATCAAAAGCAAGCACACATCAGAAATTCTGGAAATATTACGTATTGATAATCAAAGGAAATACAAGGAATACAAGAACAGAATGCTAAGGTATTGATTCTGAAACTGGAAAGTGAAACAATGAAGAACAACAATCCACACTCACACACTCAAGGAAGTTAAACCTCCTTGCCCAAGCAACAATGCTTGCTCTCACTCTCTATCTAAATTCTCGGTGCCCATCACCCCATTACCCCCTCTCCTTTTATTTTTGAAACTCCCCCCCCACTCTAACAAACTCCCACCCCCCACTCTAACAAACTGCTTCACGTGCTTCAGCCCTCTAATGGGCTTCCAATATTAGCCCATTATTGTTATGGGTTGGGCTTTATAATATTTCCCGTAACATATTCACACCCAAAATTATTATGAAACAACGTGATTAGCCTGTTAGATGGAAGTTTCTTGAGTCTTAATGCTATTCTTGATAAATTCCTTGGAATAATGGTTGTTATTCACTAAGTTAGTTGTAGAATTTTCATTTTTTCCATTAGATCTATGCCTGTGGAAAGGCCTCGTGATCCACATTATCTGTTTTGTTACATAAGTAATTCTCGTCACTTTATTTGATTCTTCAAAACTTGTCTTTAATTCATCTTCTTCGTACTATGGATTGTCTTATTGTTACTCGGTCTGCTTCTTCATGGTCACAAGAGAGTAGAATATGTCACTGATGTGACCATGGTTATAAAAAGCCCTCGCCTGGCTTGCCTAGGCGAGAAGTCAAGCCAGACCAGAGTGTGTCGCCTCTGGTGTGTGGGAGCCCACACATACATCAGGCCGCGCTTATTCAGTGCCTAGATGTCTGGGGCTTAAGCCGTGGACGATGGCTTGATGAAAAGGAATAATGTTAATTGGATTGAGCTTAAATTACTTAAAAAATAATAAGCCCAAATTCAATTTTCAATAAGCTCAAAGCTAATTTTAATGTATTAACACGTCATATTCATTATTAAATTTAAATATAACTACATTTTTTATTTTATGACTAGGCATTAATAAATGATAAGAATTAATGTAAAACAAAATATATTTTGAGAATTAAGTAAGAATATTTTAAAAATAAATTGAACCCTAATTCAATCAAGCATATTTAATTTATTGTTTCTTTCTTTTTTTTTTTGATTTAATATTGAGTGAGATCATTTTATCAAAAATTTCTTGTGTAGTAAATATTTATATTAGAAATGAACAAATATTACAACATGAGCAGCTTCTTAGCTATATAGTTTGGCTATTTTGGGAAAAAATATTCATATCTAAATATTTAAAATTTATTTTTCCTCGACGCGTAACGTCTATTAGGCCACGCTTTGCCTAGCGCCTAGCGCTTTGAGCCAGGCCATAGTCATCGCTTTTTGGCGCCTAGCGCCTTTAATAACTATGGATGTGACACACACATGCGAATAATATGTTTCTCGACACACTGGTTATCACTTTTCCACTGAACTTTATCTATCGGAGGATCCTGATCGGTAGGCTGATTACGGGAATCAGGCTAGTACTAAAGCCGCAGATGCCCTTTCTTATAAGTTGAGGTTATTAATTAACATAGTAAATATATCTTAGTTGAGAAAACAATATGGTGAAAAATTGAAAATAGTCCATAATCAAAGAAAATTTGCATAAAAAATTTGAACTAACTGTGTTCACTGTGTTCTCAGTTTCTGGACTATATTCTGAAAGTGTCTCTACTTTCTTTACTGATATGTCAAATCTGTTTATCTTGAATTTTATTTGCACTTTTATGCTCATTTCCTTATTTTTTGTCTTAAATTTTTTCCGAAATCAGTATTTTAAACCCAATCCAAACAGTTTAACGTTTTTTCAATGGTCAGTTCCTAAAAAAATTTCAATGAATGCATAATCAAGTTTCTTTTTTCAAAATTATTGGAATTTAAGTAATCTTCTTCAAGTGGTCTGATGGTCAACACAAGATTTTGTGGGATGTATTATTCCCCTAAAGGGGGCACATTGTATAGGTGTATTCCTCTTATATTTGTCAGATACTAAATTGTTGTTTTTTCAGTTACGTTTTCAGAACAATTCCACTCAGTTCTGTTTACTGGAGATGAAAATTTTCCTTAATCATGGAACATTTGCTAGCAAATTTTCCTTTTGTGTGCAAATTGTGAGCTATCACGCTTTTTTTTATTCTTTAGGTGTTGAAAGCACACCTGTTACAGATATTACTCTTTCAAGTCAAGTAAATACGCCAATGGAAAGTGGTTCTTTCAGCCTTTCGGGTAATAAGTTTCATGGGTATGATTCTGCTGGTTTCTATGCATCATTTTATTCTACACTCGGTTTTACTCCCGTATTGATTTTCTTCATTATAAATGATAAATCAGCTAATAAAATATCGAAAATCAGAAATTAACATCAAGTCCAAATAAATGCAAATTCTTAACATTTCTTTTTGGAAGAGAACATTTAATAATTCTCGTTTTTTATTAGAATTTTGCAGCATACCATTTTTCTCATAGAATAGAAAATCAGAATTAGCACATCAAGGCCAAAGGAGTGCAAATTCTTACCATTTCCTTTTGGAAGAGAAAATTTAATAAATCTGTTTTTTTTATTAAATTTTGTAGCATTCCATTTTCCCATAGATTTTGGTTCTCTGAGAAAAACTCTTAGCAGAACATTTTCCTTTATTTGGTTATAAATGAAAAATGAAGGAAATGCATGTACAAATATACTTTACAGTTTACGTTGTTAATTATATACCTTAACTCATATTTGATCTCATTAAATCGATTAAATTCAAATTGGTTTGAAGTTTGAAATTTATTTTGCTTGGAATTAAGATGCAGTAAAAGTTATAGTCATAGCAGTAGGTTGTTGATTTTCTCTTGCTCATCTAATATCCTTGCCTTCAGTCTAATAATTCCAAAATCACAAATCTACTGGTGAAAATCCATGGTGTCCTAAAGTTTTCTTGCCTACCTTTTGAAGCAGTTCTTGTATGCACTGTAAGATTTTTAGGCCTTGGATTGTGTGGAATAATTTAAGGTTTGAATGATAGAACCTTGAGGTGTTGTATTAATCAATCATTTTTATTCGAGGGTGAATTGTTTCTGTGGAACTTGTGTAGGTATCGAATGCTTTCCTTTGATCTTTAATTTCTTTTAGTTTCTTTTGGTATACATGCGGCATGCTGTTATGCGGAATAAAGAAAGTTGCTACTAGGCCAATCTTTTGCAGCATCTATTCTCTTGTCGCATGACTTTTCTATTTTATTGAGAGATGTTTTATTGTCTGTTTACAACTTTTGGTATACTTTGGTTACAAATTAGTTATTTACGGTTACCAGAAATAACTATATCAGGATCTCAAACTTCTTGACCCATTCTGTGATATATGCGTCTTCCATTCTGCAGACTTAAGAAGCACAAGGAAGGCTGCCAATGTGCTATATGTGTGATGATGCGGCGCAGACAAGAGAAAGAGGAGATTGCTCGTATGATGGGTGGACAAACTGACGGCAGTGATGACTCTGTGGATGAAGAGATGAAGCCAGAGGTAATTTTCTATTCAATTTTGATTCTGTTTGGCTTTTTCTGTTGATTTGTTAGATGACGATCTCAAAATTGTTAATGATCCGTAAAGATTGGGGTAGATTCCAAACCGTCAGGTTTAACATAATTATGGAAACTCTCCATGATGATGCCACCACTTATTCCTAAAGACATGCTATAAGTGAGAAAACGTTGGATGACAAGAAAATTCGGATGTGATTTTTTGTAATTTGTGAACTGTGAATGGTAGTTTTTGTAATTTGTCAAACTTAAGGGGTGTAAAAAAATAGCTGACACAAGTTCTGTGGCTATGGATATTTTTGGTGCCTAATCTCGAGAAACTATAGCTTCAATCCGTGGTCTTTGGTATGCTATTTTTCTCTCTCTTGACCTGTGTGAATACACTTGCATGGACACAAAAGGTAATGCATGCATTGTAAAGAAGCCAAAACTGACGCCGACTATTAAAAGGCGTTGTATTTTCGGATCCAAAAGAAGGAAGAATGGAACTTGGGGTTGAAATTTTACATCAAAATTCTTTGAATAATAAAGGTCTTTCCATGTTTTTGGTAAATATTGTGTTTCTTTCAAGATGCTGATTAGGAATTTTGTGTATTGTTCTTATTTGGGAGACGAAGGTCAAAATATGGTCATTTTGAGCTGTATTTGTTGTGCTTTTTGCGTGCAGCTGAGGCTGTGGTCCTCTTTAAGGATTGGTGGTAAATGTTCCATTAACAAGTTTCTGTGTTATGTGAGAATAAGGAGAGTTTTGGACGCTTGTGTATGTTTCATCAACAAGTTTGTGCGTCGAGTGAGAATGCTGAGAGCAGGAGAGGATTTCTAACACTGTGTCAAGTGTGCGTGTGTGTTTTCTTTTCCAGTAGATTTATTTTCATGTTTCTGAAGGGGGCTCCTTGTGGACAGAGTCCCTTTGGCGTGTATGCTTCATCAAATATAGAGAACCACTCAGATGCAGAAAGGAAAGGACAAGATATGAAGTTGGGACATATCAGAACGTTGTATAGCCAGCAAAAGGAGAATGACACAATTACAGGAAAAGGAGAGGGTTCTGTAGATTTGGCGATTGGTCATAGATCAGGAGATGAAAGTAGTAGACATTATCAGGCACCACATTTAGCCTCAGGCAGCAGCATATCCAGTGAGACTCAAAAAGAAATGCCCGTGCACGGCGAGGATGGAAATGCTGCACCTGAACAGAAGCCGAGGGTATATAACTATTTTCTCCTGATTATTTATCAATCTCTAAAACTAGTTACTGGCATTCTTTTCTTTTTTATTTTCAAATGTTATTGACACTGTTGTTCTTCCTCAACTGACTACAGGAGTTGCTAGATAAGAATCAGAGAGCTAAAATGTTGGAGAATCTTCGATACCTGGAGAATCCAATGCTCTTAAAGTTGTGCGGAACGTTGTTCGCAGACAATTCAGAGTCCTTTTGGAACGGCCCTCATTCGTTGGTTGGCCGCCCGCGGCGGAGGACTTCCTTTCATTCGGCCATTTCAAAATTTATGGAATAGAATCTTTCAGGCCTTCAAAGGTATACAGCGTTGTTTCTCTCCCAAGTCCGAATTTGTGGGTTTGATTGATTTATGCCACAAATTGCTGGAACATTGGCTTTGAGTTCATTTGTTTGAAGTGCCAAAAGATTGTAAGCTTCTAGTAAAACTTGGTTAAATAGTGTTACTTTTCTGTTTCATGGCGATGAAAATTATGATGGCAAAATTCTCGTTAATATACAAAATCGGAAAGGAAATTTTGAAAAGTTCACGAATTTAGTAGTTATCACGCTGATACGAATAATATAGTTTCTTTCACCATAGGATGTTGTAAACTCCACGGTCCATGCTTCAGTTATGACACTTGACAACAAAAAACACTAGTCTAATGGTTGTCACATCCCTCCTCTTGTAAACGGCTTGAGTTCGAGTCCCTGAGAATGTAAAATATATATATATATATATATAAATATATATATGACCCTCGTTCTTCAATTTATAATGTTTTTTTTTAAAAAATATAAATTCTTTTTAGTTCATTTCGTTTTTAAATACCAAAAAATAACAAGATGTAGTAAACTATTAATACAGGTAAACAAAACCATAATTCACAAAAAAAAAAAAAAAAAAAAATTCCTCAGTTCGACTTGAACAAAATGTTTCTTTGGTTGGCCAATAAATTTTAGAAACGTATTTAAAAATAAAAGAAAATCAACATAATTAACTTATATGTCACGTTAATTTGAACAAGGTCTGTATTGTGAAGATAATGAGGGTCAAGAAACAAGTTGGTAATTTTTTTGAAGCTTAACTTTCAATCATATGGTATATTAAAACACATTTGATTAAATACATATGTTGATTGTATTAATAAAAACTTATATTGGTTTAAACTTTTTCATATTAAACTTCAGATTGGGCATCCATATTTAAGTTCAAGCTTGATTACTTTGTCACATTATTGGTTAGCTATACGCCTATACCACCCATATACCACCCATATACAGTAAAATCTTAATAAATTAATAATATTTATACCATAAAATTTTATTTAGCGAGGTTATTAATTTATGGAGTATTAAATTAATAATGTTGAGGCCAAATTTGGACCGGGAAAATTATTATTTTAGAGAGGTTATTAATTTATCGAATATTAATTATGAAAGTTTTACTGTAATAATGTCTTATTTATTTAACATATATATAAGCGCGCTAACGTGACGACGTGCTGCTTGCCGACCAAATTCCCCAAACAATTCCTACTCGACCAAAAAAATCCCCAATCTTCATCTTCAGCCAAATCTGTCCTATTCGACCAAAAAACTCGCCAATCTCAGCGAAATCGCCGGCGCCTACTCACCTTCCAACATCTGAGTGATCTTCTTGCTGCTTACACATGTTCTCACAAAATCCAACGCAACCCCAAACTCCTCCACCTCAATATTTCATAAAACGAAGTGAAAATGCGTCAAGAAACCAAAGCAAACCCACTTCAATCGTGAGGAAATCCCTACAGAGAATCAACACAAATTCTCCTTCGTTTCCAGCTCTCCGAAATAAGGTCAGTTTGATTTTGTTCAACTATTCTTCTACGAGTTCCAATTTATTTTCGTTCGCCTTGAATTTTTATATCTGAGAGGAATTTGTTCAATTATTCTTTTACGAGTTCGAATTGATTTTCCTGCCTTGAATTTTTATGTCTTACAGCTTATTGTTTGATAGTTTCCTTGAGATTGATTTACTTATTCGATAAACTTGAGATTGAATTTTTACTATGCGTCCTCTTCTCTGGTCATAACCACGGTTGCCACAGCTTCGGAGTTGGCAGCCTCAAGATCTCGTGCAATATAGTTCTCGTCTTCATGTTTATGTATCCTCAGGTTTGTTGGATTCTTAAAATCAATTGATTCAAGCTTAAATCGGAAATCCTTCGCAGCGTTGTTTGTCACGTTCTGCAGCTTTTCTCGGCTTGTCTCTTCTGGACTAGCAAGCTTCCATTCTCCTTTGTTAGTTTCCTCATATTTATTTAGCTCCTTTTTTCGTTAGTTTTTGCTAGAAGGCATCCAATAAGATTATCCCATAAATATATAGTAAAAATCCTTCTTTTACATGCTAGAACATTTCTCAGTGCAAGTGCATCTTGTTTGTTCATGTGCTATTTCTCGGATGGTCTCTTCTAGCAAGCTTCAATACTCCTTTGTTAGTTTCCTCATATTTAGCTCCATCTTGTTTTTTTAAGTTTTTGATAGAAGCCATCCAATCAGATTATCCCATACATATATAGTAAAAATCCTTCTTTTACATGCTATAACATTTCTCAGCTAGAGTTCATCTTGTTTATTCATGTGCTATTATAACACTTTGCACAGGCCACAAAACAAAACTAAATAAACAAAACAAAACAAAATAAATAAAAAAGAAATCCCTGTATTGCTGAAAACGAAGTATAGCCCCAGCCAGGTTGCAATTTCTTTCCAGAAAACTCACACTGTTGTTGGCTGTTCTTTGAATTTGCAAACTGTCATAATTGTTACATTTATACTTTCCATATGTATTCCGCAAATTATTCATTCTTCTACATTTGATTCCGTTTCATTCTCAGTATAGGTTGCTTTGTTTGTGTAGAAAATATTATTTTCTATGCATTTTAGCACATATGGCACAACCATCTGACGATATATTGGGTGATAAGATACATAAGCGTAATGAGAAGAGACGTGAATCTTACAGTAAACTGACTACTGAAAGGAAAAGGGACTTCAATTCACGTCGTAGAGCAATAAATGCACAAAATTCTTCAGCCAAAAAAATATTTGTTGCTGCTACTTCATCTGATGTTTCGACAGTTCATGAAGCTCGACCTTTACTTATAAATGACAATTCTATTGACTTGTCGTCAATGCAACAAAATTCTACATATGAAACAAAAGGTCAATTGCATGTTCTTATTGATAAAAAAAACCCTTCACTCCACAATATCTAACGACTTTCATGTGTTTTTTTATGATGTCCCTGTTGAATTGGAAGCTTCAGAGGATAGATTTACTGATGACCCAAATGGTAATATATATATATATATATATATATGTGTGTGTGTGTGCGCGTGTGTGTGTAATCCCCTACTAAATAACATGGTTTTCCACCCTATTGTTTTTTATTTTTGATGCTTACTTTCATTTCCAAAGAAAACCAACCGGAGCTTGCATCTACTCGTGAGGATATCATTTCTTCGTATTTACCATCATCTGGATTTCAACGAATCAATGCAATTACAGAACATCCTTGGATTTCACCGTCTGCACCAAGTTGTACCCATTGCGAAGCAGTAAGATTCCACGCAGAACCTCCTGGCTTTTGTTGTTCTAATGGTCAGGTGACCCTTTTACCTCTTGATGTTCCTGAAGATTTGCAGAACTTGTTCTTGGCCGACTCAGAGATTTCATCGCATTTTAGGGCAAACGTGCGTACGTATAACAACAGCTTTGACTTCACTTCATTTGGGGCCACATATGACAGAGAGCTATGTCATAATTATAAGAATCTATATACGTTCAGAGTTCAGGGATTGGTTTATCATTTTCTGAATGACCTCAGTCCCAACGAAGGTAAAGGAACGAATTTGCAACTATATTTCCATGACTTGGATAATGAGGTCGACAACCGCTTAGTTGTATCTGATAAATTGAAAGAAGAGTTAATTTTGAAGATTATGAAACTTTTAGAGGTTAATCCATATTCTTGTTTCTTCCGCAATCTACAAGAAAACACTGATTTGAATGAGTGTAAGATCGTTGTAGGATCGAGCGCTTACCGCTTTACCAATAACTATAGTTAAGGGTAATGGCGCAACATCGATCTTTTCAACCATACACTGGCACAAGCGCCACGTTCGACCGATCACAAAGCAGAGGCAATTGTTGAACCCCAACAATCCCTCCCCCAATAATTGCACTCTCTGCAACTCATGGGAATCGAACATGCGACCTTGGATCTGATACCAATTGTAGGATCGAGCGCTTACCGCTTTACCAATAACTATAGTTAAGGGTAATGGCGCAACATCAATCTTTTCAACCATTCACTGGCACAAGCTCCACGTTTGACCGATCACAAAGCAAAGGCAATTGTTAAACCCCAACAATCGTTTTAAGAGCTGACCCCGGCCTGGATCAGCGAACATTTAATATCCCAACTATTGAACAAGTGGCTGCTATGTGGAAAGACTCTGATGTATCTAATCAAAGTGAACCTCGTGATATTAAAGTATACTCGAACTCCGGGTGAACCTGGATGGCATGTATGTGATGTCCGGGGATTAATGATGTTAATCCCGGTGTGGTATTAATCCTTGATGGATTTTTAATTGTGGCAATTAGGAATTAATTGCGGTTTTGGGTCTCCCGAGGTTGTTAAATCGGGCATTTGGGACCGTTGGATCCAAAGGTTGAGATTGTATTCTCATTTTGGTGGAAAACCTGTGAGTTGGGTTTTTAGTGGGACTTGGGGTCCAGGGTGCCTTATGTTGGGGCCAGTCTGGGGATTTAATGTTGGAGAGAGAGTTTTTGTAAACGGATGATTTTTAATGAACCATGATGTAATTGTGGGGGTATTGGTATTTTGGGGCATTTTTGCTATATATACCAAGTGGACTCGATATTCCATCATTTGGCACGGAATCTTTCCCTCTCTTCTCTCTCTCATCGCCCAAACCCTTCTCCCCCATTTCCCCTTTCTCCCTTGGAGGAGAAATCGCGGGTAGCTTGGCTCGGAGACCGGTTTTCTCGAAGATAATCAGGTATTACTCTTCCCCTCGTCGTGGTCTTCGTTTTGGTACTAGTATTGTAGTGTTTGGTTGGGTGGTGTTTTGGTTATGGAATTTGGGGGTTTTGGTTGAAAATCAAAATGTTGGTTTTAAGTGTTTTTATTGAGCTTAATTCGTGTATTTGTGGTGTTAAGTGAGTTTGGGGTGCTGGTTTTGAGTTTGGGTGTGAAAAACACCATGGAAGCTCGAATTTTTCGGAAAATTGCAGGTGGCGATCGATCGCCGAGGTGGGGCGATCGATCGCGAGGGGCGGCTGTTGAAATCGAAGATGATGAACAGTGCAGGCGATCGATCGCGTGTCCAAGGCGATCGATCGTGAGCATGTTGGCGATCGATCGCGAAGGGTGGCGATCGATCGCGAGTAGGCGCTTTTGGCCACTGGTTGGAGGCGATCGATCGCGATGTTTGAGGCGATCGATCGCCGCTTGCAGGATGTTGTTTTTTTAAAAATTTTGGAAATGTTGGGATTTTGGAACAGAGGTTTAAAGGGGCCGTTTCCGGGGCAATGTCTACATTCCAATGGGAATGCTATGCTTTTAAAATGGATTTGGTTGAGGCCAAAGTTTAATAAAACGGAATTCCCGGTTGAATTCTTGGTTATCTTTTAAACTTGTTAAATGGTATATTTTGGGTATTATGCATGTTTAGCCGGGGGGCTTTTATTTTGGTAATCGTCATGGATTGACGATGGGTTTTGAGGTTTGCAAACGTGCGTGGGCACGTGATCGCATGCTTATTCTTGATTGTGAGTTGTTTATGTGTTTTAGCACATATTTCTCGAGGCATGGAACTCAAGCAAGGTTTGGCTTGGACTACGGAGACTTAAGGTACGTATGACGTACGGGCATAGCCTATTATAGTGTTGCAACTATAAAATGCACGGTATGTGAAAATTGTATGAAATGGGCATTGGAACACATGGGGTGTGATAATTGCATTATATGGATATTGAAATATGTGGCATGTGGTAATTGCATCGAATAGGTATTGAAATGCATGGTGCATGATACTTACTATAAATGGATAATGATATACCTGGTAAATGGTATTTACGTCAAATGGTTATACATTGGGAACCATACGGTGCCGCTTTTGAGCGAGCAATGATTTGGGATGCTGTCGCCGTTGAGCGACCATCGGTTATGACGCCGCTATTGTTGAGCGTGCGCGAGGTTTAGTATGCCGCTATTGTGGAGCGAGCAACGAAATTGAACACGAAATTATTGGTTAGATATATGTGAGATCTATGGTCTTTTATATTATGATTTTACCATATTGATCATGGAACTGGCATAATAGAACGGTATTAGTTAATCTATGTGACGATTAACTGGCTTTGGGAATTTGATGAGTTTGGTTATTTTGAGAACAGGGACAATACAGGGGATCCCGGATGAGGGTGTTACCATCCAGGGAGTATCATTTAAATTATGGCATTTACATTCTGTATTTGAAATGCAATGTTATGATTTCCGGATTGGTGGTATTGGTATGCTCACCCCGTGTGGGGGCTGTCTCTGTTGGGGCAGGTGTTACAGGTGTAGCAGCAGCTTTGGAGATTGAGCTCGGGCTGTTGATTGAGGTACTTCCAGGATCGAGGTACCAGAACTGGTTGAATAAGCGCATAGAGCCAGAGTTGAGGTCGAGCTATGCTTGGGAGGTGCTTCCAGGATTGAAGTGCCAGTAACGGTACCTGGTAGAGTGCTTTTAAACATTAGATACACGCGTGTTCATTGGGTGCTCTTATATGAGTACATTTTACGTGTATATGGAATGTATAAATGGGTTACGGCTCTTCTCTATTCATTTATGGTTACATGCAATTAAATACGGAATTGCGAAATGCACTAAGAGCATGTTAGTGTATTATGAGGGTGCATGTTATATGAATAATCTTGGTTGGGGAATATGAATATTATGTGGATTGAATGCAAGAAATCTTCTGGATAGCATATGGTGTTGCACTTGCATATGGTTTTCCCCATGATAGTATGATTATATGCACTAATGGTATGACTTAATACACTAATAACGGGTTAAGGGCACGGGGGTCCTTACATTAGTGGTATCAGAGCAGTGGTTAGCTCTTTGGGGCTGTTGAGGGCCTAGGAAAATGATAATGAGAATGAGAAGCACATACTTATGCACGATGGTAGTTAGTGTTGCGTGGCACAACTATATTGCTTATGTGCATTTATGATATGTGTTCATAATTGGAATATGTTATTGCTAACCATGGTGGTTGTAGGGTCGTATGAGACATGGACTATGCATTACGGTTGCATGCACGTCGAAGCGATGATGCCGCTGTCGTGTCGAAGCGATGGTAAATGCCGCTGTCACGTCGAAGCGATGGTAAATGCCGCTGTCGTGCCGAAACAATTATTGGAATACGGATTATGCATTACGGTTGCATGCATGGCGTAGCGATGTGAATACTTGCCGCTGTCATATTATAGCGATGAAGAATATTTGCCGCAAATATGTCGAAGCGAAGGATAATGCCGCTGTCATATTACTATTGCGAGGGATATTATGCCGCTAATATGTCGAAGCGAGGGGTATTTCCGCTGTCATGTCGGAACGATGGTAAATGCCGCTGTCGTGTCGAAGCGATGGTAAATGTCGCTGTCACGTCGAAGCGATGGTACCACCGTCATGTCGAAGCGATGATGCCGCTGTCGTGTCGAAGCGATGATACATGCCGATGTCACGTCGAAGCGATGATGCCGCTGTCATGACGTAGCGATGCGATCAGGAACAAAGTACTACATGGGTGTGAGTACCTCTTGAGTCCGCGATTATTCCGCTATTCTATTGGCGATGGTTCATGCCGCCAGGTATTCTATTGGCAATGGTTCATTCCGCCGGGTATTCTATTGGCGATGGTTCATGCCGCCGGGTATTCTATTGACGATGGTTCATACCGCCAGGTATTTATAGCGATGTTTTATGCCGCTGACTTTATGGCGAGGGATCATGCCGCCGATTCTATAGCGATGGATTATACCGCTATGTGTGTAGCACTGGATTATGCCGCCTACGAGCGATGGATGTTGCTTATGTACCGCTGGTGGACGATGGATACAGGTATTCCGCTATCTTGATAGCGATGAGGTATGGCAAATTACTTTTGATATCATTGTTGTGAATTCCATGTGTTGTTTTATACCGTCATGTGTTGACGATGAGATTATGGATGTCGTATATCGACATGTGCCGTCATGTGTTTGACGATGAGATTATGAGTGTCGTGTATCGACAGGTACCGTCATATGTTTGACGATGTTATTTGGGATGTCTATGTGGACGCGTGGCATCGTTTTGGTGAATAATGCATTCATGTTTATGTATTTGGTTGTATGGTTTGAGTGCCGATGGTGGGCACATGGTAGAGTCTGGGTCACTAGTTGACGAGACCTTTTGCCGAGCAGGTTTGCTCGATGGAGCATTGATGCATTGTACCGGTGAGTGTACCGCATTGTATTATAGAGGTAAATATTTGTCGAGCAATGATACCTCGGGTATGCTCGCTGGGATGGCTAAGGCCAAGTGATTGGTGGTAAGAGTAGTCATTGAGGAAACTACTCGCTTGTTATTGTGATGAGAAGTAAGCATGGTTACACCCACCCTCAAGGTGTGGAATAAGTCCTAATGGATTAGGATTGCATGGTAATTAAGCATGGACGCCGGGTTGTCCATTGTACTTTGGTGTTTTAGAGATATGTTGGGCGATGACCCACAACTCTAATGGTTTGTGCGGTATGGTATACCGGGATGGAACGTGTGTCACGTTGATAGGTTGGTATGAGCCTATGGGGCCAGCGGATCGCTAGCCAGGTATGGTTGCACTGTTTTAGCGTGCTTGTGATAGTCATTATACTACTCGTTGGATTCGAGTTCAGTGAATCGTATGATGAGACGATGAGGACTTTTGGTAGACTCTTGTAGTCTTTATGTGGCATGATTGAGGCAGGGAATACCTCACGGAGACGTTTATACGTCGAATGTTTGAGAGACTTGTTATGGGGCAGCTCAATTCTGTTGGGAATGCCAACGTGAGTGTCAACAAGTCATTGTTAGCTCTGATTGAGCATCCTTGCATAGGAAATGCGACGGGAGTCACAATTAGAATTGTGGAGTATAGCTAGTGGGGGTAACACTGCTATACTGATTTTATCTCCTGGAGAGATTTGGTTTGTACTGTCATGGAGACAACTGGTATTGGTTGTGAGTTTATCGTGAATCAACCGGGGTAAGCCCTACTAGTGTCGGGCTATGTGATAGCTTCATACTTCCGGTGAGACGTTCGAGGAGACGTCTCCGGAGAATACTCGAGACTGTGTAGTACTATGGTCTTAGTACAGAGTATCTTTTGATGAGTATACATGGTGTATACGGGTTTCGATTTGGTAATAATTGCTTTGATGCACTATTTTGAACCAATTGAGTATTTCAGGGTTTCGGGATATGTTTCGGTATAAATATATCCAGGTCTTCCGAACGGTGGTTCGAGGATTGGAGGATCATGGATTCATGACTTTTCCTTGAGAGGAAGGCGGTATTATGATACCTACCGGTTGAATCTTTTGGGGAGATTCGTTATTTTGGTTCGTGTGGTGATGTTGAAATCACACCCTTTGGTTTTGGTTTGTCAACCATCATTCTCCGTGGGGTGAGAATAATTGAGGTGACAGTTGGTTTTGGGATTTGGGTATGATTAGAGATACCCGAGTCTATTGCATTGCGTATGCATGTTGTGATTGGTGTTTGGGCATGTATGTCGTGAGTGTATACGAATGCCAACGTTATTTTGTTCATTGTTGAACGTCGAGGTTGTATGCTTGGTTTGGTGAATCTCCGGTGTGAGATTGTGGAACCTCGAGATCGGTAATCTCGATGGCACGATGCATTCTGATGAATGATCGTGAGGGTTGTTTGACTTCCCCCTGAGGAGGGATTGTCGTGTTTTGAAACCATGGTAGTTCTTGCTGGTTGATTCGATAGCCTCCCTGTTTTAGGATTGTTAAATCCCAGGATAGACAAGGGGTGGCCAGGACTCGGATTTGTTTGGTGTCGTGGTTGACACGCGTGGCGGGAATGCAATTGATTGTCTTGCATGACCTCTGTGGAACTTGAGACTTTGTGAAGTCTTGATTGTGTGTCGGGACCAAGATATAATTTCTTGGAACACACCGGTATAAACATCTTCGGAGATGTGCTTTGTGTGGATCGGTGACCGTGGGTAACCCGATCCGGGTTGCAAGTGATGCAACTACTCCTTTGGAGGAGATGGACTGGGAAGCGAAAGCCGGATTTTCTGTGAGTATACTGTTGTATACTAGTGGTCCCCATCATGACGATGCGTGTCAAGCATCGTGGGCAAGTGATGAATATCACGGGATGATATCTATGTCAGAACCAATAGAGATTTGGTTGATTTGCAGTCGTGGCGGACGGACTTCTGAGACGATTCATGTCGAGGTATGTTGTTATCTTTCGGGTTTGTATTGGTTTTGGCGTTTGCTCTATATTAGAGCTTGGTGCGAGATGGGTGTTCTCGTGGTTGTTAATTCGATTCTGATGTGGTCCAGAATCGGGGTTGAGGTTTCGTTTTGTTGGTGTAGTCCTAGTGTTACGTGGAGTACACCGGTGCAATTGCGAGGACGAAATTGTATTAGTGGGGGATAATTGTGATGTCCGGGGATTAATGATGTTAATCCCGGTGTGGTATTAATCCTTGATGGATTTTTAATTGTGGCAATTAGGAATTAATTGCGGTTTTGGGTCTCCCGAGGTTGTTAAATCGGGCATTTGGGACCGTTGGATCCAAAGGTTGAGATTGTATTCTCATTTTGGTGGAAAACCTGTGAGTTGGGTTTTTAGTGGGACTTGGGGTCCGGCGTGCCTTATGTTGGGGCCAGTCTGGGGATTTAATGTTGGAGAGAGAGTTTTTGTAAACAGATGATTTTTAATGAATCATGATGTAATTGTGGGGGTATTGGTATTTTGGGGCATTTTTGCTATATATACCAAGTGGACTCGGTATTCCGTCATTTGGCACGGAATCTTTCCCTCTCTTCCCTCTCTCATCGCCCAAACCCTTCTCCCCCATTTCCCTTTTCTCTCTTGGAGGAGAAATCGCGGGTAGCTTGGCTCGGAGATCGGTTTTCTCGAAGATAATCAGGTATTACTCTTCCCCTCGTCGTGGTCTTCGTTTTGGTACTAGTATTGTAGTGTTTGGTTGGGTGGTGTTTTGGTTATGGAATTTGGGGGTTTTGGTTGAAAATCAAAATGTTGGGTTTAAGTGTTTTTATTGAGCTTAATTCGTGTATTTGTGGTGTTAAGTGAGTTTGGGGTGCTGGTTTTGAGTTTGGGTGTGAAAAACACCATGGAAGCTCGAATTTTTCGGAAAATTGCAGGTGGCGATCGATCACCGAGGTGGGGCGATCGATCGCGACGGGCGGCTGTTGAAATCAAAGATGATGAACAGTGCAGGCGATCGATCGCGTGTCCAAGGCGATCGATCGCGAAGGGTGGCGATCGATCGCGAGTAGGCGCTTTTGGCCACTGGTTGGAGGCGATCGATCGCAATGTTTGAGGCGATCGATCGCCGCTTGCAGGATGTTGTTTTTTTTAAATTTTTGGAAATGTTGGGATTTTGGAACCGAGGTTTAAAGGGGCCGTTTCCGGGGCAATGTCTACATTCCAATGGGAATGCTATGCTTTTAAAATGGATTTGGTTGAGGCCAAAGTTTAATAAAACGGAATTCCCGGTTGAATTCTTGGTTATCTTTTAAACTTGTTAAATGGTATATTTTGGGTATTATGCATGTTTAGCCGGGGGGCTTTTATTTTGGTAATCGTCATGGATTGACGATGGGTTTTGAGGTTTGCAAACGTGCGTGGGCACGTGATCGCATGCTTATTCTTGATTGTGAGTTGTTTATGTGTTTTAGCACATATTTCTCGAGGCATGGAACTCAAGCAAGGTTTGGCTTGGACTACGGAGACTTAAGGTACGTATGACGTACGAGCATAGCCTATTATAGTGTTGCAACTATAAAATGCACGGTATGTGATAATTGTATGAAATGGGCATTGGAACACATGGGGTGTGATAATTGCATTATATGGATATTGAAATATGTGGCATGTGGTAATTGCATCGAATATGTATTGAAATGCATGGTGTATGATACTTACTATAAATGGATAATGATATACCTGGTAAATGGTATTCACGTCAAATGGTTATACATTGGGAACCATACGGTGCCGCTTTTGAGCGAGCAATGATTTGGGATGCTGTCGCCGTTGAGCGACCATCGGTTATGACGCCGCTATTGTTGAGCGTGCGCGAGGTTTAGTATGCCGCTATTATGGAGCGAGCAACGAAATGGAACACGGAATTATTGGTTAGATATATGTGAGATCTATGGTCTTTTATATTATGATTTTACCATATTGATCATGGAACTGGCATAATAGAACGGTATTAGTTAATCTATGTGACGATTAACTGGCTTTGGGAATTTGATGAGTTTGGTTATTTTGAGAACATGGACAATACGGGGGATCCCGGATGAGGGTGTTACCATCCAGGGAGTATCATTTAAATTATGGCATTTACATTCTGTATTTGAAATGCAATGTTATGATTTTCGGATTGGTGGTATTGGTATGCTCACCCCGTGTGGGGTCTGTCTCTGTTGGGGCAGGTGTTACAGGTGTAGCAGCAGCTTTGGAGATTGAGCTCGGGCTGTTGATTGAGGTACTTCCAGGATCGAGGTACCAGAACTGGTTGAATAAGCGCATAGAGCTAGAGTTGAGGTCGAGCTATGCTTGGGAGGTGCTTCCAGGATTGAAGTGCCAGTAACGGTACCCGGTAGAGTGCTTTTATACATTAGATACACGCGTGTTCATTGGGTGCTCTTATGTGAGTACGTTTTACGTGTATATGAAATGTATAAATGGGTTACGACTCTTCTCTATTCATTTATGGTTACATGCAATTAAATACGGAATTGCTAAATACACTAAGAGCATGTTAGTGTATTATGAGGGTGCATGTTATATGAATAATCTTTGTTGGGGAATATGAATATTATGTGGATTGAATGCAAGAAATCTTCTGGATAGCATATGGTATTGCACTTGCATATGGTTTTCCCCATGATAGTATGATTATATGCACTAATGGTATGGCTTAATACACTAATAACGGGTTAAGGGCACGGGGATCCTTACAATGCAGGCATTAGAAGAACTCCTTGTAACAGAATTGGTTGTAGAAAACGAACAAGATATTGTGAAGGTCAAAATTTGGCACATCCTTCACATGTTTCTTCAGGCGCCCAGTTACTACAAGCTGAGGCAGAAGGCATGTTCCAAATATTTCATTTAATTTTAATATTACAATTGGTATATATTTTATTTGCTTCTCTACGATGATATTCAATGTTCGATCTCTTCAAATTTGCAGTTGTCAACAGTTCTCCAAAAAAAAGGGAAACCATATCCGCTCGAGAATATTACTGTTATAGGCTTCAAATGCGACTGGGTGATAAATCAATATTACTGCATTCTAATAGATTATTACAGCAATACATGAATGATATGTACATTAAAGTTGAAACACAAAGGCTAGATTACTTCCGTCTTGAGCAAAGACAAAAAAATGCAAGAACTGAGTCTCTTCAGGGCATAGTAGACAGCCTTGGTATATATGGTGAAAATGATCCAAACAAAATTGGCCAACGAATCATACTCCCTGCATCATTTATTGGAGGTCCTAGAGATATGCATAAGAGATATATAGATGCAATGACTTTGGTTCAAAAATATGGGAAACCAGATGTTTTCTTGACAATGACCTGCAATCCTAAATGGCCTGAAATCACTTCTAAAATACTCGCGCATGAATTACCACAAAATAGATCAGATCTATTAGCAAGAGTTTTTAGGTTGAGGCTTGAGGAATTACGAGATGAATTGATAAATAAAAAGATATTTGGGGAGGTTATAGCTTACACATATGTAATTGAATTCCAAAAACGTGGCCTTCCTCATGCGCATTGGCTTCTAATAATGACAAACAAATATAAGATCAGATCTCCAGATGCATACGATAAATTTATAAGCGCGGAATTGCCTAATAAAAACATCTATCCTTATCTATATTCTTTAGTTGTTAAACATATGATGCATGGTCCGTGTGGCCAACTTAATAAAAATAATGCATGCATGAGAGATGGTTTATGTAAAAACCATTATCCGAAAGATTTTTGTAATGTAACATGCCATGCGAATAATTCATATCCTAATTATAAAAGGATAAACGATGGAGTAACTATATTTGTAAGGATAAAAATACTTGATAATCGTTGGGTCGTACCATATTGTCCTTATTTAGTAGCAAAGTTTGACTGCCACATTAATGTTGAGGTTTGTTCAGACATAAAATTAGTTAAATATTTATATAAATATATATACAAAGGACATGATCGAGTTACATATAATATTGTTGGAAGTTCTTACCTACCATTCCAGATGAAATTAAACAATTTCAATCCGGACGGTGGATAGCTGCTCCAGAATCGGCTTGGAGGCTTTTTGGTTTTCCTACGAGTGAAATACATCCTCCCGTTAATACTTTACAGTTACATATTCCTAATTATCAGTATATATCATTTAAGAGTTCTCAAAGCTTAGAACAAGTTGTTTCTAATCCAATGGCAGCAAAAACAATGTTAACAGAATTTTTGTACATGAACTCTCATGATGATAAAGCGAAGCGCTATAATCTTTTGTATAAAGATTTTCCTCAGTATTTTGTCTGGAATGCAACATATAAGATGTGGTCACTAAGGAAGCGCGGAATCGTAGTTGGAAGAATGGCTAATGTTAATCCTATAGAGGGTGAGAGATACTATATAAGGATTCTTTTGCAAAATATTAGGGGACCAACATCTTTTGACTGTTTGAAAACCGTGGCTTGTATATATCATGATACATTTCGAGATGCCGCTTCAAGTTTAGGATTGCTAGATTCAGATGAATCTCTTGAACAATGCCTCGAAGAAGCCTGTCAATATCAAATGCCATATTGCTTAAGAAGGCTTTTTTCCACCATTTTAGTATATTGTTCTCCTACAAATCCCAAACTTCTGTGGGAAAAATTCAAAATCTATATGTCTGAGGATTTCTGTAAGCAAGGTCAGCTCTCTGAATATGAAATAGAAATTAAAATTTTACAAGGAATAAATGACTTTTTAGAAAGCTTAGGTAGATCTTTGAAAGAATTTAATATTAGTACTTTGATAATGCGCTTGACTGATAATGCGCTTGACTGAATCAGATAGATATGCAAAAGAATTTAATTATGAAAGGAATATCGAAATACCAGAAGCGGACTTACTTTCTTTTGACAAATTAAACACCGATCAGAGAAATGCGTTTAATTTTATTACTGAAAAAATTTATTCAAATTCGAGAGGTGTTTTTTAGTAGATGGGCCAGGAGGAAATGGGAAAACCTTTCTATACCGTGCAATTCTTGCTAGCGTCAGATCAAAAGGTTACATTGCACTTGCTGTCGCCACCTCCGGCGTAGCGGCTGCACTGTTACCTGGAGGTCGAACTGCACATTCACGCTTTAAAATACCTATAGATATTGATGGGAGAACAAAATGTAGAATAAGTAAGCAAACTACTCTGGCAAAGTTATTGGTAAGTGCCAAATTGATAATTTGGGATGAAATAGCGATGGCTAGACGACAGATCATTGAAGCTTTAGATGATATTTTACAAGATTTAACTGATTGTCAAGTTCCTTTCGGTGGGAAGGTAATTGTTTTTGGCGGTGATTATAGGCAAATTGCACCCGTTGTGATTGGAGGTAGAAAAGAAGATACAATAGATGCAAGTTTTGCAAGCTCTAAACTATCTCAACATGTTCATAGACTTTTTTTGCGAGAAAACATGCGTGCTAAGGAAGATCCTTTATTTGCCAGTTTTCTACTCAGAGTAGGTAATGGAACTGAGCCAGAGGTTTTTGAAGATAGAATTAAAATTCCAGAAAATATGATTTTACCTTTTATTGATAGCCAAAGATCACCAAAATGATTTAATTCAAATTGTTTTTCCATGTTTAGATCTCTTTTTTACTGATACAACTTTAGTAATAAATAGATCCATTTTAGCACCAAAGAATGATTGCGTTGATGAAATTAATGAAATTTTAATTAACAAATTTCCTGGTGAGATAAAACATTTTGTTAGCCTTGACAAGGCTCGCGACCCTTCACAACAGGGGCAATATGAAGATTTTTTTAAATTCTATCATAACAAGTGGATTACCACCACATATATTGACTTTAAAAATCGGTTGTCCAATTATATTATTAAGAAACATAAATCCAATCGAGGGACTATGCAATGGTACACGCTTATTTTGTCTTGGTTTAGGAGAAAAAGTTATTCATGCTGAAATTGCAATAGGTCAGTTTAACGGAAAACATACATTTATTCATAGAATACCTTTAGAATCTTCTGATAAATCAAAATGTCCAATTCCATTTACAAGGACTCAATTTCCAGTAAAACTATGTTTTGCCATGACGATTAACAAAGCTCAAGGTCAAACCTTAGATTTTGTAGGTGTATACTTAAGAGAACCAGTATTTAGTCATGGTCAGTTATATGTTGCAATTTCCCGAGCAAAAACGGCAAATTCAGTAAAGATTCTTATACATCCTCCATTTGTTGAAGATCAACCTATCAAGTTTACTAGAAATGTTGTTTACAAAGAGATCTTGCAACTTGTAAATCAATAATAACTACGTTTTTTTTGTACTGATATGCACAGCGTTTTTGCTTCCTTGAAAAGATCTATATGCAACATCATACATGTTTCTTTCTTCTTTTAAAATATGATCATAAATTTTAATAATGCAATAAATTTTACTGTTTATTTATGTTTAAAAACTGTACATTTATTTGGATATTATTTTAGTTAACATATAATTCTACATACTTTAGATCTTTATTTTTTGTTGAAATTAGTTTGTAGCTTATATTACTCAAAATTCTTTACGCAAGCAGATATTCTACGGTCAACAGCTATAACTGTCAACCCTTTTCACCTGCTTTTTATTAGAAGTGTCTTTGTATTGTCTTTGTTTGGCTACATCTTTGATAATGTTTCTTGTTGGTATGGACATGTATCTTGGATGTGCCTGACTCCTGATTGTAATTGTCGTTTTATTAATCTTAGTTTGTGATAAAAATAAAAACCTTTTTTATATTCCATACAAAAAAAAAAGCGTAATTCTTTTCTCATGCTTTACATATGTTCATTACCTGCCTTTAGGATTTTTAATATTCCTTAGTTTAAGATTTTTTTCCCAACATATTTAATTTATTCTGACATATATATCCAGTGTAGATCGATAAGAACATGTGTGCATAATCATCATCCATATTTATTTACAGAGAGTGTTAAACATCAATTTATGCATATTTGTTACACCAACGAAAAAATCTCTTCAATGCAGTGCTTACTTGAAAAATGCATCGAAGACTTGTCCCTGTTGCTGATATTACACCTACCATGAAGAATTGGACAGTAAAAGTGTTGGTGGTCCAAAAACAAGGCCCACGACAATCTCAATCCAGCCCCAAACAATACCAGAGGTTTTTATTTAGACAAAGATGTATGTATGCACTCTATCTACTTAAATTTTTTTTGCATCTTAAAATATGCTTATGGTCCGTTATTTACTTACACATATTTGTTATATTGATGTCCGTCTTTTCATTTAAAATTTTTTATATAGGAAACCAAGGTACATGCAATCATTTACAGTCCGGACATAACTTTGATGCACGACATACTTAAAATTCAAGAAACATATTTTATATCAAATGCTAGAGTTAAGTATATTGAACCCAAGTACAGAATGGTACCACACATGTATCAATGGCTAATAAGCAGAACCACTGCCATCCGTCATGTTACCGATGACACTTTCGCTACAGAACTGGGAGCTCCAAAATTTATGAAGTTCGTTGACATTCCACAGTTCATAAATACCAACACTCTTATTGGTATATTCTACATAATATTTTAATGTACAAATACCTCTTCAATTATATTTACACCTATGATATGTATATACATATATTTATATTTGATATATATGTGTTTGTTTGTACAGATGTTATAGCTATTGTCATTGATAAACTCGAGCGGCGGACCATAACTACAAAATATGGAATGGCGATTGTCCAAGAATTTGTTATTGTGGATGATGAGTAAGTTAGTTTTTTTTTGTGTTAATGTCTCTATTAAATTGTTGGACTCATCAACTTCTTCTTTTTTTGTGCATTTCTACACAGAAAAACACCCTTATTACTCACTTTGTGGAATGAAGTGATCTCCAGTGAAGGCTCATCTATCACTGATGCACCTGAGAAAATGCCTATAATTGCAGCTACTAGACTCCATGTTTCTGATTATTATGGTTCGTACTTGTGCTGCCATCCAGATTTATTTCCTTTTCTTGTTCATTATTACATTATCATGTGATGAATTTTTCTAATTTATATAATGTATCAGGAATATCACTCTCAGCTAGAGGCTCTGCCAATATTATTTTAAATCCATCATATCCTCGAACTCAATTGCTAAGAACTTGGTATGGTGTTTTTCCCCTTCACTACAAATATATTCTTATATACGCATTTACATCTTATATACATCTAACTCCTACAATACAATCATTATTACAACATAATCAGGTGTGCAACAAATTATGAGTTCCTACTTCAACTTCTTGAAGAAAAAAAAAATTAAGCGTGCAATGCCTCGTACAATTATTCCAGCTGATGATTTCTCTTCTATAGCAAATGTAGTAACAAATGATCTTGTAAGTCAGATTCTTGCTCTTTTCATCATCATTTAATTTTCCAAAATTCAGTTCATTATTTTTTTCTAAATTCAGTGCATAGGTTAAAGATTTTGCAGTTTCAAGACAAACATTTAGTTTTAATTTATATCAACAATGTTTTATAATCTTTAGACATCTACTAAGTTTATTTGAAGTTTTTTGTATACATTTTCTTGCTATATTCTGAACTTAAAACAATTACTTATGTTTAAATAGGATGACAAATTTTGGATCAAAGTCACTGCAACAATTACAGAGCAAGAGCAACATTTCTGGTATATGGCTTGTGACAATTGTTTAAAAGGAACAAGTGCTGAACACGCTTGGAATATAACTTGCAACTTCTGTCGTGCCGAGACAATTGCAAAGCCAAGGTTGTACATTTGTATTACCTTAATCCATTTTGTTCATAATTTTTACTAATATAAGCAATTTTATAAGTTTGTTTTATTAAATATTATTTCTACCTTTTCAGAACCAAATTTACAATCACTCTCTCCGATGACAGGACAAAGCTAGATGCTGTTGCATTTGGCGAACTTGCAGAAAGTATTTTGGGACTTAATGCAACAGAACTAATGCAATTAGGCAAGGAGATTTGTCATTATTGCTACATTGTATGCACTACACCAGTAATTTCACTTTACTATTTTCTCACAGTGTTTTCTCTTAATTTATTTCACTTCAAGATAAGAAGATAAACTGCAAAACTATCAACGAAAGTTTGAAGGACCAACAGTTCATTGTACAAATAAAAAAAAGAAAATAGATACTCACTATGGTGTAAAATATAACTACACTATTTCGTCGATGGTTACAACTCAACAACCAATAGGAAAAAAAGATGTACAACCTAGCACAGGTAAATACAACGTCTTACCATTGCTATTCTCCTTATTTATCTTCTGTAACTGCAAAGAAGTACAATATGTTTTTCCTACTTGTTTCCTTCCTTATTTCATATTAATGAATTAATAATTTAATTCTAAGTTTATTTTTTCCTAATGATGATAGCGGCATATCTACAGATATCTATGGTGCATCTTCTAGTGTTGAATCATACCCGCTCACACCTCTTTCACTGCCACTTTCACCCCAACCTTAATGTAGTTTGAAAAACAAACTCCTCCTTGTTGTTGATAAATAAGTGTTTTGATGCTTTTTGCTTTTCTCCAATAGTTGTTTTGTTTGGCAACCTCTTTTGTGAAGAATACTGTTTTTTTTGTCCTTCTACATGCACTCAAATGTTTTGAGATGATTTATTTCTTTGTAATGTTGAGTAGCATATGTACAAGATTGTCAGAAACTGCATATAAATAAGGATGCTAATATTTAGCTCTTTTATTGTTGCCATGAGATTCTACTATACATTGTGATCATAAAAATTATGAGTTGCATTATAGCTGGCTTTTTCTTTCATATAATACATCATCTGCTAATGAATCGATCCTTCAAAATCAACAATTCAAGACAACCTTTACTGATATACAATCAAGCACAAAGGATTTAGGATTTCATTTACCAGTGTCACCAAATAATAGAAATAATATATCTGGAACTCAGATTTGTATCGATCATGACAGCTCTATCCTCGACAAGGTCCACATTAGTCACCATTGCTTGAGCAATATAATATGAATTGCTATCTATGTTTACACCTATATCGGGAGCTAACTTGGAGGCCATGCTGAATTTCGATATTTCTTTGTTGCCTAAAGATGGTAGGTATCGCTGTGTCTCGGCTACCAATCTTTCTGGCATTCCTGTACCATTTCTATGGTAATAGTAAGTTAATGGAGGAGGTTGTGTGGAAAGGATGGCACTTGATAGGGTTCAATATTACGTGTTTTTAGGCTATGATATGTATATGTTTTCGTGTTGATTCTTGGATTATTTTACGGTTTATGGTATATATTTCTATATTTCAGGAATCAATGTTGAAATGCATAAAAGTAGAAGAAATGAACCAAAAATGATGAAAGAATGAATAAAGTTGAAGAAAAGAGGAAAAAACCAGAATCCAAGACATATGTTGCTCCTTTCTCCTCAAATTACTATATGTTCCAGCCATGTTTTGGAACTGTAATCCATATAAAAGTTGTAGAACTTTCTCTTATCTTCGCGTGGACAGCTGATTCATCAAATTTGGAGTTCATATGAGAAAGTTACGGCCAAAATACGAAACTCGCCAGAAGCTGAAAAAAGGCGAAGAAACATTCTGTGAAGCTCGATCGATCGAGAAACCATTTCCGATCGATCGAGAAAGGCTGAAAACTGAGCAAAATTCTTATTGGAAGGCTCGATCGATCGGCCACTTCGGATCGATCGGGACGAGCAGTTTTCATTAAAATACCTTCCTTGTAGAGTTTGGATGCAAAAGGGAAGTCCATAATTCTTTCCCCTATACATATGGACGAGATTTACAACCCAATATCAGATTTTTAACCTAGGAAACACATCACAGCCTCCATCTCATCCCATCTCCTTCCTTCAATTCCACAATTCACACGTACAGCCTCCATCTCATCCCATCTCCTTCCTTCAATTCCACAATTCACACGTCCAGCCTCCATCATTCTTCCACTCACAATTCACACGTCCAGCCTCCATCCTTCTACCATCAATCCATCCTTCAACTATTCATCCTAGGATTTGGAACAACCCAACAAGGCGATAAAAAGAGACGATCGAGAAGGAAGCAAGAGAAGGAGCGATGATCTACAACCGAAGTCGACATCGGGAGTTTATTCTTGTCTTTTAATATTAGTTTTGATTTGTTTTGATTTACTATGTTGAACTAATTTATTTATCGAGGCTAGGTAAATCCTTTGTTATGAACCTTCGATTTGATGATTTAATGATTGAATTCTTATAGTTCTTTGCGTATGTTTTATGTTCTTCATGCTTTTAGAGGATTGATCACCTTTGAATGATGTTAGTATCGTAATTGAGATCGAGAGATGATTTTATGATACGGAATTAATAACTCATACCATGGATTTAAGACCGATATCGAGAGATGACGTCAAATACATGCGTGATAGCCATAGATATCTAGTAATTGAAAGCTAGGAGTTTTCATGGATCTTATGCAACATTGAATTGTTAAATAAGCGAACGAGAGTTACTTGTTGCAATTCGGTGTTAGGTTTAATATAGCTCGAGAGAGTGTATTAGATAAATTGGGAGAACTTGTCACCTTAGAAATATTTGAATATTCAATCGAGAATTGTAGGGAATTGCATTGGTGAGCCAAAGTCTCGATAATCTTCTCTAGTGGATTTTTCTCGTTTACTTTTGTTGACTTGGTTGGATTAATAGTTAATTTTAATTAATTAGTCGTTAATTATAAATTAATTATCGTAGGTTAAATATAGTTAAAAGACATCTTATTTGGTACTTGCTTGTTAGTCCCTGTGGGTTCGACAATCTGTATCTTCCTATCTATACTAAAACTTGACACCGTGCACTTGCGGTCTAAAATCGCTAGATTGGAAATAATTGTTTAAAATAAAAGCGGTCAAGTTTTTGGCGCCGTTGCCGGGGACTAACTTTAGTAATATCATACTAGGTTCTTTGACTTTAATTTAACCATTTTTTGTATATTATTTCGAAAAAAAAATAAAAAATTTGTATATATTTATTTTGTTTTTGTTTTGTTTGTCTTGTGAGGTACTTGGAGATGCTACATCAACAAGCCTTCACAAGCTTTGCCCAACAACGTTCCGAGCCGTTCTACGCAGCGTGGGGAAGATTCAATGAATTGGCAGACACATTCCGGTATCACAACTTTTCGAACTATACTCTCGTGCAATATTTCTTCAACGGGTTGGATGCACAGACACGAGAATGGGTATTGAGCGGAGCACTGGTGACTTAGAGTCCCCTGGTTGATAGAGATGAGGACAGTGTGGTGCACCTGTTCAATGATATGGCGGACTTCGATCTTCACTGGCATTGTGATCCTTCACTAAAAGGTTGGAGTCACCAATACCCACCGGAGCCTCGCTACCCTATTGATACACCACATCCATTTGAACATCGCGAAGAGAGGAGAGATAGTTCTGCAGATGTCACAACTCAGTTAGAGGATACCTTAGTGAGATTCATGGCATCAACTGAGAACAGTTTGGAGTGCCAAACCAACTCTATGCGCCACCTGGAGCAGCAAATGGCGGTCCTTATTGAAACAATTTCAACTAGCTGCCAGGAGGAAGAGACGAGAGCTACAAATCAAGAGGCGACGAATCGAGTTTGGTTATATGATGACGATCACTCAACCAACCAAGTTTGGGGGAGTGATCCTACTAGTGTGGAAGAGTCGAGGGAACTTGAGCCTCTTCAAGAGATTGAGCTTACTTCAGAGATTTTATCCGAGGAGTTCCCATGTGAAGATGAGTCGAATGTGATGTTGGAGAAGGAAGAGATTTTCGAAGATTTCGATTTGAGCCCATCGATGGAGACATGTTCTATGCTATATGTGGATCCGTATTTTCCATCGATGCCAACTTCACCGGACTACATCTTCCAAGATATGAAGCCAAGTCAAGAATCATTCTCCCATGCCTGCCACTTGAAGATGAATGTTGTTGGAGCGACGAGTTTACACTGTTACAATCTTGCCAAGCTTGAGGGCATATTGAATGAAGACCCATTAGTGGTATCATACGATACTTACTATGGGCGGCAGCCGCTCTTTGATGGTTGCTTCTGATGGTCAAGCCGAAGACCAAAAATCAGCGCTTCTTGGGAGGCAACCCAAGCGTATCCTTTTGTTATTTAGTTTTGTTTTATTTTTTAGTTTTCATTTTAGTTTGTTTATCTCTCAAGTCGAATATTATACCATATGCATTCTTCTCTTGCTAGGTACTTAGTTGGTGCGATGAATCCCTACAACAGTGGAGCTTTCAAAAGCAAATCTTCCTCAACCCTCATGCAAGCGTCTTGATCAGGGGAGTTCACTTTTTCCCTTTTAATTCTTTTAAACAGTGAGGCAATGTTTGATTTAAGTTTGGGGGAGTAGTAGCTTGCATGTTTTACTTGTTTTAACCACATGTTGTGTGCTTAATTGACACTTGAATCGTCCGATTATTATGAGCTAAAAATTTTTTTTATGAGTTCAAACTTGAGAAAAGAATGAATTATAGTAGTGACTATTCAATGATGATTTTGATCTCACTATGCATATGAACTTGATTTGTGATTGGACTTGTACATGAATATCCTAATTTGAGTTAGCATGTCAAGAATGAGGAATACTTTGAGCACAATGAGTCATGATCTTGTGGATTGAATGTTGAATAGTGATAATTATTGTGAGCTTGATGATTGGTCTTGAGCATCTTAGAGTTATCCTAGAACTTATTTGATGATGACACTTTGAGGCGAAATTTTATAGTTACAAACTTGACTTGGAAATGATCTAGGCGATCTTTGAAACGTTTGAGCCTTTCAAGCTTACCATGATTCATATCAATCCCTAGTGTCCCATTTGAGCCTTATTGAAAAAAGAATGGTATATGCATTGCATATAATTAGACACCATTCGACATTCTTGGCAAACTCATTATACTTACCCTTATTTGAGCCTAAATGAAAAAGTTATCCTTACCCTAAGGGAGTATAATGAATATCATTCGATGCACTTGACTTGCTATATCTTGATGAGCTTATTGAAAAATATTGATGAATGAGAAAAGAAAAAGATAGATAAAAAGCTTTGAGAAAAAGATTGACTAAATAAGACCCAAAGTGGCCAAGGCTATAAAAGAAAAAGAAGAGAAGCTCGATGTGTGCGAAAAATTTGAATTGTAAATAATTATACTCTCTTCTTTGCGCTTATCCTATCTTTTCTTTGAAGCCAACACCAAAGGCCTTACATTACAAGCTTAAAAAGTCATTTTAATCCAAGTCTAGGGAGTAACTATCATTAGTGGAGAAGTTGTTTGAAAATAGGCTTATGGGGTGCTTGATGATAATCTCGACTTTGAGTTGATTAACATGATTTGATCTTGAATATGTGCATAAAACTTGAGATTGAAATTAGCACACACACACGTTCCGATTTTGAGATGTGTTACTTGATTTAGGAGAAAACATGTCTTGTCAACTTTTGTATATGTGCATGAGATTTCTGAGAATAAAATAAGTCATGAAATAATTGTTTCAAGTATCAAGAATAAACTCTACCTTGTGATTTTAATGCTTAATCGAGGACGATTAAATGATAAGTTTGGGGGAGTTGATAGGGTTCAATATTACGTGTTTTTAGGCTATGATATGTATATGTTTTCGTGTTGATTCTTGGATTATTTTACGGTTTATGGTATATATTTCTATATTTCAGGAATCAATGTTGAAATGCATAAAAGTAGAAGAAATGAACCAAAAATGATGAAAGAATGAATAAAGTTGAAGAAAAGAGGAAAAAAACCAGAATCCAAGACACATGTTGCTCCTTTCTCCTCAAATTACTATATGTTCGAGCCATGTTTTGGAAATGTGGTCCATATAAAGTTGTAGAACTTTCTCTTATCTTCGCGTGGACAGCTGGTTCATCAAATTTGGAGTTCATATGAGAAAGTTACGGCCAAAATACGAAACTCGCCAGAAGCTGAAAAAAGGCGAAGAAACATTATGTGAAGCTCGATCGACCAAGAAACCATTTCCGATCGATCGAGAAAGGCTGAAAACTGAGCGAAATTCTTACTGGAAGGCTCGATCGATCGGCCACTTTTTCGGATCGATCGGGACGAGCAGTTTTCATTAAAATACCTTCCTTGTAGAGTTTGGATGCAAAAGGGAAGTCCATAATTCTTTCCCCTATACATATGGACGAGATTTACAACCCAATATCAGATTTTTAACCTAGGAAACACATCACAGCCTCCATCTCATCCCATCTCCTTCCTTCAATTCCACAATTCACACGTACAGCCTCCATCTCATCCCATCTCCTTCCTTCAATTCCACAATTCACACGTCCAGCCTCCATCATTCTTCCACTCACAATTCACACGTCCAGCCTCCATCCTTCTACCATCAATCCATCCTTCAACTATTCATCCTAGGATTTGGAACAACCCAACAAGGCGATAAAAAGAGACGATCGAGAAGGAAGCAAGAGAAGGAGCGAGGATCTACAACCGAAGTCGACATCGGGAGTTTATTCTTGTCTTTTAATATTAGTTTTGATTTGTTTTGATTTACTACGTTGAACTAATTTATTTATCGAGGCTAGGCGAATTCTTTGTTATGAACCTTCGATTTGATGATTTAATGATTGAATTCTTATAGTTCTTTGCGTATGTTTTATGTTCTTCATGCTTTTAGAGGATTGATCACCTTTGAATGATGTTAGTATCGTAATTGAGATCCAGAGATGATTTTATGATACGGAATTAATAACTCATACCATGGATTTAAGACTGAGATCGAGAGATGACGTCAAATACATGCGTGAAGCCATAGATATCTAGTAATTGAAAACTAGGAGTTTTCATGGATCTTATGCAACATTGAATTGTTAAATAAGCGAACGAGAGTTACTTGTTGCAATTCGGTGTTAGGTTTAATATAGCCCGAGAGAGTGTATTAGATAAATTGAGAGAACTCGTCACCTTAGAAATATTTGAATATTCAATCGAGAATTGTAGGGAATTGCATTGGTGAGCCTAAGTCTCGATAATCTTCTCTAGTGGATTTTTCTCATTTACTTTTATTGACTTGGTTGGATTAATAGTTAATTTTAATTAATTAGTCGTTAATTATAAATTAATTATCGTAGGTTAAATATAGTTAAAAGACATCTTATTTGGTACTTGCTTGTTAGTCCCTGTGGGTTCGACAATCCGTATCTTCCTATCTATACTAAAACTTGACACCGTACACTTGCGGTCTAAAATCGCTAGATTGGAAATAATTGTTTAAAATAAAAGCGATCAGCACTTCTAACTAGATTTCTAGGATCGTATGTATCTTTGATGATATTCCTGTTGTATGCAAAAAACAAAATTGTAAAAACACAAATCAGTACAAGGATTTCATATACCAAAAGAAAGAAAATACTTATATCTCAAAATCCTCATAGAAACAATTAGATATATGGTCATATTTGAAAATGTGTTCTTATAAAGAAATTTCTTTTATCTTAAAACCTAGGTTGCACGTCTAATATCATTTAATTACAATTAACAAAATTCTAGAAAACACTATATATCTTAAACCAATCTTGTACAGTTAGAAGAGAACATTCGCTAAATTATGTTAGCGCATTATACGAAAAATGACTACAAAAAACAATACCCAAAAAAATATTTGTTTTTTATTTTCCTATTTCAAAGCATCTTTCCTTCAAGACCTATGTATACAACAAGTAAACCATTGATTGCAAATCATCTGGTGAAAAGGTTCGAATAAATACATATTTTATTCCTTATTCTGATGCTACTATTTGTTGCTACTTTTTTTTACTGAGCATTATTTTCCGCGCATTGCGCGACAGCCATTTCACTAGTCAATTTATATATTAGAAAATCTCAATTAATAATGAAATATGTAATAATTTTTTCCCTCAAAAAATGGAAGAATGATAGTGGATTCATTGTAAAAGTTCTTTTAGTATACTAAATCCATTAATTATGCCGTGAATAAGTAGAAAATGATATGGAAATCAATTAAAGAAGTAAATCTTTCCGTTCACATTATTGATTGTTCATAATCAACTCCTCTTGTTACCATAAATTCTATATATATATAAATAACAAATCTTGAACGAAAATTAGATTAAAAAACCCATTGTAATAGTTTTGAATTAATTTTATTCATATTCTCTCCAAGAAAGAAGCCATCAACAGACTGCATACAGGTACTTTTTATGGTTATTTTTCAGTCAGTTTCATTACTTTTTTACTGCATGAATTAATATTCGGAAAGGGGTTTCAAAATTTTCTTATGAACTTGTATGTTTTTATGTAAAACACATTGTGTCAGAAATTTACAGATTATATTGAAATTAAGAACTTTAATTTAAAGATAAATTTTTTGTAAGATTTTTTGATGATTAGTTAAAATAATTATTTAATTACGATATTTTTTGTTAAATTTAAAACTTATGGTGTTCATAATGCTTGAGTTCTTTTGATTATGGACGATATAATCATGTGTGATGATAGTGTGACACCGAATGGTTATTCTAATTTATTTACCTTTATAATAAGTGTGGATTTTTACTTCTAAAACTTTTTTTTTTTTGGGAAATTTGTTTTCGGTTCAAATTTTTTTTGTTCAATAATGTTTTTTTGTTGGTGCGCGGGTTTGACATTAACCGATTCAAAAAAATATATTTATTAATCAATTGTTGATGCGCGTAATTTTAAATGTTATTTTTTTCAATATATATACAGCTTCAAAATGTTATTTTTTAAGTTTATATAGTAAGATGGTCATCATTGTTTTTTTTTTATTTACAGTAGCATTGTCGTTTTTTAAAAAGTTTGTTAAAATCAGATATTTGAAATATTATTTTTTCGCTCAAATTATGAAAAAATTGACCAACTTGCTGATACATGGCACCGTGACTTGTCCGGTGCCAACAAAAACCAGTAATCTAATAAATATATAGTTTTGATAAATTAATTTTCAATGTTTGTTTGCCACACCAGTATCTTTTTGAATATTTGAATTCCTGTGAATACAGATATGGGGAGAGGAAAATTGACCATGGAATTAATAAGCAAAGAAAAACCAAGAAACTTAACTTTCAAGAAACGAAAAGAGGGTTTGAAGAGAAAATTTCATGAATTCACCACACTTTGCGATGTTGAAGCATGCATGATAATCTACGGTCCGAAACAGGAAAATGGTTCCTTTGACCCCGAATTCTGGCCCGAAAATATCGAAGAAATTCAACGTATAATCGACATTTACAAAGCCAAGAACAAGGATTCAGGAAACAAGTCTTTTGGCTTGTCTGATTTCTTCCATGAAAGGAAGAAAAAGATCGAGGATGAGCTTTCGAAACTTCGAAAAAAGAACAATGAAGCAAAGTTTCCCACTTGGACCAAATTCATGGAGTGTTTTACAGAAATGCAGTTGGTAGAATTTGCTACAAAGTTGAATCTTAAACTGGAGTTTGTTAGATCAAGAATTAATTTCTTGATCAATAGAAGTAAAGAGGTTTTGGATATGAATTTGATTGATTTTGGGAGAATGAATCCATCCCAAAACCAATGTTTTTACAATCCAGGAATGATTCAAAGAGGGAATATTGAATTTGAAGTCATAAACCAGCAAGCAATTTCTTCAGTGAAACCTATGCAGTACCATAATTTGGATCATCATCAAGAATTGCATTCCATGAACCAGAATTCAATGATGATGTTTCTGGTGAATGACAATGATCATTGTGTACAGTTCGGGGGTGCATCGACTAGTGGGAATATTCCGTTTAAGCATCAGGTTTTCTACGAGTCGACGGGGATGGATCCTATGATAGGTCACAGCCCAAGGTCGTTGGCGCGATTTTACGCACCAACGGTGGCTCCATCACCGTATATGATGTCGGGGGGTGTTGCCAACTCAATTGCCCGCGGTTGCGCAACCTTATCCGCAGCTGCCATTCTTTTCAATGGATAGTCTAGATGAGATTGATCTTCAGTATCAGATGAAGGGAAGTGGGGCTATGTGAAGTTGGTTTTTTGTTCTTGTTTTGAGATGGATTTAGTTGCTTTCTCATTATGATTTTACGCAGGATTTTTTGATTTGGTTTCTTTATTTCATAACTTTCATTTTGTAATGTTTACTGTTAAATTTATTTGACAAATTTAAGAGTTCAGGCATTAATATTCCACAATATGAATTCATCACTTTTAGCTAATACATTATTTATGTTATGACTATTGAAATATTAAATTGTCCTTTGTAACTGCGTTGAGTAATTTTGGAGTAGGAATCTACCAAAGCATGGAAAATAGACAGTACGACCACCAGCATAGACTTCTTGGTCGAGTGAAATCCAATCAGGGGTGGGAAACGGGTTTGGGAATTCGGGTTCCGACCCGACCCGATCGGGTTTTTTTGGGATAATCGGGTATTCCTCGATCGGGTAATGGCAGGTTCGGGACGGGATTCGGATAGGGATTTGAGAGAAAAATTGTTCGGGTTCGGGTACCTGAACCAGATTTCCTTTTTAAAAAAAAACATTTTGGTTTAAATCTGTATGGCGTTTCTTTAAAAAAATTAAAAATAAAAATAAAAATAAAAATTCAAGGTTCGGGTACCCGAAACCCGAATTTCGGGTACCTGACATATTCGGGTTCGGGTTCGAGTATGTTCTTAGTATACTCGATACCCGATTACCCGAACCCGAATATCCCGATTCCCCGAAACCCGTCCCGATTCCCACCCCTACATCCAATGTCCAAATTTGGGATAAAGTTGAGTTCGAGACTCGTGTAATTCACGTCCCAAATATATATAATAAAATGGGTTGTGGTTTTGAAAATAGATAGTTTACACTCTGTTTTTTCGTGTATGATTTGTATTACACTCACCATATCTTGCTACCAGGCTTTGAAAGTACATGTTAAGGTTGATTGGGGTAAATTGCACTTAAATAATAACATAGTTGAGTAATCTGCATATTTGAATAATTTAGAGAATAATTTGTCAATTTTGAATAACATAGGGGTAGTCTGCACCTTTTTTTTTTTTTTTAAAGAAAGTGACAATTTTATCCTGTGTCAATTTATCTTATTGTGGCTTCGGTCAGATGCGATTTCGATCAAGTGCAACTTACCTCTATTTGTTTTTAAAATAGACATCACGCCCTAGATAATAAAATGTATATTTATATATCATATGGAGATAAAATATATTAATGATACCACATGACAACACGTGCTATAAAAATAGAAAGAAGTATATGCAATCACACGGATTCGTATGTTGGCCCAAATTTGCCATATTTAGCAAGATTTGCTATTTATGGGCCAAATTTTCCGTAGCTGTATACGTCTCTTCTCATCAATTCTCCGTGTAAGCGCGTTCTGCAAGATTATCCACAATTGAACCATATGGACATTTTGTTTTTCTTAAAATTACATTGATTGTCATGTGATAAACGGACGCTCCTAAAAATTATTCGGTGTAGTATCGAATATTTCTCGGATATAGACACTTATCGGACACGCCACATGGTGTGCCTTTAATTTTTCTAAAAAAATAAAATCGAATACCTGTTTCGGACACTCCCCTCAAATTGGACACTCATGTCCGACACGGCTGATGGGCGTGTTCGACACATAAATGACAATTTTGAGAGTTAATTGTACAATTTAAAAAGTTTTTGGCTCAAATCAAAATTGGACGTGATAGTTAAACTTTATGTTAATTGAAGTAATATACATTTGATGTTAGTATGAGTGATACTATGACGATCTCAGTGATATGCGTTTATTTATATGCTTTGAATTTGGTAAGAATATTTTTGCTGTTATTTTTTATTTAAATGTGTTTGTTAATTTTTATATTAATTGAAATAATATGTATTTGATGTTAGTATAAGTGATATTATGTTGATTCGAGTGACATACATTATTATATGCTTGTTAAATTTGGAGAATTTTCTTTTGCTTTTACATGGTTTTAGTATTTAAAAAATGTGAATTTTATAATACATGTATAATTCAGGATGTGTTTCGGGGTTTGATTGAAAATGGCTAAGGCAAATCAATATTATTTTATGATTGTAATTAGTTATTGGCTTACAAATTAGTTTTTTGTTTTGTTTGGTATTGTAATGAGGGTGTAAACTTTTTTTGTTGCAAAAAGATTATGTCGGGGATATTTTGGAACTTGCATATATATATATATATATATATATATATATATATATATATATATATTTGATAACATGATAATTTACGGCTGTTACCCTTAGGATGCGCGCTAGGTAAACTCTGATGTAACAGCCTGCAAACCACGCTAGCTAGATAAACCGCACTAGGCAAGCCCAGTGCAACGAGCTCAAACTGAGAGAGGCATAGGCATGAATCAACTTGTGACCTCTCGGCCTAAGCATATTGCACTTAAACATCTCAGCTACCCCCGAGTGGGTACTTGCATTTATATTTAATTGGCCATAACTTATTACTAGTGCTACATTTTTGGTTTAAATCTATAAGACCAGCTTATTCATTGGTTGAGCTAACTAGGTTCTCGATTAAAATATGAAATGAGTATATTTCTAGGCTTACAAAATTTATGATATGTATTTAGTTTAGATCACCTAATATAAAATGCTTTTCGCCCCTGTGAATGAATGCACCAAAACATGTGTGTACACTATGATTATGATACACTTTCCCACGTCACACAGATAACTCAGCAGCAATATTCACAAATCATGGGCAAAGCCGTGAAGTGAGAACCTAGCATGAGGGTATTACCCTAACGCAATATCTAATGGTCCAAGAGTCAACATATTTACATGAACCTCACATGTCCAAATCAAATTTGGATCATTGGATCTAACATAAGGATAATATCCTTATACTAGGTTGAACTCTCCCGCCAAAGCCCAAAGTACTCAGAAGCCGATCATAACAAGATGCTGTAAATGAACTTCATTACTACAAATAGAAAAGAATACAAACCATCATGCATCAACATAGCAAATGACCTTACAACTACAAATACTAAATAACATAGCATGTGTGACTAAGTCTAACCCGGTTGCCCAAGGACATGACCATCTCGAGAGACCCAAAACGAAGTTCTGAGCTGACTAGTAGGGCATTATCCTCATGATAGCATGATCATTGGATTGCCATACCCAATATTTACGTGTGTCAATCCAATGATTGTATGTGTCCAAAGGGTAGTGCCCTTAAGAGCATCACCGACATAAACATGATTACACTACCACTTTATGCTTTACTTGTCAAGAATTGATGATATATACAAACTATACTATTTTTTCGTAAATTTAAATTATAGTACCAACAATGGCATACTCTAGAGCTTTCATTCACTTATTTGTATTCTACACATGTAGGGAAGGTAACGGGGCGGGTCTGGACCCGAACCCACCCCGTCTATAGACTCGCGAACCCGGCGGGTTTACCCGTCCCGCCCTGATTTCATTTTTTTGTTTTTTTTAAAAAAATAAATTAACTAGAAATCTATTTTGAAACAAAAAAAAATGAGTTTTGTGATTGAATTTAATGTTTTTCTCTAGTAACTATTTATAATAAGTATTGGAAACTATCTTTAAACTACCAAATATTTATCAATTTGCTATTGTTCTCTTTAAAATGTCCAACTTCTTTAACATGCACACATGAGTTTTTTTTTAAAATTAAATAATGATATTTTATTGTTCAATCAAAAAAATCAAATGTATATTCAATATAAATTTTTTTTAAAAAATAAAATGTATAGCGGGGCGGGTCCGTGGCGGGTTCAGCCAATCCGGGACTCGCCCCACCCCATTCCAAACACGGTTGAAGCGGCTTCATACCCCCCCCGTGGCAAGTTCAATGCGGATCCGGATCCAGACCCGTCACATTGACATCCCTAGACACATGCATCTTAATCCACTTTTTGCCCAAATAATATTTTTTTTACAATGATAATTTTTAATATGATATAAACATTTTAAATACGCATAAATTCATGATTATTTGAATATATAAAAATAAGTTTCATAAGACTGTAAAAATTAATAAAAATTGAAAATGTAGTTTAAAAATATTCTGAAAAATAAAATTTAAATTTTGAAAATTTCACGTTCCCAATACAGAATCAAATGATCAATCAAGATAGATAGATATATACAATCACAAGTTGGCTAAAAAAACAATCAAGATATGAGATTAAAATAAAAATCAGAAAAGAACAGTGAAGAATTTACACCAACATATGCCGATTAACATTCCCTTTAATTTTATAAAGAAACTAAACAATAATTATCTCTACTATATTATAATAATGTTTAAACCCCTTATAAAAACTAACTTGGTATGACCATTTTTACATTCCAAAATTACCCTCCTTTTCTTTTTAAAATTACCAATATTTAATTACACTCATGCTCTTACCAATCTAAAATATTACAATCACACTTATTATCTATGTACCAATCAATTTACATTATGACATTCACAATCACACAAATTACCATCATATCTATCATACAAATTATCATATTATCCTAAAAAATTTATTAAAATTTCAAAAAAAATTAAATATAAAAATACTGTATAATCATATTATAGTTTAAATTAAAAAAAACTAAAACCAAAGTAAAAAACGACGTTACAAATCACAACAATTTACAAAAAAAAAAAGTATATGCACGCAAGACGTGCAGAATTAGAATTAGACTAGTTCTAATTAACCGTCGAAACAATTAATTAAATCTGGCTATCTTCCAAGAAAATGTTGGAGCGATTACAATCTCTCTAAAAACAATAGAACGACGATGACAACTTTGCATCTTAATAAAAGAAATTGAATACAAGAATTCACAATACCGTTTCTGAAGTTCGCCAATCAAAAGAAAACAGGAAGCGGCAGCAGTAGCATCAGAAGCATTGGATTGAACGTTTATTCAAGCAATGCTGCTGTTGCTGCCGCCGTCGATACTGGTTTCTTGTACTTTGATTCTTGATTGAATTCCTGGTGAAGGGATTTTCCTTATTAGGTAACGAGGTATGGAATAAAGGACTAATTAAGTGCTTTAATATATATATTGGATTCTTAAAGAGTTAAACCGGGTGAGACTTGATGCAACGATAAAGTTGTTGTCAATTGATGGAGTCAAAAGTTCTGCTTTTTGTATTGTAGGAGAAGACTACATACATTATGTCTAATAGGCCCGATGACTGCTTCTTGAAATAAAGACCCAACAAATTTTTTTTGGATAAATTACGCTCGACTCCCGTAGAATAACTATATTGTAAATTTTCTTTCTAATTTGAACAATAACCGATAACTCATCTATGAATTGATATAACTTAAAATTATCTATCCCACCTTGCCTCTTCTTCCTTCTCATTCTTACAAAATCATAATCCGTTCGCTCGATTTTGATGTGTTTCATTAACATCCAACCTTGCCTCTTCTTCCCACTTCCTTTCGTCTCTATATTCACAGATGTGATGTGATGTGCATAAATTCTCCGTTTATGTTTGTATATGTGTACGGGTGAGTGAGCTTGTGCTGCTGGTGGAGACTAAATTTTACTATTTTCTCTTCAAGCCACCATTTTATTTGTTAGCATCATACAAACTGTAAATATATGTGATTTTGAAAGGATTTGATTTTAATTTTTTTCTATCACATATACTCTCAACAACGTACAAGTACAATTAATTAACATGATAGATACATATGATATAGTTGGAGATGTCAAGGCCGATACTATTAAGACCTTTCCCGGAGTTACTAATATTACGTCCACAATATGAGTTACGTGCACCAATAAACAAAGACGATGCATGTTTGTTTGTTTGCATCAGTTAGCATTAGGGTGCACGTAATATAAGTGCACCGCTGGACGCATACGGTGCATGAGGGTTGAGTGCACCTAAGATACCAATAGATGCACGTAATATAAGTGCACTATTGAGTCTAGCGGTGCACATAAAATATGTGAATCACTAGATTCAAGCGATGCACTTGTTAAAATTAGAAATATGATATACCTTTGGTTATAATCAATAACTCCACCAGAGGATCAAGAAGAATTTTGTCTACATAATTTCTGAATCTTTTCTGTTCATGCAATGATGGCGTGAGAAAGAAAATTGAATAAAAAAGAGAGGAAACAGAGAAAAAAATTGTTTACATTTAGTAGTTGACCTAAATGACTATATATTGGGATGCGCAGTAAAAGACCCAATTCATATTGAATTTGAAGGCAGAGAACCAAATAAGCGAGCACATTGTTTAGAAGGCAAGTATATAGTTTTAGATAGAAGAAATTGCATACCCATTTAGTCAGATCAGCGTATGAGCTTTTTTTATGAGTTTTTTTTTTAACATGATGAGATTCAGAAAGGAGATTCTAAGTCGGAATATGATATTATTTTGAACACTTTGGCCCCCAATAAGATAAGGGCTTTTGCTTTGCGTATAATTCGATACAGGATCCCAACGAAAAAAATTTGTGCATACGCACAATTAGATCTGTACCAATTTCAAATTCTTGTGCGCTGTGCCATGAAGAGGAGGAAACAACTCAACACCTACTGTTATCTTGCCTAGAGTCTTACGCTTTATCGATGAAATGTTATGAGTGGTTAGGATTAAATCTAGTACTTAGCTCTGATCCAGTTGGTCATTTAATTCAACACAAAGGTCTATGGAGACAGAGAAAGTGAGAGAATGGCTGGATGACTATCTGGAACGCAATATTTTGGACAATTTGGTTGCATTGATAACAAAAGAATTTTCGATAGGAATCAAATGTTGGAAGAAGACTTGTTAGATTTAGTTAAATTTAGGTCTTGATTTTGGACAAAAGTATCAATGTTCATTACTCTCTCTCGGATTGGTCTAGGGAACCTAGGATTTGTTGGCTTTCAGTTTCATCTAGGATCTACTTTTGTATCTTTTAGAGTACCTCTAATATTCTCCCTATTAATACATATCTGTTTTTTTTTTAAACAGTAAGGCTCCAAAAGACGAGGGGGCATAAAAAATTAAACTTATCATTTACATAATATATTGTTCAAACCATAAATCTTTTGGCAACGGAATTAACTCATATACATGAAATCTGAAACAAAAAACAGCTCTGCATGGGCGCCTTAACAATTTTCTCCCCCTGATACGTACAAATGCAAGCAAGTAATAAAAGTGCCAAAGACCACAATACGGTAATGGTAAACATACAAGTTAAAACTCATTTCCTCTACAGAATAGATCGTTAAACTAACCAAATCTGAGCAGCATCGACAAACAGGAGCTGCTGGATTGCATGTATTGTTTACGAGTGGAAGGCCATGAATAAGTTCTGCCTCCTCGCATGCTCAGGGATAAGACGGTTCATGGTCTCAGAAGGTATACCCGAAAGCTCTGTAAATAACAAAAAGAGCATGTCAAGATACTTCTAAAGCTAAGTAAATATAATGGCAACAATTGTTACACTATAGGCCCATGGGGAACTGATAACATCAGTTATGAGTTCCATTAGGAACCTATCCATATCGAACATGGAAACCCGATTTGCTTGTTTGAAGATGCAAGGATTTTGACAAGAAGTTACTAACTACGTTGCTCGTGTAAGTTACCAATTTTATCATAGTACAAGAAAGTAAAAGTATCTCAAGTTCAGGTCGAGAAAATGCAGCATTAGTGCTCAATGCATTCAAAAATCGCATATCAATAAGCCTTCAGATTGGGAGGATGTTTTTTTTTTCACCTCGAGGTTTGAAGTTAAAGAGTGGAGGAAGAGGACGGCCATTTGGAAGTCGGGTGTTGGGATCCCTTAATTCATCAAAGAAAGGGTGGATACAAGCTTCCAACTGTGACGTCACCAGAAAAAAAGTATGAGATGAATATTGACTTCAGATTTTACACAGCATTTTATCTGGTTGAGAATGAGAGCTGAACTTACGGCTGTGCATCTGAGATTTGGTGAGTACTGGAAAAACAGGCATAGCAAGTCCACTGCTTCTGGAGGTAGACGCTTCTGGAAGACCTGAAGTTGGATGCAGCACATGATCACGTTAAATGTTTCGCTCAAAGCAGGAAAAGGTTAGAGAGATGGTTTCTTTTTGGAGGAAGTTCCACACGCAGATAGTTATGCTCGTATAAAGTTAGATACAAATTGGGTATCAATTAGGTTTGACCCAGTTACTCTCTTAGACATTTAATCATTTTTATTTTATTTACCGGCAGGGTCCATGCCAAAACCACCACATAAGTGTTTTTTTCAAAAAAACAAAGGAACTGATAGTTTTCAAGTTCTGACTAAAGACCCAGGGCCACGGTTGAAATCAAATTAACATCAAACTCCTATGGCAATCTACAATTAATTAGGAAATCATGACAACATGACTCGAGTAGACTCAGATAGGTTTCGAATCAAGCTACTGAGGCCTGCATGCACAACCACAACAACTACAACAATTTAGTATTTAATCCCAATTAATTGGGATATGCTACATGAACATTAAAAAGAATCAAGTCGGGTCGAAACGTGCGTCTGTCTTCTCTAAGCGAAACTAACATAAACATCAAATTGTCTTGAGCTTTTTGACAACAAAAGATAACTGATGATGGATCCAGACAAAAAGGGACCAGCTTACAGATCATACCTTGTGCCAAGGGTGGGGTTTAATCTGAGGAAACTTGAACTCAGTATAGTTTGGGTTCATGCATTTGATCTCCTCTCTTGTAGGTGTTCCCAATACCTGTATTGAATATGAACAACATAAAATAATTGTAATTGGAATATGTCGGTATGACAATAGTGTTTTTTTAAGGAACGGGTTTAAGATAGGGAGTTGGAATAGCATCGTCCAGCACAAATATTGCGTTTCACAGTTCTCACACCAAAATGGTAAATCACTTCATAGATTTCCCACCTCATGATCCACCCAAAATTTTCAGTTGTTTTTGTTTTTTTAGAAATGTCAAGAAGTGAAATAAATTATGTTAATTAAAAAAGTCTGTCATACAAAAATTTATCCAAATATACCAAGTTTTTTCAGACCTAAAATATTATTCTGTTCGTAAATCTCTGTCGAGTAAATCGAAAGTATCATTATTTGCAGGATATAACAACAAAGTTTAGACACTTTGCAATATATTTCTGTCGATATAACTTGATGCCAAATATTAAATGCTAACTATTGCTGCAACTGGCTTAACCTTAATAATTTCAACAAGTTGATCAACTCCACTCTCTCCTGGAAATAATGGCTGCAAGATCAAAGAACCGCATCTGATCAACTTCCGATGGCAAAAAATATTAGAAAGAGAAGTTTAGACTAGACATTCATCGTAAACCTGCCCAAGTAGTAACTCAGCCATTACACAACCAGTTGACCATACATCAATTGCAGTTGTGTATTCAGTGGCACCAAAAATAAGTTCAGGAGCACGATAATATCTTGAACAGATATAGGATATATTGGGTTCTCCTTTCACCTGTATAATGATCCACAGAAATGAGAAACGATAAAGATCGATTAATAATCATGCTGTAGGAAAACTTACCAAAACTTTGGCACTGCCAAAATCACAAAGTTTCAGCTGATGCGTGTGTGGATTCACCTGAAAGTAAATTAATATGGCTTCAGCATCTAATAATAATAATAATAACAGCGTAACAAGAAGAAAACAGCTAATTAGTTAATCCCCGACACTCCAGACTATTTAGCAGGACATAGGTCACCTTCTCTCTTGCCAATTTGGCATAATATCACTCGCAACAGTAGTTGATTAATTTATCTACGAAAAGGTTGTGTAAAGTCTTACGGCTTTTTTCCTGAAATTATTTTCTACATGATTTTTTGGTTTTAGATTGAAAAATAATCCATCGTGTACTATCTCATCTATTGGTATAACAAGTCCTCTAATTATCACAGCATACTACAATTGTTTAAACACCCACAGATATTTAGCCGAAATTATTATCACATATCTTAAGCCACTCTTGTTGATGAAATGGTTTGGCTTTCAGTCACTTTGAATATTAGTCATAAACAACTTCTAGATAAGAAGTATAGTTAGAGTTTAAATACCAGACACCTTAACAGCTCTGTAGTGCATTTAAATTACCATTTATGGTTTCTATAGAAAATTGGAGAATGACAATACACATTCATATATTAATTCACCATGCTCGGAATTTTTTTAGCTGGATCTTATCGATCAGTTTAAGGAAGTGATGTAATAATGGATGAATTTGAACCTCGTTACCCTAAATGAAAAATAATAATTAAATAAACATACAAGTATATTCTGAGGCTTTATGTCACGGTGACAAATACCAACCGAGTTATGTATATAAGCAAGGGCTCGGCACATCTGCAGCAAAAGCAATTATTTGTGACAAGAGAGTGATGTATAGAGGAAATAAACTAAGCAAGTGTGTGTGTGTGTGTGTGTGTGTGTGTCTATATATATATATATATTGTTTATAAATTTGGTACCTTTCCTAAAACTTAGGACAGTTGAAGAATAACAAAAATAAATAAATACTAAACCACAAGAATTCACGATGGAGGCTAAATCCCCGAGCATGATGAAAATAAAGATAAATGTCAATCAAATCGATTAATAATCTGACAATACATCTACAAGAGATAAAAATCTTGAGCAAAATTGTGAGAAAAGAATATGCCAATGTTCAACGGCCATCTCCAAGTAAATCGACTAAGATTCAAATGCTACCTCATCTAATAATAAAAAACACGATTACTTACCTGGTAGGTATAGAGTTTGACATATATTAATGGCATCTTCTGGTTCATCCTGCTATATTGCCGCGCAATACGATTCACAGTTTCAGGAACATATTCCAGAACAAGATTCAGATATAGCTCTTCCTTTTCAGTTGTTGAGAAGAAATAATGCTTCAGGGCTACAATGTTGGGATGGTCCAGCATTTGCATAATCTGCAACTCCCTATTCTTGTAACGCTTGTCTTGAAGTACCTTTTTTATAGCCACAATTTCTCCGGTCTCCCTGCATTTTGCCTGTTACCAGTGGTTATAATCATAAAAAGAGGGGCACAAGGTAGCAGCAAAATACAAGGTAAGCATTTTCACGTGCAAAGTGCAAGTCTATACACAAGCCACTGTCACTCAACTTACTTGAAAAACTACTCCGAAAGACCCAGTTCCAACAACATGTTCTGCAATGTAACTGACAAACTGTAAACCAAGATAAAACAGCTGGGAATATCAAGAATCGAGCCAGTCAACGAAGTTAACTTCTTGAGAGTCAGCTCAACCAACCTGCTTGGATTGACCATTTCGACCACCAATAGCAGTCCTTATGACATGACCTGCTTCAGCACCCACACCATCAATGATATCTGGCTCGCTATCCTGCAACATAAAGGACATTTCGTGGTCAAGTTTATCGAAAGCCATCAACATCACCCACTACAGGTCTAAAATTAAAGTTTACAAGAAAAGCTCCTTATTGAACTAAAGACACAATAAAGAACTACAAAAACGCGAACAAATCAATGCATGAGCATTGAAAAATGATTTGAACTCGCCCTATCATCGTCCAAGTTGACTTTGTCCCTCAATCTCATATCATTCATTTCCCTTCCCAGCCAGTCAACTGAACTAGACGAGAGCTTGAAGCCGTTAGCAGTTCTTGAACTGCCAGCTCCTCCATGCCCTAGGCCAGCAGATGCCATGAGTCAGCCTAAGGAATATCAAGGCACTAATATGCACTCCAATAGTTGAGGATGCGATGTTCCATCTCAACAACACAGGTCTTTACCTGGATACATTAAGGAAGTCAATGTCAGTTTAGCTATAGAAACTTAGATTTTGAACAAGAATATGGACCAATCACTCAAGTTAAAATTACAGGATAGTGAAATCTATGAGGAGAAGTAAGCAAGTTCAATATTTCATCAATATAACCAAAAAATAGTTATAAAACACGTAAGTATGAGAAAAACGAGTTCTCTCTTTCGGTCATAACTGAATCAGTAATAAAGGAGAATGAAATTCCATGAGCTATAGTTCCTATAACTGCATAACAGATGCAAGTGGGTTACAGCAACATGAATAATGCTGAAGACCATCAGATGTAACTGACATTTGCTCACAGCAGGATACTACTTTTGGATTTTATTATAGATTCATGATTTGGTTTTGTGTAAACCGACAACTTTGAGAAACAAAGCAGTAATGGCTAGAATAAACACCCTTTAGTTATAGGGACCAGTATCTTGCCTGCTTTTGTTGGTCACACGTAAAAAAGTACGATCACATCACAACCTTCAATTGCCAAATTACGGTCCAACAGCAGGAATTCACGAAATAACATAATTTTATATGGATAGCTGTACATAGATCCCCACATAACAGTAAGACTTTCTATTTTGGCCACGTAAAATAAACATCAAAATGTCCAGGTCGTGTAAAACCAAAGTTATTTTTTAGGCTTTCCTTCTCCTCTTTCCACTCCGTACTGTAATCAGCATTCTTAGAATTTCATGATAATCCAAGAACGAAGTCAACAGTAAATCATTCAAAATGTGAAAACTTGTTTGTCAATCTTTCTTTTCTTTCTTTCACACTTCCACCCAATGTGAAATAAACCAAAGGAATTGAAGTTCTACTGAACATTAGAAATGACAAACAAAGCTTGACTAATTCCAATGCTTGCCAAATTAAGGAAGTCGGATAGAGACCAACTCGTTAGACTAATACTAAGCAACAACAAATTTAAGCTACCTGAAGTTCAACCAGATAAAGCATCTTCAGGTTTGGCGTGAAGCAGAGCTCAGTGAATAATCAGGACAAGATTAATGGACCTATTATCGTATTAATCATTTCGGCTCGATTTGCGTAGGTGGTTATGGTGAACGAAAAGCTGTAAACTTTCAGTAAGAGCACTAGCATACCAAAAAAATAATATAACTGTTCCTTTAACGCCCCATTACTCCCAAACTTCACCTCATTTACCATGTCAACGCTCATATCATAAAAGAAATCTCAAATGTTCCATAAAATGATAAAACACAATAATGCAACACAAAATATATAATCACATCTTTTTCCCGAACTTGTTGGGCCACCCAACACGCGCATACATTTATGGTTCACCGTCGCGGTCGCTGTGTCTGGAACGGAGGCCTCCGTTCCTGTTCCAACGACATTTCACGGGACGGTAATATAGTTGTTCTCGCGCTAATTTTTAAAATTAAAATTAATTAAATAAACTTATTTAAAAATTATCGAAAAAAAATAATTCCATTCCTTCTTGCAGTGAAATCGCCGTTTCAATCCGCGAAATCCCCGTTCCGTTCCGTGAAGCCATAAAATCGCCGACATAGATACATACCCATTTTAGCTTGAAACTTCCTGTTCCATTCCCTTTTTTGCAAACCAGGCATACATCCAAAATCATTGAAGAGACAGCCATATCTAAATTCAAACGGATGGTGCACTAAACTAACCTAATTGATTAGATCTAAACGGCATCACAGTTGTCCTCAATTTTAAGAACTTCAGATTCAAAAAAAGCCAAAAAAATTTATCATAAACACAACAACAATCACGAAGCATAAAAATGTCAATAAACAAAGCATTCCACAAGTCCATTAACCTGGATTGACAACCATGAAAAACTCGAAGCAGATCACAAACAGTTATCTTCTTAACCTTCCCATCCGCAACTCCAATCGATTCCGCACGAGGATAAGCACTCAAATTACACCAACAAAATGAAATGCGCAAGAATTTTGATTACGTCGCGCTCTAGTACCTGTACCTATATCTATTCTCTGCTTTTTCAACAATTCTCACACTTTCTCACTACTACTCCTCTTTTCTCTCTCTCTCTCTCTCTCTCTCTTGATGGATGAAAGTATATGTATACGCGTGTACTTAGCATTGAAGCGAGTGTTGACTGAGAATGTGACAATAAGACAAAAGTGTTTAAAAATGGTAAATGTTACAGGGTTGCACGCCTATATTACTTTCAGTGCACCCAACCAATCACGCCTGTAAAGAATAAACAAAATAATATAATATTAAATTATGGACGATTTTTTTTCTTGCTGGGTAAACAATATTGCATTAAGCCAAAAACGAAATTTACTAGTAGATCGAACCTATTTGACCAAAAACTAAACAGTCAATACATTGCAAAAATCATGGAGGATAAAAAATAATCTATCCCAAACACACATGAAGAAATAGGAACAATTCGGAAAACACTTGATACGATCATTTAGCCAGGTTATGAGTTGCAGAATTGACGTCTAGGGATATTAGCAACAATCCAAGTTAGAGTGGCATGCAGGAGTTTCTATGTAGCAACAATTTTTGGTAGGACAGTCCAACTAAGAACGGATCAACAATATCTAGATTATGAAAATTTTGGATAAGTTAGAGCAACACCAACAGAGACGCTACCTACTTGTAAATGCTATTTTAGTGTGAAAATTCGGTTGGCTTGGAAATAAATTTAGTCGGTTCAATTTAAATTTCGGTTCTGAAGTACACACCTTGTTGAACTTGTATATTGGTAGTTTGTTTCCAAAATTTAGATTTTTATCTCGTTCCTCAAATTATTAATCATATATTATTTATATTTTAAATCATTTATTGAAAAGTACGATTATTATATATTATTAAGTTCGGTATTTTTTTGCCGACCAATATTTATTGACGTCAATTTCGAAAATGACAATTGAACATATTATTTTTAAATTTGACTTTCAATTCGATTTAATTCAACATATTACACAATCGTTATTTCTAATAAATGTTTTTAAATGATATATATATATATATATATATATATATATATATCTATCTTGAATTTTTATGGTATATATTGATATTTTACAAGATTGAATAAAAATGATAAATATTAAAACTATAGGAAAATAAAAAAAGATTTGAGTAAGTGATAATTATATTTGAAATAAACAATCGAAAAATAAAATAATAGTTTTATTACGATCACACCCCTTATAAGATATCATAATTATAAAGGCACCCCCTCTAAAATTTAGGTCAAAATAGTGGTCAAAGTTGACCATGGGCAATTTGGGGTTTCCAATAAAAATTACGGATGTTTTTATAACGTCTGTTAATTTTACTAAAGGCAGGGGATGTCTCTGTAATTTTCCAAAGTCGATGGGAGCTTTCTGTAAATAGGTCAAAGTTAAGGGGGTGTAGATATAATTATCCATAAAAATTATGTATAGTGGAGTTGTGGAGCAATAATTGTTGTCGTTAAATGATTTTAAGAGAATGTACAATTTAAAATATTTGAATCATATAATCATTAGATGTAACTTTTTTTCAGTAGTGGAGGTGGTAAATCAATTTTTTTTTGACAAGCGCAACTCGAATTCGAATCTATTTAAAATGAGTTTGTGCTCTTATCCATCCCGACTAAGTTGGATAAATTCATTAGATATAACTTTTAGTACGCCATTAAACATTCAATCCCTAGGATTCTATGTGATATGTATGGTGAAATTTTGTATTTTTTAGATTATAAGCTCAAATTAATCAATTGCATGTGAAACTAATGAATATGAAACAAAGTGCAAATCTTATAAGCTAACAAGGTAAAGGCATTTGGTAAGTCACTTTTCATTTTTTTTTATTCTCTCTCAATCGTTAAGTGAGCCGTTTTCTATTAACATTTATCAATGATAATTAAAGTTAGGTAAATCTTATATATATATATATAGTTTGTCAAATTATAAACAATATAAATAAATAAAAAAAGACTTTTTTATGAAAGAAAAATAATTTATGGGTGACCCCATTGGTCGCAATGTTATTGGACAAAACATTTGTAATTATCTCACTTTAGCTGTCCACGTGGCAACGTTTTTTGGTGGCTAGTGAGCAGAAGAGGCCCAAACACATCTTATCAATGGTCAATTTGAAAGCTTCGGACTTTAGTGCCAATCAACGACAACTTTATCTTGAAACTGGAAAAAATAAACACTAAGCCTTATTCCCTTTCCCCGGAAATTTCTTATGTACATCGGGTGTTTACAAACAACATCACAATATATATATATATATATATATATATATATATATATATATATATATTTGTATATATGTTGACGTTTGTAAACACCGGGTCCACATAAGAATGACTCAACTTTCCCCCTTCATTTCCTTATAAAAATAATTATTTATTTGATTTATTTATTTGGGAGTCAACAAGAATTTACCTCCGTATGTGTATCGTTAATAAAAAAATTTATTTGATCTGTAAATAGGTATTTCATCTTTCTATGGTATAGTGAATAGACGATTTATCAATATGATTCGTAAATATACATTTTACACCAATTGGTATAGTGAATAGAGGGAATATTCTTGACTACCCCCATGAGCACTACCCCATGGGGGTACCACACCCTTGGATGGGTATCATTTCCATGGGCACTACCCCATGGGGGTAGCACACCCTTGGATGGGTATCATTTCCCCAAATGATACCCATTCAAGGGTTGTGCTACCCCCATGGGGTAGTGCCCCCCAAATGATACCCATCCAAGGGTTGTGCTACCCCCATGGGATAGTGCCCATGGGGGTAGCATTTGGAATATTATTGGCTACCCCCATGGGCACTACCCCATGAGGGTACCACACCCTTGGATGTGTATCATTTGAGACTTTATTTTTCTGTGGTTTGTAAATAAGCATTTTACCCCATGTGACCTGTAAAACATAGCATAGTGCATTTTACACGGATGGTGTTTTGCACGTATTCTCTATTTTCAAGCCACATGGCGTTAAGCTACCTATTTTGAAAATCAAATGGGGTAAACTACCTATTTTCAAAACACATATGTGTAAATTGTATATTTGAAAATTCAAAGAGGATTCGTTGCAAAAAAACAAAACCCCTTTATTTGATCATAAGTGGCCTTTGAATGTGTTCTCCACCCAAAATTTGCTAAAGTTATTTTTTTTTTCAAATATTTAAATAACTAATTATTAATTTCAATTTCTTAAAATATAAATTTATTGGCTCACTCCTTAGTCTTGTTGTCCTTCTCTTGACTAAGGGATTAGGGTGATGCCATCAGGTAGATTTAGCTTCTTTCGAGTTTATGCAACAAATCTACATAACCATCTAATATGATCTAGTTGATTAGGTTTCCCCCCTAGTTTTAGCCTTGTTTCGGCAATGTCTTTGGAACGAGATTGGGAAACAAAAACGTTATGTGTCAAATTCCATTTTTTGTTCGAACGTATTTTTTGATAATTTAGGAGGGGTTAACGGGTGTCGAACTCGAGACTTTTAAATGAGTATATGAGGGGTTTCTGTAAACAATAATGATTATATCATGTATGCACACCCGTAGAGCTTCGTTCACTACGTTCAATACTTCAATTCCGCATGTCCTAATTTAGGATACATAGTGTCACTCGAGCTAGAGGCCGTGACGAAACTAAATTTAGTGTATCAATGAAAAGAATTCAAAGTTACTTCCAACAATATATAACATAGGCACAATATTACATAATAGAAATAATATAATGTTTATTAAAATTGCGAAAGGGGTGAAATTGTAGTTATAAAATTACTAAGGGTCACATGATAATATCAAAATGCATAAGGGTAATAGTGGCTGCATAAGGGTAATAGTGGCTACCAGTGTTTTTAAAATCGGATCGGACATAAAATTGGTGCTCTTACTGGTTACAGGTTCGATTGGTTCAATCGGTTAAATCACTGGTTCAACCGGTGTGACGTCAGCATGATGTAATATCTATATTTAATTTTTGTAAAATATTTATAACATGTATTTGCAAAAGTTTCAAACGTTCATAATAATAAAAGAAATATCATTGTAGTAATATAGCATGTAGACCAATATTTTACACACTCTTTCAATAATTTCATTTATTTAAGTTTATAACTATTTTTTTGTAAATATAAACTTTATATAAAAAAGAATTAATTACAAATACACTAATTAGTCATGTATACACCAAATCTGTATTATATTATTTAGTAATGGGCTACTATATTATTACAAATACTTTAGTATTGATTATCAAAATTAAGAGATTTTTATTTTTTGATACAATATATTACTTTTTGCATTTATATATAAGACTGATACAGATATCAAAAACATATAATGGGTAAATGTTAAAACTCATAGTTTTTATGGAGTTGATGCAATACAAAATTAAATCTAATAATATAAATAAACTACATGGAACCTCTAATCACGGCTGTAACATTTTATTTAGGTATTTAGGAATGAATGATAAAACTTAAAATTGATGATAACAAAATAAAAATTGGAAAACTAACAAAAAAAAAATAGTTTCGAGCGGTTCAACCCGATCGACCGGTTCACCGGTCGACCGGTTCGCACTGGTTTTTTACACTGCCGATTTTATTAGGTTAGCTGACCCGAACCAAGCACCGGTCACTGATTGAACCGGTTGGACCGATCGATCGAGCCGGTTTTAAAAACATTGGTACTGGCAACTAATCAAACAACTTGCCAAGTCAAATGATAATTATCACAAGGCATAAATGTAATATCGACACTCAAAGAAAAGTCATACCAAGGACCAAATGTCACTATCAATAAATTGTTTATCAAAATTATGAAATGAGTAATTATACAATTGTTTAAGAACATTGCCAACCCAGCATCAAAATTATTTAAATACTAAAATGGTGTCAAGTTTCAGTACAACCAAGCACCAACTTTTGCACCAAACTAGTATAAAGTTACGATAGATGGTGCAAACACTGTAGCAACACTATGTTGTTTTTTTAATTTTTTTTGTTTTGTTTTAAATTTTTGTGATTATTAGATTGAAAATTAAATATTTTATTGAATTGTTATATTTTATACAAAATTTGGAAACTATATTTTAATTATTTAATTGTGATTAGATAATTGATTGACTAAAATAATTATTGTAAATGAAATTAAAAGAAACATTGTAGGGAATATTCATTTGAAAATAAAGTTTGGAGTATATGTTTTTTGTGTTTAGTGCACAAATTATATTATTTTGATATAACACATGCACTAAAGTAAAGTTATGTGTTACAGATAACCTCAAATTTACGAAAGGGGTGAAATTGTGATTATACAATTGCTAAGGGTCACATGGTAATATCAAAATGTACAGGGATAATAGATAAGTCGCCTTAGATCCTCGTGAAGCGCACCATTTTTTGGAAGGGGACAAAAGCAATTATCCAATATTCGTCCATGTAGTAAAACAATATTGGAAAGACATGAATAATTTCGCATTATTTCTACCTATTATATGTCTATATATAATCTCACTTGCCCCATGGCCCCATATAATTTTAGTTAAGGTCCCAAGTACATGGTATAATGGTATCTTCTTGTCCAACAAATGAATCTAATCAAGAAAAAAGAAATGAGCTTCGGACTTAGCTCGCTTGATAAAAGCTCACTCCTGTTTGGGAACTCATGTTCTAGTCCTGCGCTGTGTGGAAAAAATCTTTAGCCTCTCCCCTATCAAGAAAAGAAAAAAGAAAAAAAAAAGTTCATGACTCAAAAAATCCCATAAAGTATCAACGTCAATAGGGATAATACATGATATGATCCCTCTTGTTTGCATCATTTTCGATTTAGTCCCTATTGTTTATACTGAACAATTTATTCAATTTAGTTTTCTAATTTGTCACAAATAAATCCTAAACGTTAAATACACTGTTAAAACCAACGGAAATGGACTGAATCGGGTCACTTAAAACTTCAAGGACTGAATCGAGAATTGACGCAAATATTAGGGATTGTTTCGGGTAATTTGATATTGATTTAATTTTTTTTATAAATTAAATTTTTCGCAAACTTTCTACTGTTTTTGGTTATATTTATTTGGAATATCTTCGAATATATATTTTATACGTTTAGTTAACAAATTTCACTAGTTACTTTAATTTCATTCTTAAGTTGTTAGTAACTGAATGCACTTTTAGCTTATAACGTCTGATTTCTATGTAATTTACAAATAATAAATTCTAATTTATGGGCAACTATATCAGTTATACAAAAAAAAATATAGTACCTTGGAATTATTTATCCAAGCAATATAATTTATTAAAAAATATTTAATTTATCAAAAAAATTATTTAATTTAACAAAAAATTATTTAATTTATCAAAAATAAAATAATTATTTTATAAATTGATGACACATCTGACAGACATAATTTAATGAAATATAAAATATATCTTGTTTAATAAGTAAACCAACCATCGAAATATATTTTGTATATCAATATGCTATTGATTTTTCTTTTGTTTGTTTGAGTAAAAAAATAGTTTATGTAGAATTTAATATATTATATCATTATTTAAATAAAATAATTTTATAAAAAATTACCAAAATTATAAATAAAATAAGCATATTAATTACTATAGTAATTAAAAATTTAAAGAATTAAGTCACCCAATCTTTTTAAATTGCCCGAATCAGTCTCTAATATTTGCGTCAATTCCTAATTTAGTCCCTGAAGTTTTAAGTGACCCGATCCGGTCTCTCTCCGTTAGTTTTGACGGTACATTTAACGTTTATGACTGATTTGAGACAAATTAGAAAACTAAATAGACTAAATCAGGTCAGTGCAAACAATAGTGACTAAATCGGGAATGAGTGCAAACAAGAGGAACCATATCATGTATTATCCCATGTCAATATGTTATAATTTGTTAAATGCAATTCCGCAATTCAAAAAATATTATTTCTATTGTTATTTTACTCTTCTATACCATGTATGTAGATAATAAATTACATATGCGAATTACATGTCATTGGAGAGTCTATTATTATCCCATAATTTCATGTTGGGGTCATCCAAAGAATTGATGGTTCAGAACTTGACATTTTAGCAGCAAAAAAAGGTCGTGGAGGGGTCGTAGTGTTTTCAGAATTGGGATTTAAGTACATTAAACAATGCAATCTGGTTGTAAGTAGTGATTTTTTCGAAATGTGTACAAAGACCAAAACGACTTGAATAGGGGAAAGATGACATCCAATTAATCTGATAAATAAAAATAAAAATCTTGCTGTAAAGATTCTGTCATAGAGAAATTTGCTCCGCTATTCATCGCACTGTTTTCAGGTTGATTTTTGGAGTTTTTTTAACATAAACTAATGCAGTTGATTTGGGGAGTTATTTTGGCAACCGACATTTATGCAAAATTTTTTTTGAAAAAATGATCTCCCTTAGCTTTATAACACCAAGGGAGTTCAGCTTTTTAAAAAAAATCGTGTAAGATCAATTGCCAAACTTGTCCCGTGATTTGGGGTTTCAACTTTTTATTTTATTTTACCTGTAAAGAGAGCTGCAGGTGCGACTTCAGAAGGGCAGTGCGCCCAAGAAGTATCCTAGGAGCATGAGTCGTGCCTTGCGTTGCCTTTGATAGCTATGTTTGTAATGACAATTTTGGATCAAAATTTACAAGCAAGAACTAAGATACAAGAGGCAGGGGAAGGCTAAATACGGATAATGAATTGCATTGATCCATTAAAGCTCATAATGCATGATCTATATCACAAACATATAGCAGAACAAAGGCGTAAATGCCAACTCTAATTTCAATCATCAAACCTCCAAATACACAATAGTATAGTTTTACAGACAAAAGCACTCTAACAACTTCTTCAAACCTTTTCTTAGCCAAACCCAATCTCAGTTAAATCTGAAACTAACCTGGGCTATAAATATATGTATACATACCAATGCCAGACGATTAACAGCTCAACAAAACATTAGTATATAGTAACTAAAGGTAGCAGTACACGCCATTCCAGATTTGTATTTACAGTTCAGCGAAAGTAAGCTAATTCCCTTGATTACCGGTGAATTGATGCCAAGAATTGGAAATCCGTAGTCCTGATAATGACTATAATTCCACCAATCGAATGCCAATGAAAATGGTGATGCTATGGGTTGATTGTATTAACTTTCAAGCTTGTTTGCTGCTCCATTCTTGACCATTTTCTACTTGGGATATATTTTCTTCCTCGCACTGAGCCGTAAATACATGGTATCTTTAGGCGTACAGCCAAAATGAAGGGCCTCTACTGTCTTCCATGCAAGCGTTGTCTGTCTCCATTATGCCTACTAATGCAGGATATTCTGCAACAAGATACAACTCCAGCCTCTCTCACATGATAACTGATTAAAAGCATTCACTGCAGAGAGCCCAAATAGATTAATATAAGGAAACTGGCAAATTCCGTTCTTGAGAGCTTGGACATAAATTATAGGAGTGGAGCCTAGAAGAAACAAGAATTTCCTAACCCCATATGGCGCAAACAAAGTAAACTAATAGACAATCATACTTCTTGAAAATAGCGACATTCAAGAAGGAAATAGCAGAAATTATAGAATGCAGCTTTACCATAAACAAAAACTATGAACCAGGACTGGACTTTTGGACCCACACATGTTTCTGCAAAGAAAATTATTTAACTCAAAATATAAGAAATTGAGTTTAATGAAAATTGATAGTTGGAAGTGTAGCATCTGATTATGAAGCATACCTCATGAGAACCATGGCCAGAAGAACCTCCCCTCTTTGAGAATCTCCCCTCCACTTGGGGGCCATCAGCATCCTTGATATTATAAGCCGAACCACGACGACCCCCTCGCCTATAAGGGCCTGTGTTAATCCATAGGGCATCAGTCAGCCAAGTACTTCATAAAAGATAAGATAATCATCTATCCTTCTGAATTTCGAAGGTACAACGAACCATTGGCAACAGAGTCATGACCTCCACGACCACCTCCAATGGGTTTGAACTCGCCACCACGCGTAATCAGCACATCATTTTTCATTTCTACATGAATTCCAAAAAAAATCACAATCATTTACTAAACCTAAGACTTGATAACATAGAATACGAAGCACCTTTAGCATGATATAATTTGCTGACTCAATCAGCGCCAAAAAAATTATTTTCGAATCAATATCAACACCTTCAAAAGAATCCACTACTTGGGATGTTTGGGAAGTCGAGGATGATAATGATTCATCACTTGCGTGAGATCCATCTGACCGTCGAATAGGAGCCCAAACACCACGATCAGGCCTATCCCTGTTCCTTGTCCGTCTTTCTTCCTTCTCATGATGAAAATCTTGCATATCATGGTTGGCGATCTTATCCTCAGGAGACCTATTCACATTCTTCTGAAATGACTGCACATTTGTGGGACGAGGAGGTTTCTTGTCTCTGTCCTGATTTAAATTGCGACTTCGGTGTTCGGATTGCAATCCAGATAATGTTTGATTTTGCCGAACATCCCTATTAAGAACACTCCTGATGATCCTTCCACTAGATTCACGTAGGTGAATATGTTTAAGAGGAGCTGGACTGTGCGAATTGTTGGCAGGAGGAGCCGCATTCTGCTGCAGTGATCGACCACCAGAAGACTTTAGCCAAAAATAAATAAATAAATAAATAAAACAGAAATCATGAGATGTTTCTTTTACACTCTCCTGAGGAAGGATAACTGCAAGCTCAGCTAAAATAAACACGAGTTGTGCATTTAAATTGATAAAGTATGTACGTGGTTTCATACTTCGTGGACTTAGGTTAGCGAACAGCATGATGCTGGAGTTCATACTTGTAAATGTACTGATATATAATACCAAAATTTTAAGTCAGCAGAATAGTCAGATGAGCCTTTTTTTATCCAATGAGAACTTTCTCAAGTTTCTCTGTCAACCTTACTATGGTATAGGGTATAGCTGAGTTTTAGAACAACTTTTCAAACCTAATTTTGCTACATTGGGCGATACCTGGATTATTTTATGCACAAGTTATTCACACAAGATGTCTGAACCTAGGTATAGCTTTATCAGGAAAAAGCACGGACCAAAAAGAGAAATTATAGATGGACCTTTTTACCTCCAGGGCCACTAGGTCATCATCACCAAAGCAGTTCTTTTATAAAATCACAAATGAATTCCTATTTTTCCAAATGTTTTTAGCAGTGATCAACTTTCCAACAAGTTATGCAAACCAAGGTTCCCAGCATATATAGTTTGATTAATTAATACAGAAAACGAGCTCAATCTCATTCTACATAACATAAATTGAATTATAGTTACAGCACTATAACAGCGGTAAAGAAGAAGTCGGAAACATAAAGAACCATGGGACATTTCAGTTCTACTGATAAGCTATGAAATTATGTTTTAATCCACGGGAAGGATTTTCTGCAGACATGACAACAGTCCAGTATAATATGAAAAAATATAGCAATGCTTCATCTGCAGAATAATTTGGAATCTGCAGAATAATTTGGAATTTGTGTCTATTTAAAAGCTTCAGATGAAGCTCATAATTGTGTGCATCGTTGGCGGCTTTACCAGAAATGGAAGAAAGTGGGTCAAAAGGTAGGTACACACTTTTTCCAGAGTCGATTGATGAGGCCACTTTAGTAATTTATAAATGATGCAATTTAATAGCTTCTGAAGGAACTTTTTGCTGGTCGACTTCCAATACGAATGTAATTTCTACCTCAAACACTTCTAGCCACAACTTCCATCATTACCAAAAACCAATGCGACTTTCAAACAACTAATTTTTAAGGTAGATAATATGATACAAAAGAGATGCATCTCTCAGTTCAAAACTATTCGTAATTCTACCTCAAACACTTCTAGCCACAACTTCCATCATTACCAAAAACCAATGCGACTTTCAAGCAACTAATTTTTAAGGTAGATAATATGATACAAAAGAGATGCATCTCTCAGTTCAAAACTTCTGAAAGCTGTCTCATATTTGCAGGAACTACCATAAATTCAATAAAATCCAAACGAATGTCTGAGAAATCATCTAAATCTGATATTGTGATACATAACTCTTTGTTCTCACACATTTTAATATGCAAACTAAACAGAAATCAATAGAAAGGCTTACAGTAGAGGTTTCCTTCTCTTTTCCTTTCAGAAGTAAGATTTTCTGCTTTCCAATTTCAGAGGAACCTGAGCTGCCTAAAACAAGTGTGCAAGACATTGGTGGCAATCAAAACAAGAAAATTTGCACAAAGAGAGCCAATCATTCTAACAGTCAGGCAGACCCCAATGATTTACGTAAAAAGGTAGTGTCCTCAAAGGAATATCTAAATTAGCATTTTGATAAAAACCAAGATGCGTGAATGCAAAACGGCAAGAAAATTCCAAAACTGGCTCAAAACATGAGAAAATGGAAATAACACTGGTAAAACCTGTAGCTTATAAGAAATCGACATGCATAAACAAAATAGCAGAAATGAATATATAAACAAAACCATGACATCATATCAACAGCATATGTATGTGAAATCAAAGAAGAGATGTAATTTTTACTTCCGCTTGCAAGAAATGGGCATGCATACAAAATAGATCGCAGAAATGAATAAACAAACAAAATCAACACCACATATCAGTAGCACACGTGGAATAAAAAACGATGTTTACAGTTTGAACTTCAATGAATTCCTGGCATTCTAACGCATTATATTCATGCTTCATCGATATTCTTTGTTTTCAGTTATGGAGCTTCCATTTGTTGATAGAACAGAAGCTAAGAACTCCAAATCGCCTAATTCTGTGCTCTCCAGAATCTCAAAAGAGTAACAAGGAAATTTTTTCACAAAAGCACATAGCGTTCTGAGGGACTTGGAAACCTACCCAACAAATTGGTGACAGTATTTCCCAGAGAAAATTACGTATACGGAACAACAGGATAATATCCTGTTATGTAAAAAAGGATAATAACAACAGGATAATAACAACAGGATACTATCCCTAGCATGAACAGAATAGATATGCTATGTAAAAAAGTTGAGCACCCTAAATAAAATCTTCAGATACAAAGCCTGAGGAAACCGGAAAGAAGTCTCCCAACTTTCCATCTTACAATAAAGAACAATCAAAACCAAAAGAACATTAATTGAAATAATATCATCCAGGATAATCTAGTACAATATTCATATCAAGTATGGGCAATTTTGTGACAGTATCAAAATTATATTACATAATCATCATAAATATATGAAACCAGGCATTGGACCTTACCACCTTCCCCTTCCAATGAGTCAATTCCGGAGACAGCAGCTTTGACAGATTTGTTCAAGAGTTGTTGCTCATCCTGTTTAGAAACTGGCGCGGAAGATGATTTCTCCCTGCTGCTTTTGCCCTTTGAGCTGTCCCTTAACACGTACTGCTCAAAATTCCATCAAACGACATTTATTAAATGATAGACATTGCAAGTCGCAGCATGAAAACTGCCTTCCTACCACTGCCATATCCCAGTACTTACCAACACATATAGCAAAACAAACTTACAAATAATAACAAAAGGATGTAAAGCTGATCCATAAGCAGTAAGTATTTAGAAAGGTATTCACTGACCCCTGGAAAAATTGCAAACTGAGTGCCAGGGCCATCTCCCACGCATCAACAGTTTTGATGAGTATTTAAAATATTACATCACAATTTACTGCTGATGTTAACCATTGATAGATACAGGCTAATTTTTAAATTGTTGAAAACCAAAAACAATATCTTGTGCGCACTAATTGCAGAATTAAACTCGACATATCATGCGCTATTTATCCAAGATTTCCTCTTGAAATAACCCATCTTCCCCATCTTTCCCAGTCTTCCTCATCTCCCCTATACTCGAGCCATAGAGCGTCCCTGGGGAGGTTGGATGGCGGGGTGAAGCAATAAACTTATAGTGACAGGTCAATCAATATCGAACACTGCCACTTTCATGAAATAAAAAAATGACCACAAGCGTATAACATGGCACATTCAACACAAACATCGGCAATAAATCCAGAATTCAGTAGTGAGAAATCAAATCTCCACCAAACAATCATAATTACCAGTCTCCATCAATAACTCAACCAAAAAAGAACAATCTACCATGGTGGAAGTTCTTTTTTCTGAGCCACCTTTAGAAGATCCCGAGCCTGCATGCCTGGAGAGCACTCCACTGACTCTCCTTGTTGGCTTTCCATTCAGAATGGTTCTCTATGGCAATAAAATGGACGTGTTACAAATTACCCCAAGAGATCCATGAAAGGATGGTGGGGCAATAAAATCATACAGATGATTATCTCACTATCCATGAAAATATTAACAGTAACTCGAGCAATCCCTCATTCGGTGTTACATAAATACCTTTTTCTGGCATAGATGTAAAACAAGAGAAATGAAAGCTGCAAACTTCCACCACCCATATAATTGTTCAACTGAGGATAAAACAATGTTTGTTCATAACATGCACGCGCGCACACAGAGATGGGGTAAGGGGAGGGAACATCAAATCACTGCCACCTGCTGTTTCTTTGCAATGCACCTTTGTCAACAAGAAACTGAGATTTTATTGTATGAACTGTGATCACCGGTATCTTAAATAGTTAAACTGGCAGATGTAAAAAGAAGGCAGGAAAAAGTTTCCAAAAGAATGCCAGGAAACACCTAGCTTGACGATGCTCTGGCGGAACACCCAGAAATATTTCAAGAAAAATAAATGATTTCTTTTTCAAATAGCAACCAACTACCATCATATGTGTCAAAATGAGAAAGAAATGTCCAGTTGAAATTAGTGATAAGATTTCCTACCCGAGCTCCACCCCGAACAGCTCTTTTCTGACGAACATAGTCCATTAAAGGGGTAACTATAGGAATATCCTTTGGAGCACCTAAAAGAAAATGTGAATTTGCTTTAACTAAAAAACCGAAGATGGTACTTTGAGATACGTTTTCCGTTGAAAAATACAATACATGTCAGTTTCAGCTTCACTACTAAGTACATATAAACCACAAAGGAATCTAGACGGACCTACTCGTTCTGCTTCCTTCCTCTCCAATTGTATCTCTGCACTGGGAAGATTCTCAGTAGGCTTTGCAAGAAATTCAAGGAACTCCAAATATTCAGGATCTACATGTTTTTTTTCCAACAATAAAAACACAGTCGAAAAAGATAATGGCACCCCAATAATATATAATCAGCATCTGAAAGGACTACCTGCATGGGACTTACGCCACGTGCAACAAGCACACAAAAGATTACCTTTCAATATCGTCCCTTCGCGACCATCATTCTTAGACCAATTCTTTGGAACGCGCTGTGAAGGGGCATACTCAACAATCGCTTTATACTGGGTCCCTGAAAGAAATACATACTTTGATTATTTTTCGTACAAAAAAATTCAAGCTCTTCATTAAACAAAACCTAACAACACAAAAAAAACCGCCGAAGATGCAGCAATAAGGCTAAAAGCCAAAAAAATCCAATCTTTTATCATTAATATCAAGCCATCGCATGTACCTCTTCAAATATGCAGGAACATATTACCTTTCTCATTGACAAAAACATGGCCATTAAAAAACTCAGCGAACTCAACCACATCATCAGATGTGTTAAAGACGATGCTAGCTCTTGAATATGTGATATGCTTCTGACTGCAAGAGCAAATATATAAGTTAACAGAGGCAAAAAAGAAAGAAGGGTAACATATGAGGTAAATTATATATGGTGATCGGTGACTTCCTCATGAATGCAACAATTAGGAACAAACCTCTTTGTTCTGAAATAGTGGTGACAAATATGTTATTTCAGTGAACATTTTCTAATAAAGGCAAACTCAAACCTCAAGCAAGAACTTAATAACAGAGTGGAAATAGCTTCCTGACACCACATTTCTAATACAGTGCTCAACGTTCCAAAATTGGGAATGACGAAGGTCTAAACAACAAAAGGAAAAGAATAGTAAATCAGTTTTCACGGGAACAGTTGTTACATGGTTTGTACCATTTTGGCATACTTCCAAATTTTGAATTAGGAACAGGAGAGAACCAATAAATGGAATCTGCCCGACTACTTCAGCAATTGTTCAAAAAGGAAACATAGATTCCAATTAATGATGAACAGATGCAGTATTTATCAGAGAAATAAAAGACAAAAAAAGCATGTGCACACGCAAACACATTAATGGCAGTCTCAAGTTTACTCCCCAACAGTTTTCATTTCCAACATCTAGGAAGACACATATTAAATTCCAGTCAACATTTGTTTGCTCTTTCATTGGGATGTTCTGCAGATTGAGGATCAGAGAAACAGATTCTTACTCTTGTACGATCTACAAACAAATGTGTCTCTCCAATTTACAGTAATAAGACAATCTTCCCATTTCTCGTAAAGCCAGCACAAGATACAGACTCAATCTGGCGTACAGTGATTAAAAGTACACAATGTGCTCACATAGCTAAAGGTGGTGAAGCTCAACCTTGCGCCAAGATTCAATCCACCTTAACTGTGAAGCACATGCCTCGATGCACCTTGGAAGACCAAGGCACCATTTAAGTGCACCTTAAATATAAGGATCCAGGTATTATTCAATGTAATGGTATTTCATCTTGTCTGTAGGATAATGAACATTTGTTTTATTGTTGTTCAATACTTTGCGCAGTACGTATTGGAAATAAGAGATGAAATTTTCTTCAAATTATCTAGATTTTAGAAAATTCTATTTCTACCCTAATGCAGCAAGCTCTGATAGGTGTACGTCTCGTCTAGCACCTTGTGCCTAAACTCTAACGTGGGCTCCTCAGGGCACAACAGTGGTTTTAATAGTTATAGTTCACGAAAAAATTTGAAGACAAAAGCAGATCCTTTACAGAAAAGTATTTTTATACCATACAACAAACGAGCATTAAAATTCCTGGAAGATAAAAACATTAACCACTCCCAAACGTAATGAATGGATATCTCTTTGAGTTGCTAATGGTCCCACTGAATGCCACATGGCACAGTCAAAAGTCGATATAAAAACACTTTAACAAACAGCATCACAACTTCCCCGTAAAAAATATTAATATCATTAGCAATTGAGCAGAAAATTCCTAAAATCAAAGGAGATAATCTCATAATCCCAGAAGTCAAGTTCTTCAGTAAGAACCATAAAAATTGATGGTGAAAAAATTGCATGCCGCCATGAGACAGTACAAACAGGACATTTTTTTCCCTTAGCTCCATGTATATGCGCAACAAATCAACAAGGGAAACATAAATGGCAGATAACAACAAAACTAGAAAACGACAGAATCTTGATCGGTTGATACCGCCCACCCAAATCGTCAAACTAAATCTAAGCTACTCAATCATAACAGAACAAATAAGTACTCTTTCTCACACCTAAAGGGGGGAGATGCCTGTTCAATCTTGCTAAAAGCCATAGAATTTCGGCCTGTACTTGGAACATATGGGGATCACTCGCTCAACTATCTATATGCTCATCTGCACCTGTATCATTTCATAACATATGGGTAACTTGCTTCCCAGCCTATCAGCTAAACTCGAGATAAAAGGGAAAAAAAACAAGATAAAGACCTAAGTCCATGATCCCCTGCTTCCCTAGAAGTTCAAATTTATCAGGCAATCAATCAAATGCAAACCTATGTCCTGCTTAATTTATGAACTAAAAACATGGGCACGTTATGTATAACTAAATTAAAGAACTTCTACAACAAAATCCACGAACATACAAATATCATTTCAATGAGCACAATTGATGTTAATACTAGAGAACTCAAAACCACAAACCCATAACAAAAAGTCCCAAAAACTAACCTTGACTTGCCCGGCCGAAAAGCAAGCCAACGATAGCGGCCAGAGAAGCGAGAATCAATTTGGTCGATGAGATTCGACTGACAAATAGTCGGGGGCAAATGTCGGACCACCACCTTTGTTCGATCTAACGTCTCCTTCATGCGTAACACAAAAAACCCTAACACCAATTCTACAGTTAAGATGAAAATAAAACACTCTTGAATTGACTTGAATCCCTATCGAATTACAACTCGAGTGCCACGGACATTACATCTTGGCCACCCGGGTTTTCATCATCTATTGAAATTTACCCTAATTTTGAAATTTGGATTTGGGAGTGCTGCCCATGCAGGAAAAAGGGAAAAATAACTGGAGAGAAAATCGAAGGTGGAATTTGGAGAAATAGAGAGAGAATCCGTAGATTTGTCAGACGCGGAATAGGACTTTGTGGGGTTTATTAATTAAATAACCTTAATAAAATAAATAATTTAAAAAATAACCCGAAAAATAAAAACATTTCAAAAGTAACCTAAACCGCCAACTGGGTTGGCGTGTCCAATTGGTCACGCCAACTCAGTTGGCGTCACCTAATAAAATTTTGGTCACGCCAACTCAGTTGGCGTGACCAATTTAAAATATATTAGTCACGCCAACTGAGTTGGCGTGACCTTTGTTTTTTACGGTCACGCCAACCCAGTTGGCGTGACCATTATTCACGCCAACTGGAGCTGCAAGTTGGTGTGAATAATTATTGGTCACGCTAACTGAGTTGGCGTGACCAATAAATATCATGTGTCACGCCAACTCAGTTGGCGTGACCAATTAATGGTCACGCCAACTGAGTTGGCGTGACTTGGAGTTATAAAATTTTCGCAACCCTTCTTCTTCGGCAACAACTTCGGCGATTATTACAGTCTAAATTCTTCCTCGCGTTTGACCTCCAAGTTACTATCGTTTTTTTCTCATTTTGCTTCCAATCACTTCGTAGTTTCAGATTCAGAATTTAGAGGTAAAAATCATGTCGCCGTGAATTAATTTCTGTCACACTTTTTCGCTGCCGCCCCCCGCCCCCCGCCGTCTGCCGCCGCTGTCGGCCGCCGTCGGCCGCCGCCGGTTGCTGATGGCTGGTGGTTGTCGGCGGTAGCATCGTCATGTTTTATCAGTTTTAATTTATTTTGTTTACTTTATGTTGTCTATATGTACTAATATATTTTTTGTTTCATATAATAGGATGGATCCGATGAATGTACCAGGCCCGATCGATGATCATCTGTTGTTATTGCAGTCATGTCATCGTTCTGAAGATGTATGGGCAGGTGATATTGATCGGCCCTTGCGTGTGAGAAATCCGAGCAGCTATTTTTGGGATCTTTGCCCATTAGACACACGTGTTGTAAGTATGTTACATGAGTTTGTGTTTTATGGTGTATATAGGTGTAATAAGATTACCATTGACCCTCATCTAATCACGGCGTTAGTAGAGAGATGGCGTCGTGAAACGCATACATTCCATCTGAGATCTGGAGAGGCGACTATTACACTGCAAGACATTGCAGTTATTTGGGGTCTGCCAATAAATGGTCTTGCAGTGTCAGGTGCCAATTTTGATAAGACAATACCCGAGTGGCAAGAATATTGTTATCGTCATTTGGGATTTACACCAGATCCGGGTCACTTTAAAGGTGCATGTTTGTTAATGTCTGCGTTGAGTCATCATTTAATAGTAAATCAGATCCATTTGCATAGTACGGCGGATGAGGTTGCTAAATATGCACGAGGTTGTGCATGATTAATGATAGGTGGGATTATGTGCCCCGATAGCTCCGGCAATACTGTAAAATTATTGTACATACAGAAATTAGAAGATATCAGTTCTGTTGGTAATTTTAGCTGGGGTAGTGCTGTGCTGGCATTCTTATATCGTGAGTTGTGCACTTCAGCGGAGAGAGGGAAAAAAGTAATATGTGGTGCATTACAACTCCTACAGGTAATCGTTACCTTTATTTAAAATACTGAAAAAATATATCTTGCATATTTAATTTATATTCTTCATGTTAATGTTTTAGATTTGGGCATGGTCCCGGCTCGAAAGTTTAGCTCCTCGACTCGGACGCCTGAGAATTGATATTGGGCCAATACCAATCGATGAGGACAATTACTTACCTGTTGCTCCATATGGTGCAAGGTTATGTATCACAAATTATTTTGCAATGTATAATATTATATTTAATATTTTGTTATATAATTTATGTTTTTTTATGATGATTATGAGTACACAGGTGGACATGTAAAGTAAGATTTACAGAAACTGGCACACATTCATTACGAATTATTAGGGACATCCTTGACCAGCAGCCATTAAGCCAAGTAATTTTATTTTTTATATTCATGTATAAAACATAATAGTCTTTGAACATTATTTTAATGTAATACTATATTTGTAGTTTAATTGGCAGCCGTACCCTGATGATTATATTGAAGGACTGCATACTGAGTTATGGACATACAGCGGGCCACTCATTTTGTATGACATAGTTGAGATGCATCGTCCTGAGCGGGTTTCCGTCAGTTCGGCATGGTACAAATCATATTCTTATCCAAGTTCGAATGATCAAGCGACAGCTCACTCAACAGACAAGTGTGAGGACCACCATATTTGGTTATTTTGAATAACCCAACTTTTTTATCCAAACATGCACGCAGGTACCATCTGCAAGGTATATCCTCTGTACCGTGTTTGCATATTACTTTCCACAATGTTTTTGTACTCTTAACAACATGGTACTCACGTTTTGCAACACGTACTGAATAATCCTTCACAGCTGCCTGCAGATGAAATTTATCTTTGAAGACCATGTTGCGATGGATTTCACCTTTGGAGTAATCATAAAAACTCCCCCAACGGCCTGTTGGATTGTCAATCGAATCTCCAAAAACTTCTGGATGTGTCATGGAAAAGAATGGGATTGTTGGATAAAGATTATGATCATTTGTCATGGTTGGTGCCCCCTCCTCTTGGTTTTCAACTGCTTCTGCCATCACACCAATATCAACTTCATCATCATCAGCATCAGTCTCATCATCAGATGGAATCCCCTCTGGTTCAGAATTAATTTGATCACCAAAATCAGCAAAACTGTCTGCTCGTGGCTCAGCGGCAACATTATCAACATCTACTGGATGATCATCTCGGTCTCCACCACTATATGAACCCTCAGCTTGATGTCGAGCAACAGACGTCTCTTGAATAACAGATGTCGTCAATCCTTCTGAAAAACTGCCACTCATTGGCATTTCTGGAACATAATCATAATTCCTTGGTTCTGCTTGTATATAAAATTCCAAGCAACTATGACCCTGTTCTGAATCAAGTAGCCATGCTAAATTGTAATCACCATCTATGGGTAAAATAGTCTGACGTAACCCCGAAAAATCTTTGAACATATGCCTAGCATATAATTTCAAAAGAAACTGGTTGCGATCGAACCCAGTGATATCATATATTTTATCTAATAATTGTAAAAAATTAATTGTACGCCGTATAGTTGTACCTCTTGATGGACCACGATCATATCGGACGAACTCAGAATCTTGTATAATATTACCCCCCCAATAAAATAAAACTTGAATAGACATATTTTGATAACTACAGAAAACTATTACTAGTAGCTAATAAAATCTTTTCTGATGTAGAAGATCAGCTAAAGCTGCAACTACAGAGCATAATCAGAATTTTATCATATAATAAAAATATTAAAAGAGACTTGTGAATTGGTGAGAAAACTAAGAGGCGGACGGTTTTATTTATAGCACATTTAGTGCCGCCAACTCAGTTGGCGGCACTATTATAATAATGTCACGCCAACGCCAACTGAGTTGGCGTGACCCTATAAAACAAAGGTCACGCCAACTCAGTTGGCGTGACTACTATTCAACGTTGGTCACGCCAACTGAGTTGGCGTGACCAATACTTTATATGGACCAGTTGGCGTGACCTATTGGACCCGCCAACTGAGTTGGCGGGTAAGGTTACTTTTTAAATGTTTTCAGAATTCGGGTTATTTTTGTAATTATTTGTTTTATTCAGGTTATTTAAATAAATAACCCGACTTTGTGTATATATGTAAACATAAAATTATTATTTTTCACGGAAATTACAACAAATATCAAATCAATAGTCTAAATTTATCAATATTCTGCTTTTTATGTAAAAACCAATATATTGATAAATCTAAGTCATTGATCAACCTCATAAGTTAACCAAGAAATAATCATATAAACATCCATATTTTTATCAATGATCGGGTATATCCACCATTAATATAAAATATTTTAAATTAACGATGATATTTATCTGGACATTATTAGCAATCCATATTGTACAAACAAACTCAATGCATGTTGTACTTTGTTATATTCAAAAGTCATATAAAATTACATTAAAATATTTATACTCAACTATGATCTCGAGTTTAATTAAGTTGTTTATAAGCTCTTTAAATATATTTTTTTAACGATAATATATATTAACTAAAGCGCAACAGTTGCAACATACAACATTAGCTGATCTTCGACATTATCGAAGTACACAACCCTATGAGAATTACAACAAGTTCGACGAGAAAACATAAAAGGTACATCACAAAACCAATAACAATGTGAGTTAAAAGCTAAGAATGACACCACCCGACCAAACTTCACCAAACCAATCATCCAAAGATGTTGCTGGGAGATGAAACTGCATTCAAAAGCAATTGAATGTACACACTAGGATAGCATAGAGACTAAAACTGACAAAGAACCAATAAAAGTACAAGCTCTCAAACATTAACCATCATCGACTTCTATCGACCATGAAATACCATAGGATGCCGTGCAAATCCAAATCGCCAAGAAATCAAGCCCAAAATATTCAAAGCCAACACACAAACAAAACAAGTGTGATGCCCAGGAATTAATGGTGTAAATTTCGGTGTGGTAGTGATCCTTAATGTATTTTAATTCTGGCAATTATGAACTAATTGCGGTGTTGGGACTCCTGAGGATTTTAAATCCGGTATATGGGGTTGTTGGATCCAAGGGTTGAGATTGTATTCTCATCGTGGTGATAAACCTTGGAATTGTGTTTTGGTGGGATCTGGGTTCTGGGTTGCTTTGAGTTGGGGCTGATAATGGAAATTGAGATTTAGAGGCAATTATTGAACACATATGATTTTTAATGAGTCATGATGTATTTGTGAGGGACTTGGGATTTTGGAGCCTTGGCACTATATACCAAGAGTGCTTGTTGTTCAGTCATTTTTCCCCTCTCTCTCTCCTCTCCCACGTTTCTCCCCCCTTTCCCCTTTTTTCTCTTTGAGGAGAAATCGTGTAAGGCTCGTCCTTGGGGCGTGATTTCTCGAAGATGATTGGGTAAGATGCTTCCCTCGTGTTTATCTTAGTTTTAATAGTAATTTTGTGGAATTTGGTTAAGATTTGTTATGGGTTTGAGATATTTGGAATTTTTGGTAAACTTCTTAAAATGAAGTGTTGGTGTTTGTATTGAGTTTAAATGTAGTATTGGTAGTGTTGAAGGTGTTGGGGTGTTGGAATATGGTTAAGATTTGTTATGGGTTTGAGATTTTTTGGAATTTTTGGTAAACTTCTTAAAATGAAGTTTTGGTGTTTGTATTGAGTTTAAATGGAGTATTGGTAGTGTTGAAGGTGTTGGATTTGGGTTTGGGTGTGAAAAACACCATTGAAGCAAAATATTTTCGAAAAATCACAGGTCGCGATCGATCGCGACATTATGCTGAAAAATTGAAGAAGATGTACAGTGTTGGCGATCGATCGCTAAATCTCAGCGATCGATCGCGAGGGGTCTGGCGATCGTTCGCGGTAGTGTTCTACTCGGCAGTGGGTTTACGCGATTGATCGCGCGTAAACGACGATCGATTGCGACCCGAAGACTTGTGTCTTTTTTCAAACTTTTTGAAAATGTCAGGATTTTGGAATTTGAGTTTGTTTAGTAGATTTTTGGGAAGTTGTCTACATTCAAATGGGAATAGTACGCTTTAAAATGAAATGGTTTGGGTCGAACTTTAATAAAACGGACTACTCAATTGCTTAAGGATTATCATTGAACATAATTGGGATATTTTGAGTAGTATGCATGGTTCGATAATTATGATTAATCATCGGGATATGATAATATAATTGGGGTCGGATACGTGCTTGTGCATGTAGTTGTGTGCTTATGTTTGATTGAGCTATTAACTGTGTATAGAGAATAATTCACTGGATCTCGGAGCGAAGACAATGTTTAGCTCTTGCTACTGGACTATAAGGTACGTATAACGTACGAGCATGGTAGATATATTATTGTCATGTTCATGAATATTATATGGATGTTGGAAACATTATGGTATGTTTGAGGATCATAGAATGCCGCTATTGAGCGAGCAATGTGTAATGATGTCGCTGTGGAGCCAGCATTGGATTGTGATATCGCCGCTGTTGAGCGAGCAATGGGACAGGATGTGATGAGACTAAGAAACCACTAATTGAGATGTTTGTGATTTCTGTAAATCATTAGCGTAATTATTTAACTGTATTTGATTAACTTATTTTGAGGACTTGATGGTTTGGCTATTGTGAGAACATGAACAACACAGGGGATCCCTTATGATAGTGTTACTATTCAGGGAGTATCTTTTACAATTACAGTTTTATATTCTGTAAATTATGAACTGTGATATTGCGGTTATGGAAATGGTGGATTGGTATGCTCACCCCGTGTGGAGGCTGTTTCTGTTGGGACAGGTGAACAGGTATAGCAATGGCTCTGGAGTTGAGTTGGAGCTGTTGATTGGAAATGCTCCCAGGGCTGACGCACCAAGGCTGGTATTGAGTAGTAAGCTTTATACATTTATACACATTTATTTATTCAATGCTCGCCTATGAGCATTCTGATGTGTATATGGGTTGTATAAATATCGTTAGAGTTATCTTTTCATATATGGTTGCATGCAATTAATTTTGGAATATTGCATGGTGACTTGAGATTAATATTGGTGCATTGAGATATGTATACTTCTGTTAGTTGAGTTGAGATGAGAACTAGACATTAAGAGTATAATACGTCATGCTATTGTTATTGAAGCATGTGACAAGAATTCCCTAATATGATGAAAGTATGCACTAGTAGAGATGATAAATGCACTAATGATGATGAGATTAGATATTTTGGTCCTTACAACAAGTTAACCAAATACCGAGAGCCAACATATTAACACGAGATGCAAAATACATAAGTAGACATATAACTATAGGTATAGAAACGGATCGAACCAGAGAAAAGAACCCAAGTGCATGAAAGCCATATACAAAACAAGGCAACACCACATACAAATAAGACAACCCTATTACCACAAAAGCCTGATATTCACTAAGTGGGTAGAGCGGCTATTAATAGCTCCCCCACAAATCTGGAGCCAACTGAGCCAGAGAACCAGCAAAAATAGCAAAACACACATTAGAAGTATATACAGGAGAACTAGATAGTTAAACCAAAAGGGAGAAAGCCTATGAAAACAATCCGTAAGCAGAGGAACACTCAAGAATCTCCATTTTCACGAGTGTTCCAAAAGAGTGAAATCATCGCCGTTGGAAAAGAAACCGCTGGATAAGGAAAGTGATTGGCCAGCAATGAGGTAGAAAAACCAGAGAAGTCCATAAAGCGTCGCTGACAGACAGAGCGTCCTTTTCCGACCAGATCTGGAAGAAGACAAGGATCGTGACGGCCATGAACGGGAAGACTGGAAAGCACTATGGACATCGAAATAACTTCATAATCGACCGAAGAACCATGGCAACGGTGCCAAAAATAGGTAGGAAGCAAAGACAGTCATGAGCAAGGCCAGAGAACCAGAAATTGAAACAGGTTGGAGGAAACTTTGTGACGAAGAAAGTACAACAAAAGCTCTCATGGAGAAGACTCCAGAGAGAGAAAAATCTAGGAAAAACAATACTAATATATATTCACCTTAAATACCTTATATTTTAATAACATGTTAAAAATTTCCTCTCTGATATTATACATTTACTATTTTATTATATTATAAATTGTTTTTAATCAATTCTATATTAAAGTTGATATTTTATGCTTTTATTCACGATAGATTCCAAATTATACAAATTGAAGTAATTTAAAATTCAGATTATAAATTATCTCGTTAAATGCCAATCTTGTATATCCAAATAAATGTTAGAAATTTGATACAAATTAAAATTCACAAATCCAAATTGGAAATATACTTTACTTCCACCGATTCAAAGCTCTCACATCGCTTTTCTCCTACGAGGCACGGAGTTGAGATCGAGCTGTAGATTGGAGGTACTTCCAAGATCGATGTACCGAAGCTGATATCTTGCATGGTATTTTATACATTAGATATACACACGCTTATTTGATGCTCGCATGTGAGCACTATTATGTCTATATGAGTTGTATAAAGAAAGCAATGGCCTTTCTCTTTTCATTTATGTGTTGCATGCAATTATTTAGGAATTGCTAAATGAATTGAGGACATGTTAGTGTATTATAAGGACACATGCTGTGTACGTGGAATTGGTTGGGGGAAAGCCGGTAAATTGAATGGAAAATGCAAGAAATTTTATAGATCGTATGCGATCATGATTGCATGTTATATAATTCCCCTGTTATATGATTGTATACACTGAATGCATGATTTAATACACCAATAATGGGTTAAGGGCTTGGAGTCCTTACATTAGTGGTATCAGAGCAGTGGTTTGTTCTTTGGGGCTGTAGAGAGCCTATGAATACTGATGGAAATGAATATCACATTATTATGCATGATGGTAGTTTGTGTTGTGTGACACAACTATTTGGTTTATGTGCGTTTATGATATGTAATCATAATGGAACAATTATATGTCATGACATCTAAGGAATCATAATGTAATATGTTGATTATGATTGTGAGTTGTGGTACATGGACAACCAAATGGAGCATTTTGAAATGCATTGGGATACAAGAAGTACTTTGTACTTGTGGTTTATGCATTTACCGTTTATAATCATATAGTGGTGAATATGGATTATTATATGCTCATGGTTTGGAATCGTTCATGTAGGGACGCTTTGGCATGGAGGGCTAAGGCCAGGATTGACGGGCACCAAACGGTAACATATATTTTATATACATTATGGATTATGCATTGTGGTTGCATATATATTGGAGTGATGATTTTAATGCTTTTGCGGTTAAATATTGAAGCGAGGGTATTACCGCATGTCACATTTAAAGCGAGATGCATTAAAATACACTCATTGTGATTGCACATATATTGGAGTGATGATTTTAATGCTTTGCCGCTAAATGTTGAAGTGAGGCCGCATGTCACATTTGAAGCGAAGTGCATTAAAATACACTCATAGTGATGCATATTGGGATATGGATTATACATTGTGGTGCACGTATAGATTGGATGCTTGGTGAACATCCCATGAGTCGTTGATATGAACGAGTGATGATTTTAATTGCTTTGCCGCTGTCACTTGACGCGATGATAAAATACTTGCCGCTGTCATATCGTAGCGAGGAAAGAATATTTGTCGCCAAATGTTGAAGTGATGGTATTGCCGCATGTCGCATTTGAGCGAGGTTATTCAATGCCGCTGATATGTCGAAGCGAGGGGTATTAGTGCCGCGGTCATGACAAGCGAGGTGCATTAAAATATGTTGGAACCGAAGAGGGGGGTAAATGGGGTTCATTGGCTACTTTAACTTTTTAAAATGAGTTTGCAAAAATAAAAGAGTTTGCGCTTGCGGAAGGCTTAAGTCAATCGATAAATAAATAAAAAGAAGAAGTAAATAAATAAATAAATGCGTAATGTAATAAAGCGGTAAATGACAAGGATATTTGTTATAGAAGTTCGGCGATGAATCGCCTACGTCTCCTCTTCCCGGTTAGATAACTTCCAACCAAGGTTCCACTATAACGAAAGATCTAAGCCTTGAGGGCTCCAAGTTAGCCACAACACACACTTCCCGAGTACACAAAGCTCTTCACGAGCACAACACTCTTCACGAGTCTTCTTGGCCTTAAGGGCTCTAAGGATAGCCACACAAAACTCTTCCCGAGTTACCAACACTCTTCACGAGTCTTCTTGGCCTTAAGGGCTTTGGGATAGCCACAACACATGCACCAACTTTACTTGTTGATGACTTTACAATTTCCAACTTGCTTTGGTGTTGGAGGACCTTACAACAACTCAACAAACACCTTCACGGTGTACCAACACGAAGAAACAAGACTCACACAGAATACAAGAATTACAAGCTCCAATACAACAACAATGTATGGAGATTGCAAAGCTATATAAATTTTGAATAAGCAAAGCTTTGTATAAGTTTGTAGGCTTGTTTCTTGTCTTCAAAATGCTCCAAAGCATCAATATCTATAGTGTAGGAGGCCCCCTAGGCTCCTACTAGCCGTTGCTACACAAAAGGCTGAAATCACTCCTCGATTGCCTCAGCCATCGCCTCGGGCGATCACCATCGCCGCGCCCCAACGGTCAGCAAAAATCACGCATCGCCTCAGGCGATGCCTGGATCGCCTCAGGCGATCAGTCCCACAAATCAATGTTGTAGCCTCAGCTGCTCAAAATATTCCATCGCCTCAGGCGAAGTCCTCATCGCCTCAGGCGTTCAATGCATCGCCTCAGGCGATCAGCCCATCGATGAGCGTAGTGATGCCTTCCTGGCAGCCATCGCCTGGGACGATGATCACCATCGCCTGGGGCGATCCAACCCAGGTTTTGCACACTTGATTTTCTTCAATCAATCCACTTTTTAGTCAATTAATCTGCACACTAAGTAGACACATTAGTATAACAAACACAAGTTTTGTTGATCATCAAAACTCAAAAATAATCCGGAGATAAATTAAAGCATTAAACACAACCATGCGTTTAAGGCTCAACAAAATACACTGCTGTAACAAGACTAGGGATTGACTATTCTATTGGCGATGGTTTATGCCGCTGGGTATTCATAGCGATGGTTCATTCCGCTATTCCATTGGCGATGGTTTATGTCGTCGGGTATTCATAGCGATGGTTCATTCCGCTATTCTATTGGCGATGGTTTATGCCGCTGGGTATTGATAGGGATGGTTCATTCCGCTATTCTATTGGCGATGGTTTATGCCGCCGGGTATTCATAGCGATGGTTCATTCTGCTATTCTATTGGCGATGGTTTATGCCGCCGGGTATTCATAGCGATGGGTCATTCCGCTACATCTATGGCCATGGTTCATACCGCCAGATATCTATAACGATGATTTATGTCGCTGATTCTATAGCGATGGGTTATGCCGTTATGTACGTAGCATGGGATCACGCCGCCTTCGAGTGGTGGGTGCTGATTGCGTACCACTGTTGGACGACGGAGACAGGTATGCCGCTATCTTATTAGCCATGAGTTATAGTATATTGCTATTTTATTAGCATTATTGTGGATGTCATGCTTTAATATACATATACCGTCCCGTGTTTGACGATAGGATCATGGATGTCGTGTATTGACATATACCGTCTCATGTTTGATGATGAGATTATGGATGTCGTGTATCGATAGGTACCGTCACGAATTGACGATGTTATTTTGGATGTCACATGTTGACATGTACCGTCACGGGATGACGATGACATAGTGGATATTCAGACGTGTAGCGTCGTTTCAATGAATAATACATTTATGTATATGTATTTAGTCATATGGTTTGAGTGCCAATGGTGAGCACATGGTAGTGTTTGGATCACTAGTTGACGAGACCATTATGCCGAGCAGGTTGTTCGAAGAATTATTGGATGCGTTGTACCGGTGAGTGTACCGCATCATGCATTTAAGGTAAATATTTTTACGAGTAGTGGTACCTTTGGGTATACTCGATGGGATGTCTATGGCCAAGTGATTGTTAGTTCGAACTCCCCGTGCACGCGAGCCTCGGCGTAGCCTCTGTCGATGCGCGTGGCGATGCCTTCATGGCAGCCATCGCCTGGGGCGATCCAGCCCAGGTTTTGCACACTTGATTTTCTTCAATCAATCCACTTTTTAATCAATTAATCTACACACTAAGTAGATACATTAGTATAACAAACACAAGTTTTGTTGATCATCAAAACTCAAAAATAATCCGGAGATAAATTAAAGCATTAAACACAACCATGCATTTAAGGCTCAACAAAATACACAGCTGTAACAAGATTAGGGATTGGCTATTCTATTGGCGATTTATGCCTCTGGGTATTCATAGCGATGGTTCATTCCGCTATTCCATTGGCAATGGTTAATGCCGTCGGGTATTCATAGCGATGGTTCATTCCGCTATTCTATTGGCGATGGTTTACGCCGCTGGGTATTGATAGCGATGGTTCATTCCGCTATTCTATTGGCGATGGTTTATGCCGCCGGGTATTCATAGCGATGGTTCATTCCGCTATTCTATTGGCGATGGTTTATGCCGCCGGGTATTCATAGCGATGGGTCATTCCGCTACATCTATGGCGATGGTTCATACCGCCAGATATCTATAACGATGATTTATGCCGCTGATTCTATATCGATGGGTTATGCCGTTATGTACGTAGCAGGGGATCACGCCGCCTTCGAGCGGTGGGTGTTGATTGCGTACCACTGTTGGACGACGGAGACAGGTATGCCGCTATCTTATTAGCCACGATTTATAGTATATTGCTATTTTATTAGCATTATTGTGGATGGCATGCGTTAATAAACATATACCGTCCCGTGTTTGACGATGGGATCATGGATATCGTGTATTGACATATACCGTCGCGTGTTTGATGATGAGATTATGGATGTCGTGTATCGATAGGTACCGTCACGAATTGACGATGTTATTTTGGATGTCACATGTTGACATGTACCGTCACGGGATGACGATGACATAGTGGATATTCCATGTAGACGTGTAGCGTCGTTTCGATGAATAATACATTTATGTATATGTATTTAGTCATATGGTTTGAGTGCCAATGGTGAGCACATGGTAGTGTTTGGATCACTAGTTGACGAGACCATTATGCCGAGCAGGTTGTTCGAAGAATTATTGGATGCTCTGTACCGGTGAGTGTACCGCATCATGCATTTGAGGTAAATATTTTTACGAGTAGTGGTACCTTTGGGTATACTCGCTGGGATGTCTATGGCCAAGTGATTGTTAGTAGGAATAGTTATTGAGGAAACTACCCGCTCTTGTCGATGTGACGTGTGGTAGACATGGTCACACCTACCCATGAGGGTGTGGGTTAAATCCTAGTGGGTGGGTAGGATTGCCTTGTGATTGAGCAAGGACACTGGAATGTCCTTTGTGCATTGGTATTAGAGAAACATTGGGTGATGACCCACTACTCTAATGGATGTTACGGTATGTGTACCGGGATGGAACGTATGATACGTTGGTAGGTTTGGTATAAACGTAAGGAGGCAGCGATTTGCTAACCAGATATTATTGCAGTGATATAGTGTGCTTGTTGTAGCCGTTATACTGCTCGTTGGAACCGAGTTGATAAATCGTATGATGATACGATGAGGGTTTTAGTGGACTCTTGTAGTCACTTTGCGGCTTAAGGTTTGAGGCAGAAAATACCTCACGGGGACGTTTATACGTCAAATGTTTTGAGGGACTTGTACCAGGACAACTCAATTTTGTTGGGAATACCAACGTGAGTGTCGACAAGTCGTTGTTAGCTCTGGTTGAGCATCTTTGCATATGGAATGCAACGGGAGTCACAATTGGAATTGTGGGATATAGTTAGTGGGGTAACACTACTATATTGATTTTATCTCTTGGAGAGATTTGGATTGTACTGTCATGGAGACAGCTGGTATCGGTCGTGGGTTGACTGTGAATCAGCCATGGTAAGCATTACTGGTGTTGGGCTAAGTAATGGCTTTTATTTCTGAGAGACGTACGAGGAGACGTCTCCAGGGAAATGCTCGAAATTGTGAAGTACTATGGTACTAGTACAGAACATCGTTAGATGTGTATACGGTTTTCGATTTGGTAATAGTGGCATTGATGCACTATTCTGAACCTATTGGGTATTTATTGTTTCCGAGATATATTTTAGTATAAATATATCCAGGCTTCCGAACGGTGGTTCGAGGTTGGAGGGTCATGGTTCATGACACTTTCCTTGTGAGGAAGGCGGTATTCATATACCTATTGGGAATCTTTGGAAGATTCGTTGAATTGGTTTGTGTGGTGTTGATGTTGGAATCACACCCTTTGGCTTTTGGTTTGTCAATCATTATTCTCCACTGGGTGAGAATAACCGAGGATTGACAGTTGTATTTGGAGCTCATGGGTATGATTAGAGATACCCTAGCCAGGTGCATTGAGTATGCATGTAGTATTGGTGCTTAGGCATGTGTACTGGTGTGTGTATACGAATACCAGCATTTTTTGGTACTCGTCGAGCATTGGTTTTGTATGCTTGGATGAATGAATCTCCGGTGAGAGATTGTGGCACCTTGAGATTAGTAATCTCAATGACACGATGTATTCTGAAGAAGGATCGTGAGGTCTGATTGACTTCCTCTGAGGAGGAAATGTAGTATTTTGGGGTCATGGTAATTCTTTACCGGATAATTAGATAGCCTCCCTGTTTTGGGATTGTTGAGGGTGAACGAGGGATGTCCATAATTCGAATTTGTTAGGTGTCGTGGTTGACACGTGTGACGGGAATGCAATTAATTTTTTTGCATGTCCTTTCGAGAACATGAGACTTTGTGGAGTCTCGATAGTGTGTTTGGACAAGATATGATTTCTTGGAAACACATGGATGTAGACATCTTTGAGATGTGTTTATTGTTGATCGGTGGCCGTGAGTTGCCCGATCCGTGTTGCAAAGTGGTGCAACTACTCCTCTATTGGAGATGGATTTGGAAAAATGGGAACAAGATGTAGTTCAGGTACACTGTTGTGTACTGGTGGTTTCTTTGGGTAACGATGGATGTTTAACATCGTTGGCTATGTCATAGAGATATCATTGGGGCGATATCTACATCGGAATCACGAATGATTCGTTTGGTTAGCAGTTAGGGTTGACTGGCTGCTTTTGGGTGGTTAGCATCGGGGTATGCCGACGTTCTTTTGAGATTGTGGTGGTTTGAGAGGTGTACTCCATTCCGCAGGTTTGGTGCGAGGTCGGTGTCCTCGCGGTTGGGGTGTCGTTTATGATATGTTCATGATTCGACAATGTAGATTGTGTGGTCTCGACGTTACGTGAAACACGCCTGTGCAAATTTCGAGGATGAAATTTTATTAGTGGGGGATAATTGTGATGCCCGGGGATCAATGACGTTAATCCCGGTGTGGTAATGATCCTCAATGGATTTTAATTGTGGCAATTATGAATTAATTGCGGTGTTGGAGCACCCGAGAATGTTAAATCGGGTATTTTGGGTTCGTTGGATCCAATTGGTGAGATTGTATTCTCATCGTGGTGAAAAACCTCGGAATTGGATTTTTGGTGGGATCTGGGGCCCGGAGTACCTTGTACTGGGGCTGGTAATGAAAATAGAGATTGAGAGGTAATTATTGAAAACAGATTATTTTTAATGAATCATGATGTATTTGTGGAGGTATTGGTGTTTTGGAGCATTGATACTATATATACCAAGAGGCAGTGTTTTCAAAACCGGACCCGACATAAAACCGGTGCCCTTACTGGTTACAGGTTCGATCGGTTCAACCGGTTAAACCACCGGTTCAACAGGTGTGACATCATCATGATGTAATATCTATATTTATTTTTTATAAAATATTTATAACATGTGTTTCAAACGTTCATAATAATAAAAGAAATATCATTGTAGTAATATAGCATGGAGACCAATATTTTACACACTCTTTCAATAATTTCATCTATTTAAGTTTATAACTATTTTTTTGTAAATATAAACTTTATATAAAAAGGAATTAATTACAAATACACTAATTAGTCATGTATACACCAAATCTGTATTATATTATTCAATAATGGGCTACTATATTATTACAAATACTTTAGTATTGATTATGAAAATTAAGAGATTTTTATTTTTTGATACAATATATTACTTTTTGCATTTATATATAAGACTGATACAAATATCACAAATATATAATGGGTAAATGTTAAAACTCATAGTTTTATGGAGCTGATGCAATACAAAATTAAATCTAATATATATAAATAAACTACATGGAACCTCTAATCATGGCTGTAACATTTTATTTACGTATTTAGGAAGAAATGATAAAGCTTAAAAGGGATGATAACAAAATAAAAATTGGAAAACTAAAAAAAAAAAAAAAAGGGTTCGACCGGTTCACCGGTCGACCGGTTTTCGACCGGTTCTCACCGGTTCGCACCAATTTTTTACACTGCCGATTTTATTGGGTTAACCGGCCCGGACCAAGCACCGGTCACCGGTTGAACCGGTTGGACCGGCCGGTCCGGGCCGGTTTTAATAACACTGCCAAGAGGACTCGGTGTTTCGTCATTGCATGAAATATACTCTATCTCTCTCTCTCTTCTCTCTCCCTCTCTCCTCGCTTCCCACCCATTTGCCCCAAACCCCTCTTTTTCTTCCCTTGAAGAAATGGCCGGAAGCTTGGCTCGGGAACCAGATTTCTCGAAGAAAAGTTGATAATCTCCTTCCCCTCGCCTTTACCTTCGTTTTGATTGTAGTATTATTGTTTTGGTTAAGGTATGTGTTGGGTTTGGATTTGGGGGATTTTTGGTTAAAATCCAAAGTTGAGTTTTTGAAGTTTTTATTGGTTTTAAATGGTGTAGTGGAGGTGTTGAAGGAGTTGGGGGTGTTGGTTTTGAGTTTGGGTGTCAAAAACATCATTAAAGCTCGAATTTTTTGGAAACCCGCTGTGCGGTCCTTGTTACTTAATTCATTATGTATTAGTTCATTATACATATATGAGTAAGAATTAAGTAAAACATACACTGATTAAGAGTTTACTCATGTTAGGTTGTTACAATACTTACACAAATCCTATCATAATATACATCCTATGTACTGTAAAACAACCTAGATTAGTACAACTCCTATGCAGTGGTTCAACTCGCAGCGGAATAAACTCACAATCCCGTCCTCCCACGTCTATGAGTCCCTACAGAAGCAATCACACAACATGAGTATAGATAAATAACCATCCCAGTGCGATATCAATACAAAACATAAACGATAAAGCACTATAAGAATCAAATGTGATTGTCCTAAATCATGCATCATCAGATGCAATTATGTCATGACATGTCTCATTCCTCATTCTGTTATAACCAGACCAATATGATATGTCTATCTCAGCTCAATATGTCAGTGGAACATCCTCACATCTTCATATTAGCAGCACATATCATAGTACCGTCCTCACATGTTATAACAGACAGAGCATATACGCAACCAGCGTATATCTCTCATGCCAAAGCATATGTAGCATACCTATCGTGGCAATAATCACAACCAAAGCATATACCCAACACTATTATATCTATCGTGGCACCGATCTCAGCCAAAGCATATGCTACACATCTATCGTGACATCCATCGCAACAATATAATATCATGAATGCACATAACTATGATGTCACTAATCATATGATACCATGCTCACATCATCACCACAACAATATCATATACTCGTACGTCAAAACGTACCTGTTCCGCGACACAAACGATATAAATTAGGCTTCAATGTCTAACCGCCTCGTTGCCCCGTCCCCTGTGATGATGTTACAACAATATGAACAATATAACATGTTACGATAGGCTTCAAAATCAAATTCTACAAAAATATAACATTTTCAAAATCTTGACCCGGGCGATCGATCGCCACATTTCACCGATTGATCGCCATACTGTTCTGTTCCATCGCGATCGATCGCCACTATCTCGCGATCGATCGCCAAAGTGTTCTGTTTCCTCACGATCGATCGCCTCATTTCCACCGATCGATCGCCTCATTTCCACCGATCGATCGCCATATGTTTTCACCGCCTTATAATTTCTCTGTTCTCGGCGATCGATCGCCATAGAGCTCGCAATCAATCGCCGATGTCCAGAAAATTCAGAACATGGCGATTTTGAGCTTATCTTCATGGTTTTTCTTCTACTACTCAAAACTTCACATTCCAACATGTTTCATGCAATCTCTACTATCATATTAACATGTTTTTATGATCATAGTACTCAATACTTTGCATAATAACAAGTAGGAATTCCAACCATGAATACTTCACATCATTCATAGATATCTACATATCCAAGCTTAATATCATAAATTCCTTACCAAGAAGTTATGAAATTACTTCACTCAACTTCCTAGCTTGATTACCAAGTGAAATCCAAGCAAAAGATTGAAGAACCAACAATGGTTTGGAGAGGTGCTTGTGTAGAGATTTACTAGGTGCTCTTTGGTGTATTGTGAGTTTCAAGTCTGAATATAGTTCATATATATCCTCCAAAGCTCCTCCAAAGAAATTCAAATGCAGATGAAACTTCTCTCAAATTCATATCAATTGTAATTTTCAACTATGTGATGCATTTTTGTCTCTTATTCACTATAACATAACATTGTTAAGTCCCTACCACATGTCTATGTTATTACCTCACCATCTTTGATTGTTCATATCTACATAGTCAATTTATTACTTGTCATCTACATTTTATTCATGAATGACATTACGCATACTCGGTTCAACCCGAACCCGAGTCCACATCGTACCAGAAGTAATCCTACTTCATATTACACATGTATACGTCATATCGAGGCATTACATTTCTCGCCTACTTATTGAATTTCGTCCTTAAAATTGCATATACATAACATGCATATATATATATACTCAAACCAACAATCCTACTACAATAAAGCAAAAAGCATAATCATATATGTAACTTTGTAGTACATACTCACCAACAGTATCATAAGAATATAAATAAATCCATACCAGAAAATAATTCAGGATACTACTGTATCATATGCTGCTCCGTCTCCCACGTTGCCTCCTCGACACCGCGTCGATCCCACTGTACTTTTACAAACGGTATCACTTTGTTACGCAATGTCCGTTCAGCTCTATCCAAAATCTTCACAGGTCGTTCTATATATGATACGTATGTATCTAACTGTACTTCAGATGGTGGTAATACATGACCCGGATCTGGTTCATATTTCCTCAACAGTGAAACATGAAACACATCGTGGATACTACTCAATGTTGGCGGTAGTGCTAATCGATAGGCCAACGTACCAATACGTTGCAACACTTCATAAGGACCAACATACCGTGGAGACAACTTTCCACGTTTACCAAATCGTACCACACCTTTAAAAGGTGAGATTTTCAAGAATACTCGATCACCAACTTGGAATTCAAGTGGTCTACGTCGCTTATTGGCGTAAGCAGCCTGTCTATCCTGAGCAGCTTGCAATTTCAATCTGATCAGTTTCACTTTCTCCTCCATTTCACGTAGCATTTCTGGTCCATGGAGTGCAATCTGATCAACATCATCCCAATATAAGGGTGATCTACAGCGTCGCCCATACAGTGCCTCAAATGGTGCCATCTGGATACATAACTGTTATTGTACGAAAATTCTACTAATGGCAATGATTTTTGCCAAGAGTTATCAAACTCCAATACACACGCCCTCAACATATCCTCAAGCGTCTGTATCGTACGCTCTGTCTGTCCATCTGTTTGAGAATGATACGATGTACTCAATCGTACTTCTGTCCCTAGTGCTGACTTTAATCCTTCCCAAAAATAAGAAGCAAATCTCGGATCTCTGTCCGATACAATGGAAACTGGTATACCATGTAGTCTCACTATATTTTGTATATATAACTAAGCCATTTTCAAATAAGTAAATGTCATACTATAAGGTATGAAGTGAGCTACTTTCGTCAATCTATCAACAATTACCCAAATTGCATCAAATCCAGAGGAAGTCCGTGGTAAATGGGTAAAAAATCCATTGTAACATGTTCCCATTTCCATTGAGGAATCTCCAAACTCCTCAATTCACCTCCTGGCCTTTGTCGTTTTGCTTTTACTTGTTGACAGATCAAACATCGTTTCACAAAGTTCAGCACATCATGTTTCATGCGTTTCCACCAGAATTGGGTATGCAAATCTTTATACATTTTCTTTCCACCAGGATGTAAACTGTAGCGACTATAATGCACACGTTGTAATATTTCTTGGCGTAGTCCTAATGCAGCAGGTACTACCCAACAATTTCTATATTTCAAAGGTCCATAACTTGCAATTACAAACTGCGATATTTGTCCTTGACATACCATTTCTTTCCAGTGTTGTACCTCATCATCAGTAACTTGTGCCGTTCTGATTTTCTCAAAAATATCAGGTTCAACCAACAATGTTGATACCCGTACTGGTACTGTTTCAATATCATAGTCATAACCCAAGGTACAACAAGAAGTCATCAAGGCTGATATATGCATCATATCATCATCAGTATTATGAACTTTTCGACTTAAAGCATCTGCTGTGAGATTAGCTTTTCCTGGATGATATTCGATCTCGCAATCATAATCCTTTAAGAGATCCATCCATCTCTTTTGCCTCATATTCAACTCTTCTTGAGTGAATAAAAACTTCAAACTTTTATGATCAGTATATATGGTAAATGACGTACCATATAAATAGTGTCGCCATATCTTCAAGGCAAAGACAATGGCAGCCAACTCCAGATCATGCACTGGATATTTCATTTCATGTGGTTTCAACTGTCGTGATGCATAAGCCACTACATGTTTATCCTGCATCAATATACAACCTAACCCAAGTAATGATGCATCAGTATAAAGTGCAAAATTGTCATGCTCTGATGGAATAATCAACACTGGAGCAGTAGTTAGCCGATGTTTCAATTCCTGAAAACTATGCTCACATGCCTCGACCATCTAAATGGTACTCCCTTCTGTGTCAGCTGTGTGAGTGGTTTGGCAATTGCTGAAAATCCTTCAACAAACCATCTATAGTATCCAGCCAAACCTAAGAAACTACGAATCTCTGGCACAGAAGTAGGTGATGACCAATTCAACACCGCTTCTATCTTTCTCGAATCAACTGATATACCATCTTTAGAGATCACATGTCCCAGAAATCCTACAATGGTCAACCAAAACTCACACTTACTGAGTTTGACATATAACTGATATGTTCTCAATAACTGCAACACCAGATGCAAATGTTGGACATGTTCGTTTTCACTCCGATCCGAGAATAGATCAATATATCATCAATGAACACAATGACAAATTGATCAAGGTATTCCTGGAAAACTCGATTCATCAAGCTCATGAAGACAGCTGGAGCATTCGTCACACGAAATGGCATCACTAGGAATTCATAATGGCCATAGTGAGTTCTGAATGCTGTTTTCTGTATATCTCCTTTCCTCACACTTATTTGATGATAACCATATCTCAAATCAATCTTAGAATATATCGTAGATCCCTGTAACCGATCAAACAAATCATCAATACGAGGAAGGGGATATTTATTCTTTATGGTTACCTTGTTCAACTGTCTATAGTCAATGCAAAGTCGCATTGAACCATCCTTCTTCTTGACAAACAATACCGGAGTACCCCAAGGCGATACACTAGGATGTATGTACCCCTTGTCCAATTGATCTTGCAATTGAGTTTTCAACTCTCTTAATTCAGATGGTGCCATTCAATATGGTGCTCGTGAAATTGCAGAAGTACCAGGCACTAACTCAATACCAAATTCCACTTCTCGACTTTGTGGAAATCAAGGAATCTCCTCTGGAAATACATCTGCATACTCTGCAACTACTGGTATTTCCTCCACTCTTCTTTCTACTTTCTTCTCTGTGACATCCACAACATATATCATATATCCCGTATGTCCACGTTCTAACAAGCGGGACATTCTAAGAGCAGATATCAATGGAATCTTAGCACGTGATCCTTCTCCATAAAAGATCCATTGATTTCCAGTATCAGACTGAAATCTCACTATCTTCTGACAACAATCTACAATAGTTTTATATCTGCTCAATACATCAATACCCAGAATACAATCAAAATCCATCATATCTAGCACAATCAAATCGGCCTGTATCTCATACTCAGTATCAAATTGAATAACACAATCAGATACACTCTGACAAGCCATCACAGTAGTTCACATGGGTGTCGAGACATACAGAGGCATCAACAGTGGAGACGAGCATATATGATACCGGTCAATAAACGCTTGTGCAATAAAGGAATGTGATGCACCAGTATCAATCAAAAGTAAAGCAGGATAAGTAAATAAACTACACTTACCCGCAATCACATCATCAGGAGCTGGCTCTGCTTGCTCCTTGTTCAGTGCATACACATGAGCCTGAGGTGGTCCTGTCCTCTGTCCTCCACCAGTCCGTGGAATACCCTGTGGTCTCTGCTGCACTGTACTCTCTGATATATTCCCTCTCATCTGTTGTCCCCCAGCTTCAGGACAATCTCTGATCATGTGTCTTGTCCTCCTACAGTGGAAACAAACCGGAGTATTCAGTTGTGGACAATCTCGTTTAAAATGTGACCCTCTACACTTAAAAACATTGTAACCCTCGACCATTGCTAATATTACTGCCTTGGGACTATCCCTTGGTACCTCGTTCACCACCCTTTCGCATAGTAAACCGCTTTCCACTAAATCTAGAGGAAGATGCACCTCCTCGTGATGATTTAAACGGTTCTCCTCTAGGTCTCATACTTTCTGATGTAGGTGGTTGGGATTGTCCTACATCCTTGTACACTCCAACAGCAATCTCAGCCATCTCAGCTCTAGTCAATGCTTCTTCATATGACGTATGGTTATTAGAAATCATCCTATCAAACAATTCAGGCCTCAAGCCCTTCACAAACTGTCTGATCTTTGCCTTTGTGTTTGCAGCGATATGTGGTACATATCGTAACAATGAAGAATACTGCACAGCATAATCAGACACTGTCATTGTTCCCTGTCTCAAATTTGTGAACTCATCTTCTTTTCTCTGCCTTGCAGCCACAGAGAAATAATGATCAAGAAACCGAGTTCTGAAAACATCCCAGTTCACGATCTGTCCTTGAGCTCTCAGCTCAATCAATGTGGCTTTCCACCACATCATAGCTTTCTTCGCCAACTGGAACTCGATCAAACGTATCCAGGCGGACTTGGCACATGGTGCTGACACAAAGATCTGTTCAACACGTTCCAACCATTCCTCAGCTTGTTCCCCTGATTCAGTACCCTCAAAGCGAGGTGGCTGATAACTCAGAAATTGTGTCAAAGTTAACTCCCCAGGTAACAATACCTGTTCGACTGGCCCTTGCCCAAATGGTGGTGGTGGCATAGGTGCCAATCCAACACTAGCGTTGCCATGGCATCCCCAAAATCGTCATGAGGTACTCTGTCTGCCATGACTGCAAATACAGGGTTACCAACAACAAACAAATATATAAAGCATGTCAGTATAACAACATATCAATACTCATAAAATGCTTTCAATGTATTAGGCAACTCCCTAATACCTTCCTCTACCCTTGTTCACCCCGTTCTCGAACCACTGCTCTGATACCACTAATGTGGGGTCCTCGTTACTTAATTCATTATGTATTAGTTCATTATACATATGCGAGTAAGAATTGAGTAAAACATACACTGATTAAGAGTTTACTCATGTTAGGTTGTTACAATACTTACACAAATCCTATCATAATATACATCCTATGTACCGTAAAACAACCTAGACTAGTACATCCTATAGTGTTCTTAGTTGAAATATGCTACTTGCTAATAGCTATAGTTGGAAATAAAATATGCTTCCCTGGATCGTGATCGAATCGGACGCTGTGCCATTGATTGAATTTCGCTAATCGACCGCTAGTCCATGGGTCACTATTATGAAGTTAGGAATTGATCAGTCAACCATCCGCTCCAGCGACATTACAATTCGTGCCTCATTACTTAATTCATTATGTATTAGTTCATTATACATATGTGAGTAAGAATTAAGTAAAACATACACTAATTAAGAGTTTACTCATGTTAGGTTGTTACAATACTTACACAAATCCTATCATAATATACATCATATGTACCGTAAAACAACATAGACTAGTATAACTCCTATGCAGTGGTTCAACTCGCAGCGGAATAGACTCACAATCCCGTCCTCCCAAGTCTATGAGTCCCTACAGAAACAATCACACAATATGAGTATAGATAAATAACCATCATATCAATACAAAACATAAACGATAAAGCACAATAAACATCAAATGTGATTGTCTCGTATCATGCATCATCAAATGCAATTATGTCATGACATGTCTCATTCCTCATTCTGTTATAACCAGACCAATATGATATATCTATCTCAGCTCAATATGTCAGTGGAACCTCCTCACATCTTCATATTAGCAGCACATATCATAGTACCATCCTCACATGTTATAACAGACAGAGCACATACCCAACCGACGTCTATCTCTCATGCCAAAGCATATGTAGCATGCCTATCGTGGCAATAATCCCAGCCAAAGCATATACCCAACACTAGTATATCTATCGTGGCACCGATCTCAGCCAAAGCATATGCTACACATCTATCGTGGCATCCATCGCAATAATATAATATCATGAATGCACATGCATATGATGTCACTAATCATATGATACCATGCTCACATCATCACCACAACAATATCATATACTCGTACGTCAAAACGTATCTGTTCCGCGACACAAACGATATAAATTAGGCGTCAATGTCTAACCGCCTCGTTACCCCGTCCCCTGTGATGCTGCTACAACAATATGAACAATATAACATGTTATAATAGGCTTCAAAATCAAATTCTACAAAAATGTAACATTTTTCAAAATCTTGACCCTGGCGATCGATCGCCATACTATTCTGTTCCACCGCGATCGATCGCCACTATCTCGCGATCGATCGCCAAAGTGTTCTTTTTCCTCGCGATCGATCGCCTCATTTCCACCGATCGATCGCAATATGTTTTCACCACCTTATAATTTCTCTGTTCTCGGCGATCGATCGTCATAGGGCTCACGATCGTCATAGGGCTCACGATCGATCGCCGATGTCCAGAAAATTCAGAACATGGCGATTTGAGCTTATCTTCATGGTTTTTCTTCTACTACTCAAAAATTCACATTCCAACATGTTTCATGCAATCTCTACTATCATATTAATATGTTTTTATGATCATAGAACTCAATACTTTGCATAATAACAAGTAGGAATTCCAACCATGAATACTTCTGTAAGGACCCCAAGCCCTTAATCCTTGATTAGTGTATTAACCACTATGTGTGGCACATGCTTTCAATAAAAGTCAATCGGGAAGCTCAGATGATACTTTATCATTGCATGGCAATTACAAAAAAATTCCTTTAACACTCAATGTTATAAGGTCATCAGTCTAACAACGAAATAGACTCACAAAGTTCGCCCAATATCATCCCTTTTTGCCACTTTTCACATTGTGGACTTTTATAAAAATTTGGGCAGAGTCTCCCCATAAATAGAGCTATCCCGAAATAGAAGCACAACACATAACATAATTCCCGGCCAGGGAAAACATAATACTCATCAGAAAGCAGTAATACCAAGTAAATTCCCAGCCAGGGAAGACACCACACATATGACGACATAAATGGGTCTCAACACCCACATAATACACTAACGACTCTCATATCATTAGCAATTCTACCACAATTGCATGCAACACATAATGAAAGAGAGAAAGGCTCATGCCTTTATATACAACACATATACAAGCATAACCGTGTTCACATGCGAGCATCATAAATGTGTACATAAACCTCGAGTGCATATGAGTACTCTATACGATACCGTGCTCCATCAAGCCCTGGTACCATGATCCTGTGAGTACATCCAATCAACAGCTCGAGCCCAGCTCCACAGCCATCGATGCACCTGTTCACCTGCCCCAACAGAGACAGCCCCCAACGGGGTGAGCATACCAATACACAAAATCTCATAATCACAATAATGAAATTCATAATTTACAACACAAGTAAATATTAATGAATTTTAAATGATACTCCCTGGATGGCAACATCCTCATCCGGGATTCCGTGTACTGTCCCTGTTCTCACAATCATCAAACTCATCAAATCTCATAAATCAGTAAATCAACACATTGATTTAACCCATTGCATGCCTAGTTCTCGAATATCAATAACAAGTTCATCATTCATGCAAAAGTAGATATCTCAATATCTAACACTGATTTCATAGCCTCGCTATTAATCATAAATGAATTAAATGCCTAACATTTATTTTACAAATTTTCCATTATACCTAGACATCTCAAATGTCTTATAATGAAAACATGATCCCACGATCATTCTCAGGCATCTCAAATGCCCAGGCATCTCAAATGCCCTACAATAGTCATATACATCAGGTACCCCATATAACTTATGAGAGTTACACTACTCTAGTGTCACGTGCGCCCCTGACGGCGATATCAAGATTAGGTCGCTTCATAGCTTCTCAACACATATAAATAATCCTCATGCAACACATATAAATAATCCTCGTGCACGATTATTCAATAAAATCAAAATACATTATGCATTCACAAATGCTCTAATATGTAGTAATGCTCGTACGTCGCACGTACCTTAAATTTCCGAAGTCCGAGCCAAACCTTGCCCGAGTTCCATGCCCCGAGGAACGATGTGCTAACACGATAAATTAATTCACAATTAATTACGAACATGCAACCCATGCTCAAGCACACCCATAACCCTCAAAATATTGTCAACACAAGACAATAAACCAATATCGAAAATCGCTCAAGAATACCCCACAAATTCTCGAACCTTCACAACACGAATCGAACTCAATTAAACACCATAATTCATCTAAAATATGAATTACTCAATCAACAACAAGAATAATCGCCCCACATGCCAAAGCCCCAAATTTTCGAATTCAAACCCCTAAAATTCGAACACAAAAATCATCTTTATACAACTAGAACATGTAATAATCAATCACTAACAAGATTCACCACACCTCTGCCCAAAAATCACAATTTTCGAACCTAAACCCACGAAAATCGAACTGAAAATCGAACCAAATGCAACCAATATTTCGAACCACAAAAATCTGAAATAATCGACCCAACAACACCATAAAAACGCCCCAAAAACACCTGAAAGAAAGCCCCAAAATCGTACCAAAAATCGAGCCCCAATTCGGACAAATTTCCAGTTTCGAACCCTAGCGCTTCCAGCAGAAATCCGAGCTCAAATCGCGACCAAACCTCAAATTGATGGTACGGGAAGGAGCGCCTGGTCGAGACGATGACGGCGACGGGTCGGACGCGCCGAACGGCGGCCGGACGGCGGCGGGCGATGGCCTTTTCCGCGCGGTGGCAAAGGGGATCGGGAAAGGCAGCGTGCGCGAGGAGAGAGAGAGAGGTGAGGAAAATGGTTCCGATAATTAAAATCTCGGGTTTAACTGGTATTTATAGCAAAAATACCCCGAAATACTAATATCCCCACAACTACATCATGATTCATTAAAAATCATTTGTTTTCGAAAACTCTCTCTCTAACTCAAAAACCCCCTACCGGTGCCAATACCAAGCACCCGAGATTCCGAGTCACACTAAAAACCCAACTCGCAGGTTTTCACCGGAATGAGAATACGATCTCAACCTCGGGATCCAACGATCCCAACTACTCAATTAGACGAGCCCAGAAGGCTCAACACCTTGATTAAACTCCAATTGCCACGTAAAACAACTTTACGGGTTATTAACACTCCGGGATTAACACCTATAATCCCTGGTCATCACAATATCCCCCACTAAAAGAATTTCGTCCTCGAAATTAGCACCGGTGTATCACGTAACACCCGGGCCACACAACTACAAGAAGTCATAACCTCGATTCCTGACCATATCAGAATCGTCTTAAAAACCTCGAGAGTACTTATCTCACATCGAACTCTGAAACAGAGCGACATACCAAAACCAACACCAACTCATCACCCAAGAGGCAAAACGTACCTCGATGCGGTTCATCCCAAAAGTCAGTCCCTCATGACTGCAAAACAACCAATACTTACGACCGTAGATCGGACAGCCATCCTTCGTTCTAATACCACTAGTAAGAACGCATCATGAATGACACCACAACCGTGAGAACGTTGACTTCGTGTCAAACTCTGGAGTGGAATAGACTTCCAAATCCATCATAACGTCAAAGAGCGTCAGCACAACTCAACGCTAACAGTCCAAAAGCAGTTAGTCAACTGAAACTGCAAGGATTCGAATCGCTCTTGATTCTATCGTAGATATCATCCAATGATATTTTACTATGACTTACGATGTCTAACATACATCGTTACGAGGGAAACACTAGTACAACCACGGTGTACACATACCAAACCTGGTCCCCACTATACAGACCACCTCCATCCAAGGAGCAGTTGCACCCTCTGCAACTCGGATCGGGCAACTCACGGCCACCGATCCACACAAAAGACATCTCACAAGATGTCCACCTCCGGATATCCCAAGAACCACATCCTGGTCAAAATAAACAATCGAGACTCCACAGAGTTTCAATTTCTGAAAGGGCATGCAATAAACCCATTGCATCCTCAACGCTTGTGTCGTCAGCGACACTCAATCAATCCGAAATCCTGCCATCCCTTGAAAATCCTCGGATTTAACAATCCAAACTTGGGAAGGCTGTCGCATAACTCGAAGGAAAACACCAACAAGGGAAGTACCTTAACCCTCACAAGAAAATCCCTCCTCAAGGGAGTCAACTAACTTCACGATCATTCCTCATAATCATCGTGCCATGGAGATTCGCAATCTCAAGGTGTTCCATATCTCATCAGAGATTTAACCCTCCTAAAATAGCATAACTCTATGCTTAACAGAGAGGAAATCAATAACTGGCATCCGTATACTCACCGGTATACCTGCCTAAGCACTGATATCGCATGCATACTCAATGCACTCGGCTCGGGTATCTACCACATATCCCTAAGCCCCAAACACAACCGTCAATTCTGAGTCATTCCTTACTCAGTGGAGGATGAAAATCGACGATTAACAATACACGGTGTGATTCCCAAAATCAACACCACTTGCACCAACTTACCGAATCTTTCAAGATTCCCAAATAGGTATAATACTACCTCCTTCCTCGCAAGGGAAGTGCCATCGAACTCGAGATCCACAAGTCTCGAACCATCGTTCGGAAAAACTGGATACAATAACACCCATTGTATCCCAATACACGGGTTCCTTTAGATTGAGTCAATAACAACCTGATGACTCTCTTGTTGGTACTCCAACATCCTGAGCTGTCCCAGACAAGTCTCCAAGATTAAACATAAACGTATACACGTTTCAGCGAGGCACGCACAACCTCAAATGATGTGGTGACTATTAGAGTCCACCACGATCCACATCGCGTCACCTTACGATTGCCAAACTTGGTTCCAACGAGCAGTATAACGGCTCTAGCAAGCCCATCACGATACTACACACACGTGGCAGACAGCCTAGTCTCTGCCTCTTTAGGTTTACCTCAAACCTACTAACAAGACGGACGTTTCCACATGGTATAACATACTATGGGAGGAAAACTTCATAGAGTAGTGGGTCTTTATCCAACATTCCTCAATGCTGATACACCCTGGACACTCCAATGTCCCTATGTACTTAACATAACCTGATCCTACTCCCTTAGGACCCATCCTACACCCTCAAGGGTGGTGTGACCATGTCCACCACATGTCACATCGACAGAAAGCGAGTACTTTCCTCCATGATTACTCCTGTCGTCAAATCTCATGGCCAAGAGCCATTCCAACGAGCATACCTCAAGGGTATCACCACTCGTAAAATGATCACCCCAAACGTAAGCTGCGGTACAATCACATGTACAGCGCATCCAACCATTCCTCGAGCAACCCGCTCGGTATAAGGGTCACGTCAATCGGTGCCGCACACACCACCTTGTGCTCGGTACTGGCACCCAAGGCATACCACTGAATACGTATACTCAACGCATCGATCATCGTAACAATGATGCATGTCTAATAAGACATCTCCTACACCATCGTCATCGTCATCCTGTGACGATACATGCCAACTCATGGCATCTAAGGCATTGTCAACTAGTGACGATACATGTCATCCACTATCATGCTAGTAAAATAGGCATAATAAAACATGTATATCAACGCATGCCAGATACAATAAAGCTAATAGATATCTCATACCTCATCGCTAACAATATAGCGGCATACCTGTCTCCGTCGCTCAATAATAGTGCGTAATCAGCACCCATCGCTCGAAGGCGGCAAAATCCTGTGCTGAGTACATAGCGGCACAATCCCTCGCTATAGAATCGACGGCATGACACCTCGTCATATAATAAGTGGCATGAAACCTCGCTACACACCTGAGCATGAATCATCGTCCACATAATAGCGGAAAGAGGCATCGCTATCTATATATACGACGGCACGAATCATCACCAATAATCAGAAAGAGGTGAATCATCATCATCGACACAGCGGAACACACCACCGCTATCATCCGTGTCCGGCGGTATAAACCATCGCAAATCAATATAGCGGAATGAACCGTCGCTATAAATACACCTGGCGGAATGAACCCTCGCCAATCAATATAGCGGAATGAACCGTCGCTATAAATACACCTGGCGGAATGAACCCTCGCCAATCAATATAGCGGAATGAACCGTCGCTATAAATACACCTGGCGGAATGAACCCTCGCCAATCAATATAGCGGAATGAACCGTCGCTATAAATACAAATCGACACAGCGGGACACATCACCGCTATCATCCGTGTCATCACAATGAAATGAATATAATCGACACAACGGGACACATCACCGCTATCATCCGTGTCATCACAATGAAATGAATATAATCGACACAGCGGGACACATCACCGCTATCATCCGTGTCATCACAATGAAATGAATATAATCGACACAGCGGGACACATCACCGCTATCATCCGTGTCATCACAATGGAATGAATCATCATCCTAACAAGCGGCATCTCATCCTCGCTTCTTCATACAAGCGGTATCTCATCCTCGCTTCGTATGGTATACCCCGCCTCAATGTGCAAGCGAGCCTCCCCCCTCCCGCTCCACATTTAGCGGTATAAAAATAAGTATAAAAATTCTCACTGTGATAAGCAAGACTCCTGGAATGTATAATCATCATTCCTTTTTATACTCCATATTTCCTGTAACCTGCAACCATCATGGTTAGCAACAATAGCCATATACGCTATGCACCACACATCCAATGCATATTTGCAACCACTTGCAAGTCAATACGTATACCAAGACATGTTACCTCGGAAATATCCCTTTACCTGATTTTCTCACAATAATTAGATTCCTTGGCACGTAACATACGGAGTGCCAGACATTACTACTAATGTCATCATATCGCGTCGCACACGATTCCTGCAATCACACTGATTAGCAACACCACTTTTCATATCAGAAAAAGCACATAAACAACTAGTTGTGTCATACAACATTAATGCCATCATGCATAAGTATGTGCTATCAATAACTTCTTAGGCCCTTAACAGCCCAAATGAGCAACCACTGCTCTGATACCACTAATGTAAGGACCCCAAGCCCTTAATCCTTGATTAGTGTATTAACCACTATGTGTGGCACATGCTTTCAATAAAAGTCAATCGGGAAGCTCAGATGATACTTTATCATTGCATGGCAATTACAAAAAAATTCCTTTAACACTCAATGTTATAAGGTCATCAGTCTAACAACGAAATAGACTCACAAAGTTCGCCCAATATCATCCCTTTTTGCCACTTTTCACATTGTGGACTTTTATAAAAATTTGGGCAGAGTCTCCCCATAAATAGAGCTATCCCGAAATAGAAGCACAACACATAACATAATTCCCGGCCAGGGAAAACATAATACTCATCAGAAAGCAGTAATACCAAGTAAATTCCCAGCCAGGGAAGACACCACACATATGACGACATAAATGGGTCTCAACACCCACATAATACACTAACGACTCTCATATCATTAGCAATTCTACCACAATTGCATGCAACACATAATGAAAGAGAGAAAGGCTCATGCCTTTATATACAACACATATACAAGCATAACCGTGTTCACATGCGAGCATCATAAATGTGTACATAAACCTCGAGTGCATATGAGTACTCTATACGATACCGTGCTCCATCAAGCCCTGGTACCATGATCCTGTGAGTACATCCAATCAACAGCTCGAGCCCAGCTCCACAGCCATCGATGCACCTGTTCACCTGCCCCAACAGAGACAGCCCCCAACGGGGTGAGCATACCAATACACAAAATCTCATAATCACAATAATGAAATTCATAATTTACAACACAAGTAAATATTAATGAATTTTAAATGATACTCCCTGGATGGCAACATCCTCATCCGGGATTCCGTGTACTGTCCCTGTTCTCACAATCATCAAACTCATCAAATCTCATAAATCAGTAAATCAACACATTGATTTAACCCATTGCATGCCTAGTTCTCGAATATCAATAACAAGTTCATCATTCATGCAAAAGTAGATATCTCAATATCTAACACTGATTTCATAGCCTCGCTATTAATCATAAATGAATTAAATGCCTAACATTTATTTTACAAATTTTCCATTATACCTAGACATCTCAAATGTCTTATAATGAAAACATGATCCCACGATCATTCTCAGGCATCTCAAATGCCCAGGCATCTCAAATGCCCTACAATAGTCATATACATCAGGTACCCCATATAACTTATGAGAGTTACACTACTCTAGTGTCACGTGCGCCCCTGACGGCGATATCAAGATTAGGTCGCTTCATAGCTTCTCAACACATATAAATAATCCTCATGCAACACATATAAATAATCCTCGTGCACGATTATTCAATAAAATCAAAATACATTATGCATTCACAAATGCTCTAATATGTAGTAATGCTCGTACGTCGCACGTACCTTAAATTTCCGAAGTCCGAGCCAAACCTTGCCCGAGTTCCATGCCCCGAGGAACGATGTGCTAACACGATAAATTAATTCACAATTAATTACGAACATGCAACCCATGCTCAAGCACACCCATAACCCTCAAAAATATTGTCAACACAAGACAATAAACCAATATCGAAAATCGCTCAAGAATACCCCACAAATTCTCGAACCTTCACAACACGAATCGAACTCAATTAAACACCATAATTCATCTAAAATATGAATTACTCAATCAACAACAAGAATAATCGCCCCACATGCCAAAGCCCCAAATTTTCGAATTCAAACCCCTAAAATTCGAACACAAAAATCATCTTTATACAACTAGAACATGTAATAATCAATCACTAACAAGATTCACCACACCTCTGCCCAAAAATCACAATTTTCGAACCTAAACCCACGAAAATCGAACTGAAAATCGAACCAAATGCAACCAATATTTCGAACCACAAAAATCTGAAATAATCGACCCAACAACACCATAAAAACGCCCCAAAAACACCTGAAAGAAAGCCCCAAAATCGTACCAAAAATCGAGCCCCAATTCGGACAAATTTCCAGTTTCGAACCCTAGCGCTTCCAGCAGAAATCCGAGCTCAAATCGCGACCAAACCTCAAATTGATGGTACGGGAAGGAGCGCCTGGTCGAGACGATGACGGCGACGGGTCGGACGCGCCGAACGGCGGCCGGACGGCGGCGGGCGATGGCCTTTTCCGCGCGGTGGCAAAGGGGATCGGGAAAGGCAGCGTGCGCGAGGAGAGAGAGAGAGGTGAGGAAAATGGTTCCGATAATTAAAATCTCGGGTTTAACTGGTATTTATAGCAAAAATACCCCGAAATACTAATATCCCCACAACTACATCATGATTCATTAAAAATCATTTGTTTTCGAAAACTCTCTCTCTAACTCAAAAACCCCCTACCGGTGCCAATACCAAGCACCCGAGATTCCGAGTCACACTAAAAACCCAACTCGCAGGTTTTCACCGGAATGAGAATACGATCTCAACCTCGGGATCCAACGATCCCAACTACTCAATTAGACGAGCCCAGAAGGCTCAACACCTTGATTAAACTCCAATTGCCACGTAAAACAACTTTACGGGTTATTAACACTCCGGGATTAACACCTATAATCCCTGGTCATCACAACTTCACATCATTCATAGATATCTACATATCCAAGCTTAATATCATAAATTCCTTACCAAGAAGTTATGAAATTACTTCACTCAACTTCCTAGCTTGATTACCAAGTGAAATCCAACCAAAAGATGGAAGAACCAACAAGGGTTTGGAGAGGTGCTTGTGTAGAGATTTACTAGGTGCTCTTTGGTGTATTGTGAGTTTCAAGTCTGAATATTGGTTCATATATATCCTCCAAAGCCCTCCAAAGAAATTCAAATGCAGATGAAACTCCTCTCAAATTCATATCAAATGTAATTTTCAACTATGTGATGCATTTTTGTCTCTTATTCACTATAACATAACATTGTTAAGTCCCTACCACATGTCTATGTTATTACCTCACCATCTTTGATTGTTCATATCTACATAGACAATTTATTACTTGTCATCTACATTTTATTCATGCATGGCATTATGCATACTCGGTTCAACCCGAATCCGAGTCAACATCGTACCAGAAGTAATCCTACTTCATATAATACATGTATACGTCATATCGAGGCATTACACCCGCAGGTCGCAATCGATCGCGACTTGGTGCCGATCGATCGCGACATTAAACTGGAATTTTTTGGAAGATAACCGTGCGGCGATCGATCGCTAAGTCTCAGCGATCGATCGCGAGGTGTTTGGCAATCGACCGCGAGGTGGTTCTGCTTGGCAGTAGAGTTGCGCGATCGATCGCGGCTTGCTGAATAGTGTTTTTTTCACAATTTGTTTTAAAACTTGGAATTTTGGACTTGGGGTTTAAATAGCCGGTTTCCGGGGCATTGTTTTCATTCCTATGGGAATGCTATACTATGAAATTGGTGTGGTTGGAGCCAAATTGTATTAAGATATGGAATTACTCGATTTAGTAATTGGCTAATCTTTGAACACATAAATTGGAATATTTTGGGTATTATGCATGCTTAATCGGGGTCTTTTAAAATGGTTAATCGTCATGAATTGATGATAGGATTGGTGTGAACGTGCTTCAGCACGTGGTTGCATGCTTGTGTTTAATTGCGAGTTATTTATGTGTTTTCATCGGGTCGCGGGACTCAAGCAAGGTTTGATTCGGTCTACGGAATCATAAGGTACGTATGACGTACGAGCATAGCTTTAATATATTATTGCAATTGTGGTGCATGATATAATATGATTGTGACGAATCAATGGACATTATGAAATGTATGGTGCCGCTATGGAGCGAGCAATATTTAGGATGGATTGGTATGCTCACCCCGTGTGGAGGCTGTTTCTGTTGGGACAGGTGAACATGTATAGTAATGGCTCTGGAGTTGAGTTGGAGCTGTTGATTGGAAATGCTCCCAGGGCTGAGGCACCAAGGCTGGTATTGAGTAGTACGCTTTATACATTTATACACATTTATTTATTCAATGCTCGCCTGTGAGCATTCTGATGTGTATATGGGTTGTATAAATATCGTTAGAGTTATCTTTTCATATATGGTTGCATGCAATTAATTTTGGAGTATTGCATGATGACTTGAGATTAATATTGGTGCATTGAGATATGTATACTTCTGTTAGTTGAGTTGAGATGAGAACTAGACATTAAGAGTATAATACGTCATGCTATTGTTATTGAAGCATGTGACAAGAATTCCCTAATATGATGAAAGTATGCACTAGTAGAGATGATAAATGCACTAATGATGATGAGATTAGATATTTGGGTCCTTACAACAAGTTAACCAAATACCGAGAGCCAACATATTAACACGAGATGCAAAATACATAAGTAGACATATAACTATAGGTATAGAAACGGATCGAACCAGAGAAAAGAACCCAAGTGCATGAAAGCCATATACAAAACAAAGGCAACACCACATACAAATAAGACAACCCTATTACCACAAAAGCCTGATATTCACTAAGTGGGTAGAGCGGCTATTAGTAGCTCCCCCACAAATCTGGAGCCAACTGAGCCAGAGAACCAGCAAAAATAGCAAAACACACATTAGAAGTATATACAGGAGAACTAGATAGTTAAACCAAAAGGGAGAAAGCCTATGAAAACAATCCGTAAGCAGAGGAACACTCAAGAATCTCCATTTTCACGAGTGTTCCAAAAGAGTGAAATCATCGCCGTTGGAAAAGAAACTGCTGGATAAGGAAAGTGATTGGCCAGCAATGAGGTAGAAAAACCAGAGAAGTCCATAAAGCGTCGCTGACAGACAGAGCGTCCTTTTTCCGACCAGATCTGGAAGAAGACAAGGATCGTGACGGCCATGAACGGGAAGACTGGAAAGCACTATGGACATCGAAATAACTTCATAATCGACCGAAGAACCATGGCAACGGTGCCAAAAATAGGTAGGAAGCAAAGACAGTCATGAGCAAGGCCAGAGAACCAGAAATTGAAACAGGTTGGAGGAAACTTTGTGACGAAGAAAGTACAACAAAAGCTCTCATGGAGAAGACTCCAGAGAGAGAAAAATCTAGGAAAAGCAATACTAATATATATTCACCTTAAATACCTTATATTTTAATAAAATGTTAAAAATTTCCTCTCTGATATTATACATTTACTATTTTATTATATTATAAATTGTTTTTAATCAATTCTATATTAAAGTTGATATTTTATGCTTTTATTCACGATAGATTCCAAATTATACAAATTGAAGTAATTTAAAATTTAGATTATAAATTATCTCGTTAAATGCCAATCTTGTATATCCAAATAAATGTTAGAAATTTGATACAAATTAAAATTCACAAATCCAAATTGGAAATATACTTTACTTCCACCGATTCAAAGCTCTCTCATCGCTTTTCTCCTACGAGGCACGGAGTTGAGATCGAGCTGTAGATTGGAGGTACTTCCAGGATCGATGTACCGAAGCTGATATCTTGCATGGTATTTTATACATTAGATATACACACGCTTATTTGATGCTCGCATGTGAGCACTATTATGTCTATATGAGTTGTATAAAGAAGGCAATGGCCTTTCTCTTTTCATTTATGTGTTGCATGCAATTATTTAGGAATTGCTAAATGAATTGAGGACATGTTAGTGTATTATAAGGACACATGCTGTGTACGTGGAATTGGTTGGGGGAAAGCCGGTAAATTGAATGGAAACTGCAAGAAATTTTATAGATCGTATGTGATCATGATTGCATGTTATATAATTCCCCTGTTATATGATTGTATACACTGAATGCATGATTTAATACACCAATAATGGGTTAAGGGCTTGGAGTCCTTACATTAGTGGTATCAGAGCAGTGGTTTGTTCTTTGGGGCTGTAGAGAGCCTATGAATACATTGATGGAAATGAATATCACATTATTATGCATGATGGTAGTTTGTGTTGTGTGACACAACTATTTGGTTTATGTGCGTTTATGATATGTAATCATAATGGAACAATTATATGTCATGACATCTAAGGAATCATAATGTAATATGTTGATTATGATTGTGAGTTGTGGTACATGGACAACCAAATGGAGCATTTTGAAATGCATTGGGATACAAGAAGTACTTTGTACTTGTGGTTTATGCATTTACCGTTTATAATCATATAGTGGTGAATATGGATTATTATATGCTCATGGTTTGGAATCGTTCATGTAGGGACGCTTTGGCATGGAGGGCTAAGGCCAGGATTGACGGGCACCAAACGGTAACATATATTTTATATACATTATGGATTGTGCATTGTGGTTGCATATATATTGGAGTGATGATTTTAATGCTTTTGCGGTTAAATATTGAAGCGAGGGTATTGCCGCATGTCACATTTAAAGCGAGATGCATTAAAATACACTCATTGTGATTGCACATATATTGGAGTGATGATTTTAATGCTTTGCCGCTAAATGTTGAAGTGAGGCCGCATGTCACATTTGAAGCGAAGTGCATTAAAATACACTCATAGTGATGCATATTGGGATATGGATTATACATTGTGGTGCAGGTATAGATTGGATGCTTGGTGAACATCCCATGAGTCGTTGATATGAACGAGTGATGATTTTAATTGCTTTGCCGCTGTCACTTGACGCGATGATAAAATACTTGCCGCTGTCATATCGTAGCGAGGAAAGAATATTTGTCGCCAAATGTTGAAGTGATGGTATTGCCGCATGTCGCATTTGAGCGAGGTTATTCAATGCCGCTGATATGTCGAAGCGAGGGGTATTAGTGCCGCGGTCATGACAAACGAGGTGCATTAAAATATGTTGGAACCGAAGAGGGGGGTAAATGGGGTTCATTGGCTACTTTAACTTTTTAAAATGAGTTTGCAAAAATAAAAGAGTTTGCGCTTGCGGAAGGCTTAAGTCAATCGATAAATAAATAAAAAGAAGAAGTAAATAAATAAATAAATGCGTAATGTAATAAAGCGGTAAATGACAAGGATATTTGTTATAGAAGTTCGGCGATGAATCGCCTACGTCTCCTCTTCCCGGTTAGATAACTTCCAACCAAGGTTCCACTATAACGAAAGATCTAAGCCTTGAGGGCTCCAAGTTAGCCACAACACACACTTCCCGAGTACACAAAGCTCTTCACGAGCACAACACTCTTCACGAGTCTTCTTGGCCTTAAGGGCTCTAAGGATAGCCACACAAAACTCTTCCCGAGTTACCAACACTCTTCACGAGTCTTCTTGGCCTTAAGGGCTTTGGGATAGCCACAACACATGCACCAACTTTACTTGTTGATGACTTTACAATTTCCAACTTGCTTTGGTGTTGGAGGACCTTACAACAACTCAACAAACACCTTCACGGTGTACCAACACGAAGAAACAAGACTCACACAGAATACAAGAATTACAAGCTCCAATACAACAACAATGTATGGAGATTGCAAAGCTATATAAATTTTGAATAAGCAAAGCTTTGTATAAGTTTGTAGGCTTGTTTCTTGTCTTCAAAATGCTCCAAAGCATCAATATCTATAGTGTAGGAGGCCCCCTAGGCTCCTACTAGCCGTTGCTACACAAAAGGCTGAAATCACTCCTCGATTGCCTCAGCCATCGCCTCGGGCGATCACCATCGCCGCGCCCCAACGGTCAGCAAAAATCACGCATCGCCTCAGGCGATGCCTGGATCGCCTCAGGCGATCAGTCCCACAAATCAATGTTGTAGCCTCAGCTGCTCAAAATATTCCATCGCCTCAGGCGTTCAATGCATCGCCTCAGGCGATCAGCCCATCGATGAGCGTAGTGATGCCTTCCTGGCAGCCATCGCCTGGGACGATGATCACCATCGCCTGGGGCGATCCAACCCAGGTTTTGCACACTTGATTTTCTTCAATCAATCCACTTTTTAGTCAATTAATCTGCACACTAAGTAGACACATTAGTATAACAAACACAAGTTTTGTTGATCATCAAAACTCAAAAATAATCCGGAGATAAATTAAAGCATTAAACACAACCATGCGTTTAAGGCTCAACAAAATACACTGCTGTAACAAGACTAGGGATTGACTATTCTATTGGCGATGGTTTATGCCGCTGGGTATTCATAGCGATGGTTCATTCCGCTATTCCATTGGCGATGGTTTATGTCGTCGGGTATTCATAGCGATGGTTCATTCCGCTATTCTATTGGCGATGGTTTATGCCGCTGGGTATTGATAGGGATGGTTCATTCCGCTATTCTATTGGCGATGGTTTATGCCGCCGGGTATTCATAGCGATGGTTCATTCTGCTATTCTATTGGCGATGGTTTATGCCGCCGGGTATTCATAGCGATGGGTCATTCCGCTACATCTATGGCCATGGTTCATACCGCCAGATATCTATAACGATGATTTATGTCGCTGATTCTATAGCGATGGGTTATGCCGTTATGTACGTAGCATGGGATCACGCCGCCTTCGAGTGGTGGGTGCTGATTGCGTACCACTGTTGGACGACGGAGACAGGTATGCCGCTATCTTATTAGCCATGAGTTATAGTATATTGCAATTTTATTAGCATTATTGTGGATGTCATGCTTTAATATACATATACCGTCCCGTGTTTGACGATAGGATCATGGATGTCGTGTATTGACATATACCGTCTCATGTTTGATGATGAGATTATGGATGTCGTGTATCGATAGGTACCGTCACGAATTGACGATGTTATTTTGGATGTCACATGTTGACATGTACCGTCACGGGATGACGATGACATAGTGGATATTCAGACGTGTAGCGTCGTTTCAATGAATAATACATTTATGTATATGTATTTAGTCATATGGTTTGAGTGCCAATGGTGAGCACATGGTAGTGTTTGGATCACTAGTTGACGAGACCATTATGCCGAGCAGGTTGTTCGAAGAATTATTGGATGCGTTGTACCGGTGAGTGTACCGCATCATGCATTTAAGGTAAATATTTTTACGAGTAGTGGTACCTTTGGGTATACTCGATGGGATGTCTATGGCCAAGTGATTGTTAGTTCGAACTCCCCGTGCACGCGAGCCTCGGCGTAGCCTCTGTCGATGCGCGTGGCGATGCCTTCATGGCAGCCATCGCCTGGGGCGATCCAGCCCAGGTTTTGCACACTTGATTTTCTTCAATCAATCCACTTTTTAATCAATTAATCTACACACTAAGTAGATACATTAGTATAACAAACACAAGTTTTGTTGATCATCAAAACTCAAAAATAATCCGGAGATAAATTAAAGCATTAAACACAACCATGCATTTAAGGCTCAACAAAATACACAGCTGTAACAAGATTAGGGATTGGCTATTCTATTGGCGATTTATGCCTCTGGGTATTCATAGCGATGGTTCATTCCGCTATTCCATTGGCAATGGTTTATGCCGTCGGGTATTCATAGCGATGGTTCATTCCGCTATTCTATTGGCGATGGTTTACGCCGCTGGGTATTGATAGCGATGGTTCATTCCGCTATTCTATTGGCGATGGTTTATGCCGCCGGGTATTCATAGCGATGGTTCATTCCGCTATTCTATTGGCGATGGTTTATGCCGCCGGGTATTCATAGCGATGGGTCATTCCGCTACATCTATGGCCATGGTTCATACCGCCAGATATCTATAACGATGATTTATGCCGCTGATTCTATAGCGATGGGTTATGCCGTTATGTACGTAGCATGGGATCACGCCGCCTTCGAGCGGTGGGTGTTGATTGCGTACCACTGTTGGACGACGGAGACAGGTATGCCGCTATCTTATTAGCCACGATTTATAGTATATTGCTATTTTATTAGCATTATTGTGGATGGCATGCGTTAATAAACATATACCGTCCCGTGTTTGACGATGGGATCATGGATATCGTGTATTGACATATACCGTCGCGTGTTTGATGATGAGATTATGGATGTCGTGTATCGATAGGTACCGTCACGAATTGACGATGTTATTTTGGATGTCACATGTTGACATGTACCGTCACGGGATGACGATGACATAGTGGATATTCCATGTAGACGTGTAGCGTCGTTTCGATGAATAATACATTTATGTATATGTATTTAGTCATATGGTTTGAGTGCCAATGGTGAGCACATGGTACTGTTTGGATCACTAGTTGACGAGACCATTATGCCGAGCAGGTTGTTCGAAGAATTATTGGATGCTCTGTACCGGTGAGTGTACCGCATCATGCATTTGAGGTAAATATTTTTACGAGTAGTGGTACCTTTGGGTATACTCGCTGGGATGTCTATGGCCAAGTGATTGTTAGTAGGAATAGTTATTGAGGAAACTACTCGCTCTTGTCGATGTGACGTGTGGTAGACATGGTCACACCTACCCATGAGGGTGTGGGTTAAATCCTAGTGGGTGGGTAGGATTGCCTTGTGATTGAGCAAGGACACTGGAATGTCCTTTGTGCATTGGTATTAGAGAAACATTGGGTGATGACCCACTACTCTAATGGATGTTACGGTATGTGTACCGGGATGGAACGTATGATACGTTGGTAGGTTTGGTATAAACGTAAGGAGGCAGCGATTTGCTAGCCAGATATTATTGCAGTGATATAGTGTGCTTGTTGTAGCCGTTATACTGCTCGTTGGAACCGAGTTGATAAATCGTATGATGATACGATGAGGGTTTTAGTGGACTCTTGTAGTCACTTTGCGGCTTAAGGTTTGAGGCAGAAAATACCTCACGGGGACGTTTATACGTCAAATGTTTTGAGGGACTTGTACCAGGACAACTCAATTTTGTTGGGAATACCAACGTGAGTGTCGACAAGTCGTTGTTAGCTCTGGTTGAGCATCTTTGCATATGGAATGCAACGGGAGTCACAATTGGAATTGTGGGATATAGTTAGTGGGGTAACACTACTATATTGATTTTATCTCTTGGAGAGATTTGGATTGTACTGTCATGGAGACAGCTGGTATCGGTCGTGGGTTGACTGTGAATCAGCCATGGTAAGCATTACTGGTGTTGGGCTAAGTAATGGCTTTTATTTCTGAGAGACGTACGAGGAGACGTCTCCAGGGAAATGCTCGAAATTGTGAAGTACTATGGTACTAGTACAGAACATCGTTAGATGTGTATACGGTTTTCGATTTGGTAATAGTGGCATTGATGCACTATTCTGAACCTATTGGGTATTTATTGTTTCCGAGATATATTTTAGTATAAATATATCCAGGCTTCCGAACGGTGGTTCGAGGTTGGAGGGTCATGGTTCATGACACTTTCCTTATGAGGAAGGCGGTATTCATATACCTATTGGGAATCTTTGGAAGATTCGTTGAATTGGTTTGTGTGGTGTTGATGTTGGAATCACACCCTTTGGCTTTTGGTTTGTCAATCATTATTCTCCACTGGGTGAGAATAACCGAGGATTGACAGTTGTATTTGGAGCTCATGGGTATGATTAGAGATACCCTAGCCAGGTGCATTGAGTATGCATGTAGTATTGGTGCTTAGGCATGTGTACTGGTGTGTGTATACGAATGCCAGCATTTTTTGGTACTCGTCGAGCATTGGTTTTGTATGCTTGGATGAATGAATCTCCGGTGAGAGATTGTGGCACCTTGAGATTAGTAATCTCAATGACACGATGTATTCTGAAGAAGGATCGTGAGGTCTGATTGACTTCCTCTGAGGAGGAAATGTAGTATTTTGGGGTCATGGTAATTCTTTACCGGATAATTAGATAGCCTCCCTGTTTTGGGATTGTTGAGGGTGAACGAGGGATGTCCATAATTCGAATTTGTTAGGTGTCGTGGTTGACACGTGTGACGGGAATGCAATTAATTTTTTTGCATGTCCTTTCGAGAACATGAGACTTTGTGGAGTCTCGATAGTGTGTTTGGACAAGATATGATTTCTTGGAAACACATGGATGTAGACATCTTTGAGATGTGTTTATTGTTGATCGGTGGCCGTGAGTTGCCCGATCCGTGTTGCAAAGTGGTGCAACTACTCCTCTATTGGAGATGGATTTGGAAAAATGGGAACAAGATGTAGTTCAGGTACACTGTTGTGTACTGGTGGTTTCTTTGGGTAACGATGGATGTTTAACATCGTTGGCTATGTCATAGAGATATCATTGGGGCGATATCTACATCGGAATCACGAATGATTCGTTTGGTTAGCTGTTAGGGTTGACTGGCTGCTTTTGGGTGGTTAGCATCGGGGTATGCCGACGTTCTTTTGAGATTGTGGTGGTTTGAGAGGTGTACTCCATTCCGCAGGTTTGGTGCGAGGTCGGTGTCCTCGCGGTTGGGGTGTCGTTTATGATATGTTCATGATTCGACAATGTAGATTGTGTGGTCTCGGCGTTACGTGAAACACGCCTGTGCAAATTTCGAGGATGAAATTTTATTAGTGGGGGATAATTGTGATGCCCGGGGATCAATGACGTTAATCCCGGTGTGGTAATGATCCTCAATGGATTTTAATTGTGGCAATTATGAATTAATTGCGGTGTTGGAGCACCCGAGAATGTTAAATCGGGTATTTTGGGTTCGTTGGATCCAATTGGTGAGATTGTATTCTCATCGTGGTGAAAAACCTCGGAATTGGATTTTTGGTGGGATCTGGGGCCCGGAGTACCTTGTACTGGGGCTGGTAATGAAAATAGAGATTGAGAGGTAATTATTAAAAACAGATGATTTTTAATGAATCATGATGTATTTGTGGAGGTATTGGTGTTTTGGAGCATTGATACTATATATACCAAGAGGCAGTGTTTTCAAAACCGGACCCGACATAAAATCGGTGCCCTTACTGGTTACAGGTTCGATCGGTTCAACCGGTTAAACCACCGGTTCAACAGGTGTGACATCATCATGATGTAATATCTATATTTATTTTTTATAAAATATTTATAACATGTGTTTCAAACGTTCATAATAATAAAAGAAATATCATTGTAGTAATATAGCATGGAGACCAATATTTTACACACTCTTTCAATAATTTCATCTATTTAAGTTTATAACTATTTTGTTGTAAATATAAACTTTATATAAAAAGAAATTAATTACAAATACACTAATTAGTCATGTATACACCAAATCTGTATTATATTATTCAATAATGGGCTACTATATTATTACAAATACTTTAGTATTGATTATCAAAATTAAGAGATTTTTATTTTTTGATACAATATATTACTTTTTGCATTTATATATAAGACTGATACAAATATCACAAATATATAATGGGTAAATGTTAAAACTCATAGTTTTATGGAGTTGATGCAATACAAAATTAAATCTAATATATATAAATAAACTACATGGAACCTCTAATCATGGCTGTAACATTTTATTTACGTATTTAGGAAGAAATGATAAAGCTTAAAAGGGATGATAACAAAATAAAAATTGGAAAACTAAAAAAAAAAAAAAAAGGGTTCGACCGGTTCACCGGTCGACCGATTTTCGACCGGTTCTCACCGGTTCGCACCAATTTTTTACACTGCCGATTTTATTGGGTTAACTGGCCCGGACCAAGCACCGGTCACCGGTTGAACCAGTTGGACCGGCCGGTCCGGGCCGGTTTTAATAACCCCAGATTTCTCGAAGAAAAGTTGATAATCTCCTCCCCTCGCCTTTACCTTCGTTTTGATTGTAGTATTGTTGTTTTGGTTAAGGTATGTGTTGGGTTTGGATTTGGGGGATTTTTGGTTAAAATCCAAAGTTGAGTTTTTGAAGTTTTTATTGGTTTTAAATGGTGTAGTGGAGGTGTTGAAGGAGTTGGGGGTGTTGGTTTTGAGTTTGGGTGTCAAAAACATCATTAAAGCTCGAATTTTTTGGAAACCCGCTGTGCGGTCCTTGTTACTTAATTCATTATGTATTAGTTCATTATACATATATGAGTAAGAATTAAGTAAAACATACACTGATTAAGAGTTTACTCATGTTAGGTTGTTACAATACTTACACAAATCCTATCATAATATACATCCTATGTACTGTAAAACAACCTAGATTAGTACAACTCCTATGCAGTGGTTCAACTCGCAGCGGAATAAACTCACAATCCCGTCCTCCCACGTCTATGAGTCCCTACAGAAGCAATCACACAACATGAGTATAGATAAATAACCATCCCAGTGCGATATCAATACAAAACATAAACGATAAAGCACTATAAGAATCAAATGTGATTGTCCTAAATCATGCATCATCAGATGCAATTATGTCATGACATGTCTCATTCCTCATTCTGTTATAACCAGACCAATATGATATGTCTATCTCAGCTCAATATGTCAGTGGAACATCCTCACATCTTCATATTAGCAGCACATATCATAGTACCGTCCTCACATGTTATAACAGACAGAGCATATACCCAACCGGCGTATATCTCTCATGCCAAAGCATATGTAGCATACCTATCGTGGCAATAATCACAACCAAAGCATATACCCAACACTATTATATCTATCGTGGCACCGATCTCAGCCAAAGCATATGCTACACATCTATCGTGACATCCATCGCAACAATATAATATCATGAATGCACATAAATATGATGTCACTAATCATATGATACCATGCTCACATCATCACCACAACAATATCATATACTCGTACGTCAAAACGTATCTGTTCCGCGACACAAACGATATAAATTAGGCTTCAATGTCTAACCGCCTCGTTGCCCCGTCCCCTGTGATGATGCTACAACAATATGAACAATATAACATGTTACAATAGGCTTCAAAATCAAATTCTACAAAAATATAACATTTTTCAAAATCTTGACCCGGGCGATCGATCGCCACATTTCACCGATCGATCGCCATACTGTTCTGTTCCATCGCGATCGATCGCCACTATCTCGCGATCGATCGCCAAAGTGTTCTGTTTCCTCACGATCGATCGCCTCATTTCCACCGATCGATCGCCTCATTTCCACCGATCGATCGCCATATGTTTTCACCGCCTTATAATTTCTCTGTTCTCGGCGATCGATCGCCATAGAGCTCGCAATCAATCGCCGATGTCCAGAAAATTCAGAACATGGCGATTTTGAGCTTATCTTCATGGTTTTTCTTCTACTACTCAAAAATTCACATTCCAACATGTTTCATGCAATCTCTACTATCATATTAACATGTTTTTATGATCATAGTACTCAATACTTTGCATAATAACAAGTAGGAATTCCAACCATGAATACTTCACATCATTCATAGATATCTACATATCCAAGCTTAATATCATAAATTCCTTACCAAGAAGTTATGAAATTACTTCACTCAACTTCCTAGCTTGATTACCAAGTGAAATCCAAGCAAAAGATTGAAGAACCAACAATGGTTTGGAGAGGTGCTTGTGTAGAGATTTACTAGGTGCTCTTTGGTGTATTGTGAGTTTCAAGTCTGAATATAGTTCATATATATCCTCCAAAGCTCCTCCAAAGAAATTCAAATGCAGATGAAACTTCTCTCAAATTCATATCAATTGTAATTTTCAACTATGTGATGCATTTTTGTCTCTTATTCACTATAACATAACATTGTTAAGTCCCTACCACATGTCTATGTTATTACCTCACCATCTTTGATTGTTCATATCTACATAGTCAATTTATTACTTGTCATCTACATTTTATTCATGAATGACATTACGCATACTTGGTTCAACCCGAACCCGAGTCCACATCGTACCAGAAGTAATCCTACTTCATATTACACATGTATACGTCATATCGAGGCATTACATTTCTCGCCTACTTATTGAATTTCGTCCTTAAAATTGCATATACATAACATGCATATATATATATACTCAAACCAACAATCCTACTACAATAAAGCAAAAAGCATAATCATATATGTAACATTGTAGTACATACTCACCAACAGTATCATAAGAATATAAATAAATCCATACCAGAAAATAATTCAGGATACTACTGTATCATATGCTGCTCCGTCTCCCACGTTGCCTCCTCGACACCGCGTCGATCCCACTGTACTTTTACAAACGGTATCACTTTGTTACGCAATGTCCGTTCAGCTCTATCCAAAATCTTCACAGGTCGTTCTATATATGATACGTATGTATCTAACTGTACTTCAGATGGTGGTAATACATGACCCGGATCTGGTTCATATTTCCTCAACAGTGAAACATGAAACACATCGTGGATACTACTCAATGTTGGCGGTAGTGCTAATCGATAGGCCAACGTACCAATACGTTGCAACACTTCATAAGGACCAACATACCGTGGAGACAACTTTCCACGTTTACCAAATCGTACCACACCTTTAAAAGGTGAGATTTTCAAGAATACTCGATCACCAACTTGGAATTCAAGTGGTCTACGTCGCTTATTGGCGTAAGCAGCCTGTCTATCCTGAGCAGCTTGCAATTTCAATCTGATCAGTTTCACTTTCTCCTCCATTTCACGTAGCATTTCTGGTCCATGGAGTGCAATCTGATCAACATCATCCCAATATAAGGGTGATCTACAGCGTCGCCCATACAGTGCCTCAAATGGTGCCATCTGGATACATAACTGTTATTGTACGAAAATTCTACTAATGGCAACGATTTTTGCCAAGAGTTATCAAATTCCAATACACATGCCCTCAACATATCCTCAAGCGTCTGTATCGTACGCTCTGTCTGTCCATCTGTTTGAGAATGATACGATGTACTCAATCGTACTTCTGTCCCTAGTGCTGACTGTAATCCTTCCCAAAAATAAGAAGCAAATCTCGGATCTCTGTCCGATACAATGGAAACTGGTATACCATGTAGTCTCACTATATTTTGTATATATAACTAAGCCATTTTCAAATAAGTAAATGTCATACTATAAGGTATGAAGTGAGCTACTTTCGTCAATCTATCAACAATTACCCAAATTGCATCAAATCCAGAGGAAGTCCGTGGTAAATGGGTAACAAAATCCATTGTAACATGTTCCCATTTCCATTGAGGAATCTCCAAACTCCTCAATTCACCTCCTGGCCTTTGTCGTTTTGCTTTTACTTGTTGACAGATCAAACATCGTTTCACAAAGTTCAGCACATCCTGTTTCATGCGTTTCCACCAGAATTGGGTATGCAAATCTTTATACATTTTCTTTCCACCAGGATGTAAACTGTAGCGACTATAATGCACACGTTGTAATATTTCTTGGCGGAGTCCTAATGCAGCAGGTACTACCTAACAATTTCTATATTTCAAAGGTCCATAACTTGCAATTACAAACTGCGATATTTGTCCTTGACATACCATTTCTTTCCAGTGTTGTACCTCATCATCAGTAACTTGTGCCGTTCTGATTTTCTCAAAAATATCAGGTTCAACCAACAATGTTGATACCCGTACTGGCACTGTTTCAATATCATAGTCATAACCCAAGGTACAACAAGAAGTCATCAAGGCTGATATATGCATCATATCATCATCAGTATTATGAACTTTTCGACTTAAAGCATCTGCTGTGAGATTAGCTTTTCCTGGATGATATTCGATCTCGCAATCATAATCCTTTAAGAGATCCATCCATCTCCTTTGCCTCATATTCAACTCTTCTTGAGTGAATAAAAACTTCAAACTTTTATGATCAGTATATATGGTAAATGACGTACCATATAAATAGTGTCGCCATATCTTCAAGGCAAAGACAATGGCAGCCAACTCCAGATCATGCACTGGATATTTCATTTCATGTGGTTTCAACTGTCGTGATGCATAAGCCACCACATGTTTATCCTGCATCAATATACAACCTAACCCAAGTAATGATGCATCAGTATAAAGTGCAAAATTGTCATGCTCTGATGGAATAATCAACACTGGAGCAGTAGTTAGCCGATGTTTCAATTCCTGAAAACTATGCTCACATGCCTCTGACCATCTAAATGGTACTCCCTTCTGTGTCAGCTGTGTAAGTGGTTTGGCAATTGCTGAAAATCCTTCAACAAACCATCTATAGTATCCAGCCAAACCTAAGAAACTACGAATCTCTGGCACAGAAGTAGGTGATGACCAATTCAACACCGCTTCTATCTTTCTCGAATCAACTGATATACCATCTTTAGAGATCACATGTCCCAAAAATCCTACAATGGTCAACCAAAACTCACACTTACTGAGTTTGACATATAACTGATATGTTCTCAATAACTGCAACACCAGATGCAAATGTTGGACATGTTCGTTTTCACTCCGATCCGAGAATAGATCAATATATCATCAATGAACACAATGACAAATTGATCAAGGTATTCCTGGAAAACTCGATTCATCAAGCTCATGAAGACAGCTGGAGCATTCGTCACACGAAATGGCATCACTAGGAATTCATAATGGCCATAGTGAGTTCTGAATGCTGTTTTCTGTATATCTCCTTTCCTCACACTTATTTGATGATAACCATATCTCAAATCAATCTTAGAATATATCGTAGATCCCTGTAACCGATCAAACAAATCATCAATACGAGGAAGGGGATATTTATTCTTTATGGTTACCTTGTTCAACTGTCTATAGTCAATGCAAAGTCGCATTGAACCATCCTTCTTCTTGACAAACAATACCGGAGTACCCCAAGGCGATACACTAGGATGTATGTACCCCTTGTCCAATTGATCTTGCAATTGAGTTTTCAACTCTCTTAATTCAGATGGTGCCATTCAATATGGTGCTCGTGAAATTGCAGAAGTACCAGGCACTAACTCAATACCAAATTCCACTTCTCGACTTTGTGGAAATCAAGGAATCTCCTCTGGAAATACATCTGCATACTCTGCAACTACTGGTATTTCCTCCACTCTTCTTTCTACTTTCTTCTCTGTGACATCCACAACATATATCATATATCCCGTATGTCCACGTTCTAACAAGCGGGACATTCTAAGAGCAGATATCAATGGAATCTTAGCACGTGATCCTTCTCCATAAAAGATCCATTGATTTCCAGTATCAGACTGAAATCTCACTATCTTCTGACAACAATCTACAATAGTTTTATATCTGCTCAATACATCAATACCCAGAATACAATCAAAATCCATCATATCTAGCACAATCAAATCGGCCTGTATCTCATACTCAGTATCAAATTGAATAACACAATCAGATACACTCTGACAAGCCATCACAGTAGTTCACATGGGTGTCGAGACATACAGAGGCATCAACAGTGGAGACGAGCATATATGATACCGGTCAATAAACGCTTGTGCAATAAAGGAATGTGATGCACCAGTATCAATCAAAAGTAAAGCAGGATAAGTAAATAAACTACACTTACCCGCAATCACATCATCAGGAGCTGGCTCTGCTTGCTCCTTGTTCAGTGCATACACATGAGCCTGAGGTGGTCCTGTCCTCTGTCCTCCACCAGTCCGTGGAATACCCTGTGGTCTCTGCTGCACTGTACTCTCTGATATATTCCCTCTCATCTGTTGTCCCCCAGCTTCAGGACAATCTCTGATCATGTGTCTTGTCCTCCTACAGTGGAAACAAACCGGAGTATTCAGTTGTGGACAATCTCGTTTAAAATGTGACCCTCTACACTTAAAAACATTGTAACCCTCGACCATTGCTAATATTACTGCCTTGGGACTATCCCTTGGTACCTCGTTCACCACCCTTTCGCATAGTAAACCGCTTTCCACTAAATCTAGAGGAAGATGCACCTCCTCGTGATGATTTAAACGGTTCTCCTCTAGGTCTCATACTTTCTGATGTAGGTGGTTGGGATTGTCCTACATCCTTGTACACTCCAACAGCAATCTCAGCCATCTCAGCTCTAGTCAATGCTTCTTCATATGACGTATGGTTATTAGAAATCATCCTATCAAACAATTCAGGCCTCAAGCCCTTCACAAACTGTCTGATCTTTGCCTTTGTGTTTGCAGCGATATGTGGTACATATCGTAACAATGAAGAATACTGCACAGCATAATCAGACACTGTCATTGTTCCCTGTCTCAAATTTGTGAACTCATCTTCTTTTCTCTGCCTTGCAGCCACAGAGAAATAATGATCAAGAAACCGAGTTCTGAAAACATCCCAGTTCACGATCTGTCCTTGAGCTCTCAGCTCAATCAATGTGGCTTTCCACCACATCATAGCTTTCTTCGCCAACTGGAACTCGACCAAACGTATCCAGGCGGACTTGGCACATGGTGCTGACACAAAGATCTGTTCAACACGTTCCAACCATTCCTCAGCTTGTTCCCCTGATTCAGTACCCTCAAAGCGAGGTGGCTGATAACTCAGAAATTGTGTCAAAGTTAACTCCCCAGGTAACAATACCTGTTCGACTGGCCCTTGCCCAAATGGTGGTGGTGGCATAGGCGCCAATCCAACACTAGCGTTGCCATGGCATCCCCAAAATCGTCATGAGGTACTCTGTCTGCCATGACTGCAAATACAGGGTTACCAACAACAAACAAATATATAAAGCATGTCAGTATAACAACATATCAATACTCATAAAATGCTTTCAATGTTTAGGCAACTCCCTAATACCTTCCTCTACCCTTGTTCACCCCGTTCTCGAACCACTGCTCTGATACCACTAATGTGGGGTCCTCGTTACTTAATTCATTATGTATTAGTTCATTATACATATGCGAGTAAGAATTGAGTAAAACATACACTGATTAAGAGTTTACTCATGTTAGGTTGTTACAATACTTACACAAATCCTATCATAATATACATCCTATGTACCGTAAAACAACCTAGACTAGTACATCCTATAGTGTTCTTAGTTGAAATATGCTACTTGCTAATAGCTATAGTTGGAAATAAAATATGCTTCCCTGGATCGTGATCGAATCGGACGCTGTGCCATTGATTGAATTTCGCTAATCGACCGCTAGTCCATGGGTCACTATTATGAAGTTAGGAATTGATCAGTCAACCATCCGCTCCAGCGACATTACAATTCGTGCCTCATTACTTAATTCATTATGTATTAGTTCATTATACATATGTGAGTAAGAATTAAGTAAAACATACACTAATTAAGAGTTTACTCATGTTAGGTCGTTACAATACTTACACAAATCCTATCATAATATACATCATATGTACCGTAAAACAACCTAGACTAGTATAACTCCTATGCAGTGGTTCAACTCGCAGCGGAATAGACTCACAATCCCGTCCTCCCACGTCTATGAGTCCCTACAGAAACAATCACACAATATGAGTATAGATAAATAACCATCATATCAATACAAAACATAAACGATAAAGCACAATAAACATCAAATGTGATTGTCTCGTATCATGCATCATCAAATGCAATTATGTCATGACATGTCTCATTCCTCATTCTGTTATAACCAGACCAATATGATATATCTATCTCAGCTCAATATGTCAGTGGAACCTCCTCACATCTTCATATTAGCAGCACATATCATAGTACCATCCTCACATGTTATAACAGACAGAGCACATACCCAACCGGCGTCTATCTCTCATGCCAAAGCATATGTAGCATGCCTATCGTGGCAATAATCCCAGCCAAAGCATATACCCAACACTAGTATATCTATCGTGGCACCGATCTCAGCCAAAGCATATGCTACACATCTATCGTGACATCCATCGCAACAATATAATATCATGAATGCACATGCATATGATGTCACTAATCATATGATACCATGCTCACATCATCACCACAACAATATCATATACTCGTATGTCAAAACGTATCTGTTCCGCGACACAAACGATATAAATTAGGCGTCAATGTCTAACCGCCTCGTTGCCCCCGTCCCCTGTGATGCTGCTACAACAATATGAACAATATAACATGTTATAATAGGCTTCAAAATAAAATTCTACAAAAATGTAACATTTTTCAAAATCTCGACCCTGGCGATCGATCGCCATACTATTCTGTTCCACCGCGATCGATCGCCACTATCTCGCGATCGATCGCCAAAGTGTTCTTTTTCCTCGCGATCGATCGCCTCATTTCCACCGATCGATCGCAATATGTTTTCACCACCTTATAATTTCTCTGTTCTCGGCGATCGATCGTCATAGGGCTCACGATCGATCGCCGATGTCCAGAAAATTCAGAACATGGCGATTTTGAGCTTATCTTCATGGTTTTTCTTCTACTACTCAAAAATTCACATTCCAACATGTTTCATGCAATCTCTACTATCATATTAATATGTTTTTATGATCATAGAACTCAATACTTTGCATAATAACAAGTAGGAATTCCAACCATGAATACTTCACATCATTCATAGATATCTACATATCCAAGCTTAATATCATAAATTCCTTACCAAGAAGTTATGAAATTACTTCACTCAACTTCCTAGCTTGATTACCAAGTGAAATCCAACCAAAAGATGGAAGAACCAACAAGGGTTTGGAGAGGTGCTTGTGTAGAGATTTACTAGGTGCTCTTTGGTGTATTGTGAGTTTCAAGTCTGAATATTGGTTCATATATATCCTCCAAAGCCCTCCAAAGAAATTCAAATGCAGATGAAACTCCTCTCAAATTCATATCAAATGTAATTTTCAACTATGTGATGCATTTTTGTCTCTTATTCACTATAACATAACATTGTTAAGTCCCTACCACATGTCTATGTTATTACCTCACCATCTTTGATTGTTCATATCTACATAGACAATTTATTACTTGTCATCTACATTTATTCATGCATGGCATTATGCATACTAGGTTCAACCCGAATCCGAGTCAACATCGTACCAGAAGTAATCCTACTTCATATAATACATGTATACGTCATATCGAGGCATTACACCCGCAGGTCGCAATCGATCGCGACTTGGTGCCGATCGATCGCGACATTAAACTGGAATTTTTTGGAAGATAAACAGTGCGGCGATCGATCGCTAAGTCTCAGCGATCGATCGCGAGGTGTTTGGCAATCGACCGCGAGGTGGTTCTGCTTGGCAGTAGGTTGCGCGATCGATCGCGGCTTGCTGAATAGTGTTTTTTTCACAATTTGTTTTAAAACTTGGAATTTTGGACTTGGGGTTTAAATAGCCGGTTTCCGGGGCATTGTTTTCATTCCTATGGGAATGCTATACTATGAAATTGGTGTGGTTGGAGCCAAATTGTATTAAGATATGGAATTACTCGATTTAGTAATTGGCTAATCTTTGAACACATAAATTGGAATATTTTGGGTATTATGCATGCTTAATCGGGGTCTTTTAAAATGGTTAATCGTCATGAATTGACGATAGGATTGGTGTGAACGTGCTTCAGCACGTGGTTGCATGCTTGTGTTTAATTGCGAGTTATTTATGTGTTTTCATCGGGTCGCGGGACTCAAGCAAGGTTTGATTCGGTCTACGGAATCATAAGGTACGTATGACGTACGAGCATAACTTTAATATATTATTGCAATTGTGGTGCATGATATAATATGATTGTGACGAATCAATGGACATTATGAAATGTATGGCTATGGAGCGAGCAATATTTAGGATGTCGTCGCTACGGAGCGAACATCGATTAGGATGCCGCCGCTGTTGAGCGTGCGTGGTAATTGAACTATGGCTTTAATGTTTAAATACGTGGGATATCTATTAGCCATTCGTATTTGATTTGAATTCTATTAATATTGCAGATTGGTAATTGAGAACACAGACTTAGTTAATCAATGTAATGATTATCTGGCTATTGGGAATATGATGGTTTTGGTTGTTTTGATAACATGGACAGTATAGGGAATCCTAGATGAGGATGATGCCATCCAGGGAGCATCTTTTATATTTCATAGCATTTACATTTTTTGTAAATTATGAATTGTATTATTGTGATTATCGGTTTGGTGGTATTGGTATACTCACCCCGTGTGGGGGCTGTCGCTGTTGGGGCATATGGAACAGGTACAAAGGTAGCTCCGGAGTTGAGATCGAGCTGTAGATTGGAGGTACTTCCAAGATCGATGTACCGGAGCTGATATCTTGCATGGTATTTTATACATTAGATATACACACGCTTATTTGATGCTCGCATGTCAGCACTATTATGTGTATATGAGTTGTATAAAGAAGGCAATGGCCTTTCTCTTTTCATTTATGTGTTGCATGCAATTATTTAGGAATTGCTAAATGAATTGAGGACATGTTAGTGTATTATAAGGACGCATGCTGTGTACGTGGACTTGGTTGGGGGAAAACCGGTAAATTGAATGGAAAATGCAAGAAATTTTATAGATGGTATGTTAAGTGCTGTAGTAGAGTCTCAAGCAAATGCAAGTCGGTAGACTATTAAAATAAGTAATGCGGAAAGAGTCTACCGATCTTGAGAAATGGAACTAGATAGCAAAATATAAACAACAAGTACAATGTAGCAAGTAAATGACACAAGGCTTGTTTCTAGAAGTTCGAAGCACAATGCTTCTACGTCCCACCTTCTTCCTTTGTAGAAAGGATTCATTAGAAACTTTGCTATACACTAAATTATGTACAACCTACTTAAGCTACTACCACATAGATAGCATAAACTCCAAGTTCACACAGATTCACAAAGCTCATTAAGATTCAGATCAAAGTCTGAACCTTATAATGATTTCCGAACACTCTGTATCTCAAAAGATAGATATAACAGTGGAGACTTTGACATGGATATTCATGATCACGTGGAAAGCTTTTTGTGAAACGAATTACCGTTAAAACCTTAAGCACCGTTGCGGGGTAAGATCTTTTTAAGGACGGAGATTACAACTCTTGCCGCAACAAACGTTCACTGAGACATTTTGTTACTTTGCCTAATTGTTATACCAAAAGATACATCCAGAACATATTTATACCCTGAGGAGCTAGGAATCAAAATTATCTAGGGTTGACTGGGCTAAAGACCTATCATGATTTCGATGATTGAGCTAAAATTCCAAAAATTAACACAATTTGTTTTTCAATAGTTGCATGGGACTGGAGCCCATTCTAGTCCATTGGGTTGCTCCGGCCATGATTATGATTGCAAGTAGATTACATTTTCGAAGATGGATCATAATCATATGCGGTTACTGTGGTTAATGCTAGCTAGCACATCTCTTCTCTGGCAAACTCATATCATCGAAGAAATGTCTCCTGCCCTTGGATGTTCCTTATAGCTCCTTAGAAATCTTCTTAGGAACCGTTAAATTAAAGAAATTGAAAGAATGAAACATTAGGCATAAGGAGAAAGCCCGATCCTCTTCTTGGCGCATCGCATAATGGGGCAACACCGACATAGGAGTAAATGCAGGGAGGAGGTGGCCCTTCAGCATTTGTGAATAAATATTGAAAGAAAGGAGCTAAGAACTGTTAATAACAGACTCTTATATCAAAGAGCTTCCGGAGTGACTGATCCTCTAATCGAGGAGCATGAACGTATTATAAAGAACTTTGAGTATCTTATAATGAGAGCCAGAGATCACATATAGCTTCCCTTTTACTAAAATATGGGGAGCCCCTAATAGTTTAATGGATAAATTGAAGTTGTCGTGACGACAGATGGCAATGAGAGAAATTCCCAAAGTTTGCAACACTTGGATATGGATATGTTGTAAAAGCGGATACTTTGCTATGATAAATATAATTCATGCTTCAAAAAATATAGTGTTTCATTAGGTTAATCAAAATAACGATATTAAAAAAAAAAATAACATTCAGAAAAATCAAATGGACAAGTTATTTTAGAAAAAAAACATATGGGATGAACGATACATATTGTCTAATGAAATAATCATGACAATAAAAACAATATATTAAAATATTTTAATTTTAACCGATGCAGTTTAGTCGGTTTTTTTTTTTCAATAATCGATACCAAGAATTAAAAATTGAATTACCTAACTAAACTTCCGAAATAATTTATGGGTGGCCGGTACCAATTGGAGAAAGTTTTTTTCGATCTAGTCAGGGAAAAAAGTTCAAACATTTAAGTCCATTTTCAGGTAAAATGATCAAAATATCACCTTTTCACATTTTTATATCCTTCCTTTTCGTGCCTTTTCTTCTTCAGTTTTTCGTGCTCTCATCTTTCTGTGAATTCTTATCTTATCTCTTTTTTTTTGCATAAACTGGTTGATTTATGTGCTTTTATTTTAATCCAACTCAAAACTACATGGATTTGATATGTTTGATGGATTGTTTGAATGAAAAATTAGTGTTGAATATATGGTCCATACTAAAAATGGGAAGTTATTTTGTGCACTAGGATATCGGGGGTCAAGATCACCAGCAATAACACCATTCGCGTGCGCCGTTTGAGTCTAGTGATGCATGTATCCCACATGCACCGCTAGACTCAACCAATGTACGCATCAACAAATACACATTTTGTTTAAGATGGTGGTGCACAGGTATGCGGTGCACGTAATACCCCGCATGCGATACATGTAGCTGTGTGGTACACTTATGGTTGTATGTGTATGTGCATTTGTGCTTCAAGAAGATGATGCAATCGATTTTTGTGTCTTGGATAATAAAATAAAACAGTTGCATTAAACCTTTTGGCAAATAGATAATGTGCATCATATTGAAATAACAATTCAGTGCTAATTGAAATAAGAAAATTACATCAACGCAGGAAAAAAACAACGCGAAAACAAAGATGCAGTAGATATTAATTCCGAAAATACAGAAGCAAAAACACAACCAAAAAAACAACGTTCAATACTTATGTTTGCTCTCTAAGCTTCAACAGAATCATGATTCTCGAAATCCATTGCAGAAAGATCGATGAAAACAACGCCTACTTCTCTTCTTTTTATCTTTGGGGTATTTAGAAATAATAAAGAACTTTTTAGATAAAGGTGGGGAAATTGGACCTTTGTGAATAAGGTGTGTTTGTATGGAAAGATAATGTTTGACCAGATTTAGTAGAAAAAGTATTAAGTTTTGCTAACCATAGCCTACAGTATAGCTACTTCCAAGGGCATATGTATTTATGTATCATTTTTATTAAATAAACTTCATATGATGCTTAATATACTGTGGTAAGAATTAATTTGTTTCCTCGAAGCTGTAATTATAATATATCGATTATAGTTAATATATCAATGGTTGGAAATTGTTCATTCACATGAAATTGGTATGAAATCTTTGAGAAAGTGGAATAAAATTCTATTCAATACATAAAATAATGATATGTATATATTCATCTTACTAATAATGGCGAGTATTGACACAAAATAAAACGAACAAAACTTCATGTAATTTTTAATTTTAGATACTTCGAAAAAAATTAATAATTCAAAGATTGTCCAAAAGAATAAGAAAATACACTCAAATAGCAAATTCCAAACGTATGACCACAGATTTATAGACAAAAAAAATAAATCAACAAATGCCATGTATGAATATCAAACTGAAAAGACCTCAAATATTGGGTACAATAACCTTGACACACGCTCGGTATAACCTTCAATTGAAGAGTGTCTTTCCCCGTGTGTTGTGTATGCACAATCAAGTTAACAGAAGGTATCATAACACTTCCAGTTAGCAATGCAGTCTTAAATCTTCAGCGGATGCTCAGAAAACGGAGCAAACAACTCCAAAAACAGCTAAAAAACCATCTGATAGGATACAATAGAGCCACGTGAAAATTTTCATACAAGTCCAAGATTGACAAGAAATCATATCTAGGAGAGCGTATATGCGATAGGAATCAGATATAGTACCAAATTTGCTTCAAACAATAGAGCTAACAAACCCACGCTACTAGAAATTGTTACCAATAAATCATAATGTAATGTTCGTTCACAACACATCCAATAACTGTCTTGACATAAACAAGTACCGTGCTCCCCCCAAGAGATTCAAAGAATTTGGTTTCTACCAAGCCAAGATCTTTGCAGAAAATATAATGTAATGTAGCCTATCGATTAATGATTAACAAGTAAAAATGATATGGAAGAGACCAGAAAAATAAGTAGTCTAATTCAAGGGATGCTCAGAAGTAAAAATTTATTCACCATAGAGAAAAAAGGTTTAATCCTGAGGCAAAAGGGAACATTCTTTTGCTCTCAACATTTATGTTAGACTAGAGACAATAAGAAAGCTTGAAGCTTCACAGACAGTACGCTACTTTTAATAAGCTACCGACAAAATAGAACGTCTAGTTTCATATTACATGCAAACAGAACAGCTAAATGGCTTCAAAAGCTGGGAATTCGGGGGTGAAAATTTACAACCAAAAAGGCAGCAACGGACCAATGAGACTAGCATCAACCAGCAGAATAACAAAAGGAGATTACCTCAATAAGCATTAACAAACCCGCTAAAAATATGCTCAATCCCGTAGACCGAGCTCGAGCTCGAGCTCATCATCCTCTTCGAACAACTTCAGTAATCGAGCATACTGCTCTTCACGCTTCTTCTTTTGCCAAAGTTTGAGAAGCAAAAATGATAAAAGTGCAACTGCTACAAGCAGTAAGCATATAATAGCTATCGTGGATAGCTTGCTGCCACCCGAATGAGTATGATTTGCTGTTGTTGTTGCTGTTGCATTCTTGTGGCTTATTGAATCATCAGAATAGCCTGAAATAAAGTAAATTATGTAAGAGGGATCAGATTTTACTCAAGCTGAGAAAATGCGTCATCGGACAAAAAAGGAAAAAAAAATCTCGTCATTCCAAAATGATAGCAAGAAAAGGCCACAACAATATCCGCTGAGGCCGCTTAATTTAGGATACAACTTCGTCTAAAACAGAATGCGTACTGAAGAAGCAAACATCAAGGCAAGCAAAATTGAACAACGGAACAATAACATCACCTTAACCTACTTATTCTCTGAATTTAATAGATAATCAAAATCAGTGTACAATCGCAAAATTATCAGAAACCACAAAGACCTAGATCAATTCAAACAGACTCCCCCAGAGCTAAACAAATCAAAAAATAAAAGAAATGCATAAAATATATTTTCAATTTCCATCGAGACATTACCCATATCGGCCTAATTTAGCAATCGAAAATTAAAAAAAACAAGGAGAAGACTTCAGTGAAGATCTGAGGAACAAACCTGAAAAAAACAGTATCGAAACTGACGAGAAAAATGCGAGAAAACGCAGCCCTCTTTTTCTTGAGATCTCTCTCATCTCAATTTTCTTCTGAACAGTCTAACCGCCTCGCCTGCGTTCTCATAGAAGTTTTTATCGATTTTACCTATTTACACAATTTGTACTAAAGCTAAATTATTAATTACATTATCAATACCATTTCTTCCCAACTTCATCAATATTTCTTGTATAAAATTATTCGCATAAAACAACTCTTTGACCCCTAAAACAACAATAAAATAAATTTATAAAAATGTAGGATAAAAATTAATTTGAATCCTAATTAATATTTAATTTTGTAAAAATATTTAATTGTATTAATAAATTTATGCATACGAACGAACGGTCGCGTGTATGGATTGCTAATAGCAATAAAAGAAGATCGAGAATTTGTAGTTAAATCCGTGAGATAGTGGTAATTTATCCATATGTGATACCGAAAATAGCCATCTTATCTCCTATAGTTTGTAAATTGGCATTTTGACACTATAATTTGCAAAATATAGCTTAGACCATTCATAATTTTCAAACTTTTTGACTTGTAATAACAAAATACACTCGTTTTAGAAGGGGTGTTTGGTGTTTTGCAGATATTAACAAACCATAGTGGAACGTTCCGCCTATTTTGAAACCACATAGAAGGTGTACATGATCGAAATCATATAGGGTAAATTATAACATGATAAAATTCAGTCGATTTTTTTTTCTAATTTTAGGTACAATTTACACCCTTATATTATTATTAAGTGCAGATTATTCTCATATATTATTCAATATAGGTAAATCACAATCTTATGTTATTATTTAGGTGCATTTAATGTTTCAAGAGTACAATTGACCTTTTAACATGTAATTTTAAAGCTCAGACGTTATACGATGAGGTATTTTACATCTATTTTCAATCAACATGATGGTAAACTGCCTATTTTTAAAATCATATGGGGTTTTTGTGCTAAAAACTCTTAACTCCATGAAGGTAGTTTACGTTGGACGATCCGCAACTCTGGATTCATATGCTTTACAACTTAAATAATTTTAGTTTTCTTAACTTTTTCTGATGATATGTTTGCCCCTAAACTTTTATAAAAAAAATACAATAATAGTATTCATCGTTAACTTTGTGGTTAAAAATTGAAGGTAGAGGTCATGTACATGACACCAGTTGTTTATGAGTACTCAAATGAATCTAACCAGTTTGCAAACTGAAATCTTCACTAATTTCTCAGCAAATAACACAACTCAGACAAATAAAATTCAACTATAAACACTAATTTTGACTCTAAAAAATGACAAGTTGAAAATGAACAAAAAAGTTAATTTGAGAATTATGAGACAGAGACTAAGAGAATTTGCCTCTCCACCCTCCCTAACTCTTCATATTTTTCTCGGCTAGAAAAGTTTAATTTCAAGCTCAACAAACTAAAAACAAAGATAATATTATGAGAATTTAGTTTATCACTTCTTTCATATGTGGGTCCTATCTCATGAACTATGGCTGCTTAAATGGTCGGATCAATTCAAAATCGGATCGGTTTAGTCCAGTTTCGATCTGGAATAGGAACCGGGCTAACCGGTAAGCTATCGATCCGAATCGGTTCTACGATTCCGAAACCGGTAGCTTACCGGTTCCGATCCACCCGCTTCTGATTCCGGTTCCAAAATCGGAACCGGCTATAATAAAACAAAAATAAAAAAAAAAATTGGATGTCGTGATCAACGACTCTTTCAGCCATTGGCCACAAAATTATTGTACCAACAAGCCGTTGGTTTTAATGTTTTTTTTTATTTTTTTTTGTTAAAAAAACTTATATATATATATATATATATATATATATATATATATATATATTGGGGTTAGTATTATCATGCACTTATTCATCATCTCAAGTCTCAGCTTATTCATTCTCTCAATTCTCTCGAGGCTTAACTATGAGAACCCGAAATCTATCGATTCGAGTACTCTACTGATCCATATACACTGCCGATCAGCAAACGTTTAAGAACTAGTTGAGGAGACGTGAGGATCCAAAATCTACCGATTTGAGTACTCTACTGATCCATATACACTACCGATCAGCAGACGTTTAAGAACTAGCTCAGCAGATGTTTTAAACCTGCTATCTGCTGAACCTATGGGAATTTACTCTACTGTACCGAACAACTCAAGGAGTCCATAACAGAGCTTCTAGATATTAGGGACCACTTGCACGGAGAAGTACAACGGTTTGCCTTTTATCACAATCGAGCTGAGGAAGAGGCCAACGAAGCTAAAGAGGAGATCACTAGGCTTACTGATCTCCGTAGAGCTGATGCTGATAGAATCCAAACCATGACAAACCAAAGTGAGCAACTCCAGCAGGAATACGATACGGATCGAGTGCTAAGAGAGACTATGATTATGGCCCTCGAGATGCGAATCGACGAGCTCTCAGAGACAAATAATGGGTTGTTGAACGATCTCGAAGAGCTGCATGGGGCCATCAACAACATGCAAGAGGAGGATGACCAAGAAGAAGAAGATGATGATGAGGAATTAGGAGATGGGGAAATAATCGATTAGTTTAAAAGAAGTACGTTATTAAAATGTTCTATTTTTCAATTTAGTAAGAATATTAAGAATCTTTGGTATTTTATTTGATTATAACCTTATTCGACAATCAATAAAATTATTTTATTTCATTCAGTGTTGACTCCGTTATGTCTAATTTGCATATACTCTCGTTTATACTCTTGCGCAACGATCTTAGAGATATCATTGTAGGAAATGGCCGGCGACCTATTCGTAATAACCGAAACTCCAACTACGCAGTTCCTTCTAACACTAATGAGGAAAGAATGGATGGAAACCAGAATCCTTCACCTTTACCGCCACAACCCACGAGGGTGGGTCTGAGTCGCGAAGACTTGACGGCAATAGCCACCATTGTGGCTATGACACTACAAAGCCTGGCTAACCCTGCTAACAACCAGCCATATCCTCAGCCAGTGCCACCTTCACAAGGAGTCAAGTACCATTATGAGTCTCTTCGTAAGAACAGGGTTCCGACATTTGATGGCAACTCAGATTCCGAAATGGCCCAGAATTGGCTTAAGCAAGTAGAAAACCACCACAGACTGCTTGAAGTGCCTGAAAATATCAAAGTTGAAGTCACAACATCTTTTCTAATTGATCAGGCGGGTACATGTTGGGAAAACGTGTCACTGTTGATGTTAGAAACAGGACCAATCACTTGGCAACGGTTTTGAAGCGCATTCCTAAAGCAATATTTTCCAACAGCAGTGCAAAATCAAAAACTGAGGGAATTCTAGTGCTTGACACAAACTCCTGACATGTCGGTGGTGGAATATACCTCAAAGTTAAACTCTCTGGGAACTTATGCACCAACTATTATGGCAGAGGAGACCCTGAAATTACATCACTTCAGGATTGGGTTAAACAGTCGTATCCAATCTGCCATCGCAATGTACGAAACCACAAACTACTTAATGGGAGCAGCCATCAGGGCTGAAGCTGATATAAGACGCCGTGAAGAGGAATTCAAGCGCAAGCGACCTCCCCCTAACCAACACGCCACCAATGATCAAAATTTCAAGCGGCCTAACCAGTCCAATAATCAGCAAAAAGGACCAACATCCGCCCCAAACCAACAGAAATATACAAAATGTTCAAACTGTGGCTACAACCATCCTGGAGAATGCCTTAGAAAAAAATAGCGTGTTTTCGATGTGGAAAGTTTGGACATAGGATTGCAGAATGCCCTGAATCTGATGTAAAGGGGACAGTTACAGGTAATGTCGGCCCTCCAAACAAACCAAGGGAGAACAAACTAAATGCCCGTGTCTTTGCCATAAGACAAGAGGAGGCAGAGGACGCGAATGACGTCGTGGCAGGTACCATTTTAGTAAACAAATTACCTGCTTATGCATTGTTTGACTGTGGTGCCACACATTCATTTATATCCAAAAGGTTTGCTAAGAAATTAGCTCTTAAATTGTAATTACCCAGTAAATCATACAGTGTAGCAACACCCGCTAATAAAACCTTAATATCACATTGTGTACACCGCGATTGCAATCTCAGTGTTAATGAAAGGGTGTTTAATGCCGAGTTAATTCAACTCAACATGGTGGAATTTGATGTTATACTTGGAATGGATTGGTTAGCTAAACAACATGTGGTAGTTGACTGCCGCAACAAGAATGTCAAACTACGAACTCCAGACGCGGGAGAGATCATGTATCACGGTACAACCAAGGAACGAAAATTCTTACTATCTGCAGCACAAACTTGGAAAGCCATGAAGAACGGTAAAGAAGTATACCTAGCAATAATAAGCGAGGTAAAAGAAGAAGACAAACCTAGGATAGAAGACATTGTGATAGTACAAGAGTTTCCGGATGTCTTCCCTGAAGAGCTGCCAGGTTCAGTTCCAAACCGTGAATTGGAGTTTGAAATCAACTTGGTGTCAGGCGTTGCACCAGTTTCAAAGGCACCGTACCAAATGGCTCCAGCCGAATTGAAAGAACTCAAGGAACAACTTCAGGAGCTCTTAGACAATAGGCAAATCAGGCCAAGTGTATCCCCGTGGGGAGCTTAAGTATTGTTTGTGAAGAAGAAAGATGGGAGCATGAGATGTATCGACTACCGAGAAATGAATAAGATCACAATGAAGAACAAATACCCTCTTCCAAGGATAGATGACATGTTCGATCAACTCAAAGGAGCTAAAGTCTTTTCTAAACTCGATTTAAGGTCAGGCTATCATCAACTCAAGATAAAAGCAGATGACGTACCGAAAATCGCCTCAAGAACGAGGTATGGGCATTACGAATTCATGGTGATGCCATTTGGCTTGACAAATGGTGTCAATGCTCCAGTAATCATGGATTTGATGAATCGTATATTCAAGCCATTCATAGATAACTTTGTGGTGGTGTTCATCGATGACATTCTTATTTATTCGTCGAGTAAAGAGGAACACGAACAACATCTTCGCCTCACTCCCTAGACATAGAGAGAGAAAGAGCTCTACACCAAATTTAATAAATGTGAATTTTGGCTAGAGAACGTATCTTTCTTAGGGCACATAATATCAAAGGCATGGGTGTCCGTAGATCCTGGAAGGTAGATGCAGTTATGGAATGGAAAAGGCAAACAACCGTGACAGAAATTTGAAGCTTCTTGGGGCTAGCTGGTTATTATCGGAAGTTTGTTGAAAGATTTTCCTCAATAGCAGTACCTCTTACAAGGCTCACACAAAAGAACTCAAAATTTATGTGGAGTGAAGAGTGCGAGAAAAGTTTTGAGACTTTGAAGAAAAAACTTTCATCTGCACCGGTATGGGTACTTCCAACTGAAGGCATGTATTTCACTATTTATAGTGATGCATCGAAAGAAGGACTAAAATGTGTACTTATGCAAGAAGGAATGGTAATTGCTTACGCCACAAGGCGACTCAAGCCTCACAAGCAAATCTACCCTACGCATTACCTCGAATTAGCCGCTGTCGTCTTCGCCTTAAAAATCTGGAGACACTACATGTATGGCGCCAAGTGTGAAGTTTTCATGGACCATCAAAGCCTTAAATATTTATTTACTCATAAAGAATTGAATATGAGGCAGAGACGATGAATTGAAATCCTGAAAGACTACAATCTCACAATTAATTACCATCCCGGCAAGGCAAACAAAGTAGCAGACGCATTGAGCCGGAAAGGTAAAGGAAAAATGATCTTAGCTTTGCTCTCAGCCCAACCTTGCCTCCGAGAGACCGTCAAATTAAGTCAAGATCGAGGCCCTAGTCTAACAAAGATAAAAGAACAAGTCAAAGAGGGAAAAATCACTGACTTCAAAACTGATAGTGACAGAATTCTATGAATGAAGGGACGATTGTGCATGCCAAAAGTGGACAATATTATACAAGAGGTGATGTCCGAAGCGTATAAATCAAAATTTTCAGTCCACCCTGGAAGTACAAAAATGTACAAGGATTTGAAGGAAAGCTTCTGGTGGAATGCAATGAAGAAAGATATTGTAGAATTCGTCGCCCGATGTTTAGTATGTCAACTAGTTAAGGCTGAGCACCAAAGACCCGGAGGACTTCTTCAACCTCTGGAAATTCCTGAATGGAAATGGGAACACATCTCCATGGATTTCATTGTGGGTCTACCAAAATCAAGACAGATCCATGACGGAAAATGGGAACACATCTCCATGGGTTTCATCGTGGGTCTACCAAAATCAAGACAGGACCATGACGGAATATGGGTAATCGTTGATAGACTAACTAAATCAGCGCATTTTCTACATGTCCATATGAACTATAACTTAGACAAGTTGGCAACTCTATATATGGACAATATAGTGAGACTGCATGGAGTCCCACTGAGCATCCTATCTGACAGAGATCCTAGGTTTGTATCACGCTTCTGGAAAAGTTTTCAGCAGGCTATGAGAAGTAAAATAACTCTTAGTATGGCCAATCACCCACAGACCAAGGGCCAGACAGAGAGAACTATCCAAGCCCTCGATGATATGCTAAGAGCTTGTACCTTGGATTTCACTGCAAATTGGAGTGAACTTTTACCTTTAGTTGAGTTCGTTTAACAACAGCTACCATAGTAGTATTGGGATGGCGCCGTACTAAGCACTCTATGGGAGCAAATGTCGATCACCGTTATACTGGGATGAGGTAGAAGAAAGAGCTATCACAGGACCTGAGTTAGTGCAAGCTACTAGACAAGATCTCTATCATCAGAGACAGACTCAAGGAAGTCCAAGATCGATAGAAAAGTTGGGCTGATATGAAGAGGAGGCCAGTAGATATAGAGAGTGGTGAAAGTGTAATACCTGAAACTTAACTACCTAAATTATATTGATAATTAATAAGTAAGTACGATTAAATATCGTTATGCTTTAAACTCGGTTAGAGATAATTGAATGTGGTAGAATATTACAATAACTTAATTTTGGTAATTATGGAATAAATTACGTAACTGTATTTGCACTCGATATGGAGGCAAACATTGGTATGGGTTGACTTAATCAAATGGGAGTTTTATTTGAAGTTGAGTAAAATAATTGTGATTGATGAAATGTGTTGAAATGGAATGGATTGGAAATAATCATGCATGTCCATAGAAATTAAGGCTTAATTATATCTTTGATATTATTATGTTGCTAAGCATCTTGATTTAAGTCCTAATAAGCTAGCTAATGCATGATAAGTGGAGGGGAGTTGGATTAGAGGCAAGAGCTTGTTATAGCCACTCAATCCTCATGCACCACAAGTTAAGTCTTGCACACACTTACACCATCTACACACACAAATCTCTACAACTCTTCTCTCAAAAACCTTATCCCTTCTTGCTTCTTCTTGAATGCTTATGATGCATGGAACTTGTGGATTCTAACACTACCTTGGTTATGGGATCAAAGTGGTAAGATTATTAAAGTGTTAAGTTCTTAATATCATTATGTAGATTTTGTGTTGGATACTTTGGTTATGAGTTGAATGGAGTTAATGGGTTGAGAATAAGAAGAGTAAGTTGTGTTTTGAAGTGTTTTTATGTATTGTAGTTGAGAAAGGAGTAGTATAATTCATGGTATATGTGTTGGATGGGGCTTGTACACAAAAATGGAGATTTTAGGAGGAGCATATCGATCACTATGACGTGCGAGCGTGAAGCCTTCCAATTATTGGGCGAGAAACCAGCTCGGCGATCGATCGCCTATTTGTTGCGATCGATCTCTGAAGGGCAGTGCGTTTATGCGATTGATCGCGAGGTGTAGGCGATCGATCGCGAGCATCAAAATTTTGAAAAGTTTTTTTTCTTGGAAAGTTATGATGCATTGTTTCATTGTATATTTTATGATGTTTCCTACATGCTAATACTACACAATCAATTTAGGTTGCATGAGTTGAACCTTGGAAAGAAATATAATGCATGCCCGAGTAAATTGGTAACCCAGATTAATGAAGAATAAAATGGAATGGTTTGAATAATTCACAAAGTATGGTAATTACGACTGATTTTGATATGAGGCATGAGGAGTCTATATGATATGTGTGGTATGGTTGTAGGAGTCAATAATGAAGTATTGATATTGAAACGATAATCAAATGTACGAGACTGCGAGACTCCGGTTATAAAAGATGTCCAAATCTGTCGTCGACTTTAAGGTACGTGTAGCGTACGAGCAGAGGTAAACGTATTAAGATTATGCGCATTGGATGTTATATTCTCGTATTGATGAATTTCTAATTATGCTATGCGATATGGAAATGCCACTATTGAGCATATTATTATTATGGAATGAGAATACTGTCGCCATGGAGCGAGTGATGGATATGATGCCGCCGATGTTGAGCGTGCGAGAAATGAGAATGTTACCGCCTTTGAGCGAGCCATATGATATGATGAGCTATGATTATACAATTGATGAATGAGATGCATGTCATCATTATGAATTATTATTGCAATGGCTTGGTTACTATCGATTGTTATGAGTACAGTAAATCACTGAAAATAATATAACTGATTCATGGAGTTTGATGATCTTGGATAATGTGAGAACACGAACAGCATGGGAGATCCATATGATTGTGGCATACACAGGAAGTATTATTGACATTACAGTTCCAGCTTTACATTTTGTGAATTATAAACTGTGAAACTGATGATTGAGAATTTGTTATTGGTGTACGAGGATGCTCCCTGAGATGAGGCACCAATATAGGTATTGAGAACTTGACCTTATATATTTAAATATGCATCTATTTAATGCCCGCCTATGAGCATCATGGTACATGTATATGGATTGTATAAGAAGTTGATTTTCCTCTTTTCATTTAAGTGTGCATGCAATCAAATTGAGAGTGACTATTGCATGATTGACTTGAGAAGATGATTAGTGCTATATCAAGTGTATGCATGTTGAGTCTCGAATGTTGTCAAGAGTTTGAGGGGATTTCGTTTCAAATTTTATATGAAGGACATGTTATGATAGAAACTCCGAATGAGGACTCCCCATTAACATGGATGTATGTACTATTAATGATAATTACACTAAGGAACGTGTTTAGGACTTGGGGTCTTAAATTAGTGGTATCAGAGCAGTGGTTAGCTCCTTGGGCTGTTTAATGACAACTGAATGGCACGCTAACTTACATGTGTATGGTTTAGCATTTGTGCGGTGCCTTGATTATATGCTTCCATACGTATTTTATGATATGAAGTGATGGAGAATTGTGTTATTGCTAACCATTGTGGTTACAGGATCATGTGGAATACGCGAAGTGTGATATTGAACGATAACTGGGATGGTAATAAACATACCCACTGCAGTGATGTTGTTTGACGATGACAATAAGTGGGTAACTATTTTAACAGTATTCATTGGTTGAATGTGAAGTTATAATGTTTTGATATTGTTACCAATGGAAGGATAAATGTGCACTTATTATATATATGCGTACAATGTTGAGAAACTTGATTTTGTAGGGAATGAGAAATGGGATAGGCTGTCTGAGGGCAAGAAATGATGGACACTACTGTGTTGTGATATGTGGCAACAGACAAAGTGATGACCGGGTATGATTACGTTGTGATAATAAGAATGCATGTATATGTGAGTCACCTCTTGAGTTCGAAAGGAACAAAGTGCTACATGCGATGTGAGTGACCTCTTGAGTCCTAAAGGAACAAAGTACTGCATACGATGTGAGTCACCTCTTGAGTCCGAAAGGAACAAAGTGTTATATGCGATGTGAGTGACCTCTTGAGTCCTAAAGGAAAAAAGTAATGCATACGATGTGAGTCACCTATTGGGTCCGAAATGAACAAAGTGATACATGCGATGTGAGTGACCTCTTGAGTCCGAAAGGAACAAAGTGCTACATGCGATGTGAGTGACCTCTTGAGTCCGAAAGGAACAAAGTATTGTATACGATGTGAGTCACCTCTTGTGTCCATATTTATGCCGATAATTCGAGGCGATGAATATAATTGAGCCGTCGATGTATAGAATACTTGCCGCTGTTACACGAAGTGAGGGGTATTATGAGGTATTGTGTACCGCTGTTGGGCGATGATGTATCGTGTACTGCCGTTGGGCAAGGATATTATTGTATCGCCATTAGGCAATGATTGTTATGTACCGTTGTGGTGCGATGAGTTTTATTATGCTGCTATCGTACTAGCAATGAATGTAGATGTACTGCAATTATGTTAGCAATGTATATGATCATGTGTTGATTGCAGATGGCAGTGGATGTCATGTTGTAAATGTTTACAGGGTTTTTCCTTGGGTACATGAGAGGTAGACCCAAGAGGATATTGACAGGTTCCAGGGGATCGAAGAATTGAGGTAACCCTTTTCATTCGGTTTGACATGCCGAGATATACCATTTGATTTGATTTGACATGTGAATACATCTGATATGTGTTGAATTATGAGAATCAATGACTGGGGAAAGGATGAACAATGAAACTATGTTCATTTTGATTACTGTTGCAGTGATGATACAGGGCGGGATGTAACCGCAGTGATAACACCCCCATCTCTATAGTATGCATCGAGAAATGATACTGATTATGTGGTGATATTTAACGTTATGAAAGTGTGCTACTCTTGAGTATTGTAGATCGACAATTGATTAATCACTTATTAGATTAAGTCAAATACAATTGTGATGTAATGATATTTGTTTCTGGGAAAGCATGCTAAACCTGTATAATGTAGTATTAATAACTTATTAATCACATATGCATTGAGTTGTATATAATTGTGCGGGTTGAGACGGATGAGTATGTCACGGAATGACACGAGATGTCATGAGATGATGAGGAATCACTATGAACGTCATGGGACGTGTGATCGTGGTGAATATCACGGGTTGGTGTGAGGCCATCGTGAATGGCATGAGTAAGTGTGAAATTTTAATGATATTCTCGAGTGTATGATGACTGTAACAATATATAATCATGTGATGATTGATGACGAAGTAGATATGATGTGACAGACACAATAATCAGGTCACCATGAGAATACACGTGGTAATTGAACATTCCTGATTAACTGATTTATTATGATTGAGATTGAGTTAGTAATTGAAAGACATATAGATGATCATATATGCATGTAATAATTTCTAATGAATGTTCCAGTAATAATTTGACATCGGATGTTGATGGAGGGTGTTATATAATGAGACCGATGTATGAGAAATCATGACTACGTACTGCATAAGGAAATGTTATCTATTCGTAACATAGTGCTCTGATGAATAAATGATTGAAAGGAACTATGTCATTGATGCATGAAGTTGATCTTGTGTTGAATTTATTCACACAATTATGCGATAGTATGATGTAGAATGATATGTACAGGAATGTGAGACTTTTGACGCATGAATGTTCCTGGTTGATGATAGCTGCATTATTGATATCGATAATGCGTGAACGACAAGGTGCATGATTATGTATGAGCACATGATGAGTTCTAATGATTTTGTTCTAGTACTTATTTTACCCCAGACGATGGCTGGGAGACGATATTTGGAAATGCTAACGCTTTGGAACAGATACCATGATGAGCATGATACTATGCTACTGAGGTACACTGGAGGTAATTGCAGTCACCCAGGTATGAGATAAATTTTGCAATTTCAATATTGCTACGGTGTTATAGAATTTATCTTTGAGGAAAGAATTATATTATTGAAAATGAATAACGGTTTATGAAATGAAACTCGAATGATATTATGATGTCTGTGTGAATTTGATATGGTAGATTATGTTGGCTAATTACATTGCATGTGATTATGTTGGCTAATTACATTGCACGAGGCAATGATTGAATATGAAATGAAATTGAAAAGTGGGTAATATTGTGGATTATTAATGTGATGAATGGATAGGCTGATGATGAGAGCGACGTTATCAATTTATATATATTTATATATATATATATATATATATATATATATATATCGAACTTCTAATGAGATAACGATGTTTATGTAATAAATGAAGTGTTTAAAACGAAGGAATAATTGAAATGATTGGCATAAATACTCATGGGAGAGTAAGAATTTAGATGTGATGCCTAATAATTGTATAGTGTGTTGACACTAAATAACGATGATGGATAAGAATGAGATGTTGGTAAATGAGTTGCGATGTTGATTGCAAGAAAGAAGTAGCGTTGTGAATAAGACAAAACTCTGTTCATATAAAATCATTATGAAATTATCAGACTAATACTATGTTGAGAGTATGTGATAATTGAAATGTGGCATCGTATGATATACGATGCCTATTGCTACGTAATGGAAGAGTATACACATGTGTGAGAGAATTTAAATGATCTTATGAGAAATTTGTCTAATATTGGATAAGAGATGATAAATCGTTAAACGAAAAGTTGAAAGAAATGTGAAATAAAAGATTGGAGTGAACTGAAAATAATTAACATCGATGAAAATGCAGATATATGTTAGATCTTTGAAAGATGAAGTTAAAAGTATTGAAACCGTAGAAAAGACAGTGCTTGAAGGTTGGGTTGACGCCCTATAATGTTACGTGTGTAGACGAATGTTAGATTTTAAATCAACCTAGCAGAATTCACATTAATTGTGGAGTTTTAAATTGATGTGATAAGACGCTTATACGTGAATACTAATGAATGAGTATTGTTAATTGTTAAACAAATGAGGTAGATGTGTATGTCGAAATTTCGAGGACAAAATTTTATTAGTATGGAAGAATTATAATACCTAAAACTTAACTACCCAAATTAAATTGAATTAATGCGATAATTAATAAGTAAGTACGATTGAACATCGTTATGATTTAAACTCGGTTAGAGATAATCGAATGTGGTAGAATATTACAAAAACTTAATTTTGGTAATTATGCAATAAACTATGTAACTGTATTTGCACTCGATATGGAGGCAAACATCGGTATGGGTTGACTTAATCAAATGGGAGTTTTATTTGAAGTTGAGTAAAATAATTATGATTGATGAAATGTGTTGAAATGGAATGGATTGGAAATAATCATGCATGACCATAGGAATTAAGGCTTAATTATATCTTTGATATTATTACGTTGCTAAGCATCTTGATTTAAGTCCTAATAAGCTAGCTAATGCATGATAAGTGGAGGGGAGTTGGATTAGAGGCAAGAGCTTGTTATAGCCACTCAATCCTCATGCACCACAAGTTAAGTATTGCACACACTTACACCATCTACACACACAAATCTCTACAACTCTTCTCTCAAAAACCTTATCCCTTCTGGCTTCTTCTTGAATGCTTATGATGCATGGAACTTGTGGATTCTAACACTACCTTGGTTATGGGATCAAAGTGGTAAGATTATTAAAGTGTTAAGCTCTTAATATCATTATGTAGATTTTGTGTTGGATACTTTGGTTATGAGTTGAATGGAGTTAATGGGTTGAGAATAATAAGAGTAAGTTGTGTTTTGAAGTGTTTTTATGTATTGTAGTTGAGAAAGGAGTAGTATACTTCATGGTATATGTGTTGGATGGAGCTTGTACACAAAAATGGAGAATTTTAGGAGGAGCAGAGCTCGACGATCGATCGCTATGACGTGCGAGCGCGAAGCCCTCCAATTATTGGGCGAGAAACCAGCTCGGCGATCGATCGCCTGCAGTGAGTTTATGCGATCGATCGCGAGGTGTAGGCGATCGATCGCGAGCATCAAAATTTTGAAAAGTTTTTTTTGCTTGGAAAGTTATGATGCATTGTTTCATGGTATATTTATGATGTTTCCTACATGCTAATACTACACAATCAATTTAGGTTGCATGAGTTGAACCTTGGAAAGAAATATAATGCATGCCCGAGTAAATTGGTAACCCAGATTAATGAAGAATAAAATGGAATGGTTTGAATAATTCACAAAGTATGGTAAATTGCTACTGATTTTGATAGGAGGCATGAGGAGTCTATATGATATGTGTGGTATGGTTGTAGGAGTCAATAATGAAGTACTGATATTGAATCGATAATCAAATGTACGAGACTGCGAGACTCCGGTTATAAAAGATGTCCAAATCTGTCGTCGACTTTAAGGTACGTGTAGCGTACGAGCAGAGGTAAACGTATTAAGATTATGCGCATTGGATATATTCTCGTATTGATGAATTTCTAATTATGCTATGCGATATGGAAATGCCACATATTATTATTATGGAATGGGAATATTGTCGCCATGGAGCGAGTGATGGATATGATGCCGCCGCTGTTGAGCGTGCGAGAAATGAGAATGTTATCGCCTTTGAGCTAGCCATATGATATGATGAGCTATGACTATACAATTGATGAATGAGATGCATGTCATCATTATGAATTATTATTGCAATGGTTTGCTTTCTATCGATTGTTATGAGTACAGTAGATCACTGAAAATAATATAACTGATTCATGGAGTTTGATGATCTTTGATATTGTCAGAACACGAACAGCATGGGAGATCCATATGATTGTGGCATACACAAGAAGTATTATTGACATTACAGTTCCAGCTTTACATTTTGTGAATTATAAACTGTGAAACTGATGATTGAGAATTTGTTATTGGTGTGCTCACCCTATGTGTGTGTTGTTTCTGTTGAAACAGGTAAAACAGGTTGACATTGATATTGGAATTGGCACTAGCAAGGGGTCCGAACTATGTACGAGGATGCTCCCTGAGATGAGGCACCAGTATTGGTATTGAGAACGCGACCTTATATATTTAAATATGCATCTATTTAATGCTCGCCTATGAGCATCATGGTACATGCATATGGATTGTATAAGAAGTTGATTTTCCTCTTTTCATTTAAGTGTGCATGCAATCAAATTGAGAGTGACTATTGCATGATTGACTTGCATGTTGAGTCTCGAATGTTGTCAAGAGTTTGAGGGGATTTTGCTTCAAATTTTATATGACGGACATGTTATGATATGAAGTGATGGAGAATTGTGTTATTGCTAACCATTGTGGTTACAGGATCATGTGGAATACGAGAGTGTGATATTGAACGATAACTGGGATGGTAATAAACATACCCACTGCAGTGATGTTGTTTGACGATGACAATAAGTGGGCAACTATTTTTATAGTATTCATTGGGTGAATGTGAAGTTGTAATGTTTTGATATAGTTACCAATGGAAGGATAAATGTGCACATATTATATATATGCGTACATTGTTGAGAAACTTGATTTTGTTGGGAATGAGAAATGGGATAGGCTGTCTGAGGGCAAGAAATGATGGACACTACTGTGTCTTGCTATGTGGCAACAGACAAAGTGATGACCGGGTATGATTACGTTGTGATAATAAGAATGAATGTATATGTGAGTCACCTCTTGAGTCCGAAAGGAACAAAGTGCTACATGCGATGTGAGTGACCTCTTGAGTCCTAAAGGAACAAAATACTGCATACGATGTGAGTCACCTCTTGAGTCCGAAAGGAACAAAGTGCTACATGCGATGTGGGTGACCTCTTGAGTCCTAAAGGAACAAAGTACTGCATACGATGTGAGTCACCTCTTGGGTCCGTAAGGAACAAAGTGATACATGCGATGTGAGTGACCGTCCGAAAGGAACAAAGTGCTACATGCGATGTGAGTGACCTCTTGAGTCCGAAAGGAACAAAGTACTGCATATGATGTGAGTCACCTCTTGAGTCCATATTTATGCCGATAATTCGAGGCAATGGATATAATTGCGTCGTCGATGTATAGAATACTCTAAATTTTGAAATCTGATTGGAAGGAATTCTTTATGGCCCTGATACTGTGGGATTATAACCGTTTACATGACCTGATACGGTGGTTAACCATTGTTCTGGGAAGTCCGGACCCTTTATTCGTGGGTGATATGATGTCATAACCTCATCTCTAGTAAGATTGAGTCTAGAGACTGATATCTGTACCAAGAGGAAATTAGAGGATTTATTGTGCTAAACGTATATGAAAAGTATTGCTGATATGATATGTTATGTTATGGCTTGATGTGAGCAATTATGATAATTCATGGCTCGTTGGGAGCAATTATGCTAAGATGTATTCATATCAGTTTATGTTCGATTATGATATATATTTTGGAAAAATTATGAATATGTATTATTATTGTCATATCGATTGTCCCTTGTTTGCTGGGTGTTTCCCAAAACACTCATTCCTTACGCCCCTCCCCAGATAAGATTGAGTCAGAAGTAGGAGATGATGAACAATATCGATTTTAGGGATGGTGATCTATTCCTGCTGACATGAAGTCTGCCATTACCAATGATTAAATTAGTTTTATTAGTTTATGATTCCGCACCGTTTTGTATTTTCAATCGGTTGTAAACCAGTCTTAAATTAATATCAGTTCAGTTGTAAATACAATTAAAGTTTGTTTATGGAATAAAAGACTGGTTTATTGGATATCTGTATCCGATGCTTGTTGTTTTCGAATTTTTAATTTGGGAATAACGCCGGTGTCGTTATTCATTCTCTCAGTTATCTATCAAAGTTATAAATTGTTCATTATTATTTGTTAAATTACATTTTAAAACCACAATAGATTAGTATTATCATGATGACATCTTCATCTCGTACCGGTGGTCGCAGTGGTGGTCGCATCGGTGGTAGCCAATTAGTTGGTTCACCGGCGATGAATTTGTCGGTGCCAATTCCCGAGTTAAATGAAGATTATGATTTATTTGCTGACATTGATGATGCATGTCCACCAATGAACATCGAAGATCAAGAACCGAACAATTCCAAGTCTAATCTTCTGGTACCTATCAGATACCATAAGTCGAGCCATCCGGAACGGCTACCGCGGCGTCAGCGAGTAGAGCAAGGAGTCGTGCCAAGAAAGAAGTAAGGTATGTGATCATTTTGATATCGCTCAAAAAGAAGGTACATATGAATATATTATGATTTGTAAATTATGTAAAACAACATACACATATAAAATTGGAGGTTCAGGTGGAGGCACGGGAACATATAAAAAACACTTAACAAAAAAATATAATTTTGATGACGCGACACTACAACCAATTAGTAGGAAGCAAGAACATGATGGATTTATTGAATTTACTTCATCTACAACCTATGTTTAAACATATTTGTAGGCACATATTAAAGAAAAATTGTAAGGAAATGTTTCTTGAATATAGAACTACCTTGATTGAGCATCTTTCCAATTTGCCGTGTAGGGTAAGTTTGACAACCGATATTTGGACAAATGTTAAAATGGATTCATTTCTTGTCGTGACTTGTCATTGGATTGATAAAAATTGGTGTATGCAAAAACGTATTTTATCTTTAGATGCATTAGATTCTGCACATACTGTATATATATTTGCAAAATATATATTGAATTTTGGAGAACTTATGGAATTCAAGATCAAATGTTTTCAATCACCTTAGACAACGCCTCGAATAACAACTCTGTGATGCGTGATTTAAAAGTTTATATGAAACCAATGTTTGACGATGTATTTTTTTCATGTTAGATGTGCATGTCATATTATTAATTTGTCCGTGAAAGTTGGTTATGAAGACTGAGTCACTAAGTATTGGAAAAATGAAATATTGTGCTAAATGATTACGTACGAATTGTATTAAGCGTGATTGGAAACAAAACATGTATATCTAATGGTTTGATTCATCTTCTTTTTCCATCGCCAATAACAACTCGTTGGAATTCTTTGTACAATATGTTGAATTCTATGTTATCTTTAAAGAACTTTTAACTACATTTTATAATTCAAACCAAAAAGCTGATACTAATGAAAGTATATATTTGGATGATGGTGATTGAGAGTTTGTTAGTAATTGTGTATCATACTTTTGAATAAACAACCGAACGTTTCTCCGGTGCTTCCTATCCTACCTCTATTTATTTTCTTCCATTACTATTTCAAATGTTATGTAAATTTATAGAGTTTAGAGAGGATGAGGATATGATTTTTTTTTTGTTGCTGCAATGGAGACTAAATTTAAAAAATACAACATGTGCACGCCATTTGAAACATTTTTTGAGTACTATTCACAGTTTTTGGAGTAGGATGTTGACGATCTAAAGACGTCAATAATGCAGTTTCTCTAAAAAAATATTTGAATCTTATTACAGTGAGCATGTAAGAGGAGAATCGCAACAAATGGAGGTTGAACAAGAAGACATAGATCATTCAAAAGGAAGGATAAATTTGCTAAGGAGTCTCGGAAGGAAAAACTTAAGGGACGAGGAATCTCTTCTAAGATGTCTACTGAGTTGCAATTTTTTCTCAATCAAGAATTTCGAATAGAAGAACACTTCGAAATATTACAATTTGTGGAAGATGAATGCAAGACAATATTCAGTCTTAGCTTCAATGGCTAGAGACATGTTCGCGGTACAAGCATCAAGCGTTGCATCGCAATCAACCTTCTCAACACGTAACCGAATAATGGGAGACTATAGAAGCAGTCTTGCTGCTGATTCATTATGCATTCTTACATTACTCAAAGATTGGTTTGGAGCCGAACGTAAGAATAGAAGAGAAGGAGCAATAGATGAATTCGAAATGCATCATTCTGAAGAGAAAGAAGAATAAGCTAAAACAATACTCATAAACTACAAGGAGTAATAATATTTCAATTGTTGTAACTCTTATTTGTAATTATATGTTCTAAGTTTGATTTAAACATTTATCGATGAAGAAGAATTTTCTATGAATATTATATTTAATACTTTTTAAAATTTAAAAAGTATTAAATCAATATTCTATGAATATTGATTTAATTTCAATTGTTGTAACTCTTATTTGTAATTATATGTTCTAAGTTTGATTTAAACATTTATCGATGAAGAAGAATTTTCTATGAATATTATATTTAATACTTTAATTTTAAAAAATACCAAAGGTCCAAAACCATACCAAAATTAAAAGTACAAAAAAAAAAAAAAAAAATAGCATGCGATCTATCACGCCATAGGAGCGATCTATCACGTGCAAAATAGAGTTGTAATTAACTCTCGTTGACACACGATCGTTCGGCCACAAGACACCGATCGATCGCTTGGCATAGTTTTTTTTTAAAAGATTTTTTTAATTTAATTTATCCGATTCGAGTTGGAAATGCTACCAACCCAAAATCGGTGGTCCCAGCAGCGGATCCAATCTGGTTTTCAACCGGATTGGTCTTGTTTCAAAAAATCCAAAATCGGGATCTGTGGGAACCGGTCCAAACTGGTCCTGTAACAGCCCTATCACGAACCCTTCCATGATAATCTTTCTTGCTGTATATCATCCTCAATCTGCATTGAATCATCGTCCCAAAACAATGGAGGAAATCAAGATGTCTGAGGGAACAACGGTGAGTTAAATTCTTGGCGGTGGTGACCTGGGTGTTATACTTGGAAAGCGGTAAACTATAAATAATAGACTGGATTGTGCTCATTGGACCTTGAGACTTCATTCCAGACTTTATCATAATAATAATAATAATAATATGAATCTTGTCGAGGGCAGTATGATAATATGCAAGGAAGGTAATATTGCAACGCGTGCATGTGCAGTCGTTTTTATATATAAAATATGGTGGTAATTTTGAAATTGTTTTTTATCTTGTCTATCTATCTATTCTATAGTGTGTGAGGGCCTTATACCGACCATATGGTCTGGTAATATGGCCAGCAAACGAAATTAACATACTACCTTTTTTTATGCGTGAATAAATATATTACTCATCTCAAAGTTTCATACAAAATACATCAAATGCATAAAGGCAAAATAGACACCTATGAATCCCTAATAGAAGTCGTTTGGAAATTGACTATGCAAACATTGAAATACATGGATTTGTATTCTAAAAAAAGTTGCTTGAGCATCAGTGACTCGACTTACAATAGCTTGGAGTTCCGTGCATGCCAAATGTGAGAGACCGTCGATGCAAATGCCATAGTCCGTGCTGTTATAATTAATTATTGAAAGATTAATTATTGAAAAGCCCAAATGTTTTGTTACTGAGAACAAAATTTGGTAAGTGAATTTGAATGGTAAATTGGCTAAAGAAATCCCACTTTGGAATTTTGAGACACTTATGGTTTGTTTATATTGATAAACTAATCAATAGAGTATACTTAAGTAGAAAAGATGGGTGCCCCTCGCACGTCGTACGTCCGTCCGCTCGGCTCCTCGCGTCGCGCGTGTCCCTGCCGCGAAGGAAGCCCTATCTTTTTACTACTCGGATTTCTGAAATGACTTTTCACCTACCCGACTTTTCACATTCTGCTGAGTATGAAAAGTTCAAAGGTTCCAACTTTAAACGTTGGCAGCAAAAGATGATGTTCTTCTTGACCACCTTGAACTTGACCAGGTTTCTCAGTGGAGGACAAAGAGGATCATCAATCTGCTGTAATAGTCGAATCGTGGCTGAGTGCGACTACCTCTGTCATAATTATGTATTGAATTCTCTTGACGATGCAATTTTCAATGTGTATTCCCCCAAAGAAACTGTGAGTGATCTTCGGGAATCGTTAGAAATGAAGTCCAAAGATGAAGACACAGGCGCAAAGAAATTTATAGCCGGACGGTTCCATGACTATCGAATGGTAGATGATAAGAGCGTTGTTGAGCAATGAAAAGAGCTGCAGCTGATATGATACATGAACTTGCTGCCGAATGTATATGGCTAAATGATGCCCTCCAAGTGGCAATGATGATTGAAAAATTACCATCATCTTGGAAGGACTTCAAGAGCTATCTGAAGCACAAGCGAAAGATGATGAGTCTCGAGGACCTTATCATGAGTCTTCGCATCAAGAAGACAGCCAAAAAGTTGACAAGAAATCAATTGGAATGATTTCCAAAGCCAACGTGGATGAAGTTGGGGACAGCTCCCGCGGGAATAAGCGCAAACACACTTTCGATTCCAAGGGAGATACTCAGAACATGAGGTTCACCGATGACTGTTATGTGTGCGGTAAACCTAACCATAAGGCCAAGGATTGCACTCAATGCCAAATCAATGAGGGTAAAAGGAAGGCAGTCCTAAGGCAAAGGCAAGAGACCTTCTCATGCCCACATTGCTGAGGACAACCTGAGCTCCAACATGGATGACATACATCTGACTGCTGTGGTGTTGGAGGTGAACCTTGTTGGTGGAAACTCTAAGGAATGGTGGGTGGACACTGGGGCTACTCGCCACATATGCGCCAACAAATGAATGTTTAAGACCTATCAACCAGTAAATGATGAGCACTGCTACATGAGAAATTCAGCAGTCTCAAAAGTTGAAGGCAAGGGGACGGTTGTGCTAAAGATGACTTACGGCAAATAGTTGTTTTACCGAGGTGCTCCACGTGCCAGAGATCCGAAAGAATCTAATCTCGGGAGCAGCGCCGAACAAGAAAGTCTTTCGGCTCATGTTTGAATCCGACAAAGTCATTCTGTCCAAGGGTGGTATGTTCGTGGGCAAAGGCTACTTGGTCAATAACCTCTTCAAGATTACTGTAATGACTCTAGCTCCCAAGGCAAAGTCTAGTATAGAGGTTGAGATTGATGTAAATGCAGCCAATGAGGCTAGCACAAGTAATGTAATGACTGTTGCCAATGTGGCTAATAAAACTTTAAAGTTTGATTATTCTTGTGAGCTGTTACATTTGTGGCATGGTAGATTAGAACATGTGAATTATAAATTTTTACAAAGGCTAATGTCGCTTAATATATTACCAAAATTTAACATCAATCATAAACACAAGTGTGAGACTTGTGTAGAGGCCAAATTAACCAAGTCTTCATTCCACTCAATTGTGCGAAGCACCGAACAGTTAAACATGATCCATACGGATGTATGCGATCTAAAATATGTACAATCTAGAGGCGGTAAAAATTATTTCATAACTTTTATCGACGATTGTACAAGATATTGTTATGTCTACTTAATGAGAAGTAAAGACGAAGCAATAGACATGTTCATTCACTACAATAATGAAGTTGAGAATCAACTCGATAAAAAGATTAAAATTCTTCAAAGTGACCGAGGCGGTGAATATCAGTAACCATTTGAACAAATATGTGCTGAGAGTGGCATTATTCATCAAAACACTGCGCCCTATTCTCCCGAGCAAAATAATATTGCTGAAAGGAAGAATAGAACGCTTAAGAAAATGATGAATGCAATGCTTATAAGTTCTGACTTACCTCGGAACTTGTAGGGTGAAGCTCTGCTTTTTGCGAACTATGTGTTAAACAGAATACCACATAAAAAGTTGGATAAAACGCCTTAGGAATTGTGGGGGTCGCGCACATAGCTACAAGTTTTTAAGGGTTTGGGGCTGTCTAGCAAAGGTACCAATTCCTCATCCTAAACGAACTAGGATAGGACCTAGGACAATGGATTGTGTATTTATCGGATATGCGCAAGATAGTAGTGCGTATCAATTTCTGGTACATGGTAGCGCTTATCGCGTACGCCCAAATTAACCCTTCTCAAGTTAATAGCAAAAGTATGTAGTAGCGAGAGTAGGGATCGATCCCACAGGGAAGGTAGTATTTTTTTCGTGTCAATTTAAAATGAATAGTAAAAAGGGGGTTTTGAGTTGAGTGATTACTACTAAGCAAATTTTAAGAATTAAATTAATTAACGAGATTAACTAAAACGGTTAAAACTTATGAGAGTGAAGCGGGTTTTCGGTCAACTTTACTTTTGGAAAATTCTCTCTTGATCATCAAATCACTAACATTCGAATTCTTTCAATTATTCATCGATTGGAAATTGAATTCCTACCCACCTTAATCGTAGTCAAAGAGAAAACATCATTCAATCCGACCCTTATCAAATCTCTAATCAAAACTACAGCCGGTAATGATTAAATCAATGATAGATTTCAAAACTAGTGAGTTCGATAAATCTAATCAATAAAAACTACAGCCGTTAATGATTGATTACCCAATCGTTTCTCCTAAGAATTCAATAACACCTACAGCCGGTAATTATTAATCTTAGTTGCTTCTTCATTAGCTATCGATTATGCATGTGAATACTAGGTGATCAATCTAATAAACAACACAATAATCATTGAAATCGATACCAAGAAACAGAATTGAAATCGAAATTAAATTCAATAAACAAACCAAAATTCTCACAAGAGATTCAAATCCAAAAGCAAGTATCCCTTCAACCAAGAATCTAAGAGTTTAGCCTAGCATAATTGAATCTAAAAATAACAAAAACTGAGTCAAAAACATTAAATAAACAAAGGAAAATAAATTACTAAGACGAATCACGATTCCGGCTTGTCGATTCCGGCTCCGTTCTTCGCGTTGTTCTTGACAAAACTTGAAAGAAAATCTTCCAAAAACCTAAAAATTCTAAAGTATGGAATTCTCTCCCTAAGAGGTGATCCAAATCGAGTTATCGGGTCTTGCCGGCTAATAACTAGGTTACAATCTTTTAAACATGGTAAAAGACTTAATTTCCAAAAATTCGGACTCTTTGGCGATCGATCGCCCCTTTTATACCGATCGATCGCTTCGTTTATTTTTTTCAGCAAAACGTTTGAGGCGATCGATCGCCACTTTATAGCGATCGATCGCTTCCCTCCAGTAGCCTCAGGCGATCGATCGCCTAGAATCACCGATCGATCGCTGCTTCGTTAATTTTGTTGCTCAAGTTTCTGTCCAAGGGCGATCGATGTCCTCTTCATGGCAATCGATCTCTTCCTTTAAAATTACATTTTTGCCCTTTTCTTGATCAATTTTGAGTCCTTGTCATGTCCATGTCTTTTCTTGGTCTTTACACATCATTTTTAGCTCGTTTTGGTCGATTGTACCTACAATTACACAAATATACGATTAGGTAGCATACATATCAAATTATCCATCAAAACCTACCAAATCGTAGACAATTAAGGGCTAAAGATGTGTCTATTTCTAATCACTTCAGTACACAAGTCAGATAATGCAAAAATGCATGTAAATACTATCATTGAGGCTAGGGATGCTTCATTCTTTGAAGAAATCTTTCCCCACAAAACTCAGACAGTGAGTGAAACCAATGTTGAGAGATATATGTGGGGATAGAGAATCTCAAGAGAATGTAGAATCACCTAGACGAAGTAAAAGAGAGAGAAAAGAGAAGTCTTTTGGCTCAGATTTCCTAACATTTCTGTTGGAAAAGGATCCGTCTAATTTCAAGGAAACAATGTCCTCTTAAGACTCTGATCTTTGAAAAGAAGCAGTGAACAGTGAGATAGAATCTATCGTACATAATTATACTTAGGAACTAGTGGACCTTCCTATAGGTTGTAAACCCCTAGGCCACAAGTGGATCTTTAAGAGGAAGATGAAACCTGATGGTACGGTAGATAAGTACAAGGCTAGACTTGTAGTCAAATGTTATAGACAAACTGAGGGTGTTGATTACTTCGACACATACGCTCCTGTATCCAGGAAAACGTCGATAAGGTTAATAATTGCATTTGCTGCATTATATAACTTAGAGATCCATCAAACGGATGTAAAAACGGCTTTTCTAAATGGAGAGTTAGAAGAGGATGTTTACATGGACCAACCTGAAGGGTTTAAAACAAACAAATGCGATAAATTGTCTACGTGAAAGGAGACAATACAAACTATGTGATATTATGTCTCTACGTGGATGACATGCTAATTGTTGGTAATAACAATAACATCAAAATTACCAAGAAAATGTTATCGCGAAATTTTGAGATGAAAGACCTAGGTCTTACAGATGTGAGTCTTGGGATGAAGATCACCAGACATGCAGATGGCTAGTTTCTCTCAGATAGTCATTATGTCGAGAAGATACTTGACAAGTTTGATAAGGGAAATAATACTATTGCGATAACACCTATGGATGTGGTGTCAAATCTTTGCAATAATCGCGGAGAATGTGTGCAACAACTTGAGTACTCTAGGGTCATAAGTAGTCTCATGTACCTCATGGACTGCACTGGACCTGATATAGCTAACCCAATCAACAGATTTAGCAGATATACGAGTAATCCAAGTTATGAGCACTGGAAGGTAGTAGTTCGAGTTCTTAAATATCTAATATACACTACTAACTACGGACTACATTATACGAGATATCCAGCAGTAATTGAAGGGTACTCATATGAGAATTCGTTATCAGACTCCAAGAATATAAAGTCCACGAGTCGATATATCTTTATAATTGGAGGTGCAGCTGTTTTATGGACATCGTGCAAATAGACGTGCATTGTTAGATCTACTATGGAATATGAATTCATAGCGTTAGATCTTGTAGTAGAAGAATCTGATTGGCTTCGGAGTTTCTTGGAGGACATTCCAATGTGGTCAAAACATGTGCCACATATTAGCGTGCACTTTGATAGTCAGTCAGCTGTGAGAAGAGCACAAACAATGTGTATAATGGGAAATCTAGACACATACGTCGGAGACATAAATTCGTGAGAAATCTACTGAAAATCGGTGTTATTTCTTTAGAGTATGTGAAGTCTAAAGAAAATATTACAGACCCATTTACGAAAGGTCTAATGAGAGACTGGGTAGAGGTTTCATCGAGACGAATGGGGTTGAAGCCCACGAAATTGATTTTTAACCATGATGAAAACCCAACCTGAATTGTAAAATCCAATTTGCAGGTCAATGGGAAAACCGAATTATGGGGGGAGATCGAACAAAACACTCGGGAAATTGAGTTTCATACCTATTCCTATGATGAAAGAGTGATATACCTGTATTTTGGGAAGGCTGAGCTCATGCTCTTAATGATTCTTCTATCTCGAGATGATAAAGTGGAGTATGATAGGATACTCATTAGGAGAAATCACATATATCAAATGTGAAGGGTTCTATGAGATGACCCAATGGCTAAATCTCTAGAGCATTCGATGAAATAACAAAGGCAGTCTAGGGCCAAAATAGACAACAATGAAAGAACCAATAATAGTGTGGAGATGAAGCTGTGTGAGTATTATTGTCTTGGTATACATGAAACGTCGAACATTTCATGGCATCACGTCCACTGGTTGACAAGTATATCCGATGATACTACACTAAGGAATGTTCAAGGTTAACCACCACCTATCCTGATGCAGTGAATTCTCAAAGTACTCTCAAATGTTCATCTTGGTGCATTGTGTAATTTTTTCGTCATATTGCATTCATGTGGGGGATTGTTGGAATTAATTATTGAAAGATTAATTATTGAAAAACCCAAATGTTTCGTTAATGAGAACAAAATTCTGTAAGTGAATTTGAATGGTAAATTGGCTAAAGAAACTCACGTTGGAATTTTGAGACACTTATGATTTATTTATATTGAGAAACTAATCAATAGAGTGTAGTTAAGTAGAAAAGACGGGTGCCCCTCGCAAGCCATCTGTCCGTCCGCAAAGCTCGGCTCGTCTCGTCGCGTCGCGCGTGTCGCTGCCGCGAAGGCAGCCCTATCTTTTTACTACTCGGATTTCTGAAATGACTTTTCACCTACCTGACTTTTCACAGTCTGTTGAGTATTAAATGTGAGACTTTTCACCTACCTACAGAATTGATATCAGATTTAAGTGTGAGACTTAAATCCGTATTAATATGATGTTAAGTGTTGAGACTTTTCATCTACCACACTAAGCATTACACTTAATTTCTGAGACCTTTGGAAGGTCTGCTGCTCAGCTATATAAGCTGCTCCAGCTCTTTTGTTTCATCAATCCAAAAATTCTGCATACATACATATAACATTCTGTTTGAGAGTACAACACACTACTAGTGCTTGAAGTAGTCTACTCGGAGTTCTGCTTCAATCCGAACACAGGTGATTGAGCGTTTTACCTTGGAACTCACTTGTCCAATAGGCCAGAAGCTAAGGCGGGAAAATTTGAGTTTACGGGCACACGGCCAGAAGCTAGTCTGCTCGGAGTTCTGCTTCAATCCAGAACCATTTCCAGTTTCTTGTTGTGCTTTTACAGTTTATAAACTGTTACTGTAAGTTCTACTGTTTCTGTATTTCAACGTAATTTATATTTTTCAATCAGTGATTGTTTAAACTGATTCAGTTCGTCTATTTAAATACTACGGATCCAACATGTTCAACTGCAATCCTAGAAGAACCACATATTGCTTTTTAAACAATTAGTGCACTTCTCAAAGTTGACATGTTGCGTTACATCCCCAGCACTCACTGACCTTCCTACATAATTTGACGTTGTAGCCATATTTGAAATAAATGCTCATGAATGTCTCCATTTGAGCATAGCTTCCAATCTTTCTCAACAAAGAAGCTCAAACGGTCGCAGGTTTGTAGTCGTCCATGAGCCCCTAACCAAAGTATAAATGCATATTTTGGTAGAACGCAACTTCTCCAAACCACATTAGCCCAAACAATAGGGGTAGCTTGAGGCCTGAAGAAGTTGTATGCACTCTCTTTACCCCTGGAAACAGTGGCAGACGTAGAAAAATTAGTCGGGGGGGGGGGGGGACAAAAAGTAGGTAAAAAAAATTTAGAGGGCCAAAAAAAGGCAAATGATATTTTTTGAGAGGCAAATTGCTATTTTTTGGGGCTAAAATGTAATTTTCTTAAGAAAAAAAAATTAAGGTAAAAAAAAGTTTTTTTTTTGGGGTGGGGGGGTGTTGTTTTGCCCCCCCTTGCCTTAAGGTACATCCGCCTAATAAGAAGCAAATACTTGATTAGCGGGAATCAGGGTGCTTTGGTATCCATTCCACAAAGTTGATACAACCAAGATAAATATGGTTAATCCATTGAAGTCACAATGATTCCCTGTTAGATTGAATGTCCCAAAGCACTTTTGTTAGTAAAGATTTATTCCAACTACGCAGATCACGTGGACCCGCTCTATCTTCACTCTTGTCAGTACACATAGTTGCCCAGGAGATACAGGGTGCTTTGAATTCCAAAGAAAGAAGCGGCATAGAGCATAGATGTGATCTATCACCCCAAAAGGAATTGGTAGGACAGATAGCCAAAAGCATTCAACTTCATGTAGCACTAACCGAATAAGTTTGAGTTCCTCGCATATGACAGTATATGCTTCGGCCAAGAGCTCAGTTTGGCTATAATACTGCTCATAAGTGTTCCAAAGTCCGAGAATCGTAGTTTTTCTGCAGCAATAGGAATAACAAGATAGCGAAAAGGGAATGTACCTTTAGTGAAACTAGTAATATCAAGCAATTGAGAGCGCAATTGCTAATCTATTCTAGCAGTGTATAAAAAAGACTTTAGTGGGTTCGCCTTGAGGATTGTATCACATTCCTTGCAAATTATCATACTATCATTGACAAGATTCATAATTACAATAGTACCTTACACCACAAAAAAACATTATCACATTGTCTTTGCCAATATTCATAATTACAATATGACCTTCTTCGCAAATTGACATACTGCCCTTGACAAGATTCATAGTTACGATATTAACTTACCCCATAAAACACAAACTTCCTTATTTTATGTAACTCACTTTTCTTGGAAATAAACAATAATTATTGTTACACCAGCAACCTTTTGAAGTCACACATGTCCATTATTTAATGATGAAGAAAACTTGATGTAACCAAATTACAATACTACACTTTTCAATATTCATAATTACAATATTACATTCCTTGCATATTACTATACTGCCCTTATAAGATTCATAATTACAATAGTACATTACTCCATAAAAAAACATTAGCATACTGCCCTTGCCAATATTACATTCCTCGCAAATTATCGTACTTCCCTTGACAAGATTCATAATTACAATATTATCTTACGCCATAAAACAAACAGACTGTACATACACGCAATGTCTGCAGGATAAAATTGGTTAAAACAAATATTGTACTTGAGGGTAACATCAAATCATTGGATGTGAATATTATTATCCAATGGTTACTACCCTTAGAGACGATGCTTGAAGTTAGCAACCAATCCACTATTTATTTGGATGTCCTAATGAATCATCCCATCATCGAATCAAATCTCAAATCTCAAAGCTCAAATCTCAAATCTCAAATCTCAAATCTCATCCAATCACTCAAATAATTAATATTTAAATAAAATTAAGAAATAATCGGCTTAAATTGTATGTACACTAAATTTGTTTCGCCTCTTATCCCAAAAATTCTAATATAATCTTTCGTGGCCCAGTTCACAAAGATATGGGAGTGTGGAGCCATCTTCTCTTCAATTTTCAATTAATGTAAAATGGCCATAATACCCCAAACACGCTTAATGACTATACTACCCCAATAGTATTCCTAATTAAAATATTACCCTATTTTAACTTTGGCAAGGGCAATATGATAATGTTTTTTTATAGAGTAAGGTACTTATTGTAATTATAAATTTTGTCAATGGTTGTATGGTAATTTGGTTGTGTGCATTGTACTTAGCATTTACATATTATATGTCATTTCCCCCTTCATTTATGTGAAATTTCACTGATATCAAATGGGAAAATTCATTTACCAATACATTCGAATAACTTTATATTTCATATAAATAAATAAATAAATGGTATTGATAACAAAATTAACCATAGAATATAGATGGGTTGACTGAAATAAAGAAACGTCACTGAAGTTTAATGCAATTGTAATATCCCGATATTGAAGAAATTTTTTAGAAAATTGTCATCAGATATGTAATGTCGTATGGGACGAAATGTTGGGCACTCAAGATGAATCACATCCAAATTATAAATGTGATAGAGATGTCTATGCGTCATTGGATGTCTGGTAAGATCAGAAGAGAGAAAATAATAAATCAATACATTCGAGATGAAGTAGATGTTGCTTGTATAAAAGAGAAGATGCAAGAATATCGCTTACGATTGTTTGGTCATGTACGATGCACATGTGTGTTGAGTGAAGTTCATGGATATCGATCATTTCACAAGAGCAAGGGGAGAACCGAACACGATATGGCTCGAAGTTATATATATTTAGAGTCTAAAGAAATTAAGAAGGATATTCTGATTGAGAAAAGTTATTGGAGAAGCCTGACGTATGCGAAAGAGACGACTTGATTCTTTATATGGTTCATGTAACATTATCAATCCATTGAGATAAGTTTTTGTTATTGTAATTGTAGGATCAAAAGCTTGTTGCTTTACCAAAAGCTATAATTGATGGTAATGATGCAACTCAAATCTTTTAAACCGTACAACAATACAAGCACCAATCACACAGCAAGGGCAATTATTGTACCCCAACAATCACATTCTCAATACTTGCACTCCTTGCAACTCATGGGAATCGAACACGTAACCTTGACTCTGATACCAATTGTAGGATCAATCGATTGCCGCTTTACCAAAAGCTATAGCTCTTGGTAAAGCAACAAGCGCGTGATCCTACATGCAAGTTACCAGACTTACGTGAAGTGTCCAATGATGCAGCCTCCTTTGCTTGTTCCATTGGGTTACATGTTGTGACTTCACGGGTGTTCGAAGAGACTGTTTGGGTGGAACCGAACCAAGAGTTTTGCTTCAAGAAGGGATAAGAATGACACTTTCGGATGTGTGTTGGTGACGACTCAACATAGAGTTAATACATAGATATAGTGGAATAAAGATATTAATTTCATATATATTTTTGATATTTTCGGATATGGACGCCAGAAGACGTACTTCCCTAGTGTTATGGGTAACGACTTATGCAGAATGAGTTGAGAAAAGAGTCAGGAAAATGATGTAGTACAAAATTTATGGGTTGTGTATCTTAGGAAGCAATCAAAACAACAAATGACTTTGTAGTAGGAATGTCGAGGCGAATTTGGAATCTCCGTCCTTAAGACAATATTGCCCCGCACGGTTCTAACGGTTCAATTGGCAATTTGTCTCACAATATACAACAACTATGATTTGTGATAGGAGCACTCCAAATCACAAATTCTTTAAACCACAAAGGTTTAAAAAGCACTCAATATTAAACAAGGATGAAGATCCATAAAATTACTCAAATTTTGATCTTCAATATAATGTGAATTTCAAAAAATTCCATTTTAATTCAACCTAGGGAAGTCCTTTATATACTAGACCAAGTATTGCCACCTAGGGACACCAATTGGAAACACCAATTCATGAAAAAATGCATCAAAATGTGAAGTGGCACCCATGCATAAAATCCCTAAAGGGTACGATCGATCGCTCCCTTTTATAGTCATGCACTGCCAGGCGCGATAGTCATGCACTGCCAGGCGCAATCGATCGCGCCTGGCAGAATTCCGATGCTTCGTTTTTCCATATTTGCGATCGATTAAGCCAACATATGGCGATCAATCGTAGCCTCCAATACACTTATTTTGATCTTCGATGCTTAATTTCTAATTCATTAAGCATTTTTTTCCAACAATTCCCCACATGAATTAAATTAATGCATGATGCAATATAGCGCTTTTAACGAACTATTATGGCATCTGGAGAGATAGCTTGCTGCTTTGAATCTTCCGTAGTAGTATTCAATCAGATTTACTTGAATTAATAGTGAACTTATAGTCTTGAACTATTTAGTCATTGGTGTAAACCTAGACAATTGAACCCACACCATAATGTTACTAATCTTCGTATTAGTTTCTTACAGTTGTGTCCCTTCCAGCCTTGGACCACGCTTGGTTTCATAAGTGCTTTTCATCTTTGAAGCGGCTACACTTCGCACTCATGTAGATGATCTCCTAGAAGAGTATCTCGCTATACTCTAACATATTCTTATATGTCTTAGGAATCATTAAAGACCTTTTGTCTATCCTCGTACCCCTTTTGCAGGCTACACCCTATCATAGGAATGAGTTGGAGATTGATATCTAGGTGTTTATACAATCTCATAATTTAGTTGTCCCTTTTGAACCTAGATCTTGGAATCTCCAGTCAACAATGTTGGGTATCCACTGTGACATTTTGATTATAGGGTTTTAACAACATTCCCCTCGATAAACTTCCACATAATCTCCCGGTTAACCACTTCATATGCGGATCCGCGGTTTCACATAATCACTCATGATCATGCCACTAGAGATCATTTTGTCATATATCATTTAGCGCAACACATTTTAGTTACATGCAGAGAATTTTTCTATAACAACTTATAAAGCCACTGGTCCCCCCACTTAAGATCTGATTTTTTTTTCATAGACTTTTAGTCAACCTTTGGTAACTTTATTTGAGTATGATGAAATATACAAAATGATAAAAAGTTTCCCCCTCTTTTCCTCTCAACCCTTGTCACCATAAATTCTTTTTCACTTCAACTCTCGTCATTATCAGCCGCCCCCCCTCGTTGTCAGCCGCCTCCACTCCGTTGGCCACCTTCCCTCGTCGCCGAGCGGCTACAGTCACTGATCGTCCCTTTCCCATCACTGGCAGCACTGTGAGTTTTTCTTATGAATATTAACAGAAAAGTAAAGTTGGGAAAAAAACGAGCAATAAGCTATATCTCTAGTAGAGGAAGAGCCTGGGCCATGAGAGCGAAGTTTCATGAATGATATGAAAAAGCGAAATCAAGAATTAAGTGGTTAGGGATAGGGTTCTAACAATTTTTGACTGCCATTATTTCATTAAACAAGAGAAGAAAAATGGAAATTGCATAGAATTTTTCAGAGGGAGAAGAAGGGTGAATTTTCTGTATCGTAATTAGAACATTAATAGAAGTATCGAAGCTCTACTGTTTTATGAACAGTAGTTTCGTCCAAAAAAAATTTTATTATTTATTTTATTATTATTTTTATATATTATATTATCAGATTGTCCCAGATCTACTGTTCGTACACAATAAACAATGGCTTTCCAAAAAATTGAATCTCTACTGTTCATATGAACAGTAGCTTCGTCCAAAAAAAATATTTTATTATATATTATTATCAGATACCAGATCTACTGTTTATATACAGTGGTTTTGTCCAAAAAAATCTTATTTATTATTTTATTTATTATCATCTTATTATTATTATCAGATATTATAAGATATTGGGTGTAGAGTTTGTCATTTTTTTCCTTTCTCCATCACCACCACACTCAGAATTCTTTCTTCTCTCCGCCGAAGAAGATTATTGTTTTTTGGTGTTGCGCCGCCCTGCTGATAGGTGTTTAGGTTCTATTCTTCTATGGGTGTCTTTAATAGTTTTCTAAAAAAAACTAAAATATTAAATTAAATTAAATATTTGACCTTTGTTTGATTTAAAAAATGAAAGCTTGGAATTCAAGTTTGAATTGGCAAGCGATTGCAAAGAATAAATTCAATATAAAGATCTAGGGCAAAGTGGTCATTTTTTTTAAACCTCGGATTAAATGCTAGAACCCCTGATAGCATTAAATACTTAAAGATCATTAGGTTTTCTTCACTTTGTCTTCTTTCAATGTCGCAAGAAAGACAAAGCGAAGAAAACCTAATGATCTTTAAGTATTTAATGCTATCAGGGGTTCTAGCATTTAATCCGAGGTTTAAGAAAAATGATCACTTTGCCCCTAGACCTTTATATTGAATTTACTCTTTGCAATCGCTTGCCAATTCAAACTTGAATTCCAAGCTTCCATTTTCTAAATCAAACAAAGGTCAAATATTTAATTTAATTTAATATATATTTGAGTTATCTTGTTGTGTGTTCATTTTCTTGTTGCATTTCTTCTTTCGAACTTGGATGTTTACTGCTTGAGCATTTTATAAGGTTGGTTTTTTTCCCCAGGTTTTATTTCATGCTATTTATGATTGTTCTTTTCATTTATCCTCCTTCTCCCATTGTTTGGCTTGTGAGCTTCAAGTTTACTGAATTAATTAATGTGTTCATTATTTTTCCTTTGGTTTTCTTGGAAAATGATGATTCATATCAGCATTTGAAGTAACGAAAATTGCATGTTAGAATTTGTTGCGCAAATACGTGTAAAAAGTAACTTTAGGTGAAAATTACATCCATTTTTTTGGTCTCCGTCCCATTTCTGCATCTGCAATCTTTGTTTCTTTTAGCTACTTTGGTCTTGTGTTTTTATTATTATTTATGTGCCGTATATATTAGGAGGTATTCCCCTTGAGCCACTTCTTGACCCAATCATAGATCAACAAGTATGTGATCCTACGAAATGCCATTCATTTTGGTGATGATGAGGCACGAGAATTGAGATAAACGGTGGTACGATATGAAATTGGCTGAGAAAAAAGGATCTAACAATGGCATACATGACTCTTTCTTTTATATGTTCTTGTATATTACTCCCATTGTATGTGCACTTGCTTGTTGTATGTGTATGTGTGCTTGCTCGTTGGGTTGGTCTGCTCTGTCTTCGCATGATTTTCTGGGGGGTCGTCCTTTGGTGTTATGTGTTCTTGGGGTTGATGTGGGTCCTCGTTACTTAATCCATTATGTATCAGTGCATTATACATATGTGAGTAAGAATTAAGTAAAACATACACTAATTAAGAGTTTACTCATGTTAGGTTGTTACAATACTTACACAAATCCTATCATAATATACATCATATGTACCGTAAACAACCTAGACTAGTACAACTCCTATGCAGTGGTTCAACTCGCAGCGGAATAGACTCACAATCCCGTCCTCCCACATCTATGAGTCCCTACAGAAACAATCACACAACATGAATATAGATAAACAACCATCCCAGTGCGATATCAATAAAACATAAACGATAAAGCTCTATAAACATCAAATGTGATTGTCCTGTATCATGCATCATCAAATGCAAATATGTCATGACATGACTCATTCCACATCCTGTTATAACCAGATCAATATGATAAGTCTATCTCAGCTCAATATGTCAGTGGAACTTCCTCACATCTTCATATTAGCAGCACATATCATAGTACCGTCCTCACATGTTATAACAGCCAGAGCATATACCCAACCAGCGTATATCTCTCATGCCAAAGCATATGTAGCATACCTATCGTGGCAACAATCCCAGCCAAAGCATATACCCAAGACTGGTATATCTATCGTGGCACCGATCTTAGCCAAAGCATATGCTACACATCTATCGTGACATCCATTTCAATAATATAATATCATGAATGCACATGCATATGATGTCACTAATCATATGATACCATGCTCACATCATCATCACAACAATATCATATACTCGTACGTCAAAACGTACATGTTCTGCGACAAAAACGATATAAATTAGGCGTCAATGTCTAACCGCCTCATTGCCCCGTCCCCTGTGATGATGCTACAACAATATGAACAATATAACAGGTTACAATAGGCTTCAAAATCAAATTCTACAAAAATATATAATTTTTCAAAATCTGGACCTTGGCCATCGATCGTCACATTTCACCGATCGATCACCATACTGTTCTGTTCCTTCGCGATCGATCGCCATGTTTTCACCGATCGATCGCCAAGTTATTTCACCGCCTTGTTTTTGCTCTGTCTTCGGCGATCGATCGCTATAGGGCTCGCGATCGATCGCCGAGGTCTGAACATTTCAGAACTTGGCGATTTTGAGCATATCCTCATGGTTCTTCTTCTACAACTCAATTCCAACCATGAAACTTTGCTCACCAAATTACCTAGCATCATATAAACATTTTTCGAGCATATTTTTAATCGTTTCTTTGCATGATAACAAGTTTCAATTCAAGTCATAGAAGAATAGTAACCATGCTTCAAATTTCCATCAACTAAGCACATATACATCATATGCTATGAAATTCTTACCAAGAAGATATGAATTCACTTCTCTCAACTTTCTAGCTTGATTACCAAGTGAAACCCAAGCCAAAAGATGCAAACCTAAGGAAGGAGCTAGAGAGGAGCCTGGTAGAGATTTGTAGGTGTTTATGGTGTAGTATGTGATTATCAAGCTGATTTTCCTTTAATATAAGCTCTTCCCTCGCATTCATATTAAATTTAACTCACATACACACCACATTCAAATTCACATGCAAATGCCCTTAAATTCATGGTCAATAGAAGACACGTCCAACTATATGATGCATTTCCATGTTAAGTCTATTTAACCCATGTCTATGTGATGCACTTACCTTCTTTGTTTTCTCACATATACATATTCATATTGTTAATTCCAACTAAGTTTCATTCACAAATGGCTTTCTTCCTGCTTGGTTCGATCCGAACCCGAGGCCACATCGTACTGTAATTGTGATGGCCGGGGATTAATGGTGTTAATCCCGGTGTGGTATTAATCCTTGATGGATTTTTTAATTGTGACAATTAGGAATTAATTGCGGTTTTGGGTCTCCCGAGGTTGTATAATCGGGCATTTGGGATCGCTGGATCCAAAGGTTGAGATGGTATTCTCATTTCGGTGGAAAACCTATGAGTTAGATTTTCGGTGGGACTTGGAGTCCGGGGTGCTTTGTGTTGGGGCTGGTATGGGTGTTGGAGAGAGAGTTTTTGAAAACAGATGATTTTTAATGAATCATGATGTATTTGGGGAGGTATTGGTGCGTTGGGGTATTTTTGCTATATATACCCGTTGGACTCGAGATTTCCGTCATTTTGGCACGGAATCACTTCTCTCCCTCTCCTCTCCCCCTCTTATCGTGTAACCCCCTTTTCCCTAACCCTCATCTTTTCTCTTTGGAGAAAAATGGCCGGAGGCTCGATTTAGGAGCCGGATTCTTCGAAGATAAGTTGGTAATCTCCTTCCCCTCGCTTTTATCTTCGTTTGGATTGTGATTTTGTTGGTTTTGGTTAAGTTTTGGGTTTAGTTTGATTTGAGTGATTTTTTGGTAAAAATCATAAGATCTTTTGGGTTTGTTTTATTTTGGGTTGAGCACCCTTGTTGGAAGTCCTTGTGTGTGGATTTGTTGTGGTTTTGAGTTGGGAGGAGTTGGGGTATGATTTGAGGAGGTTTCAAGCTTTCAAAAATGGTGTTTTTCGAGTTGCAAGTCGCGGCGATCGATCGCCCGTTTTTGGCGATCGATCGCCCGTTTTTGGCGATCGATCGCGCGCAAGCAGTAGGCTTTTCAGCAAGGTGGCGATCGATCGCTACTTTTGGGCGATCGATCGCCTCGCGCCAGTAAGGTCTGGCGATCGATCGCCAAGGGGCTAGCGATCGATCGCCACCAGGGGATTTTTGTTTTTCTTGGCTTTTCGTGGGATTTTGGATTTGTGACTTAAATGGTCGGCTTCCGAAACAATGTTCACATTCCAATGGGAATGCTAGACTTTTAAAATGGGTTGGTTGGAGCCAAATTAATTAACGGAACTCTCGGTTGAGTTTTTGGCTATCTTTTAAACGCTTTGAATTGTATATTTTGGGTGTTATGCATGCCTAGCTGGGGGGCCTTTATTTTTCGTTAATCGTCATGGATAGACGATATGTTTGGGATTTTGAACGTGCTTGGGCACGTGGTTGCATGCTTATGCTTGATTGTGGGTTGTTTATACTTTTTAGCACATACTTTTTGAGGCATGGAACTCAAGCAAGGTTTGGCTTGGACTACGGAGACTTAAGGTACGTATGACGTACGAGCATGGCCTATTATAGTGTTGCAACTGTAAAATGCATGGTGTGTGATAATTGTACTAAATGGGTATTGGAACACATGGTGTGTGATAATTGTACTAAATGGGTATTGGAACACATGGTGTGTGATAATTGCGTTATATGGACATTGAAATATATGGCATGTGGTAATTGCATCGGATAGGTATTGAAATGCATGGTGCATGAGATTTGCTATAAATGGATAACAATATGCATGGTAAATAGTAATTGCGTCAAATGGTTATACATTGGGAACCATACGGTGCCGCTATTGAGCGAGCAATGATTTGGGATGCGATAGCCGTTGAGCGACCATCGGTTATGACGCTGCTATTGTTGAGCGTGCGCGAGGTTTAGTATGCCGCCATTGTGGAGCGAGCAATGAAACAGGAATATGGAATTATTGGTTAGATATATGTGATATCTATAGTCTTTCATATTATGTTTCTACCATATTGATCATGGAACTTGCATAATAGAACGGTATTAGTTAATCTATGTGACGATTGACTGGCTTTGGGAATTTGATGAGTTTGGTTATTTTGAGAACAGGGACAATACAGGGGATCCCGGATGAGGGTGTTACCATCCAGGGAGTATCATTTAAATTATAGCATTTACATTCTGTATTTGAATTGCAATGTTATGCTTATTGGATTGGTGGTATTGGTATGCTCACCCCGTGTGGGGGCTGTCTCTGTTGGGGCAGGTAACACAGGTGCAGCAGTAGCTTTGGAGTTGAGCTCGGGCTGTTGATAGAGGTACTTCCAGGATCGAGGTACCAGAGCTGGTTGAATAAGTACACAGATCCAGTGTTGAGATCGAGTTGTGCTTGGGAGGTGCTTCCAGGATTGAAGTACTAGTAACGATATCCGGTAGAGTGTTTTATACATCAGATACACACTTATTCATTGGGTGCTCTTATGTGAGTACAATTTTACGTGTATATGGAATGTATAAATGGGCTACGGTTTCTCTCTGTTCATTTATGGTTTGCATGCAATTAAATGCGGAATTGCTAAATGAACTGAGAGCATGTTAGTGTATTATGAGGGTGGATGTCATATATGTAATCTTGGTTGGGGGATTTGCATATTATGTGGATTGAATGCAAGAAATTTTATGGATCACTAATATGGTGTAGCACTTGTATATGGCTTTTCCCCATGATAGTACGATTATATGCACTAATGGTATGGATTAATACACTAATAACGGGATAAGGGCACGGGGGTCCTTACATTAGTGGTATCAGAGCAGTGGTTAGCTCTTTGGGGCTGTTGAGGGCCTAGGAAAATGATAATGGGAATGAGAAACACATACTTATGCATGATGGTAGTTAGTGTTGGGTGACACAACCATATTGCTTATGTGCGTTTATGATATGTGTTCATAATTGGATTATGTTGTTGCTAACCATGGTGGTTGCAGGGTCTTATGAGACATGGATTATGCATTACGGTTGCATATATATCGGAGTGATGATTTTAATGCTTTGCCGCTAAATGTTGAAGCGATGGTAAAATTCCGCATGTCACATTTGAAGCGAGGTGCATTAAAATACACTCATGGCGATGTCTATCAGAATACGGGTTATGCATTACGGTTGCATGCATGGCGTAGCGATGTGAATACTTGCCGCTTCATGGCGTAGCGTTGTGAATACTTGCCGCTGATATGAAGCGAAGAACATGACCGCTGTCATATCTTAGCGAGGGGTATTTCCGCTGTCATGTAAAGCGAGCGGTATTTCCGCTGTCATGATTAAAACGAGGGGTAATGGTGCCGCTGTCATACCGTAGCGATGAGAGAATATTTGCCGCTGATATGAAGCGAAGAACACGGCCGCTGTCAGCGAGGGATATTATTTGCCGCGGGTATGTCGAAGCGTGGTAGCGATGAAGATATTTGCCGCTCATATGAAGCGAAGAACACGACCGCTGTCATATTATAGCGAAGGATATCGTTCCGCTATTCTATTGGCGATGGTTTATGCCGCCGGGTATTCATAGCGATGACTTATTCCGCTATTCTATTGGCGATGGTTTATGCCGCCGGGTATTCATAGCGATGGCTTATTCTGCTATTCTATTGGTGATGGTTTATGCCGCCGGGTATTCATAGCGATGGCTTATTCCGCTATTCTATTGGCGATGGTTCTTGCCGCCAGGTATTATATAGCGACGGTCTTTCCGCTACATCTATTGGCAAGGGATCATGCCGCTGATTCTATAGCGATGGGTTATACCGCTATGTGAGTAGCACTAGATTACCCTGCCTACGAGCGATGGATGCTGCTTATGTACCGCTGGTGGACGATGGATACAGGTATTCCGCTATCTTGATAGCGATGAGGTATGTCATATTACTTTAGTTATCAGTATTGTGAATATGGTGTGTTGTTATTTATCGTCATGTGTTTGACGATGAGATTATGGATGTCGTGTATCGACATGTACCGTCATGTGTTTGACGATGAGATTATGAGTGTCGTGTATCGACAAGTACCGTCATATGTTTGACGATGTTATTTGGGATGTCTATGTGGACGCTTGGCGTCGTTTTGGTGAATAATACATTCATGTTTATGTATTTGGTTGTATGGTTTGAGTGCCGATGGTGAGCACATGGTAGAGTCTGGGTCACTAGTTGACGAGACCTTTTTGCCGAGCAGGTTTGCTCGATGGAGCATTGGATGCATTGTACCGGTGAGTGTACCGCATCATGTTATAGAGGTAAATATTTCTCGAGCAATGATACCCTTGGGTATGCTCGCTGGGATGGCTAAAGCCAAGCGATTGGGTGGTAAGAGTAGTCATTGAGGAAACTACTCGTTTGTTGCTTTGATGTGTGTTAGACATGGGCACACCCACCCTGAGGGTGTGTAATAAGTCCTAATGGATTAGGATTGCATCGTATTTGAGCCAGGACACTGGGTTGTCCATTGTGATTTGGTGTTTTAGAGATGTGTTGGGCGATGACCCACAACTCTAATGGTTTGTACGGTATGGTATACCGGGATGGAACGTGTGTCACGTTGATAGGTTGGTATGAGCCTATGGGGCCAACGAACCGGTAGCCAGGTATTGTTGCAGTACCTTGGTGTGCTTGTGTTAGCCTTTATGCTGCTCGTCGGATTCGAGCTGGGTGAATCATATGGTGATGCGATGAGGGGTTTGGTAGACTTTTGTAGTCTCCTTGTGGCATGATGATTGAGGCAGGGAGTACCTCACGGAGACGTTTATACGTCAAATGTTTGAGAGACTTGTTTTGGGACAGCTCAATTCTGTTGGGAATGCCAACGTGAGTGTCGACAAGTCGTGGTTATCTCTGGTTGAGCATCCTTGCACGTGGAATGCAACGGGAGTCACGATTGGATTTGTGGGATATAGCTAGTGGGGTAACACTACTATTTTGATTTTATCTCTTGGAGAGACTTGAATTATACTGCGTGGAGACAGCTAGTATTGGTTGAGGGTTGTTTGTGAATCAACCGGGGTAAGCCCTACTAGTGTTGGACTGGGCGATGGCTTCGTACTTCTGGTGAGACGTTCGATGAGACGTCTCCGGAGAGATGCTCGAATTGTGTAGTACTATGGCATTAGTACAGAGCATCTTTAGTCTGAGTATACATGGCGTATACATGTTTCGATTTGGTAATAGTTGCTTTGATGCACTATTTTGAACCATTTGCATACGTTTGGTTCCGTGATATGTTTTGGTAAATGTATTAAGGTTTCCGAACGGTGGTTCGAGGATTTGAGGATCATGGGTTCATGACATTTTCCTTGAGAGGAAGGCGGTATTATGATACCTATCGGTTGAATCTTTTGGGGAGATTTGTTGTTTTGGTTCGCGTGGTGTTGATGTTGAAATCACACCCTTTGGTTTTGGTTTGTCAACCATTATTCTCTGTGGGCGAGAATGATTGGGGTTTGACAGTTGATTTTGGGATTTTGGGTATGATTGGAGATACCCGAGTCTATTGCTTTGAGTGTACTTGTTGTGTTGGTGCGTGGACATGTATGCCGGTGTGGGTAAACAAAGGCCAGCATTTCCTTGGTACTCGTCGAGCATCGTATCTATATGCTTTGATGAATGAATCTCCGGTGAGAGATTGTGACACCTTGAGATTGGTAATCTCAATGGCACGATATATTCTGAGGAATGATCGTGAGGTACGGTTGACTTCTCTGAGGAGGGATTGTCGTGTTTTGGAGACCATGGTAATTCTTGTTGGATAATTCGATAGCCTTCCTGTTTTAGGATTGTTAAATCCCAGGATAAACGAGGGATGGCCAGGATTTGGATTTGTTTAGAGTCGTGGATTGACACGTGTGTGGCAGGAATGCAATTGTTTGTCTTGCATGACCTCTGTGGAACTTGAGACTTTGTGGAGCCTTGATGGTGTGTTAGGACCAAGATATGATTTCTTGGAACACACCGGTGTAAACATCCTCGGTGAGGTGTTTTGTGTGGATCAGCGACCGTGGGTAACCCGATCTGGGTTGCAAGTGGTGCAACCACTCCTTTGGAGGAGATGGGCTGGGAAGCAAAACCGGATTTTCTGTGAGTATATTGTTGTATACTAGTGGTCCCCATCATGACGATGCGTGTCAAGCATCGTGGGCAAGTGATGAATATCATGGAGTGATATCTATGTCAGAACCAAGGGAGATTTGGTTGATTTGTAGTCGTGGTGGACTGACTTCTGGGACAATTCACATCGAGGTATGTTGTTATTTTTGGGTTTGTATGGATTTTGGCGTTTGCTCTATTTTAGGGCTTGGTGCGAGACTGGTATTCTCGCAGTTGTTAATTCGATTCTAATGTGGTCCAGAATCGGGGTCATGGCTTTGTTTTGTTTGTGTAGTCCTGGTGTTACGTGGAGTACACCGGTGCAATTTCGAGGACGAAATTTTATTAGTGGGGGATAATTGTGATGTCCGGGGATTAATGGTGTTAATCCCGGTGTGGTATTAATCCTTGATGGATTTTTTAATTGTGACAATTAGGAATTAATTGCGGTTTTGGGTCTCCCGAGGTTGTATAATCGGGCATTTGGGATCGCTGGATCCAAAGGTTGAGATCTCATTTCGGTGGAAAACCTATGAGTTAGGTTTTCGGTGGGACTTGGAGTCCGGGGTGCTTTGTGTTGGGGCTGGTATGGGGATTTAGTGTTGGAGAGAGAGTTTTTGAAAACAGATGATTTTTAATGAATCATGATGTATTTGTGGAGGTATTGGTGCGTTGGGGTATTTTTGCTATATATACCCGTTGGACTCGAGATTTCCGTCATTTTGGCACGGAATCACTTCTCTCCCTCTCCTCTCCCCCTCTTATCGTGTAACCCCCTTTTCCCTAACCCTCATCTTTTCTCTTTGGAGAAAAATGGCCGGAGGCTCGATTTAGGAGCCGGATTCTTCAAAGATAAGTTGGTAATCTCATTCCCCTCGCTTTTATCTTTGTTTGGATTGTGATTTTGTTGGTTTTGGTTAAGTTTTGGGTTTAGTTTGATTTGGGTGATTTTTTGGTAAAAATCATAAGATCTTTTGGGTTTGTTTTATTTTGGGTTGAACACCCTTGTTGGAAGTCATTGTGTGTGGATTTGTTGTGGTTTTGAGTTGGGAGGAGTTGGGGTATGATTTGAGGAGGTTTCAAGCTTTCAAAAATGGTGTTTTTCGAGTCGCAGGTCGCGGCGATCGATCGCCCATTTTTGGCGATCGATCGCGCGCAAGCAGTAGGCTTTTCAGCAAGGTGGCGATCGATCGCTACTTTTGGGCGATCGATCGCCTCGCGCCAGTAAGGTCTGGCGATCGATCGCCATATCGAGTGATCGCTCGCCAATGGGCTAGCGATCGATCGCCAGCAGGGGATTTTTTTTTCTTGGCTTTTCGTGGGATTTTGGATTTGCGACTTAAATGGTCGGCTTCCGGAACAATGTTCACATTCCAATGATAATGCTAGACTTTTAAAATGGGTTTTGGAGCCAAATTAATTAACGGAACTCTCGGTTGAGTTTTTAGCTATCTTTTAAACGCTTTGAATTGTATATTTTGAGTGTTATGCATGCCTAGCTGGGGGGCCTTTATTTTTTGGTAATCGTCATGGATAGACGATATGTTTGGGATTTTTGAACGTGCTTGGGCACATGGTTGCATGCTTATGCTTGATTGTGGGTTGTTTATACTTTTTAGTACATACTTCTTGAGGCATGGAACTCAAGCAAGGTTTGGCTTGGACTACGAAGACTTAAGGTACGTATGACGTACGAGCATGACCTATTATAGTGTTGCAACTGTAAAGTGCATGGTGTGTGATAATTGTACTAAATGAGTATTGGAACACATGGTGTGATAATTGTACTAAATTGGTATTGGAACACATGGTGTGTGATAATTGCGTTATATGGACATTGAAATATATGGCATGTGGTAATTGCATCGGATAGGTATTGAAATGCATGGTGGATGAGATTTGCTATAAATGGATAACAATATGCATGGTAAATAGTAATTGCGTCAAATGGTTATACATTGGGAACCATACGGTGCCGCTATTGAGCGAGCAATGATTTGGGATGCGATCGTCGTTGAGCGACCATCGGTTATGACGCCGCTATTGTTGAGCGTGCGCGAGGTTTAGTATGCCGCCATTGTGGAGCGAGCAATGAAACAGGAATATGGAATTATTGGTTAGATATATGTGATATCTATAGTCTTTCATATTATGTTTTTACCATATTGATCATGGAACTGGCATAATAGAACGGTATTAGTTAATCTATGTGACGATTGACTGGCTTTGGGAATTTGATGAGATTGGTTATTTTGAGAACAGGGACAATACAGGGGATCCCGGATGAGGGTGTTACCATCCAGGGAGTATCATTTAAATTATAGCATTTACATTCTGTATTTGAATTGCAATGTTATGCTTATTGGATTGGTGGTATTTGTTGGGAAACAATTTCTAAGTTTTGGTGATTACAAACACCTATCGGGTGAAGACACCTACCGGGTGAAGACTCCTACCGGATGATAAACACCTACTGGATGAAGTCCTACCGGATGAAGACACCTACCGGATATTGAAGTCTTACCGGGTGATAAAGACCAACTGGATGAAGACACCTACTGGATAAAGTCCTACCGGGTGATGAACACCTACCGGATGTTAATGTCGTACAGGATGAAGGCATCTACCGGATATTGAACACTTACCGGGTGATATAGATCAACTGGATAAACACCTACCGAATGAAGACACCAACCGGCATCAACTGGATGGCTACCAACTGGATACAGACATCAACCGGACAAGACATCAACTGGATGGCTACCAACTGGATAGACATCAACTGGACAAGACATCAACTGGATGGCTACCAACTGGATAGACATCAACTGGATGGCTACCAACTGGATAGACATCAACTGGATGGCCACCAACTGGACAGACATCTACTGGACAACCATCAACCGGATAAACATAAACTGGATGGACATCTACTGGACAACTATCAACCGGATAGTCTCTCACTAAACAAAGACATCAGCTAGTCATAAGAGAATGAACGACCAGTTGAACAAAGAAAACCAGCAGAAGTCTAAACTTCCAGTAAGAGCACTAAGCAATGAGATAAAATGAGTACAACATTCTCTGACAAAGGTACAACAGAGCGGCGCACCCTGCTACATCCCCGCCACCATTACCGTCAGAACAAAAGAGCCGTTGCTCAAAATAGGAAAGAAGACCATCTAAATTTGGAAAGCTGATCTCTTCCTAATATAGAAAAGCTACCATTGGACCACGAACCTTATAAATACGTCCAAGCAAAGAATGAAGAGGTTAGCTGAGAAATTATTCAATCTGAGAGAAACACTTCATTGAAAACAGAAAATCAACTTTCTAATATTCAATAGTTCAGCAAAGAGCAGACAAGCAGTGCAACTGAATCTGTGATAGATTATTCCAACTGAAGTCTGCTGATTAAGAACACTCAAAGCTAAACGTGTATTCTATAAAGAGTGTCTTAGAATCTTTTGTAACCAAATCAAGTAGTTGTGATTTCTAGGAGTTTAGGCCAAGTTGTGTGGGTGCCTAAGAAGGTTGTATACTGTAAAGTGTAAACCAAGTCTTCTAGTGAATCCTTCCTGCAAAGGAAGAAGGGGAGATGTAGAAGCGTTGTGCTTCGAACTTCCAGAAACAATTCTTGTGTCATTTGTTATTTCTTATTTACCTCAGTTTTATTCCTCACAAGTTAAGCAGACGTCTTCCGCACTATAATAAGTGTCTGCTGACTTGCCATACATTGAGAAGCTACTGTAACACTTAACAGTTTACAGTTAACTAAAGAAAGAAATCGAAGTTGAATCTAGTGTTTATTCAACCCCCCTTATAAACACTACCCCGATCCTAACAAGTGGTATCAGAGCCTAGGTCTTCTCAATCTTGAGAAATTACAAAAAACTGATGGCCTCATTCAGCAAGATTCCAATGTTCAAGAAGGATGAATATGACGATTGGAGAATCCGTATGCAAGCACATCTAAGTGCTCAAGATGATGATATGTGGTATGTAATCACTGAAGGACCCATGAAGATCATGAAAATCAATACAGCTGCCTCTATCACAAGTGGTGATCCACAAATGGTAGAAAAGGACAGATCTCAATGGTCAAATGAAGAAAAGAAGAAAGCCAATCTGGACAACGTCGCTAAGGTTATTTTGTTCAAAACTTTGGACAAAAATATGTTCAATAAAATAAAAATGTGTTCCACAGCTAAAGAAATCTGGGAGAAGATAGCCCAACTTTGTGAAGGAAATGATCAAACCAAAGAAAACAAGCTTACTGTGGCATTACAAAAGTTTGAGCATATCAAGCTGATGAATGGAGAAACTCTCAACGAGTACGATGAAAGAGTGACTGGAATAATCAATGAACTCAGCAGTCTGGGTAAGGAGTTACCCAACAGAGAAGTCACCCTCAAAGTAATGAGAGGTCTCCCAAGAGAATGGGATGTCAAGACCATTGCTATGAGAGAATCGAAGGATATCAACAAGATAGATCTGCATGATCTGTTCGCTGACTTAAAAGCCTATGAATTCGAATTAGGTATTCGGGTTGAAGATGAACCCAGTACCAGTCAGCCTACCAAAGCTCTCACTGCATCGGAGGCCATACCTACTGCAACAAAGATGACTCCAGAAAAAATATGCAATGATGCTATGGCAATGTTCGTAAGGAAATTCGGGAAATTCATGAAGAAAAATCAGAAATCATATCCACGAAGGCAGAGCTTCAAAGGAAGATCAGAAGAAGAAGAGCGTGTATGCTTCAACTGCCTCAAGCCAGGGCACTTCATCGCCGACTGTCCCAAACCCAAAAAGGATGATCACAAAAGAGGATCCAAGGATCACAGAAAATCCAAGGAAACTAGAAGATCATCCAAAAGGGACAGAGATCAAAAAGTTTTGGTGGCAGAAGAAAGCAAGAGCAAACGGGCTGATTCTGAATCAGAATCAGATGAGTCAACCAGCTCGTCCAGCGAGAGTGAAGACGAGGAAGTCCACTGCTTAATGGCAAATGATGAAATTGAGGTACACGAGTCTAACCTATCTGAATTTACACATAGTGAACTTACCAATGCACTACAGGACATGATCAATGAGTATCGGACGTTATATGAATCCTTTGAAAGCTATAAGACTGAGCACTCAATCCCAACGGAAATGCATGACAACAAACTTGATTGTGAACAATCAAATGAGTTGAAATGCTTAAGGGTAACATCTAGTCTCCTAGTGAAAGAAAGAGATGAAGCCAAGTGTGCTTACCAGAAACTCAGCAAACTGGTCAGCACTTGGAATGCGTCAACTACCAGAAAAAATGAAATGCTCGAGTCTATAAGACTTGCTAGTGATCGAACTGGTATAGGCTACAATAGCAATGACAGCAATTCATCTGGTAACGAACCTCAGTTGTGTCTAAAGAAATGCAATGTTCAACCAATGAACTTTGTAAAATCTAGCACAGTATATGATCACATTGAACTGGTTAAAGAACCTGTTAAAGCAACACTCATTAAGGAACAGGCATCACACCGAGGTATTGGTTATGTTGAACCAATCAAGAAAGCTAAACCGGGGCAAAAGTTCAGAAATGAACTTAAACCCACTGGTCGAGCAGCTAGAGAGGTTAAACCCAACTGGCACTACAATTGTATGCCTGTCCAGAAGAGATATATGCTAAATAACAGGAACTACAAACCAAAAGACATGCATACACTCATTATCACACTACACACTCAAGACCATCTCCATCATTTTTAAATGCACACACATTTCAGAACACACGCCGACCTAAACTAATCAGGGTCATACAAGTGTGGGTTTCGAAAGGACTAATCCAGTCTGGACCCAAGTAGGATTGGGTACCAATCATATTTATCTCTTTAATTGTAGAAAACTAGATTGCATTAAGTTCGGAGCTCAGAATGGTTCCTGGACAGCGGATGCTCTAGACATATGACAGGGAATGCATGCTTACTGTCTGAATTGGTGGACACCATCGGTCCAAGAATAACTTTTGGAGACAACGCGAAAGGTAGAACCGTGGGTAAGGGTAAGATTATCTACGGTAACATTATTATTAAAGACATTCTGTTGGTTGAAAATCTGTGTTATAACTTGATTAGCATAAGTCAACTCTGTGACAATGGTCACTCTGTGGAGTTCAACCAGCATTCATGCACTATCAAATCTACTGATGGCAGTATATTACTTGTAGGAAGAAGGCATGATAACACTTATAAAATTGATTGGAATCTTAATCAGCCTACATCCTCTACTTGCTTTGCTGCCATGAATTCTTCCAAAAATTTGCTTTGGCACAAACGATTGAGTCACTTAAATTTATAAAACTATTGCCAGTCTGCGTAAACTTGATCTAGTCATTGGAATGCCTCAAATTGAGTTCTCTAAAGACAAGATCTGTGCAGCATGCCAGCTTGGTAAGCAAATCAGATCCTCCTTTAAGAACAAATGGAGTAAATCTTCTTCTCGGTGCCTAGAGTTGCTGCATATGGATCTTTTTGGTCCTATACCAGTAACAAGTCTAGGGGGAATGAAGTATACTCTAGTGTTGATAGACGATTACACTCGTTTTACATGTGTCTTATTCCTAAGTTGCAAAGATCAGGCTACTCCAAAGCTGATCAAACTACTTAAAAGACTTCAAAATGAGAAATCGTGTGGGATAGATCGAATTCGTAGTGATAAAGGTACTGAGTTTACCAATCAGTCACTCGAATCATATCTAGATGACCTTGTAATTAAACACGAATACTCTGCTGCTAGAACTCCTCAACAAAACGGAGTTGCTGAGCGTAGGAACCGCACTTTGAAAGAAGCTGCGCGAACTATGCTCGCGGAATCAGAAATATCGCAGAGATTTTGGGCAGAAGCTGTCAACACAACATGTTATACGCAGAACAGATCAATGATTAATAAGCGAGCAAATAAAACCCCTTATGAGATCTGGAATGGCAGTAAGCCAAATATTTCCTATTTCCATGTGTTTGGTTGCAAATGTTTTATTCACAACAATGGAAAGACTCATCTCACCGCTTTTGATGCTAAATCTGATGCTGGAATATTCCTTGGCTATTCTACAGTTAGTAAGGCCTTCAGAGTATTTAATAATAGAACTCTTACTGTAGAAGAATCAGTGCATGTAAAATTTGATGAACCTACTGACTGTACTGTATCTAATCTGCAAATCAACAATTTAAGTAATCGACTGGAAAGCACTTATATTGATGAAAAAGTTGATGATGAGATAGATTACAGAAGCAGGACTGACTGCTCCTTGGAACAGAAGAATCTGCTGGCCAACAAGCACTGCAGCCAGCTACCAATGAAACAGTTGCATCTACCCCTGCTGCAGTAGAAGGAACAAATGAGAAAGATGAGTCTATCAGAACCTCTGATGTGCCCACTCATATCCAGCCAAGTGAAGAACTCAATCCTCATGGACCTTCGCTCCGGTGGAAGAAGGATCATCCACCCGAGCAGGTCATCGGTAACCCTCTTGCTCCTCTACGCACCAGAGGACAAATGATTAATGAATTTCTTCACGCTGCATTCATATCTCATATAGAACCTAAGAAGTTTGATGAAGCTATATTAGACCCAAGTTGGGTAGAAGCAATGCAGGAAGAACTAAATCAGTTTGAGCGAAACAAAGTATGGCATTTAGTTCCACGTCCATCGCATCACACAATTATTGGCACTAAATGGGTATTTAGAAATAAGCTAGATGAAAATGGTACAGTAATTAGGAATAAAGCAAGACTAGTTGCACAGGGATACAGGCAGGAAGAAGGCATTGATTTTGATGAAACCTTTGCCCCTGTAGCCCGATTAGAAGCAATTCGCATATTTCTTGCATTTGCTGCATTTAAGGACTTCAAGGTCTATCAGATGGATGTTAAGAGTGCATTTCTTAACGGCAATCTCCAGGAAGAAGTATATGTTGAACAACCTCCTGGATTTGAAAACCATCTGCAACCATCTTATGTTTATCATCTGAACAAAGCTTTGTATGGTCTGAAGCAAGCCCCCCGTGCATGGTATGAAACTCTATCAAAATATTTGATTGATCATGACTTCACCATTGGCACAGTGGACAAAACTTTATTTAAATTTACAAAGGGAGACCATACTCTGCTAGTTCAGATATATGTTGATGACATTATTTTTGGCAGTACTAACCCAAAATTATGTGAAAGATTTTCAAAGATAATGCAGGACCAATTTGAGATGAGCATGATGGGAGAATTATCATTTTTTTTAGGATTGCAAATCAAGCAATCCAACGAAGGAATTCTGATAAATCAGTCTAAGTACACCAAAGAACTAATGAAGAAATATGGAATGAGTACCAGCTCAGCTGCAGCTACACCAATGAGCTCATCTGCCAAACTCGACTTGGATAATTCGGGAATACCAGTCGAAGTTACAATGTATCGAGGCATTATCGGATCTTTACTATATTTAACATCCAGCCGACCAGATATCATGTTCGCAGTGTGTATGTGCACCCGATTTCAAGCAAATCCCAAGCAATCGCACTTCACTGCTGTCAAGAGAATTCTCAAATATCTGAAAGGGACAGAGAATGTCGGTCTATGGTATCCAAAGGACTCCAGTTTCAATCTTATCGAATACTCAGATGCAGACTATGCTGGATGCAAAATTGACAGGAAGAGTACTAGTGGGTACTGTCAGTTCTTAGGAGACAGACTCATTTCATGGGGTTGCAAGAAGCAAACTTCCATCGCAACCTCTACAGCTGAAGCAGAATACCTTGTTGCAGGAAGTTGCTGTGCTCAGCTACTCTGGATTCAACAACAACTGTGGGACTACGGCATTGAGTCAACTGAAGCTCCAATCTTCTGTGACAATACCTCTGCCATAGCTATTACGTACAATCCAGTGCTCCACTCTCGAACAAAGCATATCGACATTCGTCATCACTTTATCAGAGACCATGTTATGAAGAAAGAAATTTGGCTGGAGTACATCTCCACTGAACAGCAGGCAGCAGACATTTTCACAAAACCCCTACCGGACGCTAAGTTTTCCTTCTTTCAAAATATCCTTGGTCTAATTGATATCAATTCTTGATTATCAGTTGGTAATGTATTCAGGGGAATTACTTGGTTTATTTGCATAAATTAAGGGGGAATTTCCGTTACAATTCTTTATCTTGGTTGTTTAAGCTCAGCTGGTAATCCAATGGTCTGCTGCAGTAGGTGTATACGTACCAGTAGGACTCTACATACCAGTAGATGTTCCCTACCAGTCAAACCCTACATACCAGCAGACGTTACCAAGTGTGCTTTGACTAAAATAACCTTCGATACCATTAACCTACTGGAACGTCGGAATTTAAATTCATCTTTTATTATGAAAATAAATTATTTGAATCCCGCCCAAATCCTATCCTTTAATTTTTCCTCAAATCGTTAGATGATCGCCACGTACCCATGTGTCCGCTCATCTACAGTACGACGTTACATATACTTTTACTTTTAACCGCCATTTCTTAGGTTTTTACTCTTTCTCTTCTCCAACAATTCACTGCGATTAACCTTCTTTTCAGAAAATTCTATTCCATAGGATTGTTGCTGTTTTCTCCACCTACTCTTCAGATATGTCGAAGAATACCCAACCTAGTTTCATAACTAATGCCGTTCATGTGGATTTTCATTCAATCTCCACATCATCTGATAAAGAGACGAAGGAACTATTTCACAAGTTGGATACCTCCGGTATCTTAGTGATTCTAAGTCAGACTCCATCATACTACAAAGACGATTTACTCAAGTTCTTCGCCACTGCAAAAATTGTTGATGACTCCGTGGTGGCATCCATCTCCGAACAGCTGGTTACAATCACCCAGACTGAATTTGCCACTCACCTATGCCTTCCCTCCACCGGACTTACTGATTTCTCCTCTATTCCAGTGGAGCTAAGGGAAGAGATGCGCACCATATTTTCTGACTCTTCAAATCGTCTTCCCCGTCCTCCGTTCAAGAAAGTATTAATGAAGGGTCATTTCCGACAAATGGCAGATATCATCTGCAAGGGGCTTCTGTGTAAAGCCGGGTCTTTTGATATCATAACCCCAGAGAAGTTCGATGTTATGAGTGCCATTTACAACGGCTTGGATATTAACTGGTCAGCTGTGCTATTCCAAGTTCTCACTGGTCTCATCGCCTCTGGAAAAGGTCAATCAGGTTTCGCCCTACCACTTATCAGCCTTTTTGACAGCAAAAATATTAAGACCGGGGACCTCACCAAACTTCATCCAGGCAAACTTATAACTGCCAAGTTTCTTCAGCTTCACAGACAGAGGAGTGGCAGAGAGGTTGGGTTGACGAAGCGCCGATCAACTCAAGTTATTAGTGACTCTGAACAAACCATATCTGAATCGGCTGAGTCATCTCCTCCACCTCCTCCTCCTAAGAAGCCCAAAACAAAGAAAGGGGCTCCTCCTGCTTTAAAACAGAGAGTCATTGTGGCCTCTGATACCATCTCCTCCGCAGGACCTACGGAAGCAATCCCTGGTAGAGAACCCAGATCTGGAAGTCCTCCCCCCGAGGAACCAGCAGCATTACTTGCTTCATCGGCAATGGTAGTTGCCACAACCATGGCCCCTGCTGATAATCCTTCCGCAACGGTGAGTTCTCTACAAGGACCTGGCACTATCAGTTTCAGGACACCCAAGTCCTTGTGTCCTTACTGTAATCCAAAGACCACCACCCTGGGAAAAGGAAAGAATCTCATGGCTCCAGTGTCCTCACCTGTTGCCTTTGAGATACAAATGGTTATGGATACAGTCGAAGGCAAGCTGCAGCCTCAGCTAGAAGTCTTTGATCGATGGGTAAAAGCACGGGTGAAAATTCGATTTGATGACTTCACCCCTATCTTGGATCAGGAACGAGAAGATGAGAACCAAATTTTGGCTTATCTTCAAATCTCGGATCCTGAGAAAGGTCTGCAGCTGAGGGATCTCTTCCATTTGATGAACTATGTGGGCGAACTTCAAGTCCTAGTTGAATCTCGCCTTCAACAATTCAATATTGAGTCCGGATCAGCAAATCATGACCGAGCAGTTCTAAATGCTCTTGGACCAAAGTTGAAAATGGCTGAGCATGCACTTCACGATCTTCGCATATCAACTGGTCTTCACTCATGCTCTACAGCTGTAACTGTTGCAAGCCCCGATCCGACTGATTCACAGCCAGCTACTACAGGATTGGAGATAGCTACCACCGATGTGGCGATAGCTCCAACTGGCTTCGAGGCACCTCATCCTGCCATAGAGATCACCTCTCCAACTGCTCAACCTTCATCCACTGCTCCCAGCCATACCAATGATCAACAGTTGCAACTGATGGTGATTGATCACGAGAATGTGGACACAGTAATTCAGACTGTGTTTCATCAAGTTACCATCTCTTCCGGCAATGATGAACCCAGTGAGTCCTCACATTCAAATGATCACACCCAGTCGTCTGCAGCCGTGCTGGACCAAGCCACTGATCGCACAATTGCTATCGCCTCAGACGCACCTACTGCACCAACTGCTGAAGCCCCTGCTTCACTCATCCCTGCAGTTATTTTGGATCAACCCGGAGTGATCACTATTGCTGCTGCACCTCATATTGAGGCTCTGGATCAAACGATGGCTCAAGATCCTTTAGAGGATTTCTTCGATTTTCAAACCTCTATCCCTCTAGAAGGACCACCTGACATTGCTGATCAGCTAGCACATCTTTCCAATGCAATATCTGCACTAGCCAGCGATGTCAACAAGCTTAAACAGGAAGAGCGCAATGCGACTCTTATTCTTGGCAGCCATCAGCAGCATAATGATACTCAGTTCCAGCTGGTGTATCGGGACTTGAACAACTTAACTACTACTGTCACCAGACTCCAGACCTTCGTTGCGGATGCTTTTGCGGACTCATTCTCTCGGATAGGGCAGGCTCATCTTCAGATAAATCAGCACAGTGAATCGCTTGAGGCTGCCTCCTCTCTGGCTCTTGGAGATAAGATTGAAGATGCTAAGAAAGTCTTGACCGAGCAGCTGGCAACAATGCAGGCAGCATTTGCCTCTCAAATTCAAGATTTATGCAATAGCTTGCCTGCTGCTCCTCAAATTATCAGAAGACTGCCTGAGACCAGTAACCCTGCTCCTCAGTCCCAGCGAGACCGAGTCCAGCAAGTCGCTCATCCACTGCAGCTGGAGCTTCACAACAGTCGAGACCTTCTCCTCAACAATGCCCTCGAAGTCCGCGCCAACCGCCTACTGAAAAGCGCGACTATTCCCGACATTGGTTAGGAAGGAAATAGTATCATTTCTGATCTCTTATTTAATTCCATTTATCTATTTACTGTTTACATTTGACTTTTTCAATAGTTATCCTAACAACATTAATGTGTTCACACTAAATGAATTTCTTCTATAAATAGAGACTCATGTTTGCTTTCATAACCCACATTCACTAATCATGATTCTTTTCAATTCTTTGAAAAATCCTTGGTTTCCTTTTTACAATTGTTTAGTTTCATGGGTTTATTACTTATCTAAATCAACCCCTCATGGGTTGATTACTTATCTAACGCAGCTCCATTAAGCTACAGCGTTTGGATCCTGCTCTGATGCTCATCATCAGTCAGGAACTGCTATCAGGAGTTATCTGGGTGCTGATGACAAAAACGGAGAAGACAGAGATAGAGTATTCTCAACAGAGATAGAGTATTTTCATTAGGTGAATCCATAAACCATGGAGGCCTGATGCATATACATTTGAACTCTTCCCGACTTCCTCTCTGAAACAAGGTAGACCGGAAGACAGAGTCATGGAGGCCAGATGAATATACATTTGACTCTTCCTGTCTTCCTCTCTGAAACAAGGTGGATCGAGCTCTTCCTCTCTGAAATTAGGTGGATCGAAGCTCTCCGGTCTACATTGCTTGTTTAAAAATCTGTCATGTATCAGCTATATGGTGTAAAAATAGATTTGTCTTAGATTCTATTCAAGTTATTAGAATTCATCTTAAATAAAGATGAATCTCTCTCAATTGTCCAGTTTGATTACAACTTGTAATCTGCTTATTTTTATAACAAATGAAAATTTCCTTTGTTTCCAAGTATTTTCAGGATTCACCGTTTAAATTACTCAAGTATGAAATCGTTATTGCTTAGTTTTGTCATCACCAAAAAGGGGGAAATTGTTGGGAAACGATTTCTAAGTTTTGGTGATTACAAACACCTACCGGGTGAAGACACCTACCGGGTGAAGACTCCTACCGGATGATAAACACCTACTGGATGAAGTCCTACCGGATGAAGACACCTACCGGATATTGAAGTCTTACCGGGTGATAAAGACCAACTTGATGAAGACACCTACTGGATAAAGTCCTACCGGATGAAGACACCTACCGGATATTGAACACTTACCGGGTGATAAAGATCAACTAGATAAACACCTACCGAGTGAAGACACCAACCGGCTGATAGACATCAACTGGATGGCTACCAACTGGATACAGACATCAACCGGACAAGACATCAATTGGATGGCTACCAACTGGATAGACATCAACTGGACAAGACATCAACTGGATGGCTACCAACTGGATAGACATCAACTGGATGGCTATCAACTGGATGGCCACCAACTGGATAGACATCAACTGGATGGCCACCAACTGGACAGACAGCTACTGGACAACCATCAACCGGATAAACATAAACTGGATGGACATCTACTGGACAACTATCAACCGGATAGTCTCTCACTAAACAAAGACATCAACTGGTCATAAGAGGATGAACGACCAGTTGAACAAAGAAAACCAGCAGAAGTCTAAACTTCCAGTAAGAGCACTAAGCAATGAGACAAAATGAGTACAACATTCTCTGACAAAGGTACAACAGAGCGGCGCACCCTGCTACATCCCCGCCACCATTACCGTCAGAACAAAAGAGCTGTTGCTCAAAATAGGAAAGAAGACCATCTAAATTTGGAAAGCTGATCTCTTCCAAATACAGAAAAGTCGAACATTATAAATACGTCAAAGCAAAGAATGAAGAGGTTAGCTGAGAAATTATTCAATCTGAGAGAAACACTTCATTGAAAACAGAAAATCAACTTTCTGATATTCAATAGTTCAGCAAAGAGCAGACAAGCAGTGCAACTGAATCTGTGATAGATTATTCCAACTGAAGTCTGCTGATCAAGAACACTCACAGCTAAACGTGTATTCTATAAAGAGTGTCTTAGAATCTTTTGTAACCAAATCAAGTAGTTGTGATTTCTAGGAGTTTAGGCCAAGCTGTGTGAGTACCTAAGAAGGTTGTATGCTGTAAAGTGTAAACCAAGTCTTCCAGTGAATCCTTCCTGCAAAGGAAGAAGGGGAGACGTAGAAGTGTTGTGCTTCGAACTTCCAGAAACAATTCTTGTGTCATTTGTTATTGCTTATTTACCTCAGTTTTATTCCTCACAAGTTAAGCAGACGTCTTCCGCACTATAATAAGTGTCTGCTGACTTGCCATACATTGAGAAGCTACTGTAACACTTAACAGTTTACAGTTAACTAAAGAAAGAAATCGAAGTTGAATCTAGTGTTTATTCAACCCCCCCTTCTAAACACTACCCCGATCCTAACAGTATTGGTATGCTCACCCCGTGTGGGGGCTGTCTCTGTTGGGGCAGGTAACACAGGTGCATCAGTAGCTTTGGAGTTGAGCTCGGGCTGTTGATAGAGGTACTTCCAGGATCGAGGTACCAGAGCTGGTTGAATAAGTACACAGATCCAGTGTTGAGATCGAGTTGTGCTTGGGAGGTGCTTCTAGGATTGAAGTACCAGTAACGATATCCGGTAGAGTGTTTTATACATCAGATACACGCTTATTCATTGGGTGCTCTTATGTGAGTACAATTTTACGTGTATATGGAATGTATAAATGGGCTACGGTTTCTCTCCGTTCATTTATGGTTTGCATGCAATTAAATGCGGAATTGCTAAATGAACTGAGAGCATGTTAGTGTATTATGAGGGTGCATGTCATATATGTAATCTTGGTTGGGGGATTTGCATATTATGTGGATTGAATGCAAGAAATTTTATGGATCACTAATATGGTGTAGCACTTGCATATGGCTTTTCCCCATGATAGTACGATTATATGCACTAATGGTATGGATTAATACACTAATAACGGGATAAGGGCACGGGGGGTCCTTACATTAATGGTATCAGAGCAGTGGTTAGCTCTTTGGGGCTGTTGAGGGCCTAGGAAAATGATAATGGGAATGAGAAACACATACTTATGCATGATGGTAGTTAGTGTTGGGTGACACAACCATATTGCTTATATGCGTTTATGATATGTGTTCATAATTGGATTATGTTGTTGCTAACCATGGTGGTTGCAGGGTCTTATGAGACATGGATTATGCATTACGGTTGCATATTTATCGGAGTGATGATTTTAATGCTTTGCCGCTAAATGTTGAAGCGATGGTAAAATTCCGCATGTCACATTTGAAGCGAGGTGCATTAAAATACACTCATGGCGATGTCTATCGGAATACGGGTTATGCATTACGGTTGCATGCATGGCGTAGCGATGTGAATACTTGCCGCTTCATGGCGTAGCGATGTGAATACTTGCCGCTGATATGAAGCGAAGAACACGACCGCTGTCATATCTTAGCGAGGGGTATTTCCGCTGTCATGTAAAGCGATGGGTATTTACGCTGTCATGATTAAAACGAGGGGTAATGGTGCCGCTGTCATACCGTAGCGATGAGAGAATATTTGCCGCTGATATGAAGCGAAGAACACGGCCGCTGTCAGCGAGGGATATTATTTGCCGCTGGTATGTCGAAGCGTGGTAGCGATGAAGATATTTGCCGCTCATATGACGCGAAGAACACGACCGCTGTCATATTATAGCGAAGGATATCGTTCCGCTATTCTATTGGCGATGGTTTATGCCGCCGGGTATTCGTAGCGATGGCTTATTCCGCTATTCTATTGGCGATTGTTTATGCCGCCGGGTATTCATAGCGATGGCTTATTCTGCTATTCTATTGACGATGGTTTATGCCGCCGGGTATTCATAGCGATGACTTATTCCGCTATTCTATTGGCGATGGTTCTTGCCACCAGGTATTATATAGCGACGGGTCTTTCCGCTACATCTATTGGCAAGGGATCATGTCGTTGATTCTATAGCGATGGGTTATACCGCTATGTGAGTAGCACTAGATTACGCCGCATACGAGCGATGGATGCTGCTTATGTACCGCTGGTGGACGATGGATACATGTATTCCGCTATCTTGATAGCGATGAGGTATGGCATATTACTTTTGTTATCAGTATTGTGAATATGGTGTGTTGTTATTTATCGTCATGTGTTTGACGATGAGATTATGGATGTCGTATATCGACATGTATCGTCATGTGTTTGACGATGAGATTATGAGTGTCGTGTATCGACAGGTACCGTCATATGTTTGACGATGTTATTTGGGATGTCTATGTGGACGCTTGGCGTCGTTTTGGTGAATAATACATTCATGTTTATGTATTTGGTTGTATGGTTTGAGTGCCGATGGTGAGCACATGGTAGAGTCTGAGTCACTAGTTGACGAGACCTTTTTGCCGAGCAGGTTTGCTCGATGGAGCATTGGATGCATTGTACCGATGAGTGTACCGCATCATGTTATAGAGGTAAATATTTGTCGAGCAATGATACCCTTGGGTATGCTCGCTGGGATGGCTAAAGCCAAGCGATTGGGTGGTAAGAGTAGTCATTGAGGAAACTACTCGCTTGTTGCTTTGATGTGTGTTAGACATAGGCACACCCACCCTGAGGGTGTGGAATAAGTCCTAATGGATTAGGATTGCATCGTATTTGAGCCAGGACACTGGGTTGTCCATTGTGATTTGGTGTTTTAGAGATGTGTTGGGCGATGACCCACAACTCTAATGGTTTGTACGGTATGGTATACCGGGATGGAACGTGTGTCACGTTGATAGGTTGGTATGAGCCTATGGGGCCAACGAACCGATAGCCAGGTATTGTTGCAGTACCTTGGTGTGCTTGTGTTAGCCTTTATGCTGCTCGTCGGATTCGAGCTGGGTGAATCGTATGGTGATACGATGAGGGGTTTGGTAGACTTTTGTAGTCTCCTTGTGGCATGATGATTGAGGCAGGGAGTACCTCAAGGAGACGTTTATACGTCAAATGTTTGAGAGACTTGTTTTGGGACAGCTCAATTCTGTTGGGAATGCCAACGTGAGTGTCGACAAGTCGTGGTTAGCTCTGGTTGAGCATCCTTGCATATGGAATGCCACGGGAGTCACGATTGGATTTGTGGGATATAGCTAGTGGGGGTAACACTACTATATTGATTTTATCTCTTGGAGAGACTTGAATTATACTGTCGTGGAGACAGCTAGTATTGGTTGAGGGTTGATTGTGAATCAACCGGGGTAAGCCCTACTAGTGTTGGACTGGGCGATGGCTTCGTACTTCTGGTGAGACGTTCGATGAGACGTCTCCGGAGAGATGCTCGAATTGTGTAGTACTATGGCATTAGTACAGAGCATCTTTAGTCTGAGCATACATGGCGTATACAGGTTTCGATTTGGTAATAGTTGCTTTGATGCACTATTTTGAACCATTTGCATACGTTTGGTTCCGTGATATGTTTTGGTAAATGTATTAAGGTTTCCGAACGGTGGTTCGAGGATTTGAGGATCATGGGTTCATGACATTTTCCTTGAGAGGAATGCGGTATTATGATACCTATCGGTTGAATCTTTTGGGGAGATTTGTTGTTTTGGTTCGCGTGGTGTTGATGTTGAAATCACACCCTTTGGTTTTGGTTTGTCAACCATTATTCTCTGTGGGCGAGAATGATTGGGTTTTGACAGTTGATTTTGGGATTTTGGGTATGATTGGAGATACCCGAGTCTATTGCTTTGAGTGTTCTTGTTGTGTTGGTGCGTGGACATGTATGCCGGTGTGGGTATACAAAGGCCAGCATTTCCTTGGTACTCGTCGAGCATCGGATCTATATGCTTTGATGAATGAATCTCCGGTGAGAGATTGTGACACCTTGAGATTGGTAATCTCAATGGCACGATATATTCTGAGGAATGATCGTGAGGTACGGTTGACTTCTCTGAGGAGGGATGACGTGTTTTGGAGACCATGGTAATTCTTGTTGGATAATTCGATAGCCTTCCTGTTTTAGGATTGTTAAATCCCAGGATAAACGAGGGATGGCCAGGATTTGGATTTGTTTAGTGTCGTGGATTGACACGTGTGTGGCAGGAATGCAATTGTTTGTCTTGCATGACCTCTGTGGAACTTGAGACTTTGTGGAGCCTTGATGGTGTGTTAGGACCAAGATATGATTTCTTGGAACACACCGGTGTAAACATCCTCGGTGAGGTGTTTTGTGTGGATCAGCGACCGTGGGTAACCCGATCCGGGTTGCAAGTGGTGCAACCACTCCTTTGGAGGAGATGGGCTGGGAAGCAAAACCGGATTTTCTGTGAGTATACTGTTGTATACTAGTGGTCCCCATCATGACGATGCGTGTCAAGCATCGTGGGCAAGTGATGAATATCATGGAGTGATATCTATGTAAGAACCAATGGAGATTTGGTTGATTTGTAGTCGTGGTGGACTGACTTCTGGGACAATTCACATCGAGGTATGTTGTTATTTTTGGGTTTGTATGGATTTTGGCGTTTGCTCTATTTTAGGGCTTGGTGCGAGACTGGTATTCTCGCAGTTGTTAATTCGATTCTAATGTGGTCCAGAATCGGGGTCATGGCTTTGTTTTGTTTGTGTAGTCTTGGTGTTACGTGGAGTACACCGGTGCAATTTCGAGGATGAAATTTTATTAGTGGGGGATAATTGTGATGTCCGGGGATTAATGGTGTTAATCCCGGTGTGGTATTAATCCTTGATGGATTTTTTTAATTGTGACAATTAGGAATTAATTGCGGTTTTGGGTCTCCCGAGGTTGTATAATCGGGTATTTGGGATCGCTGGATCCAAAGGTTGAGATCTCATTTCGGTGGAAAACCTATGAGTTAGGTTTTCGGTGGGACTTGGAGTCCGGGGTGCTTTGTGTTGGGGCTGGTATGGGGATTTGGTGTTGGAGAGAGAGTTTTTGAAAACAGATGATTTTTAATGAATCATGATGTATTTGTGGAGGTATTGGTGCGTTGGGGTATTTTTGCTATATATACCCGTTGGACTCGAGATTTCCGTCATTTTGGCACGGAATCACTTCTCTCCCTCTCCTCTCCCCCTCTTATCGTGTAACCCCCTTTTCCCTAACCCTCATCTTTTCTCTTTGGAGAAAAATGGCCGGAGGCTCGATTTAGGAGCCGGATTCTTCGAAGATAAGTTGGTAATCTCCTTCCCCTCGCTTTTATCTCCGTTTGGATTGTGATTTGTTGGTTTTGGTTAAGTTTTGGGTTTAGTTTGATTTGGGTGATTTTTTGGTAAAAATCATAAGATCTTTTGGGTTTGTTTTATTTTGGGTTGAGCACCCTTGTTGGAAGTCCTTGTGTGTGGATTTGTTGTGGTTTTGAGTTGGGAGGAGTTGGGGTATGATTCGAAGAGGTTTCAAGCTTTCAAAAATGGTGTTTTTCGAGTTGCAGGTCGCGGCGATCGATCGCCCGTTTTTGGCGATCGATCGCGCGCAAGCAGTAGGCTTTTCAGCAAGGTGGCGATCGATCGCTACTTTTGGGCTATCGATCGCCTCGCGCCAGTAAGGTCTAGCGATCGATCGCCATACCGAGCGATCGATCGCCAAGGGGCTAGCGATCGATCGCCCGGTATAGCGATCGATCGCCAGCAGGGGATTTTTGTTTTTCTTGGCTTTTCGTGGGATTTTGGATTTGCACTTAAATGGTCGGCTTCCGGAACAATGTTCACATTCCAATGGGAATGCTAGACTTTTAAAATGGGTTGGTTGGAGCCAAATTAATTAACGGAACTCTCGGTTGAGTTTTTAGCTATCTTTTAAACGCTTTGAATTGTATATTTTGGGTGTTATGCATGCCTAGCTGGGGGGCCTTTATTTTTTGGTAATCGTCATGGATAGACGATATGTTTGGGATTTTTGAACGTGCTTGGGCACGTGGTTGCATGCTTATGCTTGATTGTGGGTTGTTTATACTTTTTAGCACATACTTCTTGAGGCATGGAACTCAAGCAAGGTTTGGCTTGGACTACGGAGACTTAAGGTACGTATGACGTACGAGCATGGCCTATTATAGTGTTGCAACTGTAAAATGCATGGTGTGTGATAATTGTACTAAATGGGTATTGGAACACATGGTGTGATAATTGTACTAAATGGGTATTGGAACACATGGTGTGTGATAATTACGTTATATGGACATTGAAATATATGGCATGTGGTAATTGCATCGGATAGGTATTGAAATGCATGGTGCATGAGATTTGCTATAAATGGATAACAATATGCATGGTAAATAGTAATTGCGTCAAATGGTTATACATTGGGAACCATACGGTGCCGCTATTGAGCGAGCAATGATTTGGGATGCGATCGCCGTTGAGCGACCATCGGTTATGACGCCGCTATTGTTGAGCGTGCGCGAGGTTTAGTATGCCGCCATTGTGGAGCGAGCAATGAAACAGGAATATGGAATTATTGGTTAGATATATGTGATATCTATAGTCTTTCATATTATGTTTGTACCATATTGATCATGGAACTGGCATAATAGAACGGTATTAGTTAATCTATGTGACGATTGACTGGCTTTGGGAATTTGATGAGTTTGGTTATTTTGAGAACAGGGACAATACAGGGGATCCCGGATGAGGGTGTTACCATCCAGGGAGTATCATTTAAATTATAGCCTTTACATTCTGTATTTGAATTGCAATGTTATGCTTATTGGATTGGTGGTATTGGTATGCTCACCCCGTGTGGAGGATGTCTCTGTTGGGGCAGGTAACACAGGTGCAGCAGTAGCTTTGGAGTTGAGCTCGGGCTGTTGATAGAGGTACTTCCAGGATCGAGGTACCAGAGCTGGTTGAATAAGTACACAGATCCAGTGTTGAGATCGAGTTGTGCTTGGGAGGTGCTTCCAGGATTGAAGTACCAGTAACGATATCCGGTAGAGTGTTTTATACATCAGATACGCGCTTATTCATTGGGTGCTCTTATGTGAGTACAAATTTTACGTGTATATGGAATGTATAAATGGGCTACGGTTTCTCTCTGTTCATTTATGGTTTGCATGCAATTAAATGCGGAATTGCTAAATGAATTGAGAGCATGTTAGTGTATTATGAGGGTGCATGTCATATATGTAATCTTGGTTGGGGGATTTGCATATTATGTGGATTGAATGCAAGAAATTTTATGGATCACTAATATAGTGTAGCACTTGCATATGGCTTTTCCCCATGATAGTACGATTATATGCACTAATGGTATGGATTAATACACTAATAACGGGATAAGGGCACGGGGGTCCTTACAGTAATTAATCATAATTACACCATAACTATATCACATGTATACGTCATATCGAATTACAGTTGATGTCGACATCCCACCGTGCCCGCGTGATCCCTTTCGATTGTATTTGTTATGTACATGGAGAGAACTGCAACATAGTTGTCATTGGTGTGCAGGGCTCAATTGTCCTTTCATGGGCAGGCTCTTTAGTTAGCTGGTTGGACTCCCTGTCATGGCTTACTTTTCCGCGGTTGATAGTTTCATCCATGCTTATCGCTCTCATTTTCTAACTATATTTTGATTTTCCCCCTTACAAGTTGACTCGATCACGTGATCTGATGTCCCCTCTTCCTGGCCTTTGCGTTTGCCACCATGCTCAGGCATGTCCTGCTGTCTCTGTCACGGACGAAGCCTCACTGTTGGCTGGTGTGTTTTCCTCTCCCATGTGCATCCTTCACCTTTTTGTGTGTGCGCGTTTGTTCTTTCTTTTTTCGTTGATTATTTTCGCCCTCAGAAAAGAACCGCAAAAGAAGGGCACGCTACGCCTTGCGGTCCTCAGGCCGAGCGAAAAAATCCAAACGCGCGGGCACATCAACCTTGCAATCTGGTTCTTTCCTTTTGCTTTGTCTCTTTGCACATATTCCATAGTTTTTTGTCCCATTGCCTAACCGCCCTTGTCTCTACATGCTGACTAGGTTCTTCTTCTGTTGTGGCCCCGCCTTCTCCATCGTCGTTTGCTCCTATGTATAGGTCACGACGTATTCCTCGTTCGGGTCAGTTTGCGCACGCCCAACTTGCACAATTTCTCAATAGGCCGATTGTTTTTATTTACTTCGCGTATGCACATCTCTCATGCTGTAAAACTTCTGCTTTGTGGAAAAAAAGGGATGTTTGTGAATTTCTGATGGTAGCTTTTTATATGTATCATTCACAATGTGTGTCGAACCTGCTTCGAACCTCTTTAGTTTAAGTTCTTCATGTTTATTCATGCCTAAGTTAAGTTTTGCATTATGTTTATGCATGCCGGTCTTAACTTTTATCTCATTCATTGCTAGATGTTCATGTTTCGTAAAGAGTGAGAAGACGATTTAAAACTCCAAAGTATATGGATAGGCTCAAACATGTACCACACGAAGTTTGGCGTTTACCTACAGTCCCAGATTGTTGATATTGTGGGGCGCGAAGGTTTTTCAGAGAACCACCGGGTTTTTGCTGTGCAAGTGGTCAGGTTGCTTTACCCCGCACCACAATGCCTTAGCGATTGTGGCAACTTTACACCGAAGGGTCCCATCATCTCGCAAACCATTTCCAACAACGCTGTCGGACATACAACAACTCATTTGTCTTTACCTCTCTTGGGATCTATTACGATCATGAATTATGCAAGGCGTCTAAAGGGGTTTACACATTCAGGGTTCAGCGGGTATTTATCATTTTATTTGGAATTTAGTCCCCACACACGGGTGTGGCCGCCAATTGCAATTATACTTTTATGGGACTGAAAATGAAGTTTCAAACCGAATGGCCCAATCGGGTGATCTAGATGGCAATGTCATATAATTCCTTATGGAAATCATGCAACTAAATCCATGCGCGAATTTTTTTGGTAGCCTGCGCAATCTGCCTGACCTTGACACATTCAAAATTGTCTTGCGCGCAGATCCTTCCTTAGATCATAGGTTGTACAATCTACTGGCGTTGATCATGTCGCAGCGATTTGGAATGAACATACAGGAATTCCTTCGGATAAGCCACACGATGTTCGGGTTTATTCAAAATCCTCCAACACACACTTTGTTCACTACTACTACGGTTGTTATGGTCCTTTGCATAAGGCCTTATCTCTTTCGTTCTTCATATTTATCATCTTTTTCATTTACATGTACTTTATTTCCATCCATCCTTTGTTATATAAAATAACTCCCTCTAACTCGTGTCATGCTTTTTTGCAGATTTGGCTCGCAATCGGGATATTAAAAAGAATGTTGCAGCAAGATAATTCTATTGTTATAGATTTCAGCTTCGACGTGATGATGTCAGCAATATCCTTTGTGTTGGTCGACTTATTTAGCACCAGATTGACATGTATGTGAAGATAGAAACGCAACGCTTGGATTACTTGCGGAACGCACAAGTGCAAAATGAAATCCGACTAGAGTCCTTCCAAGGGATTGCTGACAGCATTGCTTCTGACGGTGTAAAACATGGAAGATCAACTAGATAGGTATGCCATTTTATGTAGGTATATCCCTCAGTTCGTCGTCATCTTCCATTGTGGTAGACCAACTAGAGAACAAATCATTTGCAGAGCTGCGAACATGGTCATCATTATTTTAAGCTCTTAAGTTTGTATATGCTTACCGTCTTGGATTAACTGCTGATTTGAGAATGCATTCCTCAGGCGTATCCAAAAGAGGGTTTTCATAGACGAACTTGTTGAAAAATGCCGGTTTTTTGAGGAAAGTATTGAAGCTAAATCTGTCCATGCAATGCCAGTTAGTACTATTTTGGAGGTTCTCCAAACAGAAAAGGTTGTTTGCCTTTATTGTGCTTAGCATGTCCTTTCTTCTCATACCTCAATCAATCTTACATGTTATGATATCTTTGTTGCATCTTGGGAGGTTCAATGTAAAAGGGAAGGGATGCTTAGACGACAAATCACAGAGCTTCCTCTATATGTGTTGTGAGGATTGTATTTATGGGGTAAATGTGCCATATAATTCTCTATTTAGGTGCAATACGTGTGCAACAAATAAAATTGCCAAGCCAAGGTAGTTAATATGCTCCAATTACAGTCTTACTTTATCTCGTGGGATTTATATTATGCAATCATATGATTTATGTGAGGTTGCATCTGTTTAGGTTTAGAGTCCGAATTACTGTTTCTGATGATACTGGGGCAATGGAAGTCACAATCTTTGGGAAAGAAGCCGAGCTGATTTTTGGGATGTCTGCCCAAGAATTTTACGACCAAACTGCAAACATAATTCCATTGAACCAATCATCCCTCACTCTTTGTTCTGTTTTCACGTTCATTTACGATGATATACTTTTTCATTATTAAATTGATGTCTCAGTCGGGGATTCCTCCCATTAATTCGGCCAGTTCTATATTGGAAGATGTGACAATGTCCATTATAATTAGATCAAGTCACTTCAACACACAAAATGGCAGGGAAATTACAGTGTATAACTTGCTGGCTTTGGAGCTTGTTGCCAATGATGCAGAACCAAATCTAATGTCTACGCCTTCACCCAAAACATCTGCGCTGGAAATCACACCCAAGAAAGAAGGTATTTTACTTATGCTCTTAAAAATCATGCATCTTTTGATGGTGAATGCATGTTATTTGGTTAAACTTGATGTCCGTTGTTCCCACAGAAGTTGATAAGGCAACTAAACGAAAGTTAGCTTTGGTGGCTCGATAACTGCAACAAATGAGGGACTGACTGGAGCTTCATCGGATTCTCATTGGGTGGTTGTGCAACATATCATGCAATTACTTAATTACTCCCCGAACACATAAGGTTTGCATGTATAATACGTGGTCGATAAATAGTGCTAATCTTGCTTCCAATATATGACAAAAATAGGTTCTACATCACTGAAAAGACGTCTTGTGAAGCTAGGCAAGGCTAAAATTGGTGAGGGGGCAGCATTTACTGGGTAGGCAAGTTATCTTATGAATAAATTTATATAATGGTACCTCTTGTTGACCACATATGTACTACGCAACATCCTACCAAATCTTCTTACAATACAACCACTACATGAGATGTAGACCCAGTTGAGGAAACCACGATGCATTCCTCTGACTCAATTGACAACACATCTTTCGATGATTTGATTATTCTCTCAAGTTTTTAATTTTGGGACTTTTCTACATAGGCTAGGATCAAATTGATACATATATTGATGCCCATTATGTTTTTTCCTAAATTATTTTCTAATTATACATCTACAGATCTCGCCCAGTCAAACAAGGCTCGCCAACTAGCCATGAAAACATCTCCTAGGAAACCAAATCCGAACCAACTGAACACTTGTCTTGATACTAAAAAAACTTTGCTGGAAGGTGCTTCATTCAGGATTAGCTCTTGTCTTCTATGATTTAGAACATCCCTACCCTTTCCCCCTTTGTAGACAAGTCTTTTAAGGTTTTTTAAGAATCGGAACTCCATTATCTATACATTAGCAATCCCTATGTGGCTGAAAAATCACTTCAATGCAGTTCACAATGGCAAAAAGAAACAATTAACAAAGAAATCTCTCAAGCACATAGTGATTGACGATGACACCTCCGAAGAGGAGCTGGATGTTGGGCAGGATCTCGTTCGACAACATGGTGCTACTAAAGGTAATTTCTACCCACCTCATGCCAAAGCTAAAATATGCCATTCCTTTTTTATAACGTCTTTCTTGAAGTATACACATTGTTGTCTCTATGTTTAGATACTATTCAGGAGATGACCATACTGAAAGGTCCAGCAGAGGAAGAGTGATCAAATCCAAGAAATATGACTAGATCTCTTGCCTCGTCCGCTGTTATCAATTCTAAGATAAATGCTGCAAAGCTGAAATCAGCCATCATCTTCTTTTGGTCTCTTATGTTGGGTCTAATACTTTTGTAACATCTTCATGTATGGGCGTTGACCGCTTTATTTTAAACAAAAGATATTTCAAAGAATAGTGTGAAGCGATTCTACCGCAAGTGCACGGTTGTCAAGTTTTAGTATAGTGAAAATTAAGTACGGGTTGTCGAATCCACAGGGACTAACGTATAAGTACCAAATAAGATTAGAGAAATTATATTTAGCCTACGATTTCAGAAGTTGATTAACTAAAGTCACATTAAACTAAGGACCGAAAATTAAACAAGAAATAATAAAATGAATGGTTCCGGATATGCGAAGGCAAGTCACTCGAGAAAATTACCACGATCGTCGGTCAACTATGTTATCTTTAATGATTCAACTGAATTATCAAATTATCAACCAATTGATTCTAAAGGTGAAAGGTTTTCGCTATTATTCGATACACTCTCTCGAGCTGTAAAGAAACTAACATTAAATTAGAATAAATCACTCTCGTGCATCTATTTACTAATTCAACATTGCATAAATCGTCAAAACCTTGTTACTCTAAATCTCTCGATTCTAAGTTCTTACGTATGCGATATCATCTCTCGATCTCAATCGTAATAGAGCGTGTTACAACGTTATCTCTCGATCTCGGTTATAACTCTCAGATTCAATCAAAGCTAGCTAGACTTTGATCTACACAAACAATTAATTTATGAACAATAGTAATCAATTCGCTCAAACACAATTGAATCAATAATCAAACACAATGAAACTAAAACCCGATAAAATAAACTAGATTTAATTCAAATCAAATACATAAGAGTTTAATTGTCTCTCGACCTCAAAAACATCAAATGGAATTGAAAATCAAAGAAATCAAAGTTTAGAAATACGATAAACGGTGGATGAATCCGTGCGTTGCATCGTGATTTCTTCTCTTGCTCCTTCCCTGCACTCCGGAATAGATTGGCTCGACTTTGGATGAAGAACGGAGATTGAATCTCCTTCGGCGGCGTTCGGCGGCGGCTAGGGCTGCTTATTCTCGACCTAAATCACGTCTGGTATGGTATATCACTGATATGGAAGTGATTTATCCTTTTATACCTCAAAAATCATTTCAAAAATGGAAGATAAGATTTTCCCGGATTTGCGTCTCGATCGATCGAGATTTGCATCCGATCGATCGGTGCACTGTTCATGTCAGCCTTTGAAACTCACTGCTTTGCTCGATCGATCGAGATTTTCTTCCGATCGATCGAGACTTTGACAAAATTAGCTCTGAAGTTACTACCTCGCTCGATCGATCGGAAAATTGGTCCGATCGATCGAGATTTGAATTTCTTTTCTTCTCAGCACACTGTCTGGCTCGATCGATCGAGACAAAATCTCGATCGATCGAGATTCCGAGAATCTCACTTCCTCAATTTCAACTCTTTCTCGCCTCGATTTCGCCCGTTATTTTCATATTAGCTCATTTCTTCCACTTCCGATCTATTTTCCTGAAACAAACGAATAAACACCAAAAAGCATAATATCATCCAGGAAAAAATACGGAAAATGGGAAGAAATTACAGTAAAAACACTTAAAATCTAAGCCTATCAACTCCCCCAAACTTAGACTTGATCGTCCTCGAGCAAGCAATAAGCTCAAAAAGAACAGTTAAACTCGATACTAAGCATGAATCATCTTTACAACATACGTAAAAACTCAGAAATCCTACTTACACATCAATAAAAGTCATTCAACATTTAACAAGAAGCAATTTCTCCTAAGTTAAATAATACATCGCAACATTGGAACGTGCGTGTGTGCTATTGTCAAACATGAGTAATGTACATATCTTTAAGATCAAAAAATGCCATAACAACTCCGAGTCAAGATTACTTTGAACTACTCTACAAATTTACTATCCAGCACTTCTCCACTAATGTAATTATTCCCTAGACTTGGATCAACATGACTTTAAAAGCTTATAACGTTAGGCCTTTTGGTGTCGGCTCCAAAGAAAAGGTAGGATAGATGCAAAGAAGAGAGTATAAAATCAGTTCAACAATTTTTCGCACACTATTGAGCTTCTCTTTATCTTTTTCTAGCCTTGGCCACTTTGGGTCTTATTTAAATTTTCTTTTCAAGGCTTTTCTCTACATCTTTTCTTTTTCTTTGCTCATTCTCTTGTTCATTTCATTCATTTTTTTTTTTCACAATGAACTTATCAAAATATAACAATTTAATGCAATGAATGAGATTCATTATACTCCCTTAGGGGTGGGTAAAAATTTTCTTTTGGGCTCAATCCAAGGTAGGTATAATGAGGTTGCCAAGAATGTCGAATGAGGGTCTAATCATATGCAATGCATATACCATTCTTTTTCAATAAGGCACAAGAGAGGACACTAAGGAATGATGAATACAAGGTAGGCATGAAAGGCACAAACGGTCCAAAAATCGCCTAAATCATCTCCAAGTCAAGTTCCTAACTATAAATTTCGCCTCAAAGTGCTTTCAAATAAATTGTAGAGTTATCTAAAATACTCAAAACTCATCATAGTTAACACAAATTTTCACTTTAATCAATACATCCTTCACTCAATCATGACTCAATAAGTGCTCAAATTATTCCTCAGTTTTGACATATGGTTAACAAAGGATATATACAAACAAGTTAAACATTTTCATGACTCCTATCTAGATGAGGATTAATTTCATCATGTATTACAGTTACAAATCTAATTCCTCATTTCTCAAGAATAACTCAAAAAAAAAGTTTTTTTTTTTGTTGGTAATGCTCAAGGACGATTCAAGTGACAATTAAGCACACAACATGTGGATAAAACAAGTTAAACACGCACACCACTCCCCCAAACTTAACTAAAACATTGTCCTCAATGTTTAAAAGAATCAAAAGGGAAAAAAATAAACTCCCCTGATCAAGACGCTTGCATGAGGATTGAGGAAGTTTGGCTTTTGAAAGCTCCACTGCTGTAGGGGTTCATCGCTCCACTCGAGTACCTCGCAAAAGAAGGATGCTAGAAAAAAAAATCGACAAGAGAGAAAAACAAACTAAATGCAAAATTGAAAATAAAACAAAGCTAAATGCAAAAGGATACGCTTGGGTTGCCTCCCAAGAAGCGCTGATTTCTAGTCGTCGGCTTGACCATCAGAAGCAACCATCAAAGAGCGGTTGCCGCCCATAGTAAGTATCGTATGATACCACTAATGGGTCTTTATTCAGTATGCCCTCAAGATTGGCAAGAGTGTAACGGTGTAAGCTCGTTGCTCCAACAACTTTCTTCATGACATAGTAAGCATGAGAGAATGATTCTTGAATTGGCTTCATCTCATGGATGCGTAGTGCGGTGAAGTTGGTGGCATCGATGAGGAATACGTATCCACATATGGCCCATAACATGCCTCCATCGATGGGTGGATATCAAATTTCTCGAAAATCTCATCATCCAACTTCACTCTTGGCTCGTTGTCCCATAGGATCTCCTCAGATGCCTTTTCCACTGTAGGCTCAATCACTTCCATAGGCTCAACTTCCCTTGATTCTTCCCCATGAGTCGGATCACTCCCCCAAACTTGATTGGTTGAGTGATCATCATCATGTAACCAGGCCTGATTTGTAGATCTCGTCTCCTCCTCTTGGCAGCTCATTGAGATGGTTTCCACTAGAATTGCAAATTGCTGCTCTAGATGACGTATATAATTGGTCTGGTTCTCTAAACGTTGCTCAGTTGATGCCATGAGTCTAAATAACATATTCTCTGATTGAGCCGTTCCTTCTACAAAACTATCTTTCTTCTCGCCGTGATGCTCAAAGGTTTGGTGCGTATCATTAGGGTAGTGGGTATTGGTGACTCCAATCTTGCAAGGAAGGATCACAATGCCAGTGGTAATCGAAATCCGCCATATCAGTGAACAGGTGTAATACACAGTCCTCATCTCTATCAACCAGGGGACTCCCAGTCACCAATGCTCCTTTGAATACCCAACCTCGTGTCTATCCATCCAAACCTTTGAAAAAATGTTGCAGAAGAGTATAGTTCGAAAAGTTGTGATACCTGAATGTGTCTGCCAGTTCATTGAATCTCTCCCACGCCGAACACAACGGCTCTGAAAATTGTTGGGAAAATCTTGTGAAGACTTGTTGATGAAGCATCACAAGTACCTCGCAAGATAAACAAATAACATACTTAAATAAAATAAATTTTTTTTTTTTCGAAAATAACAAAAAGAAAAAGAAAACAAAAACGCAATAATAAAATTGGCTAAATTACAATTAATTAATCTCGTATGATATTATACAGATTAGTCCCCGGCAACGGCGCCAAAAACTTGACCGCTTTATTTTTAAACAAAAGATATTTCAAAGAATAGTGTGGAGCGATTCTACCGCAAGTGCACGGTTGTCAAGTTTTAGTATAGTGAAAATTAAGTACGGGTTGTCGAATCCACAGGGACTAACGTATAAGTACCAAATAAGATTAGAGAAATTATATTTAGCCTACGATTTCAGAAGTTGATTAACTAAAGTCACATTAAACTAAGGACCGAAAATTAAACAAGAAATAATAAAATGAATGGTTCCGGATATGCGAAGGCAAGTCACTCGAGAAAATTACCAAGATCGTCGTTCAACTATGTTATCTTTAATGATTCAACTGAATTATCAAATTATCAACCAATTGATTCTAAAGGTGAAAGGTTTTCGCTATTATTCGATACACTCTCTCGAGCTGTAAAGAAACTAACATTAAATTAGAATAAATCACTCTCGTGCATCTATTTACTAATTCAACATTGCATAAATCGTCAAAACCTTGTTACTCTAAATCTCTCGATTATGCGATATCATCTCTCGATCTCAATTGTAACATACATCATAAATTAATAGAGCGTGTTACAACGTTATCTCTCGATCTCGGTTATAACTCTCAGATTCAATCAAAGCTAGCTAGCCTGTGATCTACACAAACAATTAATTTATGAACAATAGTAATCAATTCGCTCAAACACAATTGAATCAATAATCAAACACAATGAAACTAAAACCCGATAAAATAAACTAGATTTAATTCAAATCAAATACATAAGAGTTTAATTGTCTCTCGACCTCAAAAACATCAAATGGAATTGAAAATCAAAGAAATCAAAGTTTAGAAATACGATAAACGGTGGATGAATCTGTGCGTTGCACCGTGATTTCTTCTCTTGCTCCTTCCTTGCACTCCGGAATAGATTGGCTCGACTTTGGACGAAGAACGGAGATTGAATCTCCTTCGGCGGTGTTCGGCGGCGGCTAGGGCTGCTTATTCTCGACCTAAATCACGTCTGGTATGGTATATCACTGATATGGAAGTGATTATCCTTTTATACCTCAAAAATCATTTCAAAAATGGAAGATAAGATTTTCCCGGATTTGCGTCTAGATCGATCGAGATTTGCGTCCGATCGATCGGTGCACTGTTCATGTCAGCCTTTGAAACTCACTGCTTTGCTCGATCGATCGAGATTTTCTTCCGATCGATCGAGACTTTGACAAAATTAGCTCTGAAGTTACTGCCTCGCTCGATCGGAAAATTGGTCCGATCGATCGAGATTTGAATTTCTTTTCTTCTCAGCACACTGTCTGGCTCGATCGATCGAGACAAAATCTCGATCGATCGAGATTCCGAAAATCTCACTTCCTCAATTTCAACTCTTTCTCGCCTCGATTTCGCCCGTTATCTTCACATTAGCTCATTTCTTCCACTTTCGATCTATTTTCCTGAAACAAACGAATAAACACCAAAAAGCATAATATTATTCAGGAAAAAGTACGGAAAATGGGAAGAAATTACAGTTAAAAACACTTAAAATCTAAACCTATCAGGCGTGTTTGGCCTACACTATATAAATTTTTTGGACTGGGTGGTTGCACTTTTTTTTTTTATGAATTATCAGTAAAACAAGCTGAATTTTTTGGGACGTATATATGCATGTCATGACTTGATTTCCAACTACTACGTCTTCTTTGTTTGGGTGTACCATAGATGGAAACTTGAATACCTTTGAGACTCTGTCCTGCAAAATTTTATGCTTTGTCTAACCAACTAGGCTCATCAGGCGCGGTGCCAAAAAAAACTAGTGTTCTAAATATATACCTAAGGAATATCGAGAATAGGAATTATAGTAATGAGAATAGGAATATAACAATCTGTAATTAGTTATGTATTGAATATTACTACATGTGATTAGAACTTCTTATTATTTTGATCTCTCGCATAGTAACTACTATTATGTTTTGAATATATAGTAATAGAGCTTGAAAACTCATTGTACTCTTATATCAGGTTTTTTCACACAATGGAAGATTTTCCATATTTGTCATTTGCAGATTACGATTTAAATGATTTTTCAGGTTCGGATTGTTATAATTTGATTCTAATATGGTTTTACGGATAAAGTGAATATTAATATAGCTTTTGTCATTATTTGTCATAGATTTGAATTATGAGTTGAAGGAGCAAATTGTTGTAAGGAACAATTATTTGGATAGTCGGGTTTGCCCAGTGATGAAGAGGTACAAGCTGCAAATGAGGTAGAATCTACCAACTTAACTTTAGAAGAAATGGAAAGTGGATTAGCCCTTGGTCAAATTGTTGAAAATGAACATATTGCATATGCATTGTTCTGTAGATATGCAAGTGCAAAAGGTTTTAGTGTGAGGAAGGGGAAAGGCACAAAATTTAAAGATGTTTGTGGATTGCTTCAAGGAAAATTTTTCTTATGTTCTTGTGAAGGTAGTAAGGATGATAAGTGTTCCAAAAATAAGATCCCCGGATATCAAAAAACAACATCTAGATGTGGTTGTGATGCGAGACTTAAAATTGCACGAAAAAAGGGGGAAATGTAGAGGGTGGCTGTATTAAAAAAGGAACACAATCATGAAATGTATGCCCCAGATCAAACATATTTGTTAAGATCAGCTCGCAAGTTGACAGAGGAACAAGAACTGATGTAAACTACAATGGTAAAATCTGGAATACCCATCTCTAAAGCAATTTCACTCTTAGAAAATATTACACAAGGAAGAGAAAATATAGGCTTCATTCCAAAAGATGCATATGATTGCCTTTATCGTGCAAATCGAAAGACCAAAATCGAGAATGGAGACACTTTTAAGTTAGTCCAGCATTTTATAAACAAGTCGAACAATGAGTCAAATTTTTATTGGAATGTGGAGGTAGATGATGATAAAAGGCTCATGAACTTTTTCTTTAGGGATTATAGATGTTTGATTGATTATGAGCATTTTGGTGACGTGCTTTCTGTCGACACTACTTACCGCACAAATAAGTATGAATTGATATGTGCTCCTTTTGTGGGCATAAATCATCATAACCAAAATGTCATGTTTGGGCTTGCTTTCATGTCCGAGGAAACATAAAGTTCTTTCGAGTGGTTGTTTAGGATATTTTTTGAGTCCATGGGTGGTAAACAACTTGAAACGATTTTTACAGATCAATGTCAGGCAATGATGAATGCAATTGTAAAAGTATTTCCTTGTGCACATCATCGACTGTGTTAATGGAACATCAACCAAAATGCTCCTTCACATTTTGGCAGTTTGAACAGTGATTCAAAATTTAAACATCTATGGATCAAATGCATGAATTATTGTGAGTCGAATAGTTTGAGGCAACATGGAAAGAAATGATGGATAATTACAATATTGGTGAGCAAAAGTGGTTTAATGTGATGTACAAGTTGCGGCACAAATGGGCTACTGCTTTCAGTACTCAAATATTTAGCGCTGGTCTTTTGGCCACGTTTAGAAGTGAGGGTACAAACTCAGCATTGAAAAAAAAATTTGGAAACAAGACATCTTCTTTGTTTGATTGTGTCATTGGTTACGAAAAAGTTCAAAACAATTGGCGTGTAAATGAAAAAAGAAAAGGACACTCTTTGTCATCATAATAAGCCTACAATTTTTGTGTCATATAACCCCCTGTTGAAGCATGCTGCTAATATCTATACACTCAGCATCTTCAAACTATTTGAAAAAGGAACTAAAATATACTTTGGGTTTCGAGATACCACAACAATTTACATATGATGGTCCTTCATTGTTACTGTTCAAAGTGAAGTCTTATGGTGGAAGCTCAAGGATTAAAATTGTTGAGTATGACAGTGAAAAGTTGGAAATAAGGTGTAGTTGCCACAAATTTGAGACAGTTGGTATATTATGCGGTCATGCTTTAAAGGTATTTGATGTTGTTAATATGCATTTTATACTTGAGAAGTACATAAAAAAGCGGTGGACAAAAACTGCCAAAAGTAGAGTATGTGCTGAACAAGGTGTGTTTAGGAGTGGAAGAAGTGAGAATGGGGGCGACAATAGCTATGTATATGAGATAGCCTTTGTAAATCATACAACAAAAGAAGTTCATGATCTTGCCATGCGAGGCAAAGCCTATGTAGAGACAAGAGACATCTTAACATGATGTATTGAAATTGCTACAGAAAAAATGAATGCATGGCTTGAGAATTTGAATTTGAATGATCTGACAGCTTGTGATAATTTGGTCATTGGTGAAGATAACAACCATCTTGATGAAAGTCTTGTGCGTGATCCTCTTGTTGCCAAGTCAAGAGGAATTACAAATATTCAAAAACGACATTGGGATGATAAAAGCAAAAAAGAAAAAGGAAAGGCCGAAAGTACAAGTAAATTTTAGAGTAATTTTATTATAATTATAGCATTATATTATCTAAATACAATAACACACATGGTTACTAATCAATTATTTTTATGGTTCACAACAATTTCAAGAGAGGACTACAAAAGGCGTAAAACGAAAAGGTCAAAACTCACAAACTGTTGGAGATAGTTACCCCTCCCAGGAGGCTACTACCCAACAATCTCAACCTTTCCAATATCAAATGCCATTTGGAACAATGAGCGCAATGAGTCATGATATATGTGGATATTTCGGATATGTTAATGTGTCACATGTTGCATCTTAATTATATATGAGTTGAAGTAATTGAATTTTATTTCATTAATGGTGTATGTTTTTTGTAGGAACATATAGACAATGATTGGAAACCACCTAAGTGAGTCAAGATTTGTCTTTCGAAATTTTGTATTACTGGAATATCTTAGTCATTAAGCCTCAATTTTGTACTATTGGAACTCTACTGGAACATTCAGACAATGATTGGAGACCACCTACTGGAATATTGTGGCTTTTATATTGACATGTTGGATTTGCTATTTTGGTTGTGTATTGGATTTATTGTTACTTATTTTGTTTTTGGATGATGGAGATTTATTGTTTGTTTTGCTGCTATTGAATATAATATTTTATTATGTTTGTTTTTAGTTATGGTTTTGTTGCTTAGATATTGATGCTACAAAATTGAACTTTTTTTATTAGAAAACTGAGTGGGGAGTATGGAGTTTGAGTATGTAAAAAAAAAAGATGGAGAAGCAAGGAATCGGTTTTATGCCCACCAAACTCATCGATATGCTTTATTTATTTATTATTTGTGCTTGTCTATTTTATTAGTTTGATTGATATGTTTTAATTTGACTTCACGTGTATTTTTTGTCTAAAGAGTGTTGATCAGACTTTTTTTTAATATATAAGTATTTTTTTTTTATCATTTGTAATATTTTTATGTTTCTAGATGCAAAAAAATGTAACACATGGCCTCTACCGTTAACTTTAAACCACAAATTGAAAGTAATGGCGATTTTTACAATCTTCTTACAAGTTTAAGAACGAAATTTGTTTTATAAAAAAATTGAGGACCAAAGTTTTTAAGCTGTAAAATATAAAGATTAAATCTGTGGTTTTCTTGTGACAAGACATAATGAATTGAGAGAGAAAGAGTATATTTTTATGTAACTCAAGTAAAGTTACTAGAAACCTTTAAAAACATTTAAATCTTAAAAAACGTTTTCATACCTGTTGGATGGATATCTGTTGGATGGTTTGTTGGATGATGCTCTTAAGGGTAGTGCCCTGAGGGGCATCATCACCATTCATTTGAATTTTTTTTTTAAAAAAGGGAAAAAAAGATTCCAAATAGATGGTGGATGTGTCCCTGAAGGCAGTGCTCTTAAAGGCAGTAAGTAAGTAGCAATAAAACCCCGTTGGATGGAAGTTGCAAAAGAAGAAAAAATTATTTGGACACATGTCAAATTCTGAAATGCCCCTAGGATCGAAGGAACCCCATACACCATTCAACAGCTCATTTCCCCAGGGGGAATGTCATCAAAATTCAATCATTTCCACCCACAATTATTATCTCTTATGTTCTTACGAACGATTATTTTAATCTCGATTTAATTGTCTGATGATTTTTTTTCTTGAATTAAAGACCGATTCCGAGGCCTAAAAATACTGAGTCTTTAAAAATGGCGAGAAGACCTGACGAGGACTACGATTACTTGTTTAAGGTGGTATTAATCGGCGATTCGGGCGTGGGTAAATCCAATTTGCTGTCTCGATTCACTAGAAATGAGTTCTGCTTGGAATCGAAGTCCACAATCGGTGTTGAATTCGCCACCCGCACTCTCCAGGTCCCGTATTCCTACCTCCGCTGATACTGTTTTTAGAATACTTTGTTGAGAATTTGATATGAAGAGAATCAAAGTTTTATGATTTTTTTGGGTTGTTTTGGGTCTGATACTCTCGTTTGTTGCATGAATTGCTGATAAATTGAGTGACTTGTAAAGTTTTTTTTTTTTTTTGGGACTTACTTTTAGGGTTGTGATGTCTAGTGTTGTTTATGATTGATTATTTGAGGTCTAGTGTCAGGGGATTGGGATTTATAATATTTGCGAATAATTATTTACTACTTGATTGAATACTTTGAGCATTGGTTCAGTGAATGAGCGGCAAATTTGTGAAGGGTTGAATTTGGAGTATTAATTTTGTCGTCTCTGCAGAATTTCTTAATTAAAGGCGGTACAGGTTAAATTGCTAAGGGTAAATCTAGGATGCCATAACCTCCTTGGTTGTTATGATCTGAACTTATTGGAAGAATTTGCAAATGAATTGTGTTTTTTCCTTATCTGGCGAAAACTGAATATCAATTGCCTTTGTTCTGTCCTTCAGTTTCTTTTATGTTTTTTTTGTATTTGTTATTATTTGTGTGAGGGAAGGTGAGGAAATAATTAAGTAGTGATGACCCATGAGGGAATGGTGGGGGACCAATGCCTTTTTACAATAATTGGAACATTTTTTTTCTCTCCACTCCATAATGCTAAATCCTAATAGAGCTCTAGTTCTCTATCAATATTTGGGCACATTCAGAAAAATTACAAGTATTCTGTAACAAGTTCAATTTGATTGAGGAATGTATGCAATATCAGCATGGTATTCACGTAGTATTATTGCGCAATTATGATTTATGATTTGAATTTGAGTGGTCTCTTTTTTGTCCACTCAATGTGACAATATTCTGGATCTCTCTCCAAAGGCTATATCATTGTAAATAATTGCATAAATGATGATGATCAACATGATTTTACTATGAGTTGATGCCATGTAAGCAGGACAGGATTCGAATTTGGGGGGGATGAATTAAAAACAAAGGATAAATTTTTATATGTAAAAAATTCATTGATAAAAGATTAACGTGTCATCATACATAATATTTTGGACGCAACATCTACTGAATTAGTGAAGTATCGCTCAATAAATATAACTATGCAATCTGTAGAGAGATCATTGCCTTTTGTATTGCGAAGTGACATCTTGACAATATTGATGGCTGAAAATAATCTCTCTAGTTGATGTTGGAACTGAAACACTAAGCGAATCAATACTTGAATAAAAGCACTCCTCCAACTATAAATTCCATGATCACATTTATTGGGAGGCCAAGAATCTATTGCAACACAAAATGTTTAAAATAAATACTGCTGAAAGTTATCGTCTAATTACATTAAACCACAATGCCTCCAAAAATTATCATTTTATCAAAAGCCAAATCACCACTGCAAAGGCAGATACTAATCGAACAGAACCATTTTTTAGGTAAAATAATATGTTAAAACATGTTCAAAACACACAGATTTGGTTTTATCTCCTCGGTAAATCCCAATTCAATTTTTTCCCAAACTCAAATCAGACGAACTGCAACTAGTTTATAGATGAAGGCTAGGCATCGTCATTATAATGTAATGGATAGTTTTCTCAGACTAGGTTTCTTAAAATTGACAACATCATTATAGTAGTGCCTGATTCAAATACAAAAAAAGAAGAAGATAAGCGACGAATGCAAAATGGACGAAGTAATTATATAGCCAGTAACAGTGAGTTTCGAATGTAATTGCCCCAATTGTGGAAACATATGACAAACCCACATAATTGCTTCTCAAATCTAAAATTAAGAACAAAATATATCTTCTCAAATCTGCACTCAAACTAATTATAAACCCAAACAAATGAGATTTGCTCAAAAAAAAAAATACTAATATAAAACCTCCACCCGAAAACATCATCATCCTGATACGTCGAAAAAGTTACTGACTAATGAAATCCAAGGTGAGAAATTACCTGCAAAATTCGGAATCGATTGTAATGAAGGATGGAGATGCGGCGGCAAAAAAACAAGGGGGAGAAAAATTGGTTAGCAATTGATCGAGATTTGAAGGCAGCGGCTTATCACTTGTGAAAATTGGAGTGGTTAGGTTAATAGACAAGAAAAGAGAAGTTAAAAATAGAATGTGCATTTGGGGTAAAGTCCAGAAGGTGATAAGGGAATGTGCTGGACCGGAGCCTACAGTTGTCTCTCCCCTGATTCTAATATTCAAGAGGTTTAGGAACTTCAATGCAGTATTATTAGATTAGTTGTTGAGTGGTGAGAAGTGAGGAGCAATCCAACTTCTTAACTGGTTACAATACTCAAAATAGTAATGTTTGAGATGCTATATTTTCTAAACTTCTAGATTAGGGAGATGGCAGATGGGAGGCTTCTATGGCACGGAACACGGGGCTTGTCTAGAAATTTCTATTCACAGGTGCAAAGCTGAATAGCTCAAGCCTTGAAACAACTGGGAAAGACGAGGGGCATGGGGAAGTTTCAACTATTAATCTTCATCTTATTTATGCTCTAGCAATTGCTGATTTGCAAAAGAAAGCAGTGAAATGTTGGATTAATGACCGTGTTTCTTCAAGATGTTACTTATTTACAATTATTTTGGATTGTAATTTTTTTTTTCATCGATAGTTTTGGTTTAAAAATGGGAAGTTGGAAGATTTATTAGCTCGCTCGCCTCAATAGTTGCATTCGTGTCACTGGGCTCGTTACTCGTTTTCTTATAACATTGGGTTCCAGCTAGAACATCAAAGCAATAAATTATTTACTATTCATGCCTGTTACTGATTTTTTCTTGTTAGAACAGGTTGAGGGAAGAACTGTGAAGGTTCAGATATGGGACACTGCTGGCCAAGAAAGATACAGAGCTATAACAAGTGCTTACTACCGTGGTGCTCTAGGTGCTCTTCTTGTATATGACGTGACTAAGCCAACTACATTTGAGAATGTGAGTCGCTGGCTGAAGGAGCTTAGGGACCATGCAGATTCCAATATTGTTATCATGCTTATAGGAAATAAGACTGATCTTAAGCATCTCAGAGCCGTTGCCACAGAAGATGCTCAAGGATTTGCTGAAACAGAGGGTCTTTCATTCATCGAAACATCTGCTCTGGAAGCCACCAATGTCGAGAAATCTTTCCAGACCATCCTATCAGAAATATATCGAATTATCAGCAAAAAGTCTATCTCCTCGAATGAACCTGGACCTACTAGCATCAAAGAAGGGACGACCCTCGTTGTTGGCCCTCAAGATTCCAATACGAAGAGTACATGTTGTTCTACATCCTAATGCATATCTTATCTATTTATTATCTTCAGTTTACTGCATATATATTTGAACCTTTTAATTTCACGCTTGAATATTTGCCAGTTTCTTGGTCATTTGATTTGCTAAGGCTTCTTGTGAATGTAACTTGATGAGATATTTTTTGTAGTGATGTAGCGTTACTATTTTGCATTTTGATCCTAGAATGGCTCCCTTTCTGAAACCAATTAGCAGAAAGGTTGCATTGGGTTTACTTTATGCTACACAATTGTGTGCGACACAAAGTTGAATGAGCCATTAGGTTGCATGTTCATGGCAACAACATTGTACCAAAAAGTAAAAAATAGGTGCTCCTGGGGTGATCCTATGACTCAAAACAACTTTATATGCACGGGTCGCAAGCACTTGATCATGATCTAGCGAGTCCCATGTAAGGGGTGACCTTTGTGCAATTAAGGTGGTGGTATTTTCCTTGATGGTGGGGCAATTGGTTTTTTTTAATCCACTTTTTGGTGGACTCTTGTAGGTATTCATTGTTTATCAACGAACAATCAACAACCTTCTTAACGAGGCAGGTAAAAGTGGGGTTAGATCGTGTTATTATATTATTATTAATTTTTGAGGAGATGTATTATTTTTTGTTGCACATAAGAAGGAAAAGTTACCCCAAAATCCACTCTAAAACATATTATATCTATAAAAAATTCGTAAAATATTGTGTTTACCGAAAAAAAACCACAGCAACAAATGTTCTTATCAATTTATCTATCGGGTCAAAATTGATATATATTTTTTCTCTAAACACTCTTAAACAATATTAGGAAGAGTGAAAATAAATATTGACTAATTTGTAGTTAACTATATTGGTTAAATTTACCTAGAATCCCTAAAAAAACACTTATACACTATAAGAGAGTAGAAGTGTATTTTGCCTGTAAGGCCACGGGTAATGTCACGCCCCGAGATCGGGGTCAATAACACCGGCATTGATTTTCAATAACAACTTGAAATCAATAAGCCTCGTAATATCATACCCAACAAAAACCAGTCTATATTCCATAAAAAGAATCATTGTCTTTACAACTGAATTTAAAATTGCGGAAATCAAATCTTAAACATCTTAAAACTAGATAAAATAATGGAATCATACTTATTGGAAAATTCTAAAGTCTTTAATTCTTAGAACGCAGCGGATCACCAACCCCAAAATTGGTGTTCTTCGTCAGCTTCAATTTCCTCCTCGTCTTTATCTGGGAAGGTAGAGTAAGGGGTGAGTGTTTTGAAAAACACTCAGCAAGCGGGGGCCAATCGATATGATAATATAATAGTGTTCATAATTTTCCAAAACATATTTCAAACGTAATCTTGATATGAACACATCTTAACATGATTGCTCCATCTAGCCATAACATAACATATCATATCATTCATAATTTTTCATATACGTTAAGCACAATAAATCATCTAGTTTCCTCTTGGTACTGATATCAGTCTCTAGAATTATCCCTCCTAGAGAAGAGGTCATGCATCGACTTACCCACGAATAAAGGGCCTGGAAACTCTAGAAACAACGGTTAACCACCGTATAAGGTCATGTAAATTGTTATTTCCCACCGCATCAGGGTCATAAAGGAAATCCTTTTCCAATTAGATTTCGAAAACTTAAAGTGCTTACAATTAATACTTGCATAATTTCAACATAATTCATATCGATTGAGAATTTAAAACATACATATGATTTTTCTCAAAAACGAAACGAATAATAACAAAAACCCACTTACAGCGATTATAGACGTGTTTGAACGATTTAGGGTGCGAAAACGACGGATTCTTTCCTCCTAATTTGAACAGTGTTCGAACACCTTCAGTGTGTGCACTGTGTGAAACTTTTGAAAATAATTGGACTGATTTTCAAAAACTGGTTGCTGGAAATCTTGGCTGTAATTTTTCAGAAAAGGCAAAGGCGGACAATGATTAAGTATTTGAAAATTATGCACCGGCTTTCGAATGTTTGGTGCTGAATATTTTGGCCTTTTGTGGCTTGAATTCTCATCAATTTCCAAGGTCAAATTTAAAAAATCTGATGCTGGTTGGATGCTGAAGTTTCGGCTCTAATGTGCTGAAAGGAGGTGGTGAATTGGTATTTAATAAGTGTAGGTTAATCAAGATAATGATAACATGATAGACTTTTATCCCTACTAAAATTCTAAATCATCTTTTAGAGTTTTAATCCTCCTAGAACACCTAATTATCTATCTATGAAAAAGAGTTTTAATCATACTGAAACACTTAATTATCTAATTAATAATTAGAGTTTTAACTTGAATAAGGTACCTTAAGGAATTTGATAACATCAAATTCTCGGGTTTTTACATCCCTCCCTCCTTATTTGAAATTTCGTCCTCGAAACTCGAGTCAACTTGGCCTTGGAAAAGGTAGGGGTATTTCTCTCGCATCATTTCTTCTACTTCCCATGTAGCTTCTCTTTCATTATGGTTTGACCATTGGACTTTGACGTACGGAATGGTCCTTCGTCTCAGAACTTGGTTTTTAGAATCCACAATACGGATGGGGATTCTTCGTACTTCAAAGTCTCGTCCAAGCTCCCTTGAGCCACTAGGGGTTCTGCTTCAAGCACATGATTTGGGTCAGCAATGTATTTCCTTAGTTGTGATACGTGGAAGACGTTGTGAATTCTTGACAGACTTGGTGGTAGTGTTATTTTATAGGCTAGCGTTCCCACCTTTTCTAGAACTTCAAATGGTCTCACATATCTCGGACTCAACTTCCCGCCTTTGTCGAATCGAATAACTCCTTTCATTGGTTAAATTTTTACATAGACTTTTTCACCAATCTCAATATCTACTGGTCTCCTCTTCATATCAGCCCAACTTTTCTGTAGATCCTGGGCTTCCTTGAGTCCGTCTCTGATGATAGCGATCTTGTCTGTGGTAGCTTGCACTAACTCAGGTCCTGTGATAGCTCTTTCTCCTACCTCATCCCAGTATAATGGTGATAGACATTTTTGCCCATAGAGTGCTTCGTATGGCGCCATTCCAATACTACTATGATAGTTGTTGTTATAAGCGAACTCGACTAGAGGCAAAAACTCGCTTCAATTTGCAGTAAATCCAAGGTACAAGCTCTTAGCATATCCTCGAGGGTTTGGATAGTTCTTTCTATCTGGCCATCGGTCTGTAGGTGATAGGCCGTACTAAGAGTTACTTTACTTCCCATAGCCTGCTGAAAACTTTTCCAAAAACGTGATACGAATCTAGGATCTCTGTCAGATAGGATGCTCACTGGGACTCCATGCAGTCTCCTATATTGTCCATATATAGAGTTGCTAACTTGTCCAAGTTATAGTTCATACGGACAGGTAGAAAATGTGTTGATTTAGTTAGTCTATCCACGATTACCCATATTCCGTCATGGCTCTGTCTTGATTTTGGTAGACCCACGACGAAATCCATGGAAATGTGTTCCCATTTCCATTCAGGAATTTCCAGAGGTTGAAGAAGTCCTCCGGGTCTTTGGTGCTCAGCTTTAACTTGTTGACATACTAAGCATCGGGCGACGAATTTCGCTACATCTTTCTTCATTGCATTCCACCAGAAACTTTCCTTCAAATCCTTGTACATTTTTGTACTTCCAGGGTGGATTGAAAATTTTGATTTATGCGCTTCAGACATCACCTCTTGTCTTATGTTGTCCACATTTGGTACGCACAATCGTCCCTTCATCCACAGAATTCCTTCACTATCGGTCTCGAAGTCAGTGATTTTTCCCTCTTTGACTTGTTCTTTTAACTTTGTTAGACTAGGATCCCCATCTTGGCTTAATTTGATGGTCTCTCGAAGGCAAGGTTGAGCTGAGGCCGAAGCTAAGATCATTTTTCCTTTGCCCTTCCGGCTCAAAGCGTCTGCTACTTTGTTTGCCTTGCCGGGATGGTAATTAATGGTGAGATCATAGTCCTTCAAGAGTTCAATCCATCGTCTCTGCCTCATGTTCAGTTCTTTCTGAGTAAACAAATATTTAAGGCTTTGATGGTCCGTGAAACTTCACACTTGGCGCCATAAAGATAGTGTCTCCAAATTTTTAAGGCGAAGACCACAGCGGCTAATTCGAGGTCGTGCGTAGGGTAGTTTTGCTCGTGAGGCTTGAGCTGTCTTGAAGCGTACGCAATTACTCTTCCTTCTTGCATGAGTACACATCCCAGTCCTTCTTTCGATGTATCACTATAAATAGTGAAACCCATGCCTTCAGTCGGTAGTACCAGTACCGATGCAGATGAAAGCTTTTTCTTTAAGGTCTCAAAACTTTTCTCACACTCTTCACTCCAGATGAATTTTGCGTTCTTTTGTGTGAGCCTTGTAAGGGGTACTGCTATTGAGGAAAAGCCTTCTACAAACTTCCGGTAATAACCAGCTAGTCCCAAGAAGCTTCGAATTTCTGTTACGGTCGTTGGCCTTTGCCAATCCAAAACTGCATCTACCTTCTTAGGATCTACAGACACGCCTGCTTTTGATATGATGTGTCCCAAGAAAGATACGCTCTCTAGCCAGAATTCACATTTATTAAATTTGGCACAGAGCTCTTTCTCTCTCAATGTCTGGAGCGTGAGACGAAGATGTTGTTCGTGTTCTTCATTGCTCGACGAATAAATGAGGATGTCATCGATGAACACTACCACAAAGTTATCTAGGAATGACTTGAATACTCGGTTCATCAAATCCATGAATACTGCTGGAGCATTTGTCACGCCAAATGGCATCACCATGAATTCGTAATGCCCATACCTCATTCTAAAGGCTGTTTTCGGTACATCATCTGCTTTTATCTTGAGTTGATGATAGCCTGACCTTAGATCGAGCTTAGAAAAGACTTTAGCTCCTTTGAGTTGATCGAACATGTCATCTATCCTTGGAAGAGGGTATTTATTCTTGATTGTGATCTTATTCAATTCTCGGTAGTCGATACACAATCTCATGCTCCCATCTTTCTTCTTTACAAACAATACTGGAGCTCCCCACGGGGATACACTTGGTCTGATTTGCCTCTTGTCTAAGAGCTCCTGAAGTTGTTCCTTGAGTTCTTTCAATTCGACTGGAGCCATTCGGTATGGTGCCTTTGAAACTGGTGCAGCGCCTGGCACCAAGTTGATTTCAAACTCTAATTCACGATTTGGAACTGAACCTGGCAGCTCTTCATGGAAGACATCCGGAAACTCTTGTACCACCGCAATGTCTTCTATCCTAGGTTCATCTTCTTCTTTTACCTCGCTTATTGTTGCTAGGTATACTTCTTCACCGTTCTTCATGGCTTTCCAAGTTTGTGCTGCAGATAGTAGGAATTTTCGTTCCTTGGCTTTACCGTGATACACGATCTCTCCCTCGTCTGGAGTTCGTAGTTTAACGTTCTTGTTGCGACAGTCAACTACCCCATGGTGTTTGGATAACCAATCCATTCCGAGTATAACATCAAAATCCACCATGTTGAGTTGAATTAACTTAGCACTAAACACCATTTTGTTAATACTGAGATTACAATCTCGGTGTATACTGTGTGCTATTAGGATTTTATTGGCGGGTGTTGCTACACTCTATGGTTTACTAAGTAATTCCGGTTTAAGAGCTAGTTTATTAGCAAACCTTTTGGATATAAATGAGTGTGTGGCACCACAATCAAACAATACATATGCAGGTAATTCGTTTAATAAAATGGTACCTGCCACGACGTCATTTGCGTCCTCTGCCTCCTCTTGTGATATGGCAAAGACACGGGCATTCGGTTTGTTCGGAGGGCCGACATTCCTTGCAATAGTCCCCTTTACATCAGGTTCAGGGCATTCGGCGATCCTGTGTCCTAACTTTTCACATCGGAAACAGGCTCCCTTTCCCTTATGGCATTCTCCGGGATGATGATAGCCACAGTTTGAACATTTTGGAAACCTCTGTTGGTTTGGGCCGAGTGTGGGTCCTTTTCGCTGATTGTTGGAAGGATTATGTGATGCCCGGGGATTAATGGTGTTAATCCCGGTGTGGTATTAATCCTTGATGGATTTTTAATTGTGGCAATTAGGAATTAATTGCGGTGTTGGGTCTCCCGAGGTTGTTAAATCGGGCATTTGGAACCGTTGGATCCAAAGGTTGAGATTGTATCCTCATTTTGGTGGAAAACCTTTGAGTTGGGTTTTTAGTGGGACTTGGAGTCCGGGGTGCCTTATGTTGGGGCCTGTATGGGGATTTGATGTTGGAGAGAGAGTTTTTGAAAACAGATGATTTTTAATGAATCATGATGTATTTGTGGAGGTATTGGTATTTTGGGGCATTTTTGCTATATATACCAGTTGGACTCGGGATTCCGTCATTCAGAATCCATTCCTCTCCTCTCCTCTCCCTCACGCCACTCTCTCACCCCAAACCCTTCCCTTTCCCTTTGATGGGCAAAATCGTTGGAGGCTCGTCCTAGGAGCCGGATTTCTCGAAGATAAGTTGGTAAGTTTCTTCCCCTCGTAATTGTCTTCGATTTGAATGTGGTTTTGTGTGGTTTGGTTGTAATATGGGTTGGGTTTGAGTTTTGGAATTTTAAAGAATTTTGGGTTGGTTGGTTTGAGGAGTTTTTATGGTGTTTATTTTTGAGGTTTAATGTTGTAAGGGGTGTGGGGATTGTTGTTGGGCAAAATTTTGCAAGAAAAACGCCATTTTTGGCTTTTACAGGTCGAGGCGATCGATCCCTAGGGCAGGGCGATCGATCGCCGCGACGTTGTTGAAAATTTCAGGAAGATGAACAGTGAGGCTATCGACCGCCTCAAATGAAGCGATCGATCGCCATGAGGCAGTGGCCATTTTCGCTAAGAGGCGACCGATCGCCTGAAAAGGAGCGATCGATCGCCTGTTCCTATTTTCGCGAGGCGATCGATCGTCTGAAATAATGCGATCGATCGCCAATGCCTTATTTTGGGGAATTATTTCGTGTTGAGTTTTCGATGCATGCTTCGCCCGGGGCCTTTTAAAATGGTTAATCGTCATGGATGACGATATATTTGGGGTTTGTGAACGTGCTTGGGCACGTGGTTGCATGCTTGAGATTAATTGTGGATTATTATTGTGTTTAGCATATAATTCATCGGTCACGGGACCAAGGCAAGGTTTGGACTTGAACTTAGGAATCATAAGGTACGTATGACGTACGAGCATAGCCCTGTTATATAATTGCAATTGTTGAATGCTTGGTACACTGTATTGAAATGAATGTGTGTGAAAATGCATGATATATGCTATTACCAATGAATGGATATTGGAATTACATGGTTTAGGGTAATTTCTACAAACGGACATATATGCATTGTGAATCATATGGTGTCGCCTTTGAGCGAGCAATGATTGGATGTTGTCGCTTTTGAGCGAACATCGATTACGACGCCACTGCCATTGAGCATGTGTGGAAATGGAATGCCGCTATTGTAGAGCGAGCAATGAAATAGAGCTATGAAACCATAAGTGAGAAACATGGATTGTCTATAATCATTGTTTAATGATTTGATGTTCTTGATTATGATATTGGCATATGGCTCATGGAATTGTTAATCAATGTGATGATTAACTGGCATTTGGGAATTTGATGGTTTCAGTGTTTTGAGAACAGTGACAGTACAGGAAACCCCGGATGAGGATGATACCATCCAGGGAGTATATTTTGTATTTCATAGCATTTACATTGTTGTAAATTATGAATTGTATTGTTGCGGTTATTGGATTTGGGATATTGGTATGCTCACCCCGTGTGTGGGCTGTCTCTGTTGGGGCAGGTAATTAGGTACATCGATGGCTTTGGAGTTGAGCTCGAGCTATGGAGTGGAGGTGATTCCAGGGATCGAAGTACCAATGACGGTATTGAGTATGATACTTTATACATCAGATACACGCCTACTTATTTGATGCTCGCATGTGAGCAGTATTATGTGTATATGGAATGTATAAAGAAGGCAAGGGCCTTTCTCTCTTCATTTGTGTTGTGTGCAATTAATTATGAACTGCAAAATGAATTGAGAGCATGTTAGTGTATGTTTAAAGGTGCATCATATGTTTTATGGAATATGTTGGGAAAGTATAGACATTATACGATTAATGTAAAGGAAATTTTATAGACGGTATTCATGCTAGAGTTGCATGAAATCACTTTCCCCTTAAATAACATGATCGTATGCACAAAGTACGGGGGTTAATACACTAATAACGGGTTAAGGGCACGGGGGTCCTTACAGATTAGGCCGCTTGAAAGTTTGACCATTAGAGGTGTGCTGGTTAAGGAAAGGTCGCTTACGCTTGAATTCTTCTTTGCGACGTCTTATGTCAGCTTCAGCCCTGATGGCTGCTCCCATTAGATCTCCAAAATTTGTCGTTTCAAAAATTGCGAGGGCGGATTGGATACGACTGTTCAGTCCAATCCTGAAGCGATGTAGTTTCAGAGACTCGTCTGCCATTATGCTTGGTGCATACGTCCCCAGCGAGTTGAACTTCACGGTATATTCTACCACTGACATATCGAGAGTTTGCGTCAGGTGTTCGAATTCCCTTAACTTCTGATTTTGCACTGCTGTTGGGAAGTACTGCTTTAGGAAGGTACTTCGGAACCGTTGCCATGTGATTGGTCCCACATCTAACATCAGTGATGACACGTTTTCCCACCAGTTTCCAGCTTGATCAATGAGAAATGATGTGGTGACTTCCACCTTGATGTCTTCAGGTACTTCAAGCAGTCTGTGGTGATTTTTCACTTGCTTAAGCCAGTTTTGGGCCATCTCTGGGTCTGAGTTGCCATCAAAAGTTGGAACTCGGTTCTTTCGCAGTGATTCGTAATGGTACTTCACTCCCTGCGGGTGTGGCGCTGGGTGCGGATGTGGCTGATTAGCAGCAGGATTAGTCATGCCTTGCAGTGTCGTAGCGACGATGGTGGCTATTGCCATCAAATCCTCGCGGCTCAATCCCACTCTAGGGGCTCGTTGATTATCATTTGCTCTCTCCTCATCATTGTTATGAGGGGCATTGTGGGGTCCTCGTTACTTAATCCATTATGTATCACGTTAACATACATATGTGAGTCTGAATTAAGTAGAAACATGCACTGATTAAGAGTATCTTACTAGTTAAATTGTTACAAGGTTTACAAAACCCTAACCTACTATACATCACATGTACAAGTATCAACCTACTCCAAGATAACCCCTATGCAGTGGTTCTCCTCGCAGAGGAAATCATGACTCACGCTCCCCACGTCTATGAGTCCCTACAGAAACATTCACACAACGTGAGTATAGATAACAACTATCTCAGTGCAATATCAAAACACAATATCAATGATAAAGCACAATAAAATCATCAAATGTGAATGCTCTGTATCATGCATCAACCAATGCACCATGTCGACATGTCTCAACTATCACCCTATTATCACGAGACCAATATAATATGCTATCTCATCTCAATATGTCAGTGGAACCACATCACATTTTCATATTAGCAGTACATATCATAGTACCGTACTCATATGTGATAATAGCCAGAGTATATACCCAAACCAGGCGTATATCCCTCATATCCAGTATGTGTAGCATACCCGAGCATATACCCAAACTAGGCGGATATCTCTAATGCTAGCGTATATGTAGCATACCCGAGCATATACCCAAACTAGGCGTATATCTCTAATGCTAACGTATATGTAGCATACCCGAGCATATACCCAAACCAGGCGTATATCTATAATGCTAATGCATATATATCTCATCCATCTCAAATACATGATATCCATGAATGTACATGCATATGATACTACAATCATATGTTACTAACCCAACACAATTCATATGATATCAATACCATAACATCATCACACAATATCTATACTCTGTACGTCAACACGTACCTGGTATACGACAACAAAACGATAATTCAGGCGTTGATGGCTAATTGCCTTTTTTGCCCCGTCCCCTGTGATGATGCTACATCAATATCAACAATAAACCATGTTATAAGAGGCTTCAAAAATAAATGCTACAAAAATTTAACATTTTTCAAAAATCTGCCATCACCGATCGATCGCCTAATTTTCTCGATCGATCGCCGAACTATTCACTCTTCACCGAGTGATCGAACAAAAGCACCGATCGATCGCCACATGTACCGATCGATCGCCTCAAAATTACCGATCTATCGCCTAATGTTCAAACCGCCTTAAAATTTCACTGTTCGCGGAGATCGATCGAGACCAAATTTTCGATCGATCGGCACGATCAGATAAATCGAGACAATGGCGATTTTGAGCTTATCTTCATGGTACTTCTTCTCCTACCCATAATTTCACATGTAACCATGATTCATGCAATCCCTAGTATCATATAAACATGTTTCTCCCATCTTAGCATCAAATTCTTGGCAAAGAAACAAGTTGTGATTTCAAACATGAACTTTTGAGACTCAACTTCACATACTTCATTCACAACAACATAAATCAAGCTTAAACTCAAGAATCCCTTACCAAGAAGTTCGTATATCACTTCACTTTATGTTCTAGCTTGATTATCAAAGGAAATCCAAGCTCCACAATTCAACCTAAGGAATAAATGAGAGAGGAGCTTGTGTAGGGATTTTGTAGGTGTTTATGGTGTATTATTAGTTTGATAGCTGATTGTCCAAATGCAAATTCAATTATAAGGCACATGCATATGAAATTAAATTCAAATGCCCACTAGTCCAAGTTGCTTGATATGCTACTATTCTTGATTTAATTCCATCATTCCTATGCAATACATCTTGTGCATCATGTTTTATTCCTTGCCATATATCACATAGTCAGATCATGTATGTGAGTATTAACCCTCGGTTCAACCCGAACCCGAGTCCATCTCATACTGTAATTAATCTTACTTACACCATAAACATATAATACATGTATACGTCATATCGAGGCATGGCATTTCTCTCCTACTTATTGAATTTTGTCCTCGAAATTGCATATACATAACATGCATATTTAGATACGCAACTCAACAATCCTACTAGAAGAAGATAGGAAACATGATCATGTATACAACAATATCATAAAACTGTAAAATCATACCAGTAAACAACTCAGGATACTGCTGTATCATATGCTGCTCCGTCTCCCACGTTGCCTCTTCGACACCCCTTCTGTCCCACTGTACCTTAACCATAGGAATCACTTTATTACGCAACCCGCGTTCAGCTCGATCCAAGATCATAACTGGTCGTTCCTCATACGATACATCTGTATCCAACTGTACATCAGGTAACTGTAACACATGACTCGGATCTGGTTCATATTTCCTCAACAATGAAACATGAAAGACATCATGAATACTACTCAATGTCGGCGGTAGTGCCAAGCGATATGCCAACGTACCAATACGTTGCAACACCTCATACGGACCAACATACCATGGAGACAATTTTCCACGTTTACCAAACCGTACTACACCTTTAAAAGGTGAGATATTCAAGAACACGCGGTCACCAACTTGAAACTCAAGTGGTCTACGTCGCTTATTGGCATAAGCAGCCTGTCTGTCCTGAGCAGCTTTAAGTTTCAATCGAATTAACTTCACTTTCTCTTCCATTTCATGAATCATATCCGGTCCATGTAAAGAAGATTGATCCACATCATCCCAATATAATGGCGATCTACTTCGTCGCCCATATAGAGCCTCAAAAGGTGCCATCTGTATACTAGACTGATAACTGTTATTATATGAAAATTCCACTAATGGCAACGACTCTTGCCAAGAGGTATCAAACTCTAATACACAGGCACGCAACATATCCTCAAGTGTCTGTATCGTATGCTCTGTTTGTCCATCTGTCTGAGGATGATATGATGTACTCAACCGCACTTCAGTTCCTAATGCTGTCTGTAACCCTTCCCAAAAATGAGAAGTAAATCTCGGATCCCTATCCGACACAATGGAAACTGGTATACCATGTAGTCAAACTACATGTTGGATGTACAACTGTGCCATTCGCAGATACGTAAATGTCATACAATATGGCACGAAATGAGATACTTTGGTGAGTCGGTCAACGATCACCCAAATGGCATCACAACCAGAAGACGTCCGTGGCAAATGAGTCACAAAATCCATTGTGATATGTTCCCATTTCCACTGAGGAATTTCTAAATTGTGTAATTCACCTCCTGGTTTCTGTCTTTCTGCTTTTACTTGTTGACAGACTAAACACCGTTTCACAAAGTTCAACACATACTGTTTCATACGTTTCCACCAGAATTGGGTACGTAAATCATGATACATTTTCTTTTCTCCAGGATGTATACTGTATCTACTACAATGAGCACGTTGTAGCAGTTCTTGGCGTAGTCCTAATGTAGCAGGTACTACCCAACAGTTTCTGTATTTAAGAATTTCATCACTTGCAAGTACAAACTGCGATGTTTGTCCTTGACTTATCCTTTCCTTCCAATGTTGTACCTCATCATCAGTCATTTGTGCCGTTCTGATTTTCTCAAAAATATCGAGTTCAACCAACAATGTTGATACCCGTACCGGCACTGTCTCAATATCATAGTCATAACCCAAGATACAACAAGAAGTCATCAAGGCAGATAAATGAATCATCTCATCAGCTGTATGATGTACTTTTCGACTCAAGGCATCTGCTGTAAGATTAGCTTTTCCTGGATGATATTCAATCTCACAATCATAATCTTTCAACAGATCCATCCATCTTCTTTGCCTCATATTCAATTCTGCTTGAGTGAATAAAACTTTAAGCTCTTATGATCTGTGTATATGATAAACGACGTACCATATAAATAATGTCGCCATATCTTCAAGGCAAAGACAATGGCAGCTAATTCCAGATCATGCACTGGATATCGCATTTCATGTGGTTTCAATTGTCGTGATGCATAAGCCACTACATGTTTATTCTGCATCAATACACAACCCAAACCTAATACTGATACATCCGTATATAAGGCAAACCTGTCATATTCCGATGGAATGATCAAGATTGGAGCTGTAGTCAATCGATGTTTCAATTCCTGAAAACTACGCTCACATGCCTCCAACCATTGAAATGATATTCCCTTCTGTGTCAAATGTGTCAATGGTTTGGCTATTGTTGAAAATCCTTCAACAAACCGTCTATAATATCCAGCCAAACCCAAGAAACTACGAATTTCTGGCACAGAAGTAGGTGCTGACCAATTCAACACTGCTTCGATCTTTTTCGGATCAACTGATATACCCTCTTTCGAGATTACATGCCCCAAAAAACCGACACTAGTCAACCAAAACTCACACTTACTGAGTTTGGCATACAACTGATGTGTCCTCAACAATTGCAATACCATATGCAAATGCTGGGCATGTTCTGCATCATTCTGCGAATAGATCAGTATATCATCGATAAAGACAATGACAAATCGATCAAGGTATTCCTGGAAAACCCGATTCATTAAACTCATAAAGACAGCTAGAGCATTTGTCACCCCAAATGGCATTACCAGAAACTCATAATGTCCATAGCGAGTTCTGAATGTTGTCTTCTGTACATCACCCTCTCTTACACGTATTTGATGATAACCAGATCTCAAATCAATCTGAGAATAGATTTTTGATCCCTGTAACTGATCAAATAAATCATTAATACGAGGAATAGGATATTTATTCTTAATGGTTACCTTGTTCAATTGTCGATAGTCAATACACAATCTCATTGTCCCATCCTTTTTCTTCACAAATAATACCGGAGCACCCCAAGGAGATACACTAGGACGTATGTACCCCTTGTCCAATAAGTCTTGCAATTGAGTTTTCAATTCTTTCAATTCTGTCGGTGCCATCCGATAAGGAGCTCGTGAAATTGCAGAAGTACCAGGTATCAAATCAATAACAAATTCCACTTCGCGACTTGGTGGAAATCCAGGTATCTCATCCGGAAACACATCCGCATATTCTGCAACCACTGGTATCTCTTCCACTTTCCTTTCTATTTTCTGTTCAGTTACATCAAGGGCATAAATCAAATAACCCGCATGTCCACGTTCTAACAAACGCGACATTCGGATCGCTGATATCAAAGGAATCCTTGCCCTCGATCTCTGACCATAGAAAAACCATTGATTTTCAGTATCAGACTGAAATCTCACTATCTTCTGACAACAATCCACAACAGATTTATGTTTACTTAACACATCGATTCCAAGAATGCAATCAACATCTGTCATGTCTAACACAATCAAATCAGCCTGTAGTCCATACTCGGTCTCAAACTGAATATCACAATCAGACACACTCTGACAAGCCATCACAGTAGTTCCCATGGGTGTCGAAACATAAAGAGGCATCAACAGTGGAGACGAGCATATATGATACCGGTCAATAAAATTTTGTGCCACAAAAGAATGTGATGCACCAGTATCAATCAAAAGTAAAGCGGGATAAGTTAATAAAGTACACTTACCCGCTATCACATCATCAGGGGCTGCCTCTGCTTGCTCCCTGTTTAGTGCATATACCTGAGCCTGAGGTGGTCCTGCCCTCTGTCCTCCACCAGATTGTAGTACACCCTGTGGTCTCTGATGCACTGTATTCTCTGACATTGGTCCTCTCCTCTGTTGTCCACCCACTTGAGGACAATCACGGATCACATGTCCTGGTCTCCCACAACGGAAACAAACTACTGTATGCAATTGAGGACAATCTCGTTTCAAATGTGGTCCACCACATTTAAAGCATTGCACACCACTGCCACTACTACTTCCTTGGAACTGTCCCTTAGTTCTTCGGTCATCCCCTTTCCGTGGTCCAAAACGTTTCCCACTAAATCGAGAGGAAGAAGCACCACCTCGTGATGACTTAAATGGTTCTCCTCTCGGTCTCATACTGTCTGATGTAGGTATCTGAGAATGTCCAACATCCTGATAAACACCAACAGCAATCTCAGCCATTTCGGCTCTCATCAATGCTTCCTCATATGAACAAGGGTTATTAGACATCACTCTATCAAATAACTCTGGCCTCAAGCCCTTTACAAATTGTCTAATCTTTACTTTGGTATCAGCGGCAATATGTGGTACATATCGTAACAACGACGAATAGTGCACCGCATACTCAGACACAGTCATATTACCCTGTTTCAGATTTGTAAACTCATCTTCTTTCCTCTGCCTTGCAGCCACAGAGAAGTAGTGAGCAAGAAAACGAGTTCTAAAAACATCACAGTCCACAGTCTGACCTTGAGCTCTAAGCTCAATCAATGTAGCTTTCCACCACATCATTACTTTCTTAGCCAACTGAAATTTAGCTAAGCGTAACCAAGCAGTCTTGGCACACGGTGCTGACACAAATATCTGTTCCACACGTTCCAGCCACTCCTCTGCTAGTTCCCCTGATTCAGTACCCTCAAACCTGGGTGGTTGATAACTCAGAAACTGTGTCAATGTTAACTCGCCAGGTAATAGTACCTGTTCCACTGACCCTTTCCCAATCGGTGGTGGTGGTACAAGCGCCATCCTCACACTAGCATTGCCACTCATGGCATCCCCAACCTCATCATGTGGTACTCTGTCTGCCATTATGCAAATACAGGTTACCAACAATAATAAAGAGAATAAAGCATGTCAGTATAACATCATATCATGACTCATAACATGCTTTCAAGTGATTAGGTAACTCCATAATACACTTCCTCTATCCTTGTTCACCCCGTTCTCGAACCACTGCTCTGATACCACTAATGTGGGGTCCTCGTTACTTAATCCATTATGTATCACGTTAACATACATATGTGAGTCTGAATTAAGTAGAAACATGCACTGATTAAGAGTATCTTACTAGTTAAAATGTTACAAGGTTTACAAAACCCTAACCTACTATACATCACATGTACAAGTATCAACCTACTCCAAGATAACCCCTATGCAGTGGTTCTCCTCGCAGCGGAAATCATGACTCACACTCCCCACGTCTATGAGTCCCTACAGAAACATTCACACAACGTGAGTATAGATAACATCTATCTCAGTGCAATATCAAAACACAATATCAATGATAAAGCACAATAAAATCATCAAATGTGAATGCTCTGTATCATGCATCAACCAATGCACAATGTCGACATGTCTCAACTATCACCCTATTATCACGAGACCAATATGATATGCTATCTCAGCTCAATATGTCAGTGGAACCACATCACATCTTCATATTAGCAGTACATATCATAGTACCGTACTCATATGTGATAATAGCCAGAGTATATACCCAAACCAGGCGTATATCCCTCATATCCAGTATGTGTAGCATACCCGAGCATATACCCAAACTAGGCGGATATCTCTAATGCTAGCGTATATGTAGCATACCCGAGCATATACCCAAACTAGGCGTATATCTCTAATGCTAACGTATATGTAGCATACCCGAGCATATACCCAAACCAAACGTATATCTCTAATGCTAATGCATATATATCTCATCCATCTCAAATACATGATATCCATGAATGTGCATGCATATGATACTACAATCATATGTTAATAACCCAACACAATTCATATGATATCAATACCATAACATCATCACACAATATCTATACTCCGTACGTCAACACGTACCTGGTATACGACAACAAAACGATAATTCAGGCGTTGATGGCTAATTGCCTTTGCCCCGTCCCCTGTGATGATGCTACATCAATATCAACAATAAACCATGTTATAAGAGGCTTCAAAAATAATGCTACAAAAATTTAACATTTTTCAAAAATCTGCCATCACCGATCGATTGCCTAATTTTCTCGATCGATCGCCGAACTATTCACTCTTCACCGATCGATCGAACAAAAGCACCGATCGCCACATGTACCGATCGATCGCCTCAAAATCACCGATCGATCGCCTAATGTTCAAACCGCCTTAAAATTTCACTGTTCGCGGCGATCGATCGAGACCAAATTTTTGATCGATCGGCATGATCAGAAAAATCGAGACAATGGCGATTTTTAGCTTATCTTCATGGTACTTCTTCTCCTACCCATAATTTCACATGTAACCATGATTCATGCAATCCCTAGTATCATATAAACATGTTTCTCCCATCTTAGCATCAAATTCTTGGCAAAGAAACAAGTTGTGATTTCAAACATGAACTTTTGAGACTCAACTTCACATACTTCATTCACAACAACATAAATCAAGCTTAAACTCAAGAATCCCTTACCAAGACGTATATCACTTCACTTTATGTTCTAGCTTGATTATCAAAGGAAATCCAAGCTCCACAATTCAACCTAAGGAATAAATGAGAGAGGAGCTTGTGTAGGGATTTTGTAGGTGTTTATGGTGTATTATTAGTTTGATAGCTGATTGTTATCTATTTACTCAACTCCAAATGCAAATTCAATTACAAGGCACATGTATATGAAATTAAATTCAAATGCCCACTAGTCCAAGTTGCTTGATATGCTACTATTCTTGATTTAATTCCATCATTCCTATGCACTACATCTTGTGCATCATGTTTTATTCCTTGCCATATATCACATAGTCAGATCATGTATGTGAGTATTAACCCTCGGTTCAACCCGAACTCGAGTCCATCTCATACTGTAATTAATCTTACTTACACCATAAACATATAATACATGTATACGTCATATCGAGGCATGACAGGCATCGTAGTTGGGATTACGGTTGCTGCGAGTAGGACGTCCGGCCATTTCCTACAATACATATAGATCTAATATCTTTGCGCAGAAATATAACGATAACGGAAAATGACGAAGGCATGATAAAAGGAAAATGACGATTTTATTAATAACTGAAAATGTTCATAAAAACAAAATGGAAATGCTGAACATCAAAATAACTCTTAAAACAAAAAAAAAATCCTAAACACAACGCCTTCTAGAAAAAACTATGGATCTACAACTTCTCCACTTTCTAACTCCTCTTCCACCTCTTCTTCCATTGGTTCCTCCTCAAGGTCCTCCTCTGGTTCTTCATCTGCCTGCATGTTGTCAATGACGCCTCGCAGGTTATTATTGACGTTCTGGAGGTGAGTGATGATACCCCAATATCCATTACTTCTTACTGATAAGCGATGGTTCGAAGTCTGGAGGGTGAGAACTATATCCGCCATTTGCTCCAACTGTTGCCTTTGCACTATGCACTTTTCTGCAGCAGTCATGTGGAGTTCATCCAACCGAGCAACTACCTGGCTAGCTCTGATACCACTAAAATGTCACGCCCCGAGACCGGGGTCAATAACACCGGCATTGATTTTCAATAACAACTTGAAATCAATAAGCCTCGTAATATCATACCCAACAAAAACCAGCCTATATTCCATAAAAAGAATCATTGTCTTTACAACTGAATTTAAAATTGCGAAAATCAAATCTTAAACATCTTAAAACTAGATAAAATAATGGAATCATACTTATTGGAAAATTCTAAAGTCTTTAATTCTTAGAACGCAGCGGATCACCAACCCCAAAATTGGTGTTCTTCGTCAGCTTCAATTTCCTCCTCGTCTTTATCTGGGAAGGTAGAGTAAGGGGTGAGTGTTTTGGAAAATACTCAGCAAGCGGGGGCCAATCGATATGATAATATAATAGTGTTCATAATTTTCCAAAACATATTTCAAACGTAATCTTGATATGAATGCATCTTAACATGATTGCTCCATCTAGCCATAACATAACATATCATATCATTCATAATTTTTCATATACGTTAAGCACAATAAATCATCTAGTTTCCTCTTGGTACTGATATCAGTCTCTAGAATTATCCCTCCTAGAGAAGAGGTCATGCATCGACTTACCCACGAATAAAGGGTCTGGAAACTCCAGAAACAACGGTTAACCACCGTATAAGGTCGTGTAAATTGTTATTTCCCACCGCATCAGGGTCATAAAAGAAATCCTTTTCCAATTAGATTTCGAAAACTTAAAGTGCTTACAAATTAATACTTGCATAATTTCAACATAATTCATATCGATTGAGAATTTAAAACATACATATGATTTTTCTCAAAAACGAAACGAATAATAACAAAAACCCACTTACAGCGATTGTAGACGTGTTTGAACGATTTAGGGTGCGAAAACGACGGATTCTTTCCTCCTAATTTGAACAGTGTTCGAACACCTTCAGTGTGTGTGCACTGTGTGAAAATTTTCGAAAATAATTGGACTGATTTTCAAAAACTGGTTGCTGGAAATCTTGGCTGGAATTTTTCAGAAAAGGCAAAGGCTGGACAATGATTAAGTATTTGAAAATTATGCACTGGCTTTCGAAAGTTCGGTGCTGAATATTTTGGCCTTTTGTGGCTTGAATTCTCATCAATTTCCAATGTCAAATTTAAAACATCTGATGTTGGTTGGATGCTGAAGTTTCGGCTCTAATGTGCTGAAAGGAGGTGAGTGAATTGGTATTTAATAAGTGTAGGTTAATCAAGATAATGATAACATGATACACTTTTAACCCTACTAAAATTATAAATTATCTTTTAGAGTTTTAATCCTCCTAGAACACCTAATTATCTATCTATGAAAAAGAGTTTTAGTCATACTAAAACACTTAATTATCTAGTTAATAATTAGAGTTTTAATTTGAATAAGGTACCTTAAGGAATTTGATAACATCAAATTCTCGGGTTTTTACAGGTTAGGCCACGGGTATTGGGTAAGAAGAAATAAAATAGGATAATATTTATATTGATACTAAGAACAAATCGAAAATTGGATCCTACTTTCATTTTACTTTTTGTTTCAAATCCCTACTTAATGCCAAGTTACTAACCTTCCCTGTAAAAAAGGAAAATCCCCAAATGTCCAATGACATGTACGTCTACCTCTATGTAAGCTCCAAAGCCCCAAATCTTGGCCAAAATCTTTCCTACTACTCTCTAAGTTCCATTATTTCCTCCTTACTTCCCCATTTCATTTCCAGAACACCCATATGCCATGTACGTCTCATTTACTCTCTCGATTTCTTCTTCACTTGTGCGCCTCTTTTTGTTCTATCCATTCTTTAGGACTCATTCTTCAATCCAGTTTGCCTTCTCTGTAAGCTTTTTCGATCCATAGAAGGTCCAAATACGCTATCCTCGAGGCAGCAAAGCACAGAGGATAAACATGGCTATCTTTATCGACTACTTCAAAAAACTTCTCCGTAATCTCTTTTTGATTGACATTGGTTAATAATCCTCCAAAACTACGACCAACAATGTTAGACTCCATTCATATATCCAAATCAATGGATTGACCAACGTTCTTCAACACAAGAACAATTGAGAAGTCGTATGATGTAAGCATTAATATCGTCGCAAAAAAAAAAAAAAAATACATGTAATGAACTTGGAACCGCTTCAAGATATAATCTATTCTTTTTCTACTGATGCATATATTTGGCATTTTCATCCACGAGGATAGCGTATTTTCTTTTATCCTTCTCAACTGCCTTTCCCCAATTGTTAGCATAATTTTATCCATCGTGCTTCAAAGATATGTAGACGAGCATGGAGACAGTACATCATGACTAGCCGTTTCTATGTAAAGCCAAAGTAATCATTAACAAAAACACTTCAAACAATCAAATTAAAGCATCAAGACATGCAAGTCCAAAGCTCCATAATACTTGAAGCGCCATAGAGGCAATAAGATAGCTGAATCCAAAACTAAATTGAATCAAAAAATTGAAGTAGATTCAACAAACTGTCGGCAAACAGGCATATTAAATGCCTGCAAATTGATAACATTTAAAAACGGAAGTTGAGGTTGTAAGGAACCATATCCCTTAATCCGCTATTAGTGTATTAACCCATGTATTAAGTGCATACAATCATGTAATCAGGGAGAAAAACCACATGCAACCATAGCATAATGTACCAACAATAAAATTCTTTACATTATTCCATATAATGTTCAGACCCCCCATACCACTCAACCCTTAAGTATGCATCTTATAATACACTAACATATTCTCAATTCATTTAGCAAAACCTTAGTTAATTGTAGGCAACACATGAATGAAAAGAGAAAGACCCTTGTCTTTTTATACAACCCACATACACATATAACAGTACTCACATGTGAGCATCTACAAATGTATGTGTATCAAATGTATAAAATATTGTGCTCAATACCGTCACGAGTACTTCGATCCTGGAAGCACCTCCCATCCATAGCTCGAGCTCAACTCCAAAACCATCGATGTACTTATTCACCTGCCCCAACAGAGACAGCCCCCACACGGGGTGAGCATACAAATACCACAATTCCAATAATCACAGTACGTAATTTACAGAATATAAAATTGTAATGTAAAAAGATACTCCCTGTATAGTATCGTTACCACATAGGATTCCCCGTACTGTCCCTGTTCTCAAAATAATCAAACCATCAAATTCCCAAAATCAGTTAATCACCACATTGATTAACTAAAACCATTTATTTCAAGGTTGGCTGATGGAAGGTGGAATTTATTTCAGACGCGGTCTCCTCTCCTCATTTACAGTATCCCATTCTGATTGTTCTCTCATATCTATATACTTCAGTGTATATTTCTATAATATTTGTGAGATAATTTTCTCCTATATTGAGAGTATTGTTCTCTTTGAAAGATAACGAGAGGTTGTAACCCACAAAATATTATTGTGAATCATTTCATCTTGCCCGCGGTTTTTACCCTAATAATTTCTAGGGGTTTTCCACGTAAATTATGGTGTCCATTTTCATTTTCAGTATTTTCCACGTAAATTGTGATACTAACTTTATTTAAGATGCAGGGGGAGCTCCTATAAATAGGGCTCTAATCTCCTCATTTCCAATATCTCATTCTGAGTGTTCTATCATATCTATACATTTGAGTGTATATTTCTATAATATTTGTGAAGTGGTTTAATCCTATATTGAGAGTATTGTTCTCTTTGCAAGATAGCGAGAGGTTGTAAACCATAAAATTTATAGTGGAATCTTTTCATCTTGCCCTTGATTTTTATCCTAGTAATTTTTAGGGGTTTTTCACGTAAATTATGATGTCCAATTTATTCTCCATTTTCAGTATTTTCTATCTCATGTTGTCGCACCTGAGACCAACAAGTGGTATCAAGCCTCGTTGTAAATATCTTAAAAAATTATAAGTATGCTCTGTGGTTGCAGCCTTGACTAATCTTCTACATCATAAAAGAGTTCTTGAGATATTTTTTTTATTGAGGCAATTTTATTGTTGTCATAATAGCGGCAATGTTCGAGATAGAAAAATTCAATGTAAGTAATGTTATGCTGTGGAAAATGAAGATGCAATCCGTTTTACGAAAATAGCTCAAGTTATCAAAACACTGCGGTTAAAAAAAACATTTTTAATCATTCAACAGATCGAAAGAATTTTAAATTCTATCAGGTTGTGTATGGATTGAAGGATTTGAAACAAGTGCATTTCAAATTCCCCACTCAAATCATCTTTTATGTTTGGGTAAAAATTTGATGTAAATATTTCAAATTCCTCATTTTTTTTAAAAAAATGCATTTCCTTTACATTTTGGATGGATTTGAAATGACAACAATATACATGTCATTTTCAATCCATTAATTTTAAATGATTAGATTTCAAATCATTTCCTCTAAATCAAATCATTCCATCCAAATGCAACTTAAGTTGACCAAAATAATTTATTCAACCCTTCTAAAATGCTTAACCAACCCTAACATCAATAATAATACCAATAATAAAAATATTGAGTAAGTATAATATTTTAAAAACATTAATTTATTGGTATATTTGTAAAGAATGCAATTTGTTGATTCAGAATTTTTCCCACTCGTTGTTTATTGTATTGTTTCACGCAACTTGTCCAGTATCTTTTAATGATTGTCCAGTATTATATAGAACTGTATGTTCATTAAAAAGAAAAAAATGTCATGGAAAACAGTTTCACTGATCGACTATATCATTGGGTATATGATATGATGAAGTCTGCTATTGATTGGTAAGTCCTCTCACTCTCAGCGCCAATTTCTCGTGATTCTGTTGTGTCCATTCTTAATGGTCATTCGCTTTCGCCAGCTATTGATTAATGCAGTCGTTTTTATGTTTATTTGTTCAGTTGTGTCTTATCCACCGTGTTTTTATGTTTTGCTTACCTATGTAACCAGAGTTTGGTTGTTTTTTAGTTAATATAATATCTTGTTGTTAAAAAAAAAAAAATGTTCCAGATGAATTAATATTCCAATAAAATTATTATTGAAAAAGCAAGATTGAATTTTGGATGTTTTACAATTATATGTCTTTGTTCCAGTTAATTTCATCATCACAATAATATGTAATAACTTTAATTCAATTTATCACTTTAATATGCTTCAAAATAATACAACATACATTGACATTTAAAATTTAAAAAATTGTTTCGTAAAAATAAAAAATAAAAAATTTCATCAGCAATATAAGAATATAGAGAGATGACAAATTTTTTCTTTGTTCATTCTCTCGCACCGTTTCTTCAGAATGCATGATGGCACGTTGATGTTGACATGCTCTCTATGCTTCCCCAAAACGAGTTCTGTACTTCTGTGGCAACGTTGCAGAATTTTCATCCGACTTGTTAAAAAAACAAAAAAAAAAAAATTTTATCCGACCTCTGAGCTTCCACTTTACGGTTTCTCCTGTAGAAGCACAGAACCTGAAAAAACACACACGCACACACATTTCTTTTGTTTTTTTCCGCTGAAAATTTGGATGTATTTATATGCATTTCTTCTAGCATTTTTCTCTTTTTCAAGAAAACGAAAGGGTCGTGGAGAAAAATATATTTAGGAAGTTGCGAGCTTGCTGGTGTTGTTCTTGTATTTGCGATGGAGGGTAGTAAACCAGATCAGGGGCAAGTGATAGAGAAGGAACTAGTTGCCGAGGAATGGTGCTTCGTGTGTAAAGATGGCGGCTTTGTTCGAATTTGCGATTACAAGTCAGTTACTATGTATTTTTCCTTAGTTTGTATATATAATATATGTAGTATATTTGTGTGCATTCTTTTGTAGTTATTTCAGGGGACGGACAGACATTTTAGGTAGGAAATGTTAAATAAGCTTAGGGCATATCGTTTATGAATACAACTGTTGAAGAGTGTGATATTCCCATCTCAATAATGAAATGTGATTATATAGTCTCTATATGTTAATACAACTCCTTCCGAAATTGATTCAGTTTAAGTTCTTGAAGTATTTTCCAAATGAATTTAAGACGCATTGTTCTATTATAATGTCCTAGTCCTGTCATGTCCAGCACTTTCACGTAAGTTTCGTGCTGCTATGTCTGTGTCCGTGTAAGCTTTGGATAGTTGATACAGCGAAATTGTTTGTAATACATGTTACAGTCGGTGAATTTGAGATCCATGCTTGTTTCATTCAAGTTTAAGATATGTGAAAATACTACTTATTCATGCGAAATGTGAGCGAATGTAGACCCATCCTTTCATTTGTGTGCTTGTATACCTCAGCTTATGTTCTTTGTGTGTTCTATGCCTATGTTTAATGTACATTAAATCCAATCTGAATCCTCGTTTCTTTAGTTTTTTTTCCTCTAATTGTATTGCCGTGATCACATGTTTTATGTTTCTTTGTTACAAATCAAAAGCGCTTAACTTCTCCTCTCCATAAATCATAATTAGTGAAAGCATATTTTGTTTCCAGGCAATGTCTAAAGTCTTATCATCCTAGCTGTGTGGGGAAGAATGATTCATTTTTGGTTAGTAACGGCCACTGGACTTGCAGTAAGTCAACCTCTGTCACCCCACTCCACCTCAATTGCATATATCTACACAATTCTGGTCATTGGATTTGAGCAGTGGGACAATTACTCCTTTTCTCAATTACGATTTTTTTAAAAAGAATCTATGCGTAATTTTTCTAAAACTGCAAGCTTCACCTCCAGAAAGATCGATTCAGTTTCTCCCTGTTGCCACCTTGTTCCGTATCATTCCCCTACTAAATTCCTTGATCCATCCCTACCTTTAGCCTAAAAAATGCACGAGTATAATTGTGAACCTCTCATCTCATGAACTATGACTGAAACCTTTACTCTTCATGGTGATGAAACATGTATTCAAAAGAAGCAGCTTATCTCACTTTACCTAAATTTCTGCAAGAAACAGGTTGGCTGTGTTGTTAGGTTCAATCTCTTCTAGCATAGCATGATCAGTATAAGACTATATGTTTCACTTTCACATAATATTACCAGTGTGATTGTATGCACTCCCCGTGCTCATAACCTTAGATTTCTTTTAATGTGGTTGAGAATTTTTTACACAACAGTTTCAATGGAATATGTATAGAATCAAGTAACAAATGAAAGGGTGTTTTGGGTAGACTGAAAGTTGGTGTCTCTGATTCCAAACACCACTTTTCTGTTACACGGTAAAGATTTTTAGATTTCTTTTTCAGATTGGCATACCTGCTTCCTGTGCAGCAGATATTCCTGTCGTCATTGTTACACTTGCACAAAGGCAGTGTGCAGTCGCTGTCTTCCTACTGCTGACTTTGTACAAGTTAATGGGAAAAATGGATTCTGCAGTCACTGCCTAAAGCTTGCTTTACTTGTTGAAGAAAACAAGGATTACGACTCTGATGGGGTATGATTACCATGATCTTTAAATTGAATGTGATTAAGTTCGCTTAAAAACCAATAAAGAAGGATTTAGTGATGCTATGTTTCTTGAGCTGCCTTATAATTGTGGATTACTCAGCAAGATCGTCAGTGATGCAGCTGTGGAAATTTATTGCACACTAAATATGCTAGGGCCGTCAGAACACCGTAAGAAGATGTATTCAAGAAATCAGTAGTATCTCCTTTTACGAACGGACAAGCCAATGATATGTCCGAAAAATGTAATATTTATTCTACAGCCTCAGCTTCAAGGACAGAGGATGTCAAAGAAATTGGGTATGGTGAGTACTACAGTAGTAGCAGAGCCAGAATATTTCACGAGGGGGAATTTAAAACTCAAAAATTTAGATGGTGTCGAAAACATATATCCAGGTACATATAATAAACAAAAGCATAAAGTGTAGACAAACTTAAGAGGTAGGGGGATACTATTGGAGTTAGTGATTAATAACAAATTAATTGGTTAAACAGTTGATTAGAGTTGATGATTATTTATTAATGGCACGTGTACAAGGTTTCTGTTAAATGTAACCACATATTAGCCTTTGAAGTGTTTATCACTTGAATGGATATTGAATAAAACAAGAACAGGTTCTCCTAAATTTAGTACTTCTTCATGGTATCAAGCTAGAGAATCTCTTGAGTTCATGCCCTTTCTTGAAAAAGAGTTCCACATGCTAGGTTTTATACTGAGGGCGCTGCAAGTGCTTGAAAGAGCATCAGAGACATGAACTATTAAATGGCTCGCATTTCTAGTGACTTACTTTTTAGTTGAGATGATTTCTCGATAGCTATGTTCTTTTATATCTTCGACCTTGTAAAACTTGCATAACATGATTATCGATATTCGGAGATTTCCTTTCATGCTTTTCATTATGGGAGCTTATAAAAATATTTCTTATCTTGGTGTCCAGATTCATACTTATATATATGCATGCATACAAGCTTATACATGAAAGGTGTTCCTTGTTTTCCAGGAACTGGTGGATTTTAAAGACCGAGAAACATACGAGGGTTTATTCAAGGAATACTATCAGATCATTAAAGAGAATGAAGGATTTGAGCTGTGCAATATTTATGCTGCAAAAGATCGGGAAAAGGCTAGAAAGAACTGTAAATCTGGCTCTGGTTTGTTGGAACTTGATGAAGATGATGTTGAAGATGAAAAAGAGATCTCTGATCAGGATGGCTCAGATCAGGGGAAGACAAGAAATAGAAAATCTAAACCAGGCAAGCAAAGCCACATAAAATCCAATAAAAAGGAGTTCATCGGCTGGGGTTCGAGAACCCTAATCGAGTTTCTTGGATCACTTGGTAAAAGCACTAGTGAAATATTATCCCAGCGTGATGTGACGGACATTGTAAATGGGTATATTTTAGAAAATAAACTAATTCATTTGACGAAAAGAAAAATGGTAGTATGTGATGAACGATTACAACCTTTATTCGGGAGAAGAATGATAAGCAAGTATAGAATATATGACCTTTTGGAGGATCATTTTACTGAGAACCACGATGAATCGGACGAAGATGATATGGGAAATGACACAGAAAGCACTAAAGAGTCGACTTATCCTGTGTTCAAACGACAAAGAAAGTTTGACACCGAGATAAAATCGATGAAAAATGAGAGAGAACATAGTGTTCCTCAGGGTGTTTTTGCATCTATTAGTGTTGATAATGTGAAACTTGTTTATTTGAAGAGAAGCTTGCTATATGAGCTACTCAAGCACCCTGAGTCGTTTGAATAAAAGGTGATAGGATGCTTTGTTCGAGTTAAATCAGATCCATATGATTACTGTGCAACAAATTCTCATCAGCTCATGCAAGTCAAAGGTTAGTCGAGAGTCTCGAGACTCTTGAAACATAATGTTCTATTTTTCAGTTGCTCTCCGACAATCTATTGATTTATTGGTTTATATTATAGAATCTTTGAATGAAAGTAGTGAACGAATTTGTTACGGACCCAACTACATTTGGCCTAAATCAAAAGATGTACGAGGCCCCAAGTGTATCTAAAATTATTGAAAGAAGCTAGAAAGAGGGAGGGAATAAATAGAGAGGGATTTGTTAGGCAGAGATTATTCATGCTTATTTTGTTGTTAGGCGGTTGGTCTTTCTTCTTGTAAAGGACTTGTTCCTTGGCTGGGTCTTATTATTCTAGATTATTTTTCTTATTTGATCAGTCTATTTTCTGCTTTATTTTTGTTATTCCCTGTTGTTTGATTTGTGTGGTCGAACAGAATTAGGAGGACTAGATCAAGAATCTTGAGTGAAAAACCAATCTGTTGTTTCATTTCTTATTAAATTTTTTAAAAAATAAACACTATTTTGTTATTGTACTTTGATTCTTGAATTATGACCTTGATCAGGCTTTCTATTAAAAGATATATGAGTTTACTTAGTCCTTTTGATCAGTTTTTCTATTAAAATATATGAATTTAGTTGTCTTTTTTATCAGTCTTTGTATTAAAATACATATGATTTTAATTTTCTTTTTTCAGTTTTTGTTCAATTAATTTTGTCAACATTAAAAAACTACACGAGCATGTTCGAAAAAACTCGAACTCTTCGAATATCATTGCCACACCAGAACCAGTGAATTTCCCAGAAGCATGTTAGAAGCTGGTCCCTCTTTCATTTTTTATCAGTCACACGGTGAAATGATTATTCATCTATGATCTATCTCTGCTGCATAATTCATTTTTTGAGTTCGGAATAATTAGGTATATATATATTCTTCAGCTTCAAGCATACAACTTTCAGAACTTCTTGCTTACTATTGTTTTTTCAACTTTTACTTTCAGGGATAAAATCAGTTTTGGATGGTAATAGCAATACAGAGATTGTCCTATGTTTTTCTACTTTTCCGAAAGAAATTCATATGAGTCTGCTTTCAGATAATGATTTTTCAGAGGTAATCAAGTATTCTAAAAAATTGCAAAATGATAAAAAAAACATTGTTGATTTCTAATGAGATCTGCGAGCATCCTCTCTGTCCTCAATAAGCCTCCAGCAATACATATTTATTTGGAATTTTGAAGTCCATAAAAGCTTTTCCAGCACTAAACATATGACTCTTTATCCCTCTTGTTTTCACAGGAAGAATGTGCCAGTCTGAGACAAAAAACACTTGTTGGTCTGGTCATGAAGCCAACAGTGGTAAGCAATTCTGTCAAAACATCTTCTGAAATTAGACATGATATTATTAAGAATTCTGATTATGATATGTATTTGATATGATATCATAGTGATTTAGCCATAGGAAATATTTCCTACAGTAGCTATTTCAAAATTTATTTCACCAATATAAATGCGTGATTATTCTATCTTAAACTAATAGATAAAAAGAGTTCTAGTTCGGAAACTATGTTGTGGATACAAGCGATCATGTTCAAACCACGTAAATCATTTGTGTTGCATTCTCCCTTCACTGTATTGTTGCTGGTTTAAAATTCAGTAACTTTTATGCCGTGAAAAATCTGCCATTAATTCTTGTAAAGAATATATTATTAGTCAATTAATCGGATAGTTTTGATTGTAATAATATTTCTGTTGAAACTGCCAGCAAAACTCAAGATCCTTAGAGATTGTAGAATATAATAATTAATATCTATGGGATACATGTACAAATTGGGCTGACAGTAGACAAAAAAATCATCCAAGACAAACCTAATGAGATATATGATGTTTGTTGCTCCTAGGGTCTTAAACCTTTAACCTTTTGGCTATGGTACCATGTTGAAACCATTGATACCAAAAGCTCGAACCAATTAGGTACAGCATAATCGATAGTTTTATATTTTAATAAGTTCGCCAAAGTATTCTTGTTCCAGCATGAACATGCTTCTGAATCCCAATAATGGTGTGTAGGATATTTGATTTTCTAATGAATCTTTGTTTTATTAAATAACCAATTTTGTTTGCATCTTTTTTAACAGGTGGAGCTTCAACATAAGGCCAGAGTTCTTCATGAGGATTTAACAAAACATGTATGTTTTATGTTTGCATTACATGTTCTTTGATGCTTACTCGCCAATGTCGGACGTTTATTACTGAATATCAAATTTTGGTTCTATTTCATCGAACCTAGTATTGCAAAGTTTAACGTGCTTAGTATTTAGGATGTATGAAATTTAAATTTACTTTGCCTACATATTGTGGAATAACTGTTTTACATAGATGCTTATACGACACAACGGTTGAAATATGACATTTGAGATATTATATAATTTCAAATATTTGAGTTACAACTATCTCTTTTGATACAAGAGTAAGTGTTCAATTGTACAGTTGGCAGCAAAGTCAATATCATAAGTTTGATTTCAATTAGAAGCAATTATCGCGAAGGAAACTCTTGGAGAACAATAATTACTCGTGTACTCCTATGTGCCACAATGATCACAATATGGTGTTTAGACTCCTGAACAATTTCAAACTTTTAAGTAAATAATGTTGTAGTTATTTCGTGGTTCACTCGATAGAACTATTAATATTTAAGTCAAGGAACACTGAGGTTGTGCTTCATTACTTTGTGGGAGTCTAATTTACTTAAGAATAATGCAGTGGATCAATAAAGAGCTGGCATTGCTGCAAACACTCATCGATCGAGCCAACGAGAAAGGATGGAGACGCGAATATCCTTTTTTGATGTAAACATATACATAAAACTAGCTTATAAAATATATTCATGAACTATTGTTATGCATATACTTATGCTTTCCCATTTATGTTGTGTTATTAGTAGGTTAAAAGCATGAATTTAAAAATAAAATGCTACATAAAACAACTACATGATGAAACAAAAGACTTTCAATTTGCATTCACAAGAGTTAGGACCTTGATATAAAATTTATGAGGTTGTCAATATGGTTTGTGGTCCTAACTTTCATAGTTTTTACGCTCTTTGAATACTTGGAGAAGAGAAAGAGGCTGCAGACTCCATCAGAACAGGCCCATTTACTCGAAACTTTTCCTATAGTGAGTCCAGAAATAACTGAGCTCTCACCCAATTCTGAAGATAGCATAGATGATGTGGAAAATGATAACTCAATCCTTCAATCTGCTTCTACTGTTCCTGGAGATAGATGGGAAGACAACAGAATGTCAGGTACGTTGTGTGATTGAGAGGTTCACATTATTCGAGTCATAAGCTGGCTTTAGCTCCATGATCGTTAATCTTGATATCTTGGGTTATAATATTTTTTGTTTTGACAGCAGTGAAGGGTCGCATTGGCCATGGACTTTTTCCAGAGGCAAAGCAACCATTTCTTGAAAGATCGGGCTCGGGAGAATCTCAAAGCATTTGCATACCAAACCCTGAATTCAAGCATTTGCAGCCTGCTCCTGACGAGAAAGGGGAAAGATTTGAGATCTGTCATTTAAGCGAAGATCCACATCTGTCCTCGGAAGAGACACGATATGAGCAGATAAGAAGAAATTGTCGAAATGCTTCAACGGTTGAGAATGTCGAGTTTAATGATTATGAAAATGCCAACCAAATTAAGGCTAATTCTCTTGGTCAAAATGGCCAACTGGCAAACTATTCTATGCCCGGTATGTGCTCTGAAGAGATACAGTACGAACCTGCAACAAGAAAAAACCAAGAATCTACACGGATTGAGGTGATTGAGTTGCTCAGCGATGATGAAAATGCCAACCAAAGTAAGGTAAATTCTGTGCCTAAAGATAAAATATTTGACGACCTGGAAAGCGAAGCATGGTGTGTCGTAGGTCCAAATCGTGAGCAAGAAATGTGTTCTTTGTCCTTCTTGAAACGTTGGAGCGAGATCAGTCCCTACGCGTATAAATTCAAAGTTTGGAGGGAAGAGCAAAAAGAAGAGAATGCGATATGGTTGGGGGATGTGATCAACTTCGCCTTTTCGAAGCAATAGCAGCGCTACGTTAGTTGGTTCAAATCTTACAACTTTTGTCTCTTTTATATGTAAAGAACTGCCCCTGCCCTGAACCATATGAATACAGGAAATTATTTTTGTGTATGGTGGAGCTGGATCATGTGTATTGTGTGTGTAAGATAATAGATGAAGTATAAACTAAACTTATGGTTGATAATATAATATTTTCAAATCCAAATTAAAATGCAATGAAAAATTATCATGTGATGCATGCGCTTAGATGGCAGCTCAATTTTTTCGAAGGACAAACTGGATCATTGAGAGATGCAATCACAGTGATACAATCCATTTTTCAACCTTCTCAATGGATGAACCAATTGCTGCAGATATAAGACAAATTTGCTCAACAAGACAGGGAGCATTAATACAACATTGCTCAAGAATAGCTAACCAAGATGTGCATGCTTTTTAGGTTATATTTTGGATTGCTTATTCGAAACACTCATATGTTGATTTGCTTACAATTGGAAAAAAATTGCTTTTAAACAAAAGCGTTCAGTGGGTTATGAAAATAAAATACAACCTAATAAACTTCAATTTATTACAAAATTGCCATCACATACGTTAAAGCAGCCAAAACATCTCATGACATGTTTCTCATTTTCTATTTTAACTGTTTTTTATTAGAGAAGTAATAGCAGAAGTAGGAAAGTCAAACAACCAAACGCTGCTTTTTTTCAACCGGAAAAGCTTTCATGCTAATGGAAAATGTCTTATTTGCTCAAAAGAAATACATTTGAGAAGGTCGACCCACTATTACCCATTAATAATATTGATTCAACATATAAATAAACCATATTATTGACATTGATTTGATAGTAATACTTTTCTTATTTCATCTCTCCACTATATGAATTGTGAATGAGAATACAAGCAACTGGTCATTTAAATATAAGATCTTCCATCTATATCTCCTTTAAAATAATGTTGTTCTTTGACTAAAAGTACATGATGCAATCTATCACATCTATGCTCATTTAGATAAATATAGACTAATTCTCTGTTCTTTTTTTTTTTTAACATTTTGGAAAACGACCTTACCAATTTTAATTTTTTTTTTGAATATAGGACCTCACAAAGCTAAAAATATTATATATATATATATATATAGAGAGAGAGAGAGAGAGACTGATATTTAATTGAGAAATTAAGGATTCTAACCCATCTTAAATCATTATTTTTAAAAATAGCCTTATCTATTAAATAGTTTTAAATATAGCCTTTCATAATTTAAAAATCCTAAAATACCCTTTTTTTAAATAGATAAGGCTATTTTTAAAAATATGGATTTAAGATAGAATCCTTAAATTTCTCTTTTAATTATCACTCTTGAGGCATGAATGTTACGGTCAATTGAATTTTCAAAAATTAAATATAACATGATAATCTACTCACAATATAAATTACATTTATTTAAAGGATTTCCTAGTCGATATGAAGAACGAACTTAAATTTTGCTCAAATTCGGTTTTCAATTTAATGATTTGTTCATAAATCGTTAAAATACTTCAAAATTTCTTGAGTTTTATTTTTCTTTACTTATACATTAATGGTACATACATCTATGTAAAAATCCAAAAAGTGTAAACCATATGTATAAAATTGATGAAACAATATACTTTAAAAAATCAGGCACATTTGTTCCATATGCATAGAGTTTATACTTGATTTTTAAAAATAATGGGATTTAAAATATTATTTATTATATATAAACTTTATTTTTTGAATTTTCGCAAGTAAGCTAAATATAAATTTTTTTTTAAGTTGGAATGTTACTCTAGATATGGTACACCTCGATGGAATATCAATGGGTTTAATCAAAAGCAATATCCTATTATAGAGATTTAACATTTTAATAACGAATAACTTTTTACTTCTTATATTCTATTTCTAACAATAATATAAACAATATGAACACTTATTTTAATATATACTTTGTTAAATAGTTTTTTTAAATATTTATATTTATTATCGTTTAAACCAAATACATAAATAAATATTTTTATGTGCATATTATTTGCAACTCCCAACGAGACCACGTAAGTTTCCAACACTTTCATCCCAAAACATTCACATAATTTTTAAAACTATGGATTAAAATGTGTTAGGATTCTTAATATTTCTTCAATACACACAATCAACTAGCATGGTCATCATATAATTCACTAGATAATTCTTGTAGAGTTTATAAAAACACTGTAAGAAGTATTCGACTTTGATGAAATAAACAATTCTAAAACATGTACAAACTAATTGCTAAAAATTTACAATCTAATACAACTCTATATAATTGAGAAATAAAATATGAAAACGCACACACAAAAAAAAGTTAGAAGATGAAAGAAATGTAGAGAAATGAGATTACCTTGAGAAAAATCCTTAGGAATTGGGAGATAATCTAATGAGATTGATGGTGGGAGAAAAAAATAGGATGAGAAATTGATGTGAGAGAAGAAAATATGGTTAAAGGATATAATTGGAACTTAACATAATTAAAGGCCAATTTGATAAAATAAATTAAATAAAGGCTAAAATTGATTATAGTACTTCCATGAAGGCCATTTTAGAAAATGCTTCTATTTAATTTAGTAGTTTATAAAAACAATGTATTTTTATAAATGAGAGTCAATATTCATTTTATTATGTTAATATCACAAAAACTTGAGAAATAAAAAAATGACTTTTTATTTTTTATGAAATCACACAAGCAACTCTTTTTTTTTTTGGTTAGCTGTACTTGTCCCTATTATATTTATGGAAAATTTCGGGCGGGTACCAAGATGAGAGTTTTTTCGGTCCAATCCATCAAATATTTTGCTTTCAACTAGGTTCATTTTAGGTCAAAATGACCAAAATATCCATAAACTATTATCTTCCCCGCTGCGTTTCCAACTCAAATCGTCTTCTACATTTATCTTTGCAATTTCTACATGTTATACAGATAAATGCTCAAAATTTCCTGCAATTTCTTACCCATTCCATCAAATTGTTCTCTTCATGGATTAATGTGCGAAGATGAGGTATTCACATTTCCAACAAGATGGAGCCGTACAAAAAATTACGTAAAAGAATAAAATTGATTGGGCTTTCTGAAATGAAATAAAACTTTACGTAAGGCTTTCTGAAAATGTCAATAGTTTCAGAAAATTTAAACTATTGGTGCATCTAGCAATGTTTTTGGTTAAAAGACAGACCTGAGTCTATCGGTGCATGTAATTTACATGCACCACATGAGTCTAGCGGTGCATGTAAATTACATGCACCGCTAGATACAAGAAAGTGAAAATGGTGATGATAATGAAAATATGAAGATTTTTCTATTTTTAATTGAGATTAGTTTCTAAAAATTCATAATGATTATGAAATCTCTTTACAAAGGGAATTATGAATTGATGGATGCAGTCTTGTAGATAAAAATTGTTGGTGGAATCAAGTTATTTACATGCACCGCATGAGATATGCATCGCATGAGTCTAGCGGTGCATGTAAATTACATGCACCGCTAGACACAAGAAAGTGAAAATGATGATAATAATGATAATGTGAAGATTTTTCTATTTTAAACTGAGATTAGTTTCTGAAAATTCATAATGATGATCAAATCTCTTTACATAGGAAATTATGAATTGATGGATGCAGTCTTGTCGATAAAAACTGTTGGTGGAATCATGTTATTTACATGCATCACATGAGTCTAGCGTTGCATGTAAATTCATGCACCGCTAGACTCACAATGCATTTATATTACATGCATCGCATGAGTTTAGAGGTGCATGTAATTTACATGTACATCTAGATTTAAGCAGTGCATGTATATTATATTTACATGCACCGCATGAATACATTTTACATGCACCGCATGTTCAATTTTTATATGTACCGCATGAGCCAATTTTACGTGTATTGCATGAGCTATTTTTTTACATGCATCGCTAGATAGAAGTGATATGCATCGCTAGATAGAAGTGATGCACTTAAAATACCACATCTATTTTATTAAAGTTTTACATGCACCGCATAAACCAATAAGTTACGTGCACCAATGTGTCTAGCGATGCATGTACTTTACATACACCGCTAGACACAAGCGGTGCATGTATATTCATTCTTAATCTGTTAAATGCTCAATTGTGGGTTGTAGAATCTGAGTTGAATCTTGGTTTTGTTACTGCTGTGCAAAGTTTATTGATGATGTACTATAATTGGTCATACGTGGATCCATTAACTTCAGATTATTTTATTCAAATGAGATTAATTCTTGATTGAGAGTTAGCAGAGGCTTGTTCAGATTATTACGTCAACAAAGAATTAATCCAAGAAAAATGTTTTTGCGTAAATTTTATTCGGAGAAGCAGAAATCGTAGCCGCAAGTTCTGTACGAAACAATCTCTAGTAAACTTCGCCTTCTTCGATGCCTTCATTTGGAAAGGTCGAATCAGTTTCATATACATTGGAATCGATTTCACAGACAAGACGCCATCGGATAAAGCTTCATCATCGTCATCTTCTTCAATAGTCTGCTTCTTAAACTGTTCTCTCTACCTAAAATCGACTAGATCATCATTTCATTCACCCTGCACTTCACGGAAAAATAGTACAGAAGGGATTCAGTAAAAAGAAGGGTAAATTAGTCATGAAATTGACCATTTAGATTAGGGTTTGATAAAATTGACTTATTTGAAATAATTTTTTTAAAAGATGTATTTAGTTGAAAGAAGACTTTTTTGAGAGATTTCGTTGAAAAAAGTATTAAAAAGTGGTAACTTTATGTAATTTCCTCTATATTTATTGTTGTGTACACTCCGGGACAATTTTATTAATTATTTTTTTAAGTTTCTGTAAATTAATAGTGGATTAGATAAAGCCAACAATTAAATTAAAAATCTTTTGATCGCATTAACCAAAACGACAAAACAGACGTGCAGCAATATCGTCCCAATTAGGTGGCCCGATATGTCCAGCTATTATTGTGAACAATTTGAAATTATAGTAAATATATGATATATATATATATATATATTTTAAAAATTAAAATAGGTATTATATAATGCTGATTTATTACTAGTTGAACTGAAAAATATAAAATAGATATTATATAATGCTAACATCATCATCGATTGAACCAATCAACCAATATAATCATAGAAGAGTAAAGACATCGATTTTATGTTCCGTGAAAACACTGGATCCAATTGCTTGGATGTCCCACCCTTCAAACTTTGGACGATGCGTCCACGTATCAAATTCATTGACTATATCTTAGCATAAATAATTATTTTTTAATATAAAATTGAATATAATTCTGGGTATGTAGATGGTGGTGTCCAATTAAATTTACGATCTTTTTATAAGAAATCTATCTCTGGATTTAGCTTAACTAATTTTATAATCTAAAATTAATACATTAATTGTTTTTTTTCTTAAACAATCTCCTTAAATAAATGAGGATAATTTATTTGATTTCTAATTATAATTTTAAAACATTAAAATATTCATTAACTTCAATATGTAAGTGATAAAAAAACGACTCATTAAATTTTCTGACGTTTGAAAAAATTAAAATACACAGGAAAGGTCTCATTTAATTTTTTTATCGATTATATATATATATATATATATATATATAACAAGTATGAAAAAACTAATTGTTTTAACTTTAAAAAATTATGTATCAATCACCACTCCGATCCAAACACACCCTTAAAGAAATCATCATGCCCAAACGTATCCAAACAATTAAATGGATATAGAAACATGAATTTGAAATCAATGATAAAAAGAATTTCAAATCTATAGATTTAAATTAATAATCATAACTTATCGAGTGAATCTGGATTGAGGATTTGAAGTCGAAATCTACCATATCCCATCCAAAGCATCATTTCTGATTCATAAATTACTAAAAATATATATTTAATCTTGTAACATAAACAGTTATTTTCAAATAAATAGTGAAGATTCAATCTTTATCAATGGTCGGTTTATAAAGTATTTATTTTTATTCTTTTCCTATTAGCCACGTAAGGCTTAGTATATTTAAGTTTATAATATTATATAAGCTCCTAGGACGAAATCAGAATTTTAGAGTTGGATGCGCTAAAATAATTATAATATAAAAAGTTCTTATTAAAAGATTAATGTATCAATAATCTAATATAAATTATCGATTAAACAAAATACAATATATTTTAAGATGTATAATTAGTCAAGCATACAATAATAGATAATAGTTCAAACGAATTCATAAATGAATAAGATAATAAACTCTTCCTTCAGCCCTACGATCTCTCTTATCCCTAGAGGGAGTCTTCCTCTCAGGTGCGGAACACTCTTAAAAAAAACGAAGTTATTTAAGTTCTTTTTCCCAAAGAAGTCCCGCTCCGACGGCCCGACGAGTCATCTACTTAAAAGAAGAAACAAAAAATATAAGATGATATAAATATAATCAGATAATTTGAGTGATATTATATTTTATTCTACAGAGATTTTTAGTAACATCAATCAGTTCTGAATTCAAAATCTATTGAATCAATAAAAATTTCAATGGATATTCTAATAGATAGTTTACAATAATTTTAATGAATAAACTAATTACATCCAATGAGTTTGTACGATGAAAAATTAGAACCCTATTTTTATGTCTAATTTTGAAAATAAGATTGAAGAATGTCCCGAAAGAATTGTTCTGATACAAAATGAGCACGTGTTATGTGAACAAATTCATGGCAATGACTTCTGAAGTTGGTGTTTTTAAAGGTATTTAAATAACTCATAGATTAGATTCATAATTAAATTTATTTATATAGCCGCCAGCTTTAGCCTTTAGGCTAAAGCATTAGAAGATTCTCCACTTCACATTCTCATGATCTCATCTGTATTTTCCCACAATTTTCCAGATTCTCATCTTTATTTTATTCTTATTCTTATATCGAATATATTTTCTATAAATAAGATCTGTTTACCAATATTTACTACCAGATATTTAGATAATCACCACAATTATCGCCACAATCATTATCTTGATGTAAATCGAATTCAAGATCATATCAATCACCACAGCAATCATTATCATCTACTAGTAAAACCAAATCGGGTGCCACAACAATTATTGTCATCACATTAACTGATTCAGAATCACCATTCTTCTGGAAGATAATTTGAATATCAGCCATTTTTTTCATGCGAAGCATTGATCTTGACGCTTCTCAGCCCTTGGGAAGAATTCGGGCACGGTTGTTTATAAGTTGATCACCCAGTTGTGATTCAGACTTTGAGTTTATTTTTTTTATAATTTTTTGTGGGTTTCGATGGCCCTTCTTCGTGATGACGATGATGGGTTTTTTACTCAATATGGAGGAGGGGACATCGAAAATCGTGGAGACAGAATGTCGTTCAACCGAAGAGAAAGCGACGCGTCTTGCTTTTCGGAGAGGGAAGGAGACCTGTCGGGGCCGTTGCTGGGTTTGAATAGCAGAATCAACACCACTTCCCAGATTGCCATAGTTGGCGCCAAAGGCTATCCAATCGAGAGCCTCGATTACGAGTATGATTCAATGTTTTTAAAAATTATTTTTATGTATCATCGATGGGTTTCGGAGTTTTGCTTACAATATTTCCAGGATTATTCCTGGTGTTACGTGTTTTATGATTAAAGATGTTTGAAACTCAACGATTACTCAAAAGCTTAGTTTTGGACCCGTTCGTGTGTATTTCAAGATAATTTACAAGATCCTAATAGCATCCTCCTTTTGTTCATGAACTTTGTTAGAGCCAGAAGGGCAAAACAAGGACGGGCCCAATTAAGACTTAGGAGAGGTGGCCATTTAAAGTGTTTTGGGTGACGAAGCTTGTATTTTTAGAAAAATTAGAAGTAAATTCATTCTTTTTCTATATGAGGAAAATTGCTTCCTTCCTAATGGGTCCGCCACTAGGGAAAGTGCTCTTGAAAATAAAGCTTTCTTAGAGGTGGAAAAAAAAATTAATGCTATGCGGGATTCTGTTAATTCTATATATATACACACAAGTGGTTCTCTGTCTTGGTAGAACATGAAAACATCAGTGCATTTGACCTTTTAGTAATGCATGGTTTACAGATTCTTAGGGAAGCATGAAGCTATTGGTTCTATAGTCCTTCATTCTCATGAGCTTAATTTTTTGTTTTGTTTTGTAAATAAAAGAAATATTTTATCCTTCCGAGCCTGTGATGTAATAACTAAATCACCTCTGATTTATTTCTTGCTAATATTTTGCAGGATTATTGAAAACGAACTCATTAAGCAGGATTGGAGATCTAGGAAAAGGGTTGAAATTGTTCAATATATTTTTCTGAAATGGACACTTGCTCTTCTCATCGGCCTACTCACTGCTCTTGTTGGTTTCTTCAATAACCTCGCAGTTGAAAACATTGCTGGTTTTAAGCTTCTGCTTTCCAACAGTTTGATGCTCAAGAATCAGTAAGCCTAACTCTTGCTGGTTTTTTTAAGTTTACATAAATGATCCTAGCAGTCGTTACTATATCATCACTACCATCTTCAATCGCAAAGTTCCTTATAATAATTTTTCTGGTTAGTTGAACTGGGCTGATTCTAGTAGTCGTCACTATATCATCACTACCATCTTCGATCGCAAAGTTACTTATTTCCCATGTTTGTTGCATTTATGACTATAAACTATGCCTCCTTCCTCTGTATAATCATCTCCCAGTGACTTCAGGCTGCTTGTCTTTCTATTGTTTATCGAATATTACAAGTTCCTTAATCTGACATCTGCACTTTATTAGAACTACAAAGAATTGTCTTTCTTTCTTTCTTTTTTTTAATTAAAAGTAGTTAATAATGTTGTTTTCTTTTCTAGAAATTTTGGAGTAGTCCCCTGTTATGTATTTTATTCTTTTTCTGCCCATGTACTGATAGGGGCACATGACTAACCAATTGTTTATATTGAGGTGTTCTTCAGAATAGTATATAATTAATAAAATGTTAGCGGGTCATTCCAAAAAGTTCTGAAACACTTTTGGAGGTTTTATTTAGATCTGTTGTACCTTTATTACTTATGAAGTTTGTGGGATGCAGACGTGGTTAATATGGCAGAAGGATTTTCTTTCATCTGTATGTCATAGAGTTAATCCTTGATTCATCTTCTGTTAATTGAATAAGAACAAAGATTTTTATTCTAGTGCAGGCCTTTACCAGCATTTGCAGTGTTTGCCGGTTTGAATTTGATTTTGGCAACTTGTGCTGCAGCACTGTGTGCATTCGTTGCCCCGGCAGCTGCTGGTTCTGGCATCCCAGAGGTGAAAGCTTATCTTAATGGCGTAGATGCTCATTCAATTTTGGCTCCAAGTACCCTATTTGTAAAGGTCTGTTTGTGATGCTTTTTCTTTAAAACTAATTTCTATATTGAGATGGTAGACTTGAGCATTTGCCGTTTTGTTAAAAAATTGTAATTGATGGTAACGGCACAACCCAAACCTTTAAAACTATACAACAATATAAGGATTATGTTTTGATTGCTCTCCCGACAGGACAGATTTTGGTCCCAACAATACCTCTATCAATAAATGCACCAATTTGCAATTAATGAATCAAACATGCAATATTGTCTCTGATACTAATTGTAAGATAGATTATTGTTGTTTTTACAAGAAGTTATAACTGGTGGAAGGATGCAACTTAAATCTTTTGAATCTTACAACGGTCCAAACGTTACATTTCGGTCGTTCTCCCACCAAGGGCAATTATTGCTCCAAATAGAGGTTGTCGGTTGTCTGCTGAATAAGTGAGTGGATAACTGCTTCATTTTTTATTGCATAAAAGTCGCCTCAAGTTTAAAAATGTTCAAGTTCAGCGGATCGTTTGAAATTTGAAGCAAAAAATTGCATACACAGGCACAGAACTGGAATTTTGGTTTGATTGAGCTTGGAAGAGCTTTCCCGCGTCACCGATAAGATACAAGTAAACTGTAAATTAAATTAAGCTTCCTTCTTAATTTCCTCACAGCCAGGAATCATCTAGGGAAAGCCTATTTAATAGATGAATATTACTGCTCTCAGAGCATGCATCACAATCATGCCTAAGCTCCTTGTGAGACAGTTTATATTTGAAGCTTTATGCCTTAGCTACCCACTAGGAACTATTGGCTAAGAATTGTATTCATCACATTACTGAGTACGTTGATTTAAGCCCGAATCAGATTTCTTTCCTTTTTTTTATAAAGACACACGACCTTAGAAGTTTTCAATGCTTTGATCTTTCGGTTATTTAGCAAGACTCGTTCGAACTTTTGTAGATTTTTGGTTCTATTCTTGGAGTTTCTGCTGGATTTGTTGTTGGTAAGGAAGGACCAATGGTACATACTGGTGCATGCATAGCAAACTTTCTTGGACAGGGAGGGTCTCGCAAGTATCATTTGACTTTGAAATGGCTCAGATACTTCAAAAATGATCGAGACCGAAGGGATTTGATTACTTGTGGGGCAGCTGCTGGTGTGGCTGCTGCTTTCCGCGCCCCAGTTGGAGGTGTTCTTTTTGCTCTTGAAGAAGCAGCTTCATGGTATCTTTCCTCTCCATGAAAGTCTTATTCTTTCTATGTCTTTGAAATATGTTGAATTAGTGTACATGTAGATTGAATTGTGACATAAAGGGCATAGGATTTTACTTCTTATCTGAGCCTGTTTACACAATTACATGTGTAACATATATTGCTCAAGGAAAATCTTTATTCTAAAACAAGTAGAATAAGAAATAGCAGCTGATTTGGCACTGCTAACTTTTTAGAGTGCTGCCGTTAGAAAATTTTGCAGCCGAACATTTCTGTCGTGGGTACGTCTTTGTTTTGAGAATGATCTGAAAGAGCACTCAATTGCATTGCCTCGCTGGATGGTACAGAAATGATTTTTGAAAAAAATATGGTTGTTTTCCTGAGCTAAATCTACATAAACTGGTTTGAGCTTGAATTTCCTTCATCCTTCCACGTTATGAACTCATATTTTGTGGTTTTAGGTGGCGGAGTACTCTTCTTTGGAGGACCTTCTTCACAACAGCCGTTGTAGCTGTGGTGCTGAGATCTCTTACACAATTTTGTCGCAGTGGTAAATGTGGACTGTTCGGACAAGGAGGTTTAATCATGTTTGACGTAAATTCTGAGGTCCCTGCTTATAACATCGCAGATCTACTTGCGGTTATATTCATTGGGGTTCTTGGAGGCATTTTTGGCAGCATGTACAATTATCTTGTGGACAAGGTCTTAAGGACGTATAGCTTCGTCAACGAGTATGGGAGTTTACCCCTCCTCTTAATAAAAATATAATTTGGTTTGATGATAATCAAGCAAATATGGTTATATTGATACAAAAAGATCTACCTGAATAATAACCATTTCTATGTTTTACATTGGTGAATGAATTACGCTCAAGTTTTACCCAAAAGGAAATTATGCATAAACTTGAAATCCGGTGTTGACTTGTGTCTGTTATCTTTACAATTTGAATAACATATTCAATTTATCATCCATTATCATTTTGTGATCTACTACGTGTTTGATTTGCACTGCACAAAATATTTATCAATCCGCTATGATTGACTTTATTCAACAATTACATGCAGGAAAGGTCCTACTTTCAAGATCCTACTTGTCATGTCTATTTCCCTTTTAACCTCCTGTTGTGCCTTTGGCCTGCCATGGATTGTTCCGTGCACCCCGTGCCACAGTGGCTTGCAAGAGTGCCCCACGATCAGTCGTTCTGGCAACTATAAAAACTTCCAATGTCAGCCCGGATACCACAATGATCTTGCTTCCCTTTTCTTTAACACCAACGACGATGCCATCCGCAACCTGTTTACTTCTGGTACCAAGAAGGAATTTCAGATATCCACGCTATTTATATTCTTTATTGGTACATACTGCCTCGGTATTGCTACTTATGGAATTGCCATTCCTTCGGGGCTCTTTATTCCTGTTATCCTAGCTGGTGCCTCCTATGGGCGTCTCGTAGGAAGACTCTTGGGATCAATGTCAAGTCTTGATGTCGGCTTTTTCGCCATCCTTGGAGCTGCTTCTTTTCTTGGTGGCACAATGAGAATGACAGTATCTATTTGCGTCATACTCTTGGAACTTACGAATGATCTATTAATGCTACCGTTAGTGATGCTTGTTCTTCTTATTTCGAAAACTGTGGCAGATAGTTTCAACAAGGGCGTATATGACCAAATCATGAAAATGAAAGCTTTACCTTACATGGATGCTCATGCTGCACCATACATGAGACATTTAGTTGCTGGTGATGTTTGTTCTGGTCCATTGATAGCATTTTCCGGTGTTGAAAAGGTGGGTAATATTTACCACGCTCTAGAAATGACTGGACACAATGCCTTTCCTGTAATTGACGGGCCCCCATTCTGTGATGCACCTGAACTATGTGGGCTGGTTCTGAGGTCCCATTTACTTGTTTTACTCGAAAGAAAGAAATTCACTAAGAACAAGGTCTTGTCTGGATCAGAAATTCTTAGAATTTTTCACGCATTTGATTTCGCAAAGGCCGGATCAGGAAAAGGCCTTAAAGTTGAGGATTTAGAACTCAGTGAAGAGGAAATGGAGATGTATGTCGATCTCCATCCAATCACTAATACATTCTCCATATACAGTAGTAGAGACCATGTCTCTAGCCAAAGCAGCTGTTCTCTTTCGTGCACTCGGTCTCAGGCACCTGTGTGTTGTTCCAAAGAAACCTGGGGTGAGTGAGAAAAAAAACTTTTTAACGATTTTTCTTCGGTAAATTCGTTTTGGTTTCGTTGTTCATTGTTTTGTTTAAGATATGTTTGTTTTGCATGAATTGCAGCGGCCTCCGATCGTTGGGATTTTGACAAGGCACGACTTTATGCCTGAGCATGTTTTGGGACTCCACCCTCAGATTATTCCACACAAGTAGCCATAGTATCTGCTTGGTTTAGATTCTTTATGAGAGTGTATAGGGATTGGCCTGTAAGATTTGAGGCTTCACTTTTGGAAATTCATCTATTCCGAACCTTTTCGTGTTAGTTATAACTCACTTTCTATTTCTCAAACAATAATTTTCTTCTTTATTTGGAATTTTTTTCAGTTTTTCAAAATTTTATATTTGCTCTTTTTTTATTATTATTATTAAATTTTCTAAAACACATCTGTCTATTATATTAATATACTACACGAACTTCTAATTTTTAAAATTAATAAAACATGATTTGCAAACAGTGACGGACCTAGGGAAAAAAAAATTGGGGGCGAATTTTTATTTTCGTTGCAAGTATAACAATGAATATGTCAACAGCTATATGCGTAGGGGGTTAAGTATTTGCTACTCCATAAGCACTAAAGATAGCTACCATTAAATGAGAATATTATAATCCATGTTAATAGGAACATTATAATTTAATGGTTGATCTGTCTCTAAGAGTAATGTCATTAGGGTCAGCATCAATCAAACCATGTATAAGGGTGATGTGCCTACTATTATTTTACTGATTATATAATTTGCATCTTAATAAAAATTATCACATCATATTTATCACATTCTAAGGCAATGCCAACAAATGACAAAAACCAAACACATCTAATTTTATTATTATATAATTTGCATCTTAAAATTACTAAATTATATTTTTATTATGTAAAAATAATTTTATATACTTATATAATAATTTATATATATAAATAAATATATATATATATATTTGTGTATACATTATTTTATTTTTATTATTATTGTATTATTATATATATATCTATTATATACATATACATTAATATCCTTTCCCATTTTTTTATTATTGTTATTATTAAATTTATATATACAACTTATTACAATATATTATATATGTATAGTATGATTATTATTAGATATATTATTTGAACAGGATATTATTAATATATATTACAATATATATTAATATATTATATATTATATATATAATTTAGGATTATTTGTTATATTATAGGCACTATATATGCATTATATTATTATTATTATTATATTAATGTTATTATATTATATTTATATATTTTATATTATTATTATTATATTTTATTCTAATTTATATTATATGATATAAGATTAATATAATATAGTATAGTATATTATATTATTAAAAATATACGGTAAATATAAATATAATATAATATTTATTTTATTATTATTATATATATTATTATTAGTATAGTGCTAGGGGTTTTTAGTCATTATATCAAATATAATCATTATCAACCATCTTATTCTCCAATCAAACATCAATATAACTGATCACACATTATTTTTTTACAATTATTTCATAACTTTTTATCTTTACATTAATTATTCCATCCATCATTCCAAACTGTGCATATATGTATCATGTCTGTCGTTAATACTATATTCTTGATGAATAGTCATATGTTATACTAATTATAATATAATAATTATTATATTATCGAGGAATAATTAATATTAATATTTTAGTTTGTTTTTTTTAGTTTAAAGTTCAAATTTCTTTGATTTTCTGAAACTATATTTTCTTTTACTAATAAGATGTAAATAATTGATGGAATTGGATTTTATATCTTTAATACAAATCCATTCAATTGTTTGACTAATTTTAAAATCCATGGATTTCATATATATCATCTTCAATTTTAAGTCATTTTTTTAATAATACAAGGAATTTCAAAACTAAAATTCCAAATCCATTGTTGAAATGAAATCTGTCTATGAAAATACGGCCTAACTTTGATAGAAAGATTTTATTTTAATAATGGATTTGAAAATTTGGATTTGAATATGAATTCAATAACTAGGAATGTGAAATATTTTGGGATTATTTAAAAAATGACTTAAAATTGAAGATGGTAAATTTAAAATCTTTGGATTTTAAAATTTGCTAATAATTTGAATGGAATATTAAATATTTGAAATCAAAATCTAATGGATCATTCTATCCATGACCATGAGCCCTAATTCGTACGGGCAGTTGCTGATTTACGAGGATATGCCGGTGCCGGAAAATTCCCATGAGGCCAGGACCACTCAATCCCCATTTCATCCGACCAAATCCTGTACTTACCAATGTCGTCAGATGGTAAAAGCACAGTTGTTTTTCCGATTCAATATATCTCGATTAATGTGAGATGGAAACCATTTATGGATATAGCTGGGAGATTACGTCATGTATATATCACACACTTAGTTCATGTCGAAATATTCTTGGCTGTCCCATGGGCACTATCCCATGTGGTACCACAACCATTAGATGTGTATCTACTCCTCAAATGTTAGGTAAAAAATACACATCTAAGGGTTGTTAACCCCGTGGTATAATACCCTGATAGCATATTTTCGCATTTCTGCTTCCAACAAATATCAAAATTAGCAAATTCCAACGTCTCCTGTATATACTTTATAACATGAATTTAAAAAGATCGAACTCTTATTTCAATCAATATATCAAATATGTTGGGCATCTTGCTAGTTCATTAAAAAAAATCAGTTCAGTACATTTCTTAAGTAATCATGGGTAATCAACTGGATTTGTGATGTTCCAAACATACGAACCAGGACTTTTAACAAATTAAAAAGCTAAAACCCATATTAGAATGCAAAGGAGAACTATCAACAAGCTTGAACAAGTCTTACCCAATACCAAATATGAAATCTCCGGTCGACAAATGCATAATTTGGGGTATTCTAACACTAAAACATCTGAAATACCATGAAACCTTAACCTCGTTAAGCAATCCATCATTTGCCTTTTACACAGAAAGAACAACGTAAAGCGGACAAAGAATTCAAGGAGAAGAAACTATCAACTGCTGTTATTGGATAAAAATTCTAGTAACTGAGACGTTGGGCCCTTTCAGTTCCCATAGCTGCTAAATTGGATCACACATCTTGGCCGATTCTGAACATACTTTTCACATGTGAACACAACAGGAAGTAAATCCGAAACCTTTTGATATCTAATCGTCTGTAGTTTCCATGTTTGTCCCCTTCAGATGCAGGTGTTTTTCCCTTTTCTGAAAATCGGTCAAGCCCTTCCCACTTCCGGTTACACCAACTTTCCCAAATGGATCATCTGGAGATTTAAATATGCTCTCTCGCTTTCGACCCGAGAAGAAACCAACCTGAGGAATAACTCAAAAAGGGAAAGAATGTCATGAACAAAGAGAAGAACAAAATAGGAGGGACAAATTGAGTTCTGCTTTTAAGTTGCACAACAAAATATGTAATCTACTCATACATTAGGTCACCTAATTTCGTGGACTCATTGCTTTGAAATTTAAACATCAGAGGAAAGTTATCAACGAGTTTAGGGAAAACAAAGAAAAATGTAATAAGAAAGCTGAGCGAAATACTTCACAAGAAATGAAAATAATCGTATAGTTTGGAATCTAGCGCTAAAGCTCTTCAAATTTGGATGTATAAATCAAGAAAAAAACAGGAATAAGACATGCTGAGAGCTTCTTTCCAACTGCTACTGAAGTTTGTTGATGGATCTAACGTAGCCTTCTAATTGACTGTAGGTGACTACACTTCTAGTGCCTACGAGTAAATTTAGAGTGAGAATGAGTGGGTGTCTGGGGGAAAGAGGAGCGATGCAAGTGGAGAGCATAAATTGGGAAAATTTCTATTAGCAAGCAAGGACTGAGATTGCTAGCACGTAGCAAATTAGCAAGTCAATTCCAGACGCAGCCACGCAAATGATGTGGTTAAGACCCAAGAGATTCTGGCAACGGTACCTTCTTGGCCCGGCCCTTAGTTGTCTGGAATTGCTGCCAGGCATTCTGTCTCTTATTCTGCGTAACCTCTTTCTCTTCTAACCGCATCTTGGACTTGAAAGAATGTATCTTTTTTCGCTTTGCTGCTTTCTGTTAATAGCAAGGTTGTTAAGTAACATGTGAGCAAGAACTCTGGATAAGGAAAAGCAAGTCTAGTGAATACATATGAACTACAGAATTTGATACTAAAACAGGTCGAGATGAAGATACAAGAACAATCGATTGAAGCTTCTCCAATCTGACTTAAATACACATAAAACTAATAATGCGAATATACTAGGATGAAAATCAGTGAAGTCCCATTGACGCTCCATAAATAGTACTTACACCAAAAAAATGAAGCGTATATTGAGCAAACAATGTAAAAAATCTGAATCAGAAATGGTGATCCATAATTTTCTTTCTGCCAGAGATGAAAAGAAATTGTCAACTTTGTATTGCCCAAACCATACCGAAAGGTTAGATCATCTCACTATCAGAAATTTGATAATGAGATGTGTCCTCCATGCATTGTGGTTTATAGGTGAGTACATCATTTACCAGATTGACGTATTAGTTAGGCTCAGAAAAGGTAGGTGAAGACCAGATGAGCCTAGTCTTGTGGATTAACACCAGATTATATACTGTTACAAAGATGGTATCAGACATATCCTCGACATATTGTTGGCATATGGAATTCGTTAATGAACTGTTACAAAGATGGTATCAGACATATCCTCGACATATTGTTTGGCATATGGAATTCGCTACATTAACAAATATAAAAAGTTAAAAGAAGACCGCCTGACTTATGAGTACCAACTAAGATGCAGCTGAAATATGATCTGCTCGTAAAAATGTTCAGTAATTCGAACATACCACATCTTCAGGATCATTAGGATCAATCTGAAGTTTTTCGGGCACCGTCCAGGACTGGAAGTCTTTGGAAGCAGCTTGAGCAATCTTCCGTTTGAGGGCTTCCTTCGTAGCCACGGCTACCCTTTCAGCTTCAAGCAAAGGGTTCGCCGTGCCTTCTTGAATTGGTCTAACATTATCAGGATCCACCTGGAATCACCAATTATACAAACCCCCCTAAAGTCAAATGTTTTCAGAAATATTTCAGTACAAAATTATGTGAGCACCACTAGAAGAACTAAAAGAATGAATCAAAGACTGAAGTTTGTTCTTTTGGCATCTCAAATTCTGGGCAGTCAAATTGTCACTAAAATTCTAGTTCGCTCAACTTGGTATATAACAAATTATTGGAAATCTTAAGAAGTTGAGCAAAAATTGAAAACCAGCGATAAACAGAGCGAGGACCATTTACAGAAGAGTAAGATCAGAGTTCGGATTTCTCCAGGCTCCATGAAAAAATCTGAACTCTGTCACTCATTGTACGTAGTGACATCAAACACATTAGAGTATAAAAGATATAAATTCTTTTATCGGGGACGATCATATAAAAAAAAGGACTTAATCATGTATAAAAGTTGGGATAGCACCAAGATTCCTTTGCATCACAAAGCATGACACAAAGTGGCTTTCATTTGAAAAAAATTAGGCACTATTAAGAGACGAAAAAGGGAAAAATCCATATACAAGCTGCATACATAACAACTGTAGAGTATCAAAACATCATATTCAAAAGAAAAACAACATAATCAATGTTTTTAAAAAATTCATTTGATAAATATAAAGATGGTTGAGTTTTACCGTAAATCGACATTTCAAAGCTGGTTATGAACTAAAATAAACATGTACGATAAACAATATTGTCAATGATCAATTATGGTAATACCAAACATAATGAGAAAATAAGGTGCCATGGGATATGGAACTTACATACAACAAAAATTGAATTATTTGGCTCAAATCAAAAGAACTAAAATTCCAAGATTGTGACAATTAAATCATACCTCTTCCTTGTTACCCCATCCATCATAGCAAATATGATACCCGTTCTCGCTATGAGCTTCGATAGTTCCATCATACCTAAATATCATTCCATCAATAAACCATAAAGAAGAAAGATAACATAAAACAAAAAAAAAATATTCAATTGAAGTAGATGTATATATATTGAAAATCCAGATACCACTCTCCATCTTCACTCCACACAGCTTGAACTTTGGTGCCAACAGGAAACTCATGAACAATTTCAGTTCTCGATCTTAATTTCTGAATAGCAGAAATGAACAAAATTAGTTCACTAGCTGAACATAGTAAATACAATAACGACCAAGTTAGAGTGGGAGGGAGAAGTAAATGAAAAATAACCCAAAACGAACAGTTGGAAACTAGAAAGACGCGCCTCTGGCTAAACATACAAAGAAGGGATACAAAATGAGAAGACTGCACTGCTAAGCTCTACAAGGTCTAATACAGCCACTAAAAGGGAAAAACAAACAATGAACATATCATCATCTACATTTCTCTATTATTTCAACACATACGGACAACACAATGTCCTCGATTATTGCCTGTCTCAGTCACACTTCAATATGATTCAAGAACCATCTCATCGGTGTCAAACAAACACACCAGCTATACGAAATAATACAAATATAGCGAACACAAACATGACATAAGCTATCCGTAGGCCATAGCCCAGCCACCTCAACGCATATATACTTAGCACAAGTTACTTGCGAAATAGTCATCTCATCACAAATATCTGTAGCACGTATATTACCCATCGTTCGTATACGGCGGTACATAATCACTATTAGTGGCACAATTTACCCATCGCTAATAGTGGCACACCTAATCGCATCACTATTAGCGGCACATGTGAACCGACAAAACTAAGAAAAAAATTCAATCCAATTTCAGTTTCAGCTTCCTATTGCAAATTGATCAGTCACCATAACAATTGCAATTTGCAATCACTACCCTGATGGCAGCTTGAAATCATCATCACAACCAACTCCACTCCAGTCTTCTGGCGGAAAAATAATACTTCATGGATTTGAAGTTTGGTAAGATCTATGGCGTTATATACAAAGCTCGTGTAGCAGTAAAAGTACCGCTATGGTACTTCCCATTTTTTCTTCTCTAAGTGCATCTTCATGAATTCCCTCCTTCAAATCATGGCTACTCATGGAACATAGATTGTGACTTATTCTTCTACATTTTTGGTTTCAACATCATCATTAAAATCACAACAAATGCAGGCCTATACTCAAGGTATGGTGAGGCACTTATGAGCACCTTTAGTGAAGCATGCACCTCAAAGTGTCGATGCAAACTTTAAGTACATAATTATGAAAATAATGTGTGATGAATATACAGTATCAAAGTTATTACTTATATACTAATAAAGATTTCTATTGGTCATAGCTTCTAAAGTGAAATTTAGATAATGTGACGTAATTTTTTCCATGTCTCTAGATTATACAATAACACGTCCCAGTATGCTTCACTTTGATAAGGTGGACGCTTCACTTTGACCTTTGGGACTTGGCTTTCATACACATGCGCACCTTGAACATTTTATGTCGTTTGAATTTGGTTACTAAAACTTGTTCCAATTTTCTAGAATAAAATCAATCATCATCACATCATTTTCAAACCTTTCCCCAAAATATTTTATCTACTTATATACTTCCCAACATCATCAATATATTTCACTCAACTTTACACCAATCCCTACTCTATTATAATATAACATTTAATTAAATAATACTATAATTTAGTTTTAAGATATATCTCGTTCTAATCAGCATCAACACAAATATCAATTCAAAAATTATTCAATAAAATAATATTAATAAAACAAACTCAACATGCGCAACAAAAACAGTCAACAACAACAAGTAAGCCTTTAATCCCAATGAATCGAGGTAGGCTACATAAGCAATAGAGAGAATCAAGTCGGGTCGGACATGTGTGTCAGTCTTCTTCAAGCGCTTCTATGTGTTAGAATATTCTCTTTTAATCCCCTTAAACTCCAAGCCTTTAACTTCGAGCCATGTCTTCTTTGATCTAGCTCTTGCTATCGTGAAATGGCTGAAATTCATGGATTCCACTTGACGCACAAGTGCATTGATGTGCCTACGTCGTATGTGACCAAACCAACGTAAGCGACTTTATTGCATCTTCTCTTATATACAAGCTACACCTACTTCATCTCGAAATCTTCGTTCCTTATTTATCTCTTATGGTCTCCAACTAAGCATACGCATCTCTGCCACAATCATCTTTTGGATTTGATTCATCTTGGCTGCCCAGCAATCCGTCACATGTAACATTGCAGGTCTAATGGCGGTTCTATAAAACATTCCCTTTAATTTCAGTGGGATATTACAATGGCACAGAACTACGGTGGCGTTTTTCCATTTCACCAGCCCGCATGAATCATGTGGTTAGCGCCACTATCATCTCTCCATCCTTTTGCATAACAGAACCTAGGTATCGAAGCTTGATGCTCATCGATACCTTTTGACCATTGAGCGCTACAACACCAGGATCCCGAAAGGTACGACCACTAAATTTGCACTCCATATATTCTGTTTTAGACCTATTTAATCTAAAACCCTTTGATACAAAGGTCTCTCTATAACTCCAATTTAGCATTTACCACTGCCCTTTCGTCGATTAACACAACATCGTCATCAGAAACCGTCTTCTGTGAAAATAATAATGAACATAAATTGTTATCTTCCAAAACCATTTCTCATAAATTTCCCCAAAAATAGTTTTCCAAACATAAAAATAAAACAAAATGTTGTCTTCATAACTATGGGTGTGTCGTTTGATGGTGTCAAGCATGCAGGGTTTCTAGATGCACATATTAATTTTATTTTTCTCCCCCTCAATCCTAGAGGAAACATGGTGTGTGCTGGAGGCTGTGTAGTTGATTAATTATTTTAATGCCAGAAAATATGCTGCAGGCAAAGACAAACCGTTGTTTTAAGAGATAGACTCCAATTCACTCAATTGAGGTAGAAGTCACATGAAGTCACATGTCAAATGAAAACTGCTATTCTATCCAAAATGATCAGAATCTCACTCTAAACCTCTAGCTATTCCAGGAAATTCTCACTCAACTCTAAAATGCAGATAAATGTCATGAATACATTCAGATGGAGTAACATCAGGTCACTTTCTATAAGCACCATGTCCTTAAGTTAAACTCATGTAAAAGATCAACTCAATCTCAAACAGAACAAAAGCAATCTCTGAAATAAGTTTAAATATAACACACCAGATTAGATGAGCTCCCAGAAAAATGCGAAGCAGAAGATGCTTCAGTGCTTATCCCAATGCCAAGTCCAGAATTACTATCACTTTGTTTTGCCGTTGCCAGAAGTTCCTCTGTCAATTCAATCACCTGCAGCCACAAAATGAGCAAGTCCCAATAAAAACCTACAAACTAATAATTACATCAGGCGAAATAAACTTAAAAAATGGAAACTTTGAACTTCAAATCCGAGTGACATCTGAAAATCACGAGACAGATGCAGGCTGGCCATCACCAAAAATAGCACACCTGCAATAGAACCAAGACACGAGTGATGGGAACCTTTATAAAGTCTCTCAGACCATAAGTTTTTCAAATCCCACACTTCTCTACATCAGGGTTGCATGCTTCTCTTAACAAGACAAGATATCCTCACCTTGACTAACCAAAGGATAAAAAGATCTCTTCTCAGTCAGAGGTAGTTCCTTGAAACTGCTTGTTCGAGCAATAATAATATTTGAGAAAGAGGAAGATGTAATGATATTAAATTTGACAAAGGGAAGCAAATCTCATCAGAGTTTTAAACATACAGTTGTAAATCATGGTTGACTTCTGATTCTCACATATGTTAGTCTGTAATCAATGCTAGGAATCAAGTGTCAGTAGACACTGAGATAAACCAATTTACATGCCAAAGCAGAGGCAGTTGGGAGTAGGAGTGGTTACTCTATTGTATTAAACAAAAAAAGAGGAATAGTAAATAATTACAAGGAGATAACCTCCACAAGTTCCTTCTCCATATCCAAGTATTCAGAGTTCTTTTTATCATCGTCCAATATTTGGCGAACCTGATTCAAATAACGGTAAACATGCCTAAGGAATTCGTATAATTTCCAAGTTTAAAACATAAAAAAGAGCGATCGGAACATAAGGAATTAAAGATACGAATAAAGAAGGAAAAGTATTGAAACAGCTATACTAGGATTCCTGTGCTACAAAGTTAAGAAATAATTAAAAAAGCCTAGAAACAAGACACAAAGTTGTACACCCATTCTGACCAAATACAAGAATATAAAAGTAAAACCAAAGAAAAATTACAAGAAAACGATGCTTTGGTTAGCAGTCACCAAAATTTTCATCATTATATCATGAATAGTCATTGATTCAGTTGTTAGTAGACATTGTAAAGATTTTTTATTCTAAAATATGCATGTGTACATGAAACGATTTTTATGAGAAAGTCTAAGCAAGACAGCATAGAACAGTACGTGGTTGGGGAAATTCGACAAAGATCTCACAGGGACATGCTTAGTTAATTACCAAGTGGATAGCAATCTATCTAGGTCTAAAGAAACAATCGTGTACTGCATCCCTCTGATGTTCAAAATTTCAAGCTAGGCCGTCATTTCGAAATTTTTGAAAGTTACATAGGACGATGTCTTTTCCTCCAATTCTACATTTGAACATTTCTCTTTTATTACCGGACCTTTTCCTTCTATTTCCACTTCCTGCTGAACTAAGAAATCAAAGCCCCTTTGTCCCATCTAACCTCACTAAGCCCTCCCAGAAAAGAAATACCAGGGATGCCGAAAACGCAAACACTTCAGATAGGGGAAATATTAGGGCTCAACAATTGTTTTATAGAAATTGCCTTTATCCTGCATAATATCACTTTAATCATTTCACTGATTTGAGAAAAACTTGATTAACTTATAAAAGACTAATGTATAACAAAATCCAAACCCCGCCACAGAAAAATAAATAAAGTTATGAACTTGCAAAGTACGTACCCAACCAACACACCACAAATAATACGAATTATAAAAATTTAAACGTTTCCATCGAATCGTTCACACCTAATTCAAGCGCACACAAACATGAAGGAGTACCTGTTGAAGCTGCTGTTTGTAAGTGGAAAGGCTGGAAACAAGTTCTTGAATATTGACCTCTTCGCCTTCAATGTTTTCCATTTTCTAAACAATCTTAGTTTCGAACTCAGAGACGATAACTCGACCGATCGCGAGAAATTAACAGACGAAGAGAAGAAACCCTAAATCCGCAATACCGATACAGATTTCGGTTTTTTGTACGGTTCTATATATATCGTCTATATCACTGTACAACGGAGGCGTCACTTATAAATGTAAAAAAACAATTATTATAAAAAGATTTATATATGATTAATAATAACAATTTTCGTTCCTAAAAGAAATAATAATAAAGTTTTTTGGATAAATGAAATTCTTTTAAAATATAAATTTTTAAAAGATAGCTTAGCCTTCTATTAATTCACAATTATTTTCATATAAAATTAAATAATAAATCGTAATTTTCTTACATATGTTTTAAAGATATCTATCTGATACATAGTATTAAAGCTGAGATTTTTATTTTATTTTTATGATAAATTCATGTTGTGAATATCTAGTTTTTGGTAATATTTCCGAAATTCGCGTACTTCACTTGCCAGGTTTTAATTTGGCCTAATTTGTTCGGTTTTAATAAAAAAATTGTTCGGTTTCATTTACTCAGAAAATTGATTGATATGGTCTTAAATTCTCTGTGCTCCGATAGAGTATGTGTGACAAGAAATTAATAAGAAACACCAAGATTTTTACCTGAAAAACCCAAGGAAAAATCACCGGAACTTATCCAGTATAAATTCTTTACTATGAATATTGATTTGTTACACAAATATGATATGCTCTCTTCGAAGTCCTTTCTTGCTTCAAAAATCCAACCCCTTACAATGAGACAATATGTGTGTATTTATAGTGCTAATCCCGGTTAGTGGCATGCGAGAAACCTGGAACATGATCTCATTTGATCACGGCGTCATGGGCTCAATACGTGCCCGAGAAATCCGCACGCCATTAACGCATGTTCGTCCGCACCTGTTAACTTGTTAGTTATGTCCGGGTCCGCTGCTGCAATTTTGACTAAACAAACCGAGTACGGTTTAGTGGCGTTGGAGTACCTTGTGTTCGGGATATTTCTATTGGGTATTAGAGGGGGATTTTACCCGAGGAAACGGATTCATCATATGAAATAACCTCACCCCACTGAGGTAAAGCAAGACGAGAATATTGAAGTCTTGTTTTATTGTCTTCGGGTAAAATCCTGGTTTGACATGTTCGAGAATTTGTTTCCCGCCATTTTTCCCGCTTGAAAATCGAAAAGTTTAGCGACATGTTTCCGAGGTTAATCTATTATCGGGGTTAATTTATAACCGTCCATCCCAATTTATTTTAAAGGTCCTGATCACCTGACGATTGAGTTGGCCCTGCCTATAAATACTCACCTCATTTCTTTGTGTTGAGGCCTTGAGCTTTAGAGGGTTACATGCCAAAATAAATACTTCCAAACGGATTGATTACATTCCTAACAAAATGAATGATAATCCTATAGATTTACACTACTCCTAGAGTAGAAACTATACAAAAGAATTCCAGCTTCTATACCAAAAGCCCTCCTCGCTAGCTCACTGCGTCAACCCGACCTTAGCCGTCTGTGGGGTCCTCGTTACTTAATCCATTATGTATCAATTAATCATACATACGTGAGTCTGAATTAAGTAAAAACATGCACTGATTAGAAGTTTCTTACTAAGTAAGTTGTTACAACTGTATAAAAACCCTACCATATATACATCATATGGAATTCAAACAACTTAAATAAAAACAACTCCTAGACAGTGGTTCAGTTCGCAGCGGAAAATGACTCACATCCCGTCCTCTCACGTCTATGAGACCCTACAGAAACATTCACACAACATGAGTATAGATAAACAACTATCTCAGTGCGATATCAAAACACAATATCAATGATAAAGCAATAAGAATCATATCCAATGTGAATGCTCTGTCTCATGCATCAACAAATGCAACTATGTCATGACATGTCTCATCACACATCCTATTATCACGAGACTAAGATGATATATCCATTTCCGCTCAATATGTCAGTGAAATCATCTCACATCTTCATATTAGCAACACATATCATTGTACCGTCCTCACATGATAATAGCCAGAGCATATACCAAAAACCGGCGTATATCTCTCATACCAAGTATATGTAGCATACCCGAGCATATACCCAAACCAGACGTATATCTCTAATGCTAACGTCGCATACCCGAGCATATACCCAAACCAGGCGTATATCTCTAATGCTAACGTATATACCTCATCCATCTCGCTGACATGATATCCATGAATGTACATGCATATGATACTACCAATCATATGATACTAACACGACACAATTCATATGATATCAATCGCATAACATCATCACACAATATCTATACTCCATACGTCAACACGTACCTGTAAAGCGACACAAACGAGATAAATCAGTCGTCACTGGCTAATTGCCTCGTTGTCCTGTCCCCTGTGATGGTGCTACAATAATATCACCAATAAACCATGTTATAAGAGGCTTCATAAACAAATGCAACAAAAATATAACATTTTTCATAATTCCTAAAGCACCGATCGATCGCTACAATTGCCGATCGATCGCCAAAACTTTCTGTCTCCTCGCGATCGATCGCAACTACTTGGCGATCGATAGCCAAAATGCTCTGTTCATCGCGATCGATCGCTGCAAACTCACCGATCGATCGCCACACATTTTCACCGCCTTATATTTTGGCTGTCCTCGGCGATCGATCGCCACACAAGCACCGATCGATCGCTGATGCCCAGAAAGCTTAGAGCATGGCGATTTTTAAGCATATCTCCATGGTTCTCACTCTACAACTTGAAGCTCAACATTTAAACATGTTTCATGAAATCCTTAGTATCATACAAACATGTGTCTACCATCTTAGAATCAAATTCTTGACATATAAACATGTTATGATTTCAAACATGAACACTTGAGACTCAACTTCACATACTTCACACACAACAACATAAATCAAGCTTAAACTCATGAATTCCTTACCAAGAAGTTATAATATCACTTCACTTTATTTTCTAGCTTGATTATCAAGTGAAAATCCAAGCTCAAACTTCAACCTAAGGAAGAAATGAGAGAGGAGCTTGTGTAGGGATTTTGTATGTGAAAATGGTGTATTGTGAGTGGAAAATCTGATTTTACTTATTTAATCAACTCTCCAAATGCAAACTCAAACTCACATCCACATGCTAATGAAAATTCAAATGACACCAAAGGCATAGGAAATTCAAGTCAAATGCATACTAGTTCATGTTACTTGATATGACACTACACTTGATTTAATTTCAGTCATTTCTATGCACTACATCTTGTGCATCATGTTTCATTCCTTGCCATATATCATTTTATACATGCATTAATTCCTCATCGGTTCAACCCGAACTCAATTCATATTATATCGAAATTAGTCCTAATAACGATATAATCACATCACACGTGTATAAAGCAAATCGAGGCATTACACCCCCTTTATGCCAATATGTACCTACAAGGACAACCCCCAAATCATGAGCATATAATAATCCATATTAAGCATAGCATGATTAAAAGCGTAAATGCAGAAACCGTAAATACGAAACACTTCCTGTTTCCCAATTGCATTTTAAACGCCCCCTTTTAGTTGTCCCTGTATAATAACTCATTAGTGTAATCAATGGATTATTCAATGGTTTTACAAATGTCATGACATAACACCAATTACCAATCCCTAGTCTGTTATAACAGTGTATTTTAATGCATCTCGCATGCCATGACAGCGGCACCAATACCCCTCGCTTCGACATATTAGCGGCATTGAATAACCTCGCTCAAATGCGACATGCGGCAATACCCTCGCTTCAACATTTGGCGGCAAATATTCATTCCTCGCTATAATATGACAGCGACAAGTATTCTATCATAGCTTCAAGTGACAGCGACAATGCATTAAAAGCATCACTCTAGTATAACCATGACTCATGGGATGTGCATCTATCAATCAACATACATATATGCAAACATAATGCATAGATCAACATGTATTTGCATCTACAATGCACAATTCAATACACAATTGTATCCACAATGCATATCCAAATGCGTGTATAAATTACATGTTACCATTGGGTGCCCGTACGTCTTCTACGTACCTTTCCAAAAGTAGGGGATGGTAGGACTTTACTTCCTTGGCTGTGTTGCCACCTGTGATGGTTCTACACAATCACACAAACCAATATTAGATGCCAATAATAGTCCAACACCAAAAAATCCCACAAAAATAATTAAAAACACATGTTTTGGCTTCTCGCGATCGATCGCCAATAGGCCCCGATCGATCGCGAGATGCTACTGCCTCAATGCCCAAATTTCTGCATTCCGCGATTGATTGCTGGAGACATGCCGATCGATCGCTGGCTTCGCCGATCGATCGCCCAAATCTCGTGATCGATCGCCGAATGCCTCTGCCTCGCACTCTGGTGCTCGCGATCGATCGGGAAAACGCGCCGATCGATCGCCAATGTCTGCAAATCGCGAACAATCACCATTTTCGAGCACCATCCAAAAGCTACCATGAAACACACCATAAACCATTATACCCCAACAATTTAACATACAAAATACACCAATATACTACCATGTAGCGACAGAAAACCATATACTCCACAAAAAGCTACTATACATGCCATTTCTACTCAACAACTTATCAAAACTCAACCAAAAATTAACCAAAACAAGATATGGTTCCTCACCCCTCTTTGCTCCAACTCTTAGCAAGTTTTCAAGCCTTGAAATGGCAGATCTCTTCCTCCTGGTCCCTTGCCTAATGCTGGACGTTTATTTGGGAAGAAAGGGAAGAGGTTTGAGTGATGAGGGTTGGGTGTGGGGGGAGTCAAGTGGGGTATGGGTTCAATCTACAGATAGGTATGGGTTGGGGGGTTGGTTAATGATAGGTGGTGTTTTTGGTCCCGGTATTTAGCATGATGTAATAAAATATCCTCACATGATATTTTATAACATTTATTCAATAAAATACATCAAATTTCAATTAACATGCTTTATCAAAACGAACAACACCCACCCCAAATAATCATGACATAACTCAAATTCCCAACATATATCACATGCACCCTGAAATGCATTACTAGGTCATGTCCACCGCATGACTAAGCATTTCCCATTATTATTAAATCAACACCAATAAATTAACACCATAATCCTCACATAACATAATTAATGTTCAAATGTACATAATCATTTCGGGGACATCACATATCATTTTCACTGTTTGCTTCAACTTTCTTTCGAGCTACCGTCAGACGATCGAGCAACTGATCTTTAGGATTCTCAAGTACTTATTTACTAAGTATGGTTTCTTCTTCAGATGATTCCACAATGAGGGAGATAGATATGTACTGATGAAAAGTTATTATTCTTCCTCATCTGCCTTCATTCTCCTCGGATAGCGAGGAGACATTAAGTTCTTCAAATTCCTCAGCTGCTCGTGGGGAGGATGAACGTGCGACTACAAAACACGACTTGGTGGCAGCCAAAGTCCCTTGGTTCGAAATTTTTGAGTCCCGGATCCATACGAGCCATCATCTATCTAAAATTCGTACCAAATGGGAGATTTATGATGGGACTTCTATTATTGCTCCACCTGCAGGGTCTCGTCCCTATTTGCCCATCGAGGGCTATTTTCCCTTCTATTTAGACCAACTTCAAGGGGGCCTTCGCTTTCCTGTCCCCTCTTTCTTTCTTGAAGTTGCCTCATATTTTGCTATTCCCCTTAGCCAATTATTCTCCAACAGTTATAGGTTGTTGGCGGGCTTCTTTATTGTCCTTTCCTTTTTGGGTTTTACCCCTACCCCCGAACTTTTTCATTGCGTTTTCAGTTAAATAAGAAAGAGATCGATCTTTTTTACTTTTCTTCCCGAACTAGGGTTGGTTTCCTCAAAAACTACCCCTCGTCGATAAAAGACTGGAAGAAGTTCTGCTTTTTTTCTCGTTCACTTCATCCTTGGGATTGTCTCATGGGGTGAAGAAAAAACCTCCCGAATGACAAATCAACCAAGGGTCACCTTGAAAAGAAACTGTATCTGTCGGTCCGTCGTAAACTTGAGTATTTCTGAGCACTCTTATTTTTGTAGATTTTGATTAACCTGCTCGGACTAACCTCTACTTGTTTTTTTCAGAGGCCAAATGATGAAGGCTAGGATGGCTGAGAACTTGAAGGCTAAGTCCAAAAGGCCAAGCTTCGAAGCAGGTGTCGGGTCTACTGCTCCTCCACCTCCACCTCCACCTGCTGATCCTACCACTGCTCCTCCTACCTCTCCGGTCATTGACATCGTGCATCAACTTGAGAAGGATGAGCCCTTGGTTTCTCGACTCGCAAGAGGGCAACCCCCGAGGACCAGGGTTCTTCCTCGAACACCCCCACCCCCACCCCTCCCAAAAAAAAAAAGCTTCTTCCTCAAGCATTCCTTCTATACCTTGAGCCTCTTCTCAACCTACTCCTAGTGATCGAGGGGTACTCGGCCCACTTCGAGATACCACATACCAACTTGAGACTACTCTCCCCCAAGTCCCCTCTTGAAAAAACCTGACCCCAAAATTTCTCAATCTATCATTTGCTTCTCCCCCAACTCTCCTGACTGCAAGTATCTTGGGGAGTTGGCTTTCAGCAACCTGCTGAATGACTTCTCCACATCTTTTACCAAGGTAATTTTCTTTTATCCTAAATTTTTTAAGTACTTATCTTAGGTATATTTACTCCTTATGCTCTTATGCAGGCCCATATGATGGCAGGTGAGCTCTTAACTCGATTCCACTCTGTTCACTCGGAAGTGGTTGGCTAGCGTAAGGAAGCTCACCAGTTTCAAAACATGTGTAAGGACTTGAAGAAGACTATGGGCATACTTGAGGAGTGATGAGGGCTGCTCATAAGAAGGCGCAGAAGGCTCTCGAAGACGAGCGTAAGAGGTCAACTGAATTTCAATAGGCCAATAAGACCCTCTCGGATCAATACAAGACCCTCTCCGAGCAACTTGTTCAGGAGAAGTCATTAGCCTAGTGATTGTCATCTATTTCCGATGTAAGAGGTCTCGGGTTCGAGTCCCCTCTCCACTAAAAAAAAATAAAAGAAAAACTTGTTCAGGAGAAGTCATTTGTTGATGTTCGAATAGAAAATCTTTAAAATGATAAAATATATACTAATACAATTTAAATTATTAATATATAAAAATTATAACTGTATTGAATGATAAAATATTATAATATGTATGTATACTTTGATATTTATGAAAAGTGTGTAAAAAGTTATAATTAATTTTTTAACACACTCACAAAAAATAATATTGATAAAACAGATCACTAAAATAGTAAAGATATATAATATTTATAAAAAACGAAAACCAATGTGGAATAAATGAAATAGTGTAAAAGGGTGAAATCTTGATTAGATAGAAGGGGTAAAAATGCATTTATGTTAGTAAAAATAGTAAACACTAACAACGCAAGAAATTTTCTAAAATTGCCTAATATGAATTACTATAATAAATTTTGACCTTGATTTAAGTTAATTTTTAAAATAGATTTAAGTTCCAAATATATCATTTTAATTAATTTTTTAATGTGTAACTCAATTTTTTTTTTAAATCGTACATCAGCACAAGCAACACATTTCGATCGATCAAACAGCAAAGGCAATTGTTATACTCCAACATCACCTTCCCAATAATTGCACTACTTGTAATTCATGAAAATCGAACACGTGACATTAGATCTGATACCAATTATAGGATCAAGCTCTTGCCGCTTTACCAAAAGTTATAGCTGATGATAAAATGTGCAACTCAAATCTTTTAAACTGTACAACAGCACATACACCACGTTTCGATCGATTACACAACAAGAGCAATTGTTATACACAAACAATACCAAATCAATTACCGATAAATAATAAACGTGAATAAACAAATAGGAGATTGTACTATCGACTTTTTTCAAAATGGTTGTTAGACTCTTCCTTATCTACTGCTTAAATTCTTAAATTCTTTCAGATGAGGCGCACCAACATTGAACGGGACTATAGGTCAAAGGAATTTGAGCCGCAGGATGTCAAAAAGTTATATCTTGAGAAGAAACTTGTGCACCTTCATCAACTATGGATGAGCTTCGTCAAGAGATATCTGTTTTTTTCTCGAACTCATTACATAGGGGTGTTTATCGGACCGGGTCGATTCGGTTAGTCCGGTCCGAAACCGGAACCGGACTAACCGGTTCCGAACCGGTCCGGAACCGGTAAGATACCGGTCCGGAACCGGTAAGATACCGGTCCGGATCGGTTCTACCGTTCCGGAACCGGTATCTTACCGGTTCCGGATTAAACGGATCCGGTTCCGGATTGAACCGGAATCGGATCCGTTAATTTTGAAAAAATTAATTTTTTTAAATATAGATAAATATATTTGATGTTAGTTTACAAACACAAAGGCCCATTAGCTCAATTGGTTAGAGTTATAGAGTAGAAGGTGATGGTTGCGTGTTCGAATCCTCCACACAACAAGTTATACCTTAATTTTTCGAAAAAAAAATTAAAATTCTAAAATACCGGTTCTGGGTTGGAACCGGTCCAACCCGGAACCGGTGGGACCGGAACCGGACCCGATCCGGTTCCTTGCCGGATCGGACCGGTTCCATCCTTAACGGACCTAGAACCGGCCGATTTCGGTCCGGACCGGACTGGGTCAAGCCAATAAGCACCCTATCATTACATCATTCTTTTCTATCATACTTTACAAAGTTTTAGTTGGCAGGAATGTAAATGTCAAGTCTGTCAAATTATTATAATGTATCATTGTCAAGTTTTAGGCCACAAGTAATTAGAATTTTTGGTGCTACAGAAAAAGAAACATTTTGAGCAAGTGACGAATATTTAAAGGGTATTTTAGGATATTAAAATAATAAATTGCTATATTGTATATTATTGAGTAACGATAGCTATTTTTAAAATAGTGGTTTAAGATAGGCTAGGATAAGGAAATTCTCAAATAAAAATAAGAAGACGACAGTAAAGTCTTGACCTAGTCAATGCCATTTATTTCTCAATATAAGAGATCTCGGATTCGATTCCCTCATCCTGTGATTAATAAAATTAAAAAATTAATAATAAAAAGGGTATGCTTCTCTCCATTTTCAGGCTGTTTTTATTTTTGATTTCTCAAAAAAAAAAAAAAAATTAGTAATCTTATTTCCAAAAAATTATAGAAATAGAAGCAAGTTGTATTTTACTTTCCCAAACAAGATCATTTAAAATTTCCTATCTAAGTTCTCATATCACCATGTGCCTAATTTTTGGTCGACGATAGTACACATAAATAGTGGATATTCATGTTTGAAACATTAATTATTAATAAATTTTTCACGCGTTACATATTAAAATAGCAGATCTGTTCATATAAGAACTATAAATTTTATCTTGTAATAATATCGCACATGGTAATAGATTATTATATTATTTTTTCCCAATACGTACCAAGTACCTCTTTTAGTAACTGCTTGAAGTCTTTTTCATAATTCCAATATGATCGTCTATGTTTTAATAAATATACAGAAATAATAAAAATTATCTTAAAAATAAGGATGACAATGAGATACGTCTGTGTAAGGCCCCAACTCATCTACTCCTAAATGATCTTTATAACGACAATGCTTAGTAGAAATTTTCGGAAGGAAATTTCAAAGGTTTACAATTAAAATGTAATTTAATATCATAGTTGATAAATTACTTTCGTATGACCAACACAACATTTCAAAAGTATAAGGAGTTATTAAACAACTATCAACAAAATACACAATTCCAAAATGAATCTAGTAATGGAGTCTATTTTCCTTCTAGACAGTCTATCAAAATATTGTCTAATCTTCCTTGGGTCATATCAATCTACTTCCTTGATCTTCCAAAAGTCCAGTCCCAATACCAGTACCTGCAGGACAATCCACGTAATATGAGCATAACAATGATAATTTCAAATACTGAGGATATAAATGATTCACTAGAGATTATTAAAACATTATTAATGAGCATACCAAAGAGATAATTCCTTATATTTCTTGAATACTAGAAGACCTATTGATTGTCCCTGTTTTCGTAAGTCATAATACGCATTCATACTACAATACGATGTAATAATTTTTTGTTACACACCCTTATGTCAACCCGTGACATTTCCAATGGGTTATCATATATCAACTCGTGAAGTTCAATGTAAACCCCTGACATTCAATAGTAATCCAATGTCAACGCGTGACATTCAATGTCAATCCATGACATTCAATAATAATCAAATGTCAACCGGTGACATTCAATGATCGCATCTTGTAATACACACAATTGTACTGTCAATGTAGGCTCGTATGTTACCATGTACCTTAGCGTCCAAGAAAGGGGTTAAGATGTCCTCCCCTTTAACCCGATGCTCGTGAAGGCTCTATATAAATCCAACATTTCAATATTAGTACATGACATCACTTTCACTTAATAAGTTATTCCAATTCCCAATATAAGTACTCATGTTCAATACAACGATAATAATTTATGGAATAACACCAATATCCATTAAATTATTCGAAATTAGGAGAAAAATCAATTTTTGAGATTTTAAGGCGATCGATCGATCACTCACCTCCATCGATCGATCGGTTTAGGTTTCCCGATCTATCTATCGGTGCAAGAGTTTTCATCCTTAGATATGGCCCTTGATCGATCGATTGGTTCACCCAACCGATCGATCGATCGATATTGTTACTCGAAAAAATCTCCATTGTTAACCAATTTCAACCTCAACACACTCACGTTTATATTTAACATCAAATCCTCTTTTCCACACACTCCCAATCTTCTTCAGCTCATAGTAATTCAAAACCCAACATATATTCATAAAGTCGAGACAATCATCGTCAAGCTCAAAATCCCAAAACATCAATTCAGCATTCAACAAAATCATTAACAAAAAATGCAATAAAACTTCTATTACAACATGAATGACTTACTTCTTGCACAAATCCTTAATGATTTGAGCCAAGTGAGTGATTTTGCCTTGGATTTTGAGGAATAGAAGAGTTGAGGGAAATGGGGTGAGAAAATCGCTTTTTGGTCTGTGAAGTGTGTGTAGGGATTTACTATATGAAATGTGTTGTGCGTGGTGGGTTAGAAGATGTAAACTTTGCCATCTTTTGCAAGTAGTAAGTAACTGCTTTTTCAGCTATAGTGGACCGGCGGTAGAATGCGGCGAGTGACCCTGTAAGGGAGTCAAGTAAGGAAAGAAGAAAGGGGTCTTGAAGTAAGACCTATGGAATTATAGCTGTTCCGTAAGGGCCTAGTACGTTCGGTCTCCGTGTGAGTGAAAAGGTAGTGCTATGTTCGAAATTGACAGTAAGTAGAGCAAGAAAGGGAAAACGCTTTCAAGAAGAGCAGTCTGCTAATCCGAATCGTGCCGTTAAGAAGTCTTTGTGTAAGAGTTATAGACTATAAAGTAAGGGAATGGGACCCCGACGGAAATGTATCCAGGAGTAGTCCCTTGTCTATTCATTCACACTAAATTTTACCCCAAAATAATTTACTTCTAATTCTAACCCATCAATTCACACTATCATACTCAATTAAATTTAAGTCTCACAATATTCAACACATACTCCCTATTAATCCCCATTATTTAAGCAACAAGTACTTTGAGACATCATAGTTTGACCGATTTGGCCAAACTCGGGACCCGTCCCACTATAAAAAAAAATGAAATTAGACCTTCCCCGCCCTGCTAACCAAGTGGGTTCAACCCGTTTAACCCACAAACCTGGTAACATAGCTAGAAATCAACTCTTTTTAATCTTACTATTTGATCATGCATTTGTAACTAAGTTAACAATAAAAAAATTGATCCATCAAAACTCAAAAGTGATAACCGTATCAAATTAAAGAGTTAGCACTGACAATAAAAATATCACAATACACTATTAATTTTCAAATTGCACATTTCATAACGAAATAAAATTAGTTGTTGTCACTTCAATTCCTTAAATGGCAAAGAAAAATATGAAATTAATTAAATTACATCAACATATCATTCATCATAAAAATATATATAATTAATATGTATAACGGGGCTGGTTTTGGTGGGTTCTGCAAAACCCAGGACATGTCTGTCCCGCCCGGGTCTAAACCTGTCCCGGGCACATTTGACCCGGACACATTGTCATCCCTACTCAAAAACCACCCAAAATTTAAAGTCCCTTACCCCAGCCGATTGGTTTTAATTAGTTTGTGGTGCTTTTCTTCTGTTTCATTATTGGTTAATTATGATATATTATTGTGCTTTTCTCTGTTTCAACGGTGTGCAACATTATTTTTGTTCTGAGATTTAAAAATAAATTTGGTACAAAATATGATCTACAAGTTATTCAAAATGAATTGCCATAAATTTTATAATAAATTACATACTTCAACAAAGCAAACTAAATTAGTATCTAAAGAGATATTTCCATTTCAAATATACTAAATTATACAAAAAATGAATATATATTTTTAAAGATTTAATTGTTTGAGAAAAATAAAATAAATCAACTTATTTTTTTTTACTTTTGAGTTTTTTATTTAGAAAATATATTGCATAAATACTTAAATTCAGTTTTTATTATTTCAAAAATTGGTAATTTAAACTGTAATAATATCAGAAATAGTTCTCTTATTGTAGCTCCTCCTAATGAATGTACAAATGTATCTCTTCTCGTCATCCCAATGTATGTGTGTAATGGTTTTGGTGTTTTGCTTGGCACAATTAGTTTACGTTACGACCGGTCTTGTGGTCCAGCAAGCACCAACTTTTTTAAGGGAACTCAAGTTCTCAGGTTCGAGCCTCATCCACATCCTCTATAGTTTTGATAATTCTCAAAAAAATTAGTACGCTTTTATTAGAACAATTTTATATATAAAATAAAATTATATAAGGATTGAATTTCGCTCAACTAATTAATCTTTTGCTTACAAGGGTGCATCGACTAGCGCAAAAAAAAAAAAATCACTTGTATTTTTTGTAAATTTAAAATTTAACATCAAAATACAATGAGTGATTCCGTTTTAGATAAACCGGTACTCTCCAGTATATGGGACGAAGAGCCCTTAAATTTGACACGGGTTTAGCCTAATTTCCCAGTTTTCAAAGTAACACATTTCTTAAGTTTGAGAGCTTAACTGAGTATTTGCAAATGCTTATTAGAAATGATTATCTACTTTACAGAGAAGAAGAAAAAAACATATTTTTTGGTATTTAATTTCATTGCATCTGCTATTATTTCTCGAAAAAAATAGCATATAAAAGCAGAAGCAATGAAATAAGTCAGAAGATGCTTTGGATGATTTAAGCTAAGTGATATCAATTTTGTAATCAATTGAAGTATATTAATCTATTTTTTTATATTTTAATTACATACACTCGATACTTTTCCTTAAAAAATAACTTTTTTCAACGTTAGTCAAACGTAACATATAAGTATTTTGAATAATCAATTACAAACATATCCTGAATCTTTGTTAGATTTAGGTTTTTCAATTAAAAATTTCTGAATTTATTAGTTGTATCTGCTTAAATTCATAATTTATAATGAAAAATAATAAATTCTAATGAAGTCGAGCATTTATTTGAATTTAAGTACGTACATTTGGCCCTTGGTAAATGATGTGTACTAGTTGTTGTGTAAATGCTGATAGCCCGTGTCCATGAATTTGACACAAAAGCAATTAATTAATTTATTAGAAAGTAGAAACAAAACCAGTTGAGTGAACCATACTCGTACACTATTTTTGTCAAAGACCATTATTTCCCTTGGTAATTGCTTTGAACACATTGTGTTGTTTCATATATATATATTACGTAGTTGTGGATTATCTATGTGGTTTTGACAATACGTAGATTACCTCATATGGTTTGAAAAAAAGACATATTACCTTATTTTGGTTTTGCAAATAGACAGATCACCACCTTTGATTTGGAAAAAAATATTCATTTTACCCCCTATAATTTTGAATATGGGCAATTTACCGACTTGTGGTTTGCAAAAAAATGGCATCCATGGAGGGGATATTTTACACATATTCACAAATCACAATGGGGTAAAGTGTATATATTGAAACCACATGTGGTAAAATGTATATTATCAAACTAGATTATGGTAATCCACTTATTTTCAAAACCACAATGGAGTAAAATGCGTATTTTTTTCAAAACGATAAGGGTAAATTTTAAAAATGAGCTTATAGAATAGATGTATTTGCAATACTAGTCTCAAATTTTTAATACTAATCACACATAGTCTCATAGAAATACAAGTTATTCCAAATCCTAAATAAAAGGATAATAACGAAATCAAAATCCTAACATCCCAAGTTTAAAGCATCATATGCGATAATAATTGAAAACAAAAATTAAACAAACTTAATAAAACTCTACATCCTTCTGTCACCTGAACCTTATTCCTTAGGCTCGGGGTCGGATTTACCTTTGGTAAAAAAATTTATTACCTAACTTTTTTTAAAAATTATATTTACCACCTTAAAATTATATTTTGGCTCCCTAAAACCTTTTTTTGCTCTCTGCTTTTTATTTTAATATTTTTTGTCTCCCTTAAACAATTTTCTTGCGTTCGCCCCTTCTTGGACTTGAACTTGACATGCTTGGCACACAATCTCTTCGGGCTTTGTTACGGCCTCGTTCTGTGTCTGGTTTGGTGCAGGATCCATGACAGAATGTTATACAAGCAAAAGACTTAAGAAAATCTAATGTATTGTCTTTCCATGTATCAAACAAACTTATCTGATCGAGCAGGAATCAAGAGAACACTTGAATGTAGGTCGCCTGTAGAATGACAAAGGCCAGAAAATAAATATTATAAGATCTGTTAAATTGGTCTTTTATCTCATGACCATATTTTTTGATACCACATCAAGGGACAACGGGAGATACGACGTTTTTCGTGTATAATTCTGCTCATGGATCTATAGTTTTATACCTATTTTCAAAATTATATGGGGTAAACTGTATTTTTGGGTTTTTAAGCATGAAAATAGTGTTAATTTTTTATAAAAAAATTAATTTTAAATGTTTTCTTAAAAAGTTACTCTTTGTGGATTTTTACGTAATTTTCTCTATTGTTTTTAAATTTATAACGGGTATTTACTTGCTTGCTCTCCCTTAGATGAAAACGAGTGAAACAAAAGCTTGGATGTGATATCATTGGTTTCGCATGCAGGTTGTAAACCATGTTCCATGTCAGAACAACATGTGTTGTCATCAATAATCCCCAGTGATACCCCTTGATAAGAAGCCACCACCTGATGAGCCGACATTGCTTCATTACATACTAATTGTCTTACTTCAAAAGACCTCGTTCTTTCGAACTCTTTTGCAGACCGATCTGTTTACCCGACGTGTTTTACCCTACCTGTTTGCCCTCCTGCAAACAGTCTAACGACCTCTTTTGTGACCCGAGCTCATTGACCGAGCTCTTCTCATCCTCCGCTTATTACGTGGACACAAGGGAGCTGTATCTCCTAAAAACTAGGCAAGTACGAGATCTGCGGAGCAATATCTGGGATTTGATTGTATTCGCAAGATCTTATCATATCCTGAGAAGATTTGGATAAACATGGAAGGAGACATTGATACATGGTAACTCTTACTTGCCTATAAATATCAGGTTCAATCTACATGTTTGGTCATTCATAACTTTTTCACTTACTTTAAAAGTATAAATTTTCTCGTATCATGTTGCCTGACTTAAGCGTCGGAGGGGACACGCCGAAAAACTTCATGCCCCCTGCTCAGGTTTTCATGATTCCAGGTCCTTAATGTGAATATCCTCAGCAATATTGACACTGCTACTATTTGCATTGAAGAACAGGGAGGTATTGTCTTACCTCTTATTGATATCAGAAGGTAATTACACTTTTTGGTGATGTCAATTGGCGCTGTCTGTGGGAAATTGAGTTCAAGACGTTGATATGGCTGGAAGACGTGGACGTGGGTGTGGAGTAAGGAGAAACCTTGGTGGAAGAGGAAGTCCTGACAATGAAAATCATTATATCTCTCAACAGCATGAAGATCAACCACCCCCTCCTGTCAGGAACGTGAGAGATCTGACTATAGACCAACTGGCGCAGTTCATCAATACAACCATGCGGAATACTTTCTTCCAACACCAGGTTCCACCACCTCCGGAACCTAACCATGCTCCACCCCATCCACAACCCAATCAGGCACCACCGCCTGGTCAACCAGAGCATGCCAGTGAACCTAATAGGGCTACAGGTGCTGATGCGAAACGCGTGAGTGGAGCTTCCACTGTTAGATTCAATGGAAGCTGTATGGGAGAAATAAGGCGATTGGGTCAACGTCTAGGTGGCCGACCTCCAATGGCTAGGAGAGAAAGCCCCTTTTTCACAAGTTATTTTAGGAGAGGAGCTCCTACCAAATTTTAGACAGCCTGCGGTGGGAGAATATGACGGAAGCACAGACCGAGACGAACACCTCGGAAGATTTGAGAATGCTGGTTTACTGCAGAAGTATTCTGATGGGATCAAATGTCGTGTCTTCCTTATCACTCTTGTAAGATCGGCACAACAGTGGTTTAATTTGCTTAGACCAAACATTATTCGTTGCTTCGAGGAATTCAGTTCACACTTTCTAAACCAGTTCGCCAGCAGCAAAATGTATCAAAAAACTTCTATGAGTTTGTTCACTACCAAACGGAATGAACAAGAAGCATTGAGAGAGTTCGTACAACACTTCAAATGGGGCAACCTTAGAGGTCCCCGCTACAATAGTAGATGTCCTTATTAATGCATTCACACTGTGATGACCAGGGATTATAAATGTTAATCCCGTAGTGTTAAAATCCCTAAAGTTGTTTTACGTGGCGATTTGGAGTTTAATCGCGATGTTGGGCCTTCTGGGCTCGTTTATTTGGGTAGTTGGGATCGTTGGATCCCGAGGTTGAGATTGTATTCACATTACGGTGTAAAACCTAAGAGTTGGGTTTTTGATGTGTCTCGGAATCTCGGGTGCTTGTGTGAGCACCGGTAGGGGGCTTTGGTGTTAGAGAGAGAATTTTTTGAAAACAGATGATTTTTAATGAATCACGATGTATTTGTGGGGCTATTAGTTTTTTGGGGTATTTTGCTATAAATACCAATTGAACCCGAGATTTTTATTAAAATTTCATTTCAACCCACTTTTTCCTCTCTCTCTCCCGCGCGCCCCTCCCGTCTGCCCAGCCCCCTCCGCGCGCTAAAACGCTTCGGCCGCCGCCGTCCCGCCGCCGTTCGGCGCGTCCGACCTACCCACGGCTTCGTCTCGTCCAGGCGCTCCTTTCCCCTCCGGCAATTCGAAGTTTCGTCGCGTTTTGAAGTCGGATTTTGCAGATGAGCGCCGATCCCCAAATTCTAGGGTTCTTCGATTTCGGTCGATTTTACTTCCGATTTTCGATTGGGTAACGTTCTTTACCTCTTTTTCGTCCCTCTCATGTAATTCCCTGCTATATTTGGTGATTTTGGTTCGAAATTATTTCGAATTTTGTGGGGTTTGGTTCGAAAATTGGGGGGGTTTTGGCAAGGGTGATGATTCTTGCTATTGATGGTTTAATTCATGATTTAGATGCATTATGATGCTTGATTGTGTTCGAAATTGAGGAATTGGATTCGAAGTTAGGGCTTGAATTCGAATTTTGGGGGTTTTGGCATGTGGGGCGATTATTGTTGTTGTTAATTGATTAATTCATGTGTTAGATGAATTATGGTGATTATTTGGGTTTGATTTGTGTTGGTTGGGTTCGAATTATTGAAGGTGTTCTTGAGCAATTTTTCGATATGTTGCTTTCGTTTTCCCTCCCTGCATGTACCCTGCCCCGGGTCTTTTAGATGTTTAATTGTCGTGTGTCGACAATATTTTGAGGGTTATGGATGTGCTTGAGCATGGGTTACATGTTCGTAAATAATTGTGAATTATTTATCGTGTTAGCACATCGTTCCTCGGGGCATGGAACTCGAGCAAGGTTTGGCTCGGACTTCGAGGATTTAAGGTACGTTTAGCGTACGAGCATAGCTTAAATGATGTTTTACAAGTATGATGCATGATTTAAAATACATGAAATGCTTTACTATGATGGCACCGTGACTTGGTTACGTTATGTTGAATCACATGGTGAAATGCTTGGTGCCGCTATGAAGCGAGCAAATGATGGGTGTGGTCGCTACGGAGCGAACACCAGTAGTATGACGCTACTTTGAAGTAAGAAATGAAAATGTGGTGTTGATTAGATATCTAGGATATCTGTGTTTTATTCCCTATTGGTAATGAATAGGAACAGAGACGTAGTTAATCAGAGAAGTGATTAACTAGTATCGGAAGTTAAGGAAGTCTCAATATGATATCTAGAATTATGATAATTGCTAGATAAAGAAAGATGTTATGAAATGTTGTTAATTCGAAACTGGTTAGGGTTAACCAATATGATGATTAACTGCATATTCAAGATTTGATGATTTATCTGTTTTGAGAACAGGGTTATTACAGGGGTACGATAGGATGAGGATGATACCATCCAGGAAGTGTCACATATGTTCCACAATATTTACATTTTCGTAAATTATGTATTATGTCATTATGATTATGAAATTGTGGAATTGGTATGCTCACCCCGTTGGGGGCTGTCTCTGTTGGGACAGGTGAACAGGTACATCGATGGCTTTGGAGATGAGCTCGAGCTGTTGATTGGATGTACTCCCAGGATCGTGGTACCAGGGCTTGATGGAGCACGGTATCGTATAGAGTACCTATATATATATACCCATGATGGTTATACACATAATTATGATGCTCGCATGTGAGCACGATTATACTTGTACATGGGTTGTATATAAAGGCATGAGCCTTTCTCTCTTTCATTCTATGTTGCATGCAATTAGAGGTAGAATTGCTAAAGGTTATGAGAGTCATTAGTGTATGTGGGTGTTGAAACCCACTTCTGTTGCCATATGTGTGGTGTTTTCCCTGGCTGGGAATTTACTTGATATTGCTGTATTCTGATGAGTATTACGTTTTCCCTGGCCGGGAATTATGTTATGTGTTGTACTTTTATTTCGGGATAGCTCTATTTATGGGGAGACTCTGCCCAAATTTTTATAAAAGTCCACAATGTAAAGAGTGGTGTAATGGGCGAACTCTATGAGTCTCTTGTTGTTGGGATGATGAACTTATAACATAGTATGTTAAAGAAAACTTTGTAATTACCATTCAATGGTAAAGTATCATCTGAGTTTCCCGAATGATTTTATGGAAAGCATGTGCCACACATAATGATTAATACACTAATCAAGGGTTAAGTATAAGGGGTCCTTACATTAGTGGTATCAGAGCAGTGGTTGCTCATTGGGGCTGTTGAGGGCCTATGAAGTTATTGATAGCACATATTTATGCATGATGGCATTAATGTTATACGACATGACTAATTGTTTATGTGCTTATATGATATGAAAAGTGGTATTGCTAACCATTGTGGTTGCAGGAATCGTGTGGAACACGATAGGATGGCATTAATAGCGATGTCTAACACTCTATATGCTACGTGCTAAGGAACCTGATTTTGAAGAAAATCAGGGAAAAGAAAGATATGATGTATTGTCTGATGACAGACTGGGTAGACAACCGACAGTGGAATACTTCGGTATGGTCTCAATTATTATTGAATATACTAATGCGTTTGTTCATGTAATGTTCAAGCAAGGAAGGTGCGTAAGAAACGTACGGGCATCAAACGGTAACATATTCTTAAACTATGACTTTGCATTGATTGCATAAGTGTTTATGATGATGTTTATGATGATGATGTTTACGATGATGTTTACGATGATGATGATTATGATAAGTAAGTTAAGATGATGATGTTTATGATAAGTAAAGATGATATGATGTTTATGATGATGATTATGATAAGTAAGTTATGATGATGATGTTTATGATAAGTAAAGATGATATGATGTTTATGATGATGATTATGATAAGTAAGTTATGATGACGATGTTTATGATGAGTAAAGATGATATGATGTTTATGATGATGTTTACGATGATGATGATTATGATAAGTAAGTTATGATGATGATGTTTATGATAAGTAAAGATGATATGATGTTTATGATGATGATTATGATAAGTAAGTTATGATGACGATGTTTATGATGAGTAAAGATGATATGATGTTTATGATGATGTTTACGATGATGATGATTATGACGATGTTTATGATGACGTATATGAGATTGGGTAAGGTGCCCATGTGGTAAGATGCCACACAATATTTATGATATGGTAAGACGCCATATGATTGGGTGAGATGCCCATGTGGTAAGATGCCACACAATGTTTATGATATGGTAAGACGCCATATGATTGGGTGAGATACCCATGTGGTAAGATGCCACACAATGTTTATGATATGGTAAGACGCCATATGATTGGGTAAGATGCCCATGTGGTAAGATGCCACACGATGATTGTGTTATGGTAAGATGCCATATGACGGGGTAAGATGCCCATATGATAAGAGGCCATACGATGTTATTATGTGGTAAGACGCCACGGGGTAAGATGCCCATATGGTAAGAGGCCATACGATGTTATTATGTGGTAAGACGCCACGGGGTAAGATGCCCATATGGTAAGAGGCCATACGATGTTATTATGTGGTAAGATGCCACGGGGTAAGATGCCCATATGGTAAGATGCCATACGATGTTATTATGTGGTAAGACGCCACGGGGTAAGATGCCCATATGGTAAGAGGCCATACGATGTTATTATGTGGTAAGACGCCACGGGGTAAGATGCCCATATGGTAAGAGGCCATACGATGTTATTATGTGGTAAGACGCCACGGGGTAAGATGCCCATATGGTAAGATGCCATACGATGTTATTATGTGGTAAGACGCCACGGGGTAAGATGCCCATATGGTAAGAGGCCATACAATGTTATTATGTGTGGTAAGACGCCACGGGGTAAGATGCCCATATGGTAAGAGGCCATACGATGTTATTATGTGATAAGATGCCACAGGGTAAGATGCCCATGTGCATGAATATGAACCAGGGAAAATGAAAAGAAGTTAATGATAACCAGCAAGCTTACTCAACTATGATTTCGTACATTTACTGTTATAGTTATATAGTTATAAGATGATGATGCTTATATGATGATGATGTATAAGATGATGATGCTTATATGATGATGATGTATAAGATGATGATGCTTATATGATGATGATGTATAAGATGATGATGCTTATATGATGATGATGTATAAGATGATGATGCTTATATGATGATGATGTATAAGATGATGATGCTTATATGATGATGATGTATAAGATGATGATGCTTATATGATGATGATGTATAAGATGATGATGCTTATATGATGATGATGTATAAGATGATGATGCTATAAGATGATGATGCTTATATGATGATGATGTATAAGATGATGATGCTATAAGATGATGATGCTTATATGATGATGATGTATAAGATGATGATGCTTATATGATGATGATGTATAAGATGATGATGATGCTATAAGATGATGATGCTTATATGATGATGATGTATAAGATGATGATGCTATAAGATGACGATGCTTATGTGATGATGATGTTATAAGATGATGATATTTATGAAATGATGATGCTCATATGATGAAGATGTTATAAGATGGTGATAATTATAAGATGATGATTTTAATCATTCATGTCAAGAATTAATGACTATATGCATGACTATGAAACAGGGACATTGGAGTGTCCAGGGTGTATAGGCATTAGAGGAATGTTGGGTAAAGACCCACTACTCTATTGATTTTCTTCCCACAGTATGGTATGCCGTGCGGGAACGTCCATCTTATTGGTAGGTTTGAGGTGAACCTAGAGAGGCAGCGACTAGTTTGTCTGCCGTGTGTGTGCAGCACCAAGAGGGGCTTGTTAGAGCCGTTATACTGCTCGTAGGAACCAAGTGTGGCAAATCGTAAGGCGATACGATGTGGATTGTGGTGGACTCTAGTAGTCACCATGTCATCGAGGTTGAGGTTGTGCGTGCCTCACTGAAACGTGTATACGTTTATGTTTAAATCTTGGTGAGACTTGTCTGGGACAGCTCATGATGTTGAAGTACCAACAAGAGAGTCATCAAGTCGTCGTTGATTCGATCTGGGAATCCATGTATTTGGGATGCAATGGGTTTATTGCATGTCCTTTCAAATTTGAAACTCTAAGGAGTCTCGATTGTTTCTTTATGACCAGGATGTGGTTCTTGGGATATCCGGAGATGGACATCTTATGAGATATCTTTCGTGTGAAGCTATGGCCGTGAGTTGCCCAACTTAAGTTGCAATGATGCGACTGCTCCTTCGATAGAGGAGGTTTGGAAGTGGAAACCAGGTTTGGTATGTGTACACCGTGGTGTACTGATGTTTCCCTTGTAACGATGTATGTTAGACATCGTGAGTCATGATAAGAGATGTCAATGGATGATATCTACGATGGAATCGGGAGCGATTCGAATCCTTGCAGTTTCAGTTGACTAACTGCTTTTGGATTATTAGCGTTGAGTTGTGCTGACGCTCTTGACGTTATGATGGATTTGGAAGTCTATTCCACTCCAGAGTTTGACACGAGGTCAACGTTCTCACGGTTGAGGTGTCATTTAGGATGCGTTCATACTAGTTGTATTAGAACTAAGGATGACTGTCCGACCTACAGCCGTAAGTATTGGTTGTTTTGCAGTCATGAAAGGCTGACTTTTAGGATGACCCGCATTGAGGTACGTTTTGCCTCTTGGGTGATATGTTGGTTTTGGTATGTCACTCTGTTTCAGAGTTTGATGTGAGGTAAGTATCCTCGCGTTTATTAATACGATTCTGATATGGTCAAGAATCGAAGTTATGGCTTCATGTTGTTGTGTAGCCTGAGTGTTATGTGATACACCGGTGCTAATTTCGAGGACGAAATTTTTTTAGTGGGGGATATTGTGATGACCAGGGATTATAAATGTTAATCCCGTAGTGTTAAAAATCCCTAAAGTTGTTTTACGTGGCGATTTGGAGTTTAATCGCGATGTTGGGCCTTCTGGGCTCGTTTATTTGGGTAGTTGGGATCGTTGGATCCCGAGGTTGAGATTGTATTCACATTACGGTGTAAAACCTAAGAGTTGGGTTTTTTATGTGTCTCGGAATCTCGGGTGCTTGTGTGAGCACCGGTAGGGGGCTTTGGTGTTAGAGAGAGAATTTTTTGAAAACAGATGATTTTTAATGAATCACGATGTATTTGTGGGGCTATTAGTTTTTCGGGGTATTTTGCTATAAATACCAATTGAACCCGAGATTTTTATTAAAATTTCATTTCAACCCACTTTTTCCTCTCTCTCTCCCGCGCGCCCCTCCCGTCTGCCCAGCCCCCTCCGCGCGCTAAAACGCTTCGGCCGCCGCCGTCCCGCCGCCGTTCGGCGCGTCCGACCTACCCACGGCTTCGTCTCGTCCAGGCGCTCCTTTCCCCTCCGGCAATTCGAAGTTTCGTCGCGTTTTGAAGTCGGATTTTGCAGATGAGCGCCGATCCCCAAATTCTAGGGTTCTTCGATTTCGGTCGATTTTACTTCCGATTTTCGATTGGGTAACGTTCTTTACCTCTTTTTCGTCCCTCTCATGTAATTCCCTGCTATATTTGGTGATTTTGGTTCGAAATTATTTTCGAATTTTGTGGGGTTTGGTTCGAAAATTGGGGGGGTTTTGGCAAGGGTGATGATTCTTGCTATTGATGGTTTAATTCATGATTTAGATGCATTATGATGCTTGATTGTGTTCGAAATTGAGGAATTGGATTCGAAGTTAGGGCTTGAATTCGAATTTTGGGGGTTTTGGCATGTGGGGCGATTATTGTTGTTGTTAATTGATTAATTCATGTGTTAGATGAATTATGGTGATTATTTGGGTTTGATTTGTGTTGGTTGGGTTCGAATTATTGAAGGTGTTCTTGAGCAATTTTTCGATATGTTGCATTCGTTTTCCCTCCCTGCATGTACCCTGCCCCGGGTCTTTTAGATGTTTAATTGTCGTGTGTCGACAATATTTTGAGGGTTATGGATGTGCTTGAGCATGGGTTACATGTTCGTAAATAATTGTGAATTATTTATCGTGTTAGCACATCTTCCTCGGGGCATGGAACTCGAGCAAGGTTTGGCTCGGACTTCGAGGATTTAAGGTACGTTTAGCGTACGAGCATAGCTTAAAATGATGTTTTACAAGTATGATGCATGATTTAAAATACATGAAATGCTTTACTATGATGGCACCGTGACTTGGTTACGTTATGTTGAATCACATGGTGAAATGCTTGGTGCCGCTATGAAGCGAGCAAATGATGGGTGTGGTCGCTACGGAGCGAACACCAGTAGTATGACGCTACTTTGAAGTAAGAAATGAAAATGTGGTGTTGATTAGATATCTAGGATATCTGTGTTTTATTCCCTATTGGTAATGAATAGGAACAGAGACGTAGTTAATCAGAGAAGTGATTAACTAGTATCGGAAGTTAAGGAAGTCTCAATATGATATCTAGAATTATGATAATTGCTAGATAAAGAAAGATGTTATGAAATGTTGTTAATTCGAAACTGGTTAGGGTTAACCAATATGATGATTAACTGCATATTCAAGATTTGATGATTTATCTGTTTTGAGAACAGGGTTATTACAGGGGTACGCTAGGATGAGGATGATACCATCCAGGAAGTGTCACATATGTTCCACAATATTTACATTTTCGTAAATTATGTATTATGTCATTATGATTATGAAATTGTGGAATTGGTATGCTCACCCCGTTGGGGGCTGTCTCTGTTGGGACAGGTGAACAGGTACATCGATGGCTTTGGAGATGAGCTCGAGCTGTTGATTGGATGTACTCCCAGGATCGTGGTACCAGGGCTTGATGGAGCACGGTATCGTATAGAGTACCTATATATATATATACCCATGATGGTTATACACATAATTATGATGCTCGCATGTGAGCACGATTATACTTGTACATGGGTTGTATATAAAGGCATGAGCCTTTCTCTCTTTCATTCTATGTTGCATGCAATTAGAGGTAGAATTGCTAAAGGTTATGAGAGTCATTAGTGTATGTGGGTGTTGAAACCCACTTCTGTTGCCATATGTGTGGTGTTTTCCCTGGCTGGGAATTTACTTGATATTGCTGTATTCTGATGAGTATTACGTTTTCCCTGGCCGGGAATTATGTTATGTGTTGTACTTTTATTTCGGGATAGCTCTATTTATGGGGAGACTCTGCCCAAATTTTTATAAAAGTCCACAATGTAAAGAGTGGTGTAATGGGCGAACTCTATGAGTCTCTTGTTGTTGGGATGATGAACTTATAACATAGTATGTTAAAGAAAACTTTGTAATTACCATTCAATGGTAAAGTATCATCTGAGTTTCCCGAATGATTTTATGGAAAGCATGTGCCACACATAATGATTAATACACTAATCAAGGGTTAAGTATAAGGGGTCCTTACACGCACGAGGGCTTAAAGCTGAAAAAATTTTCAAGTCACTAGTAAAGAATCCCCCTCACAGTTATGACGAACTTCTGGGATAGGCTGAAAAATATATCAATCTTGAAGATGCTCAGAGACGGAAGAGGCTGATCTAAGGCCATCAGAAAAGAAAGAGAAAACAGAGATAAGCAAGAAAAGACTTGTTGAAAGGGCCGACGAGATTAGTCGACCTAAAAACTAATTTGCTTCTCGCACACCTCTGTCCACGAGCTTGGAAAGAGCTATGGAAATCTGTGATGACAAAAAGAAACTGAAAAGACCAAGGAAGTCAGAGAAGGGTCATCGTCTGCCTCCATCTGATAAATACTATGGATTTCATAGAGAGTACGACCATGTAACTAACAAATGTCAAAAGATTGAAGATGAGGTAGAACGAATCATTAGAAGAGATTCTCAAATAAAAACTCTTCTGACAAAGACCCGAGAACCGTATCAGAACCATAATGACAGAAGTCGATACCAAGGTAACAAAAGAGAGAAAACACCACGTGATGGCCGAGCTAGAGCTAGATATTCCTCCTAGTGAAACAGATAATCAAAGAAGAAGGGTCGAACATGTGGAGAATAACCCTTCCCGAGGAACAATCAATATCATCTTGGGGGGACCTACTGACGGAGACTCGGGCCGAGCTCAAAAAGTCATGGCAGGAGGTTGGAAAGTTTTGAAGTTGCGGAAGAGGTGATTCAAAGAAATGGGCCTATCATAAGCTTTGGGCCTGATGATATGAAGGGTGTGGTAACACCACATAATGATGCTTTAGTGGTCACTGTAACCATAGCAAACTATGACGTCGCAAGGATCTTTGTTGACACTGGGAGCTCGGTCAATGTTTTGTTTAAAGACACTTTAGATAAAATGCAGATAGAGGGGTCGAAGTTTGAACATATTTCTCATTTGTATGGGTTCACTGGACATGCAATTCAACCCCTTGGACAGATCACACTACCCTTATCTCTTGGTCATGGGATGTCACGCATAACAAAAATGGTTAATTTCACTGTGGTTGAGGCTCCTACCTCATATAATGCAATCCAAGGCCGACCTGCTATGAAGGACTTCAAAGCAGTAGCTTCTACCTCAGAAACTCAAATTCCCCATGGGCAGGGAGGTCGGAGTTCTATGTGGTGATCAGAAGTCAGCCCGCCGATGTTATGTGGAAGAGGTTAAACAAGATGGGAAATGAGCTCGTCGAGAGGTCGGTTGTATCAAACGAACAAGTTATGATATTCCTATTGAAAGAGGTATCTCGAACAGTCTAGACGAAGAGCCAGAATAGTTGTGCATGGCTCGGCGGGTAAAAAAGTAAAAGTAGCTAGGGATTTGGAAACAAACATTAGGAAAGATCTCATCTCATGTCTGATCAAGAATGGGAATATCTTTGCTTGGAGAGCTCATGACCTGAGGGGGGGTCAGCCCAGGCGTCTTAGAGCATCGGTTAAATGTGCTTTCAGGAGCCCGACCTATCAAGCAGAAAAAGGCATTTTGGACCTGAAAAAGATATAGTGATTAGAGAGCAAGTTGAGAAACTCCTCCGGGTAGGTCATATTCGCAAAGATCAATTCCCAACGTGGCTCTCAAACATGGTCCTTGTACCCAAGAGCTCAGGAAAGTAGAGGATGTGCATAGACTTCCGAGATCTTAATAAGGCATGCCCAAATGATTCCACTGCAGGACATCAGTACTTATGTTTAATGGATGCTTATCAATGGTATCATCAAATCGCTTTGGCTGAGGAAGATCAAGATGTTCTCAAGAATGTAGGAGCTGCTTATCAATGACTGATGGGCAAGGTGTTATCAGAACAGTTGGGATGGAATGTGAAAGTATATGTAGACGATATTCTGGTAAAATTAAAAAGTGGCACCGACCTCATAACCAATCTGTCTGAAACACTCTACTCTCAGATCCTTTGGGTTAAAGTTGAATCCCCAGAAATATGTGTTTGGGGGTGAAAGGTGGAAAGTTTCTAGGCTACATGGTGACTGAAAGGGGAATTGAAGCAAATCCAGAAAAAAGGTCAAAGCTATTTGTGAAATGTCTCCTCCGAAGAACCTTCAGGAGGTACAACGCCTTATAGAAGAATCTTTGCTTTGTCACGATTCATCTCCATATCAACTCATAGAAGTTTTCCCTTTTTCAAGATACTCCGAAAAGCATATAAGCTTGAACGGATGAGAAATGTGAGGAAGCATACGAGGAGTTGAAGAAATACCTTGTCTAGCTACCTATACTAGCTAAACCTCTACTTGAGGAGCGATTATTTATCTACCTGTCAGCGACTGAGGAGGCAATCAGTTCTGTTCTCGTGAAAGAGATGCAAACAGATCAACAACCTATCTATTACTTATCTCATTCCTTAAAAGGTGTTGAGCTGAGGTATTCAGAGATCGAAAAGTTGGCACTGATGCTGATTATGACAGCTAGGCAACTCATGCCTTTATTTCCTATCACATCCTATAACTGTGTTAACAAATAGCTCTCTAGGAAAAATACTCAGTCGTGCAGATGTCTCAGGATGGCTAGTCAAATGGATAACCGAGCTAGGAGAGTATGACATACAGTACGAGCCCCGCACAGCTATCAAAGCTCAGGCGTTAGCAGATTTCATATTGGAAACTATGCATCCTGAAAAAGAGGAGTTATGAAAGGCATTTGTTGATGTCTCCTCTTGTAATGAGGGAAGTGGAATTGGGGTTGTGCTAGTATATTCCAGTGGAGATGAGGTCCAACTGGCAGTACGATTGGACTTTCGAGCCTCCAATAATGAAGCAAAATATGAGGCAGTATTAACCGGATTGAGGGCTGCTCGGAATGTTGGAGCTAAACGTATACATGTCTTCTCTGATTCTCAACTAGTAGCTCAGTGGATGAATGGAGTCTACGAGGTTAAGAATGAAAAGTTAATTCAATACGCCAGTACCATAGAAAAAGTCAAAGAGAGATTTCTAGAAGTAATGTTCAAACAGATCCCAAGAGAATAGAATAGAAAGCAGACAGCTTGGCTAGAATGGTTAATGCTCTTTGCACTTGGCAGAATAGATATGGGGTGTTTCAAGTTGAGTTAACCCCTAGTCAAGATCATCCATCTGAATCTCTTGAAGAAAATGATTGGAGAGCAGATCTCGCAGATCTCTTAGACTATCTTACCAATGCTAAGCTCCCAAATGATAACAAAAAAGCTTACAGACTCAAGCAAAGGAATCAGAGGTTCATACTCGTTGAAGGAATATTGCACAAGAGGTCTTTTGCTCGACCACTGTTGCGTTGTTTAGGACCAAAAGAATCAGATTATGTATTGAGAGAAATCCACGAGGGATGTTGTGGAAATCATCTAGGAGCATACTTCCCGGCAAAGAAGGTGCTCCTCGCTGGATATTTTTGGCCTACAATCCAGAAAGACTCTACTGTTATGGTTATATCCTGTGATAGTTGTCAGAGACACTCTAGACTTCAGCATTAACCAGCCATGATGATGAAAGCTATTGTGTCAGCATGGCCGTTTGATCAATGGGACATTGATATAGTAGACCCTTTCCAACTGGTAGAGCTCAGAAGAGGTTTTTAGTTGTGGCTATTGATTATTTCTCAAAATGGGTCGAAGCTGAGCCATTAACCAGAATCACGGAGAAAGAGGTCTTCAACTTCATTTGGAAAAATATTGTCTACCGATATAGAGTCCCAAGGAAGATTATATCTGATAATGGAAGATAATTCCACGGGGCTTTACTCCGGACGTGGTGTGAAGAGTTGAGGATTCACCAGGCCTTTACTTCTGTCGCTTACCCTCAAAGTAATGGTCATGTAGATGTCACTAACATGACTCTGGTACAGAGCATTAAAGCTAGGCTTGGGAAAGCAAAAGGAAATTGGGTGGAAGAACTATTTTGGTCCTATCGAACTACACCAAAGATGGGAACATATGAAACACCATTCAATATGGTCTATGGAAATGAGGCGGTACTCCTAGCTGAGATTGGAGCAGAATCATCAAGAGTACATTTCTATGACGAGCAGAACAGTGAGAGGAGAGCTGCTGATCTTGATTTAATTGAAGAAAAAAGGGAAGCTGCCGCCATCAGGATGGAAGCCTATCGTAGCCACATTACACGGATGTATAACCGACGAGCTATTCAAAAAAAATTCCAGGTAGGAGACCTAGTGCTGAGAAAGGTGCAAGAGGTGCAAGTGGGCAAGCTAGATCCTAAGTGTGAGGGTTCCTTTAAGATAGTAGAGAAGTTAAGTTCAGGAGCATATTACCTAGAAGGCCCTGATGGGAAGACATTAAAGATGCATTGGAAAGCATATTGATAAGTGTAATTTTTACACTTAATTTGATATAAGAATAGTGGTGTTTTTGTAGTGATTCCTGGAAAATATTACGCGTTTTGGTATATATTTGTATATTTTAGGAATCCAGGTCCAAATACATAAAAGTGGAGGAAATAAGCTATAATTGATGAAAAAGGATCAAACCGAGCTAACATGTGGAATAAAGGATCAAAATCTCGAGTTTGAAGAAAATTCAGCATTGGCGATCGATCTTGGAGTTCCGATCGATCGCGAATGAGAAAAAAGAAGCAACAAAATTTCAGTATTGGCGATCGATCGTCATATCTTGCCGACCGATCGCGGCCCGTCCAGAAAATATTGGCGATCAATCGCCACTCGTACCGATCGATCGTAAAGTTGCAACTTTTGTAAATAACAGGTAAAATGGTATGGCGATCGATCGACACTTATTGCTGATCGATCGTCAAGCACGAACTTCGAGATTTTGTTTCTTTCTTGGTTATTTTGTGTCCAACCACCTATTTATCAGACTTACCATGGACATTTTTGGGGACTTTTTGGCTCATAATTAAACCTTGCACAAGCAGCCTCCATCACACTTCATCTTCTCCAACCATCCATACTCCATAAATCCATTGAAGAGAAGACGCATCGGAAGAGACGGGACGACGGAGCAATGCAATGATTCAACGCCTCTCGTAATTTTCGTATTTCTAACTCTAGTTCTATATTTTCATTAGATTTTGATGTTTAGAATTTCGCAAAACAATTTTATGCATTATTTTTTATAGAGATTGTTGGCTAGGTTTGTTGTCAAGACTAAGGGGATCTTTTGTATGAACCCATAATTCAATTTCAATGTTTTTGAGCGATTCTTATATTTCTAAGTGTATAGATTGTTGTTCTTCACGCTTTTGAGGGTTTGGCCATCCTTGAATGATAATTAATTGTAATTGAGATCGAGAGATAAAATTGCAATACAATATAGTAATATATGCCGTGGATTTCAGACTGATATCAAGAGATGAAGTCAAATACACGTTTGATAGCTATATATATCTAGTAATCGAATGCTAGAAGTTTTCATAAATCGAGATACAAGATTGAGTGTTAAATAAGCTCATGATCATTGCCTTGTTGCATCTTAGAATTAGACTTGTTGTAACCGGACCAAGGTATAACAAGTGCATTAGGAAAACTTGCCACCTTAGAACGTTTGAATTTAATTCTTAACTATAGGCGAATTGTGGGGGATTGCATGGTGAACCGAAAGTCTTGATAATTGTTTCTATTAATTCTAATCTTATTCGTTCTTGTTAGTTGGGTTCATTATTGAGTTAATTAGTCAATTTAGTTAATAAATCACAACCAAATTTCGTAGGCTAAATATAGTTAAATTATTGAGTTTGGTAATTATTTCCTAGTCCTCGTGGGTTCGACACTCATACTTTTCATATCATTAGAATAAAACTTGACACTGTGCACTTGCGATACGCAATCGCTACACTGGAAAATACTGTTTAAAATAATAGCGATCACATATCATCTCCTCAAATATTATTCTTAGTTTACGTTTTTTAGTTTTCTTTTGTTGTAAAGATTGTGTTTTTGGATGATTTACCCTTTTATTATTTCAGTTCAATTTTAAGAATATTCTATAATTTGTTGTCCACATAATTAAAGTCAAGGGTTTTCATCCCAACCTCAGGAGCATGTTTACGACGAGCTCGCCTCAACCATGGTTACGACAGGCCCAAGGATTTTCACCCGACCTCAGGAGCACGTTTACGACGAGCTCACCTCAACCCTGGTTACACCAGGCTCAAGGGTTTTCACCCGACCTCAGGAGCACGTTTACGACGAGCTCACCTCAACACTAGTTACGCTAGGCCCAAGGGGTTTCACCCAACCTCAGGAGCACGTTTACGACGAGCTCACCTCAACACTGGTTACGCCAGGCACAAGGGTTTTCACCCGACCTCAGGAGCACCTTTACTACGAGCTCGCCTCAACCCTGGTTATGCCAGGCTCAAAGGTTTTCACCCGATCTCAGGAGCATGATTACAACGAACTCGCTTTGCTTGGGCCTACCTTATTTCACATTGCCCTTACGGGGTAATTAATTAACGTATCCGAGCTAAATATATGCTTGGACCTATCTGTTTTCACTTGCCCTTACGGGGTAATTAATTAACGTAGTCGAGCTCATAAATGTGCTTGGTCATATCTGTTAGTTTAGCCGATCTATTACATTCTTGGTCCTGTCTGTTGTCAAAGTCGAGCTCCTATCTGATTTACTTCGTTCATTAATATGCAAAACGGACAAGTTGTTGTCAAAATTGAACTCACACAAAATTCAAAGCTTTTCTATTAAACTCAAAGGGTGAGATTACAAAAACTGCTACAACCGGTTATGAAGAAATGTAAGCTTAAAATGGGAACTAGTATCTACAGGTCAGGAGGAAGATTGGCGACTATTTTCTCTACATCCAGAAAATCCAAGGAGATGCCAGGTAGGAGAAAGCCCTACTCTTTGAGCTGTCTTACACATTCTCCGAAGCCAGCCTCAATAAAAGCAAGGAGCTTCTCCCCGACCTGCTCTTCAGACTTCTGTTTCTCCTCAGCCGTTTCCTTCTGAGCCTTGGCAAGCTCCTGTTCAGCAGAGTCAGCTAACCCTTTGGCCAGGGATAGCTCGTTACATAGCTCCCGCAGATCAGTCTCATATTTGTGTTTTTGCGACTCATTTAAAGAGCGGACCTCGGCTTCCAAGAGGGACTTTTTGTCTATCTGAGCTTTAAGCTCGGCCACTTCCTTCTCAGGTAGGGATTTGGCCTCGGCCAGTGAGTCCTACATGGCCTCAAATACTTTGGTGTGCTTGAGAGACTGTCTTTGGATCTTGTAGCAAGATGCAAACTCCCCCATCAAAAGCATGGCCTGAGGAAAAAAATCCATGAAATAAATAATAATAATAATATTCTGTAAAGAAAAAGATGCATGCCCTGCCTCACCTCGTAAGACGGCTACCAGTTCGAGTGACAAGATCACCCAGCTTAGTTGGCTCATGTAGAGAGCATCCTCGGTATTGGCCAAATCACGAGCTACAGCTAAGGCAACGGTGCTCGGTCCTTCCCCAACGAGCTTAGGCTTCCATCACCCTGTCACGATGCCTCTCAACCCGAGCCGGCTCACTTACCTTCTCACCCCATGGGGTTGGGTGGAAGGTTCAGTTCGAACTCGAACATGCCTCACCGGTTGAGCATCAACTGCCGAGGACCCTTCAACCCCTTCTAGTTCTACTCGTTTTTTTCCTAGGGGGACCTCCTCGGCTGCATGAGGACTCTCATCCAGCACATCCACACTAGTCACCCCCTTAGCTGGTTGGGATTGTTGGGCTTGCCTTTGCTTTCTCCTCTGAAGAGTCGTTTGCACTAACGAACTCATCACTCTGTCCTCTGAAAGACAAAGCACATAAAGAGGTCAGCCTAACCTAGCAAACAAATACTTAGAAGTCTAAAATAGTTATTAAAGTTGGCTTAAACAAAGTACAAGCTCTCCCCCTCAAAGTTATATCGGCCGGACTCAGCCCAACAAAACAAAGGAGATACTCCACCAACAGTTCAGATGAATTGAAGCAGTGTCCCCCAATGGCTTTCATTACATCTAAGTAGAGGGGGCTCTTTTGAAATTTTTGGGTGGTGAGGGGAGAACCGAAAGATAATCTACCCAGTCAGTACACCATATACATGGCTGAGGATATTTAACAAAAAATAAGTAGTTCTTCCAATCCTTGATCTTACTAGGATACCCCCCAACAAAAGCACAGTCAGGTCGGCTGGTCACATACCAAAGCCCATCATCATATCTCTTGATTTGAAAAAAGTAAGAGAGGGAGGGGTTATCATAAGGTAATCCTAGTGCCCTAAAAATAACTACAAGGCAGCACAAAATACGAAAAGAGTTTGGGGAGAATTGGCTAAGGTTAAGTTGATAAAAAGTACTGAGCTATTGAAAGAACACAGGAAGAGGAAAACACAAACCCCCCTCCAGCTGCCCACGGAAAAAAGGTGTAATAACCCTCAGGAGGTCGGCGCGGTCTTTGGAATGTAGAAGGAAATAGGAATTCATTGTCAGAAGGGAATCATCCAAGACAGGAACGTACAGTTCATACCAGCGTTAATTGCCAGAAGGGGATTCCGACCTATGCTGAGGGTTGGCCTCAATAATCTGAAGTTCATGCCCGGCCGGGACCCCAGCTTCCTGGGTGTCATCAGTTATGACGACTTCCTCAGGGAGGGCAATCCCCTCGAGATAAAAGGAACCATACTGATCCACCACTCTAAGAGCCTCCTCAGTTCGTGGGGAAGGAAACAATTTATCAGGGGAAGATGACATTCTCAATAAAACAGCTAAGAATAAACGTACATAAGAGTTTTCAGAAAGAGAAAAACGGAGAATGATGCAAAAGAGCTCGGAGCCGATCTATTTCAATCGTTGCAAAACCGGGCAATGGGGGACTAGAGCATGCTATATATATAGGGGGCCTCTTCAAATCCTAACCGTTGATCTCTGATACATTGAACGGTTAGGATTTACCTCGGAATACGAACATGCGCTCCAACATCATAATTTTGAATTCAAAATTTGAATTGGTTAGTCGTTGGATTCCTACCTAAATTGTCAATGGAAAGAAGAGCTAGCTCATCAGGTTGACTCAATACATACGAACATATAGTCTGCGACATCAGCTCGACTGGATGGGGGACTGTGATACCCCTTGATAAGAAGCCACCACCTGATGAGCCGACCTTGCTCCATTACATACTAATTGTCTTACTTCAAAAGACCTCGAATGTTCTTCCGAACACTTTTGCAGACCGACATGTTTACCCGACGTGTTTTACCCTATCTGTTTGCCCTCCGCAAACAGTCTAGCGACCTCTTTTGTGCTCCGAGGTCTTCTCATCATCCGCTTATTACGTGGACACAAGGGAGATGTATCTCCTAAAAACTAGGCAAGTGCGAGATCTGCGGAGCAATATCTGAGATTTGATTGTATTCGCAAGATATCATATCCTGAGAAGATTTGGATAAACTTGTAATGAGGCCTTGATACATGGTAACTCTTAGTTGCCTATAAATATCAGGTTCAATCTACATGTTTGGTCATTCATAACTTTTTTACTTACTTTGCAAGTATATATTTTCTCGTATCATGTTGCCTGACTTGAGCGTCGGAGGGGACACGCTGAAAAACTTTTGGCCCCCTTCTCACGTTTATTTCGTGATTCCAAGTCCTTAAGGTGAATAGCCTCAACAATATTGACGTTGTTACTATTTGCATTGAAAAACAGGAATGTACTGACTTACTTCTTATTGATATCAGAAGGTAACCACACTTTTTGATGATATCACCTAGGATTAGTGATTTGGACAACATTAATTTTCCGTAAATGTATTTTTATTACGAAAACATTAAAAATTGATGTGAAAAGGTTGGTGTGTAAAATTACAAACAATAGAGTAATATTTGAACCTAGGTCCCATGTTTTTTGTACTTGTTATTCGTGTGGAATATTAAAGTTAATTTTATTTCAATTTTGAGCAATTAACTTGACTTTAAGTTAATTCTATTTCATAAATTTAAGAATTTCATTAAAACAAGTGTTTTTTTCTAAATATATAACATATTATACGAGCACATTGCATATGTATAGGTGCTGGTACTGTTGGGGTTCAACAATTGCCTCTGCTTTGTGCCAGTGTATGGTTGAAAAGATTGATGTTGCGCCATTACCCTTAACTATAGTTATTGGTAAAGCGGTAAGCGTTCGATCCTACAATTGGTATCAGAGCCAAAGTCGCGTGTTCGATTCCCATGAGTTGCAGAGAGTGCAATTATTGGGGGAGAGATTGTTGGGGTTCAACAATTGCCTCTACTTTGTGATACGTCGAACACGTGGCGCTTGTGCCAGTGTATGGTTGAAAAGATTGATGTTGCGCCATTACCCTTAACTATAGTTATTGGTAAAGCGGTAAGCGCTCGATCCTACAGGTACATTAATCAATTGATATTTTTCAGTAACTCTTATGAGCGATTATATTGACTCGCAGAAAGCACGAAGGTAAATATAAATATAAATATGAGTTCGTGGTAATTTACCTCACTATGGTATCCCAGGGAGCATGAAGGTAAATATAAATATAAATATGAGTCAGTAGCAAGTTACCCCACTATGACATTGTTAATAGATATTTACAGTCATATGATTTATAAATAGGTATTTTATCCCTATATGGTATCATTAATAGACATTTTACCACATATGATTTGTAAATAAAATTTTACCCCCCATGATTTACAAAACATTGCACACTTCCCACATCGCACGTCATATCTAGAGGATGTGTTGTGCACCTATTCACAATCACAGAAGTAAACTGCATATTTTCAAACCGCAGGGGTAAATGATATATTTTTAAAATCACATGGGGTAACTATCTATTATCAAACATTGTATGTGTAAATTGTCTATTTAGAAAACAATAGGGGTTCGTTGCCAAGAAATATATATATATATATATATATATATATATATATATATATATATATAAGTTAAAGAAAATTAAATCATGTGATATAAGATATAGAGATAGTGACTTATTTATAACATGTTATTCATCTCTTTGTGTTGATGGCGAAAGCAAACGAGTAGTTGTCTCTCTCTCAACTTGCTATACGTAGGGACACTTTTTTGACTTTGGATCTTGCTTACTAGCCTCTTATTCCTTTACAATTTTATGTTCACCTTTTTTGATTTGTCATTATGTCTTTATATATATATATACGTTCCTTTTAAATGATTGCCATATATATATATATATATATATATATATATATATATATATATATATATATATTGGGGAAAATCACCTAAAAATCCAATATAAATTTTTTTATATCCAAAAAAACCCTAGGTTCTTTTTCTCCAAAAAAATCCATATCACATTTTTTTATACAGAAAACTCAATTTCTAAAATTAATTTCTTAAGACATGAAAAATTATTGAAATGGAAGATTAATCAAATCCTTGAATAATAAATAACTAGTGTTTAGCACATAGAATGATAAGATAAACTTTGTTTTGGTGTGACAAAAGTTATTATGCTAAAAGCCACAAGGCCCTCCTCCTATTACGAGTTTGCAGGAAATGTCAAGATTTATCCATTATTCTCCTTATTATTTAAGGGATTGAACTCTCGCATCAAAAGCTCTTATCTTGCCTAAGTTGATAAAAAGGCACCTCAGCTGAGTCTCGATTGTACAAGGAGTTTTATACTACAAAATTCTTTAGTGGAATCCTTTCATTCGTGGACAAAGGGGAACAGATAAATATTTTACTTTCGAACTTCCACAAACAAATTTGTGTTTTTTATTTTTCATATATTTTTATTCTGCTCCGTATCTTTACTTAATCTCTATGCCATCGATTCACACACAATTCACCGAATTTAGTTGAGCGTATTCCATACTTATTTTGTTTAAGTTGCTCAACTAATCGGTTCAAATCAAGAAAATCACTTTTGGTTGATAACACAGCCGAAAGTTTTATAAAATATGTCAGTAGCGAAACAGTTTATTCAACCTCTCATTCTAAACCGTCACATCAATCCAAACACAAAATAAGTGTATAAAGTATGCTTAATAATAAAAAATTAAGATGTTTTTTTTAAAGATAAAATGTTCACTTGTCTACATTGTTTGGATGCCTTATCCATTATCACTAATATGGTTTCATTTACTGTTATTATTACATACAAAAAAATAAAAAAAAAATATTTTAATTTTAAGGATTTGGGTTAGTGAGATTTAAAGGCTAGGAAACTATCTAATTTCCTATCGAGGTTAGGATTTCTTCAAAAAGTGTAAGAGGCGGCCCAAGAGTTTACTGTTAAACGTGTATTATTATTTGCTAAACACTCTTTCTTTATTTCTTTATGTCAAGAATTTTTTATCTATACATTTACCAATACTCTCTTGCATAAATATTTAATGAGTTTTTATTAGAGGCTCGGGGTAAGCTAGTAAACCATACATGAGTCCTCATGAATCGTTGATTGCCTAATACTTTTATATCGACAAATGATCCTTCCAACTTGAAATAATGTCAATTTATCATAATATCTTTATAATATTGACAATTACAATATTACTAATCTAATAATTACCAAATTTGATCAACCTCCAAAAAAAAACTTAACGAAAAAAACTTATTGTACAAGACCGTTAATTTAAACAAAAATCGATTGTACAAACATGAGATAACACTAGTTTTAATTAGGGTTCTCGACACAGTCAAGTAATACTTCATTTCAGTAGGTTTTTTATTACTTTTTCGAAATCGTCATTAGTTTTTTTCTTTATTTGATTTATTTATATTAAAATGTGAAAGAATGGTGGAGTAAATGTGTTTACATGGTATCTTTGGAAGTATTATTATTATTAATATATATATATATATAAAGAAACTTTGTCGCTTTTTGGTATAAATTTAAAATATATTATTTTGGTTTACAATTTGTTATTGATAGATTAAAGATGCTCTCACAAAGTCAAACTAGCAAAGGGACAAGGGAGGCATATAGATGGATAATAATAAATGAATGCGTTGGATACACTTGGCCACAAAAAAGATAGCTTGCTTTATCCTGTCAATTGTTGCATCTAATTTGTTCAAAAAAAAAAAAATCAATTGAAATTTTTGGATAACAGACATGACCTGCAATAACTGGGTTTGAACCTTCATGAATCATGAGATATACATATCTAGATTTTATGTATTGGTGGATCGATAGATTAGACCGTGATTAGAACATCGTGTTCTAAATAAATGACACTTCTCCCCGGTGGCGGACGCATAAAAATATGTAGGGGTCAAAAATATAAATTAAAAATGGAAGGAAAAAAAAAGTTTAGGGGTCAGTATAATCTTAGGGGGAGCAAAATGCACTTTTTGAGAGGAAACTGCAAAATTTGGGGAGTAAATATAATTTTTTTTAAAAATAAGTTTTTGGAGTAATTTTGTTTTTTCTTTTTGTTTGCAAGGGATTGCACTTATCCTCCCTTTCCTCAATGTACCTTCGCCCTTGCTTTCTCTCCCACATTGGTTGAAAATAGAAGTTAAAATGTTGTATATGTCTTACAACAACTACTAGCAATCTTGGTCAACTATTTTCGTAAAACAATGATAGATGTAAAATAGTTGATAACTGAATCCATTGTGCAAGTCATATTTGTACGGGGCCTGGATCTGAGATGTGATAGAATGTATATGGCTAAAAATATATTTAATTTCGATGTCAATAATTTTCATATAAGTGTGTCTCTAGCTAGCCCGTGGCTCAATTATACGTAGTAAGAGTTGCATAATTGAAACAACCAATTTAAGTAACGTCAAATGAAGTCGCACTCGACTTTAGTGGGGTTGCCCATGTATGATCGATCATTCCATTCTCGCTGTCTCTATCCCGATCCGATAATTCTGCTACCTTTTATTATTATGGTTTTTTTTATTTTTTCTTAAAAATTACCGGTTCTGGTCGAAATCGAAACCGGACCAGTAGCATCGAAACCAATAGCTCTATTGGTCTCGATCAGGGGAAACGCTCCAGACCAATATACTATCAGTTTCGGAGCTGTTCGGAACCGGTTAGTCCGATTTTGGTTCCGAACCATGCTAACCGGTTCAAGATTGGGTCCAGATTAACCCGGGCACACCCGGCCTCTTAAACAGCACTAGCTGTCTCCCATTGCTTTGATCATTTCACCCTGCCAGGCCCAGGCCCCCACGATGGCTTCTAATAGTTGTGCATGGCCTCCGATGGCTACACCTGTACACGGCGCTCTTAGTTAGGATTTGAATAATAGGGCTCAATTATAAAGTCGATTATATATTTATTTGACAATTTTGCAGTGATCTAATCGTTTATCACATTCTTCTTCTTGTATGGACTCAAATTCGAGTCTCTCTCCTCATATATATATAGACACGTTGACCAAAATATATATATATAAAGTTTATCACGTCATGTATCATGTTTATAAAATCGGTGATCGCATTATATATTTATATTATTGAATTTAGTCGCTAATAGCAGTGCAGATTTAGAATTTGGGTTGAGGTGGCAAAACGTATAAAAAATGAGGGAAAAAAATTTAGAGGACAAATACAATTTTAATGGGGTAGTTCGCAATTTTAGAGAGTAATACAAAAAAGAAAATTTTTTGGAGCTCTCTATTGCCTTCATGTGTGTCCGTTCTGCTAATAAGCATGTCGGGTTTTTTTTACTTGTATTGTTGTGTTTTAAAGCATGTTTGATTACAATGTTTTCCAAAATGTACAACAATTCTAAGGTTTGATAGTGATGCTCGTCTTGAAGAAATTTTCAGATTATTATGTTTTATTCATTTATAATAGTAGCTAGGCGAGTTATTGTTATTGTTCCTATCTTTAAATCTACTCATCAAATCGTCCAATCAAATCAAAGCTTGGCTTAAGATGGGAATAGGTCCCCGTCAAAGTACAACACATGCTCCCACGTGAAAAGAAGAGAATCCGATCCATCATTTTTATATTTTATTCTTCATTTGCTAAAATTGTTTATATAAAATTTACTATATATTTTTGAAATTTTTTTATAACGTATAATTCTTGAAAAAAATAACGAGTTGAAACTCCTCGTGTTATTAAATTTGTTACTAAAAACCCACGTCAACAATTTATTGTTGGTAAATTATATTATAATCGAATTATGCAAAATCAAGAATGACATTTGTGTTGGAGAGTCTCTTCGAACAATTCTTTATGTGAGCTTGTAGATAAGGGTGGGAATCGGGTCAGGTAATCGAGTATTCGGGATCGGGTATTCGCGTTTCAGGTAGCTGGACGAGTTACCCGACCCCGAACCCGAAGAGATCGGGTACCCGATAATCGTGTATTGGGTACCCGAAACCCGCCTCATTTTCTTCAGAAATCTGCAACATCTTACAACAGCGAAAATTCATAAAACAACAACATTTAACAGCAGCACTTAACAGCACCAAAAACAGCACCAAGACAGCAACATTTAACAGCACCAAAACAACAACATTTGAGGAAATGGAAGATCTTAATTACAAACAACAACATTTAGTGTCATATTTAGTGTATCATTTAGTCTAATAGCTGTAATAGATAATAGAAAACAGCAACATTTGTAGGCTAATTAAAAATAGCAACATTTAACTCCCTGCATTAGCTACTCTAATCATTCTATTTCGGCATTTCCTATGAAAACAACAGCATTTAGCGTCGTCTACACTGCAATGATCAAAGATTCAAAGTAATCGAGTCAGTTTTTGCCTCCAACATCAAGAAGTTGTAATGAAAAAATAAATTTACCTTAAAAACAAAATAGTAGACATCATCAAAATCTTAAATATCAGTTTATCAGCCGACCATCGCACTACTTGTAGTTGTATCAGTATTTAGATTAAAAAATTCTATAAAAAATAGAGATATTAGTAAAGCATATCAACTCCATTCAAATATGAAACAAAAGAAACACAATAAAATGAAATGTAAACATAGCAAAAAAAATATAACTAGCACCTTTCTCCATTTTGTCAACCACATGCAAATCCTCCTCAATAGATATAGGAGCTGACGAACCGCGAAGCTAATCTTGAGAGTATATTAGAGCTTGAACTGTTTTAGGTAATAAAGAGCTCCTGAAGGCATCAAGCACACATCCTCCTATGCTAAATGCGGCTTCTAGAAACTGGAATGGCTAGCACATCCTGAGCTATCCTAGAAAGAACTGGAAACCTATGTGCATTATCCACAGTGATAGTCAAAATATTCTCAATTTCCCAATTTCTAATGCATTTTTCAACAGCCTTGCCAATTTCCTCCCCTTTATGGCTAGTGATCGGACAAAATTCAAATTTTTTTCCTAACTTCCAATCATTATTGATGAAATGAACAGTTCGACACATGTAATTTATCTTCTGAATTGATGTCCAAGTGTCAGTTGTGATGCAAAACCTTTGAGTATTTCTTTTCAAAAAAGTTATAAGCTTCAACTTCTCATCCAAGTACATTTGAAAAGTAATCTTTGGCTTTCTTGATGGAATGGTAAATTGAGGACAAATAACCGACATAAAATGTTTGAACCCCTCATTTTCAACATGCTTAAATGGAAGTTCATCAACAATCAACATAATGCACAATGCTTTTCTAACTTTAGCCTCATCAAATCTCCAATTACAAGGACGAGGGACTTTGTCATCACCCATGAAAGATTTTTGCATCCCGTTGTTCTAAATCTAAATTATCACTTTGGCTTGGGTTTGGTGTTGTTTGAGGTTCAAAATGTGCGTCACTTTCATGGCTCAACATCCAATTTCCGAAGGATATAAAGTCAAAGTGAAACAAATCAGACAATCACAATTCTCAAATACTGACATTCAAAATTAAACAAATCACACAATCTCAATTCTCAAAACAGAAAAGTCATTAAGAATCTAAGATACAAACAGAAATGAAACAAATCACACAATCTCAATTCTCAAACAATGACATTCAAAATGCTCAACTTTCGCCCAAAAAAACACCCAACAATCAAACATCTCAATTTTTGCCCTAAAAATTATTTCGCCCAAAATGCTAAAGAATTGGCCAACAATCAACATATTCAACACTAATCCTCAACCATTCCATCACCCAAACCACAACAAAGCATAAAAATTAATCAAAACAAAAATGCAAAACATGGAGTATTGAGTCGCCGCTGGAGCCTTTGAAGGCGTAAGAATGAAGGCGTTTGTGTGTGCGGCGTTGAAGAGAAGAGAGCGAGTGAGCGAGTGACATTGAGTCTGTGAGAATGAATGAAGTGAGAAATGAAATCAGAAACGTAAAAGTTAAAACCTAAAACAGAAACGTAAAATTCCAAAAATAAACGTTAAAACCTAATCGGGTTCGGGTTATAGGGTACCCGACCCGAACAAAAAATTCCAAAAAAAAAAGTCCCAGTCCCAACCCGAAAATAAGGCATCCTGATCGGGTAATACCCGATCGGGTCCAAAAACCTTAAAGTCCCGATAATTCGGGAAAAACCCGATCGGGTCGGGTCGGGACCCGATTACCCGAACCCGACTCCCATTCTTACTCGTAGATATGTAGCTCTTCACCTTTAGGTGATAACAAGGCTGTCATATTAGCATCCACATGATACATATATCATCTCCATTTGTCGAAAAAACACAAGGCTTTGCGCTTTCACTGCATAAGAAAATAAAGTCGCACCTTTACACATCTATAACTTTTAGCTATGAGGTAAGCATTTGTTTGATGTATTACAGCGAGGTCACGAGTACAAGCCGTCCAAGGAACATTTATGAGGGTTCGTCTTGTCGAATGTCGAAGAATCTGCGCAAGGCTACCAGCAAATTTATTTTTTGTGCTCGTAGAAAGGTAGTTATGCATCGTCTATGATATGTCAAGTCTGACATATTAATATCCATATAGTGCAAACTCCCATGTTCACCTATCATTTAATAAAGAGCTTTGCGCTGACACTATAATATAAAATAAAATTGCATCTGACTAATAGCTACAACATTATCCTAGTGGTAAGTGCTTTATACTAATATTTTGAATAAAAGAAGCCCCCCACACCTCAAGTACGAAAATTTAAAAAAATTATGTCAAAATATATTAAAATAATTTTCGAGAGATGGTTTAAGCAACAAAGTGGATGACACATGAATTTCTTTTAAAAAATGTGGATTTAGTCATAAAGATAATGGATTCAGTGACTAATATATACTTTATTCTCACGTGGTTTGTAAATTATAAAATACTATTCTCTCATCACACATCATATAAAGAATGAGTGTTTTGCATATGTTTATGAACCATATGGTGTAAAATGTATATTTTCAACCACATGGGATAAACTGTCTATTTTGAGAAACAACAAATCAATAAACAAACTGTCTATTTTTAAACTACATATGTTTAATTGTCTATTTGAAAAATCACCGGGGTTTCGTTATCAAAACACCGAAGATAATGATACCAAGAGTTTCTGGTTAAAACATTTCTCAAGCGATGATTTTAGCTATAATTAAAAAATAAAGGAGATTTCTAGTTCGTAACTTTTGATCGGGATTTTACCAAGTTTTTTTTTTTTTATTTTAAAAAAGTGGTTTTGCAATTTACCCTTCATTTATTTATTACTAATTTACTATTCCACACTAACCTCTAAACAAAATTATGAAAGGAAAGTTATTAACTCCGAAATTATTTGAATAAATGGCTGTCGCATATCTGCTAAATAATTATTATTTTAATTCAGAAAAATCTCAAATCATTGCCAATAATTTAATCTTTCTGATTTGTGATGAGGCTACTCCTTATAATTCAACATCAATCTAAATAATTACTATTTTTTTAAAGGAAAGTTGAATTTTTTTAAATTTTTTGTAATAATTGCTTTGATAAGATCGTAATTATTTTACGATGGAATGTTAAAAATATTGGAGAGCCTTACAAAATCAAAGACTCAATCACTGATAGATCACTAAAATATGAACAGGAACTTGTAAGAAAACGGAAACTGAAACAAATCAAGAAATAAATCTTCAGACAAAATCAAAATTAAAGCGAAAATCCCCCACTTATTACAAGAAGAATTTTTGGAGCCCCAAACTCAATTCATTCTTGGGCGGGCCACTTCCTCTTCCAAGAGGGAAAACCTGTTACCATTTTTACTTATTTTCTTCCAAATTTCAAAAAAAGATTCAGTCTTTCACACTGAACACGGAAAAGTTATTCATCCCTTCATTCTTGCAGCTGTTATGGAGTGATCCATTCCCTTTCCGTACTTGTTTTTGAGCCCTACACTATTTTTCCTCAACAGAAACGGCTACTTGGCTAGTTTCCATACTACTGGCTGTGTAGACTTAATTTCTGCCCCATCCCTTATTATGGCTGTTGGAAAAAGTTCCATTATTGAAAGTGAAATTAATTCTATCAGATCTGTGATTCCCTCCCCTTAGTGAAAACCAATAATTTACTTTTGATTCTTCACTCACATATACGACCAGAATGTGGGATTGAAGTAGTGTGTTTTATGTTCTTCTGTTGTGTTTGTTGCTGCAGTTTTGTGGTTGAGTGGTGTCTGTAATTTGATGGCATCTATAGAAATGCGAGGCGGAAGTGGTGGCAGAGTTGGGATTGATCCTAGTAACCTGCATTTGAAGAAAGAATTGACACAAATTCGGAAGGCCGCTAGAAATTTAAGGGATCCCGGAACTTCCTCTTCGTGGCGGTCGCCGCTGAGTTCGGCTACATCCCTTACCAAGCATCATTATGTGCATCATCAAAAGAATGGACGGCATGATTCGGTTGATGGTAAAGCCTTTTCTTCTTTATCTGAGCAGTGTTTGCCACGGCCATTGCACGTAGAAAGTAATAATAAATGTAGTAATGTTAATGTTGCCAATGATAAGGGCAATGTGAATGAGAAAGAGAAAGAAAAAGAGAAGATGGTGTTTTTGTACAATTGGAAGAGCCAGAAATCTGAGAGTAAAATAAGTAGGCAGATTGGTGTTGATGATATAGAGAACAGCAAGAATGTCGGGCCGTTTTGGAATCAGGAGGAGAGTGTTGATTTGGATACCTTGAGTGATGGGAGGGATGGTGGTGTGATTGATTCTAAGAGTGATGCTTATTCGAGTGATAGGTGTGCTTCAGCTATCTTTAAGTGTAAAGATACAAGGTTTTCTCCATCTATTAGGCGAACTATTAGGAAGAAGTCGAAGAGGAGTAATTATTCAAGTGCCGGCTTGTGGAATCATAACGAAAAATTGCAAAATCAGATGGCACTGACTAGAGGCACCAAAAATGTCGTGGAGGGTTCGCCGAGTTTAGGATTAGAGAGGTATGATCTGGCGAGTTTGGTCGATCAATCAGATGATACTGAGGATTACTGTAATTCCGAGGACTTAAGGAGGGTGTCAGCAATTTCTCCATTGCTAGCTAAGCTAAAAAATAAAGGTTGGGCTCATTCACCAACAAAGTTGTTGAGGAGTCACAGGAAAGAGGATGATTCTATTTCATACAGTACACCTGCATTGTCGACGAGTTCTTATAATAAACATGGAATTACAAATCCTAGTATCATCGAGTCTTGGGATGCTACTACAGGATCCCTTAATGACGCAGATGATGAAGTGGAGGATCAATTTGATTTTCCTGGGAGACAAGGATGTGGAATTCCTTGTTATTGGTCAAGAAGGTCCACACCAAAGTCTAGAATCGGATGTGGGAGTTGTTCTCCGTCTCTTTCAGATACTATAAGGAGGAAAGGAAGTAGCATTTTGTGTGGAACCCGGACCATGTATCACAGAAGACATCACCAGTCAACCGCGGGATCCAACAAGCGGATACCGATTTCTAGGACTGGTGCTCAAAGTGCTGTCCCCCTTCTTTCCAACAGTGGCAATGGCGGAGGAGGATCATCTATCGGAAGTGGAAGTGGGAATAGTGATGATGAAAGTTCCACAAATTTTGGGGAGCTTGATTTGGAGGCTTTGAGCCGGTTGGATGGAAGGAGGTGGTCCTCGAGTTGCAGGAGTCAAGAAGGGTTAGACTTAGTAGCTTTCAATGGAGTAATGCATGAGGAAAGTTCTCCTGAAAATGTCCGAAGCCTGTGTCACAGATATAGGCCAATGTTTTTTGAGGAATTGGTTGGTCAAAATATAGTTGTCCAATCTCTCATGAGTGCAATTACAAGAGCAAGGATTGCTCCCGTTTATCTTTTCCAAGGTCCTCGTGGAACTGGAAAAACTTCAGCTGCTAGAATCTTCGCTATGGCTTTGAATTGCCTTGCCACTGATGAGTCTAAACCCTGTGGAGTCTGCAGGGAATGCTCAGATTCCATATCTGGCAAGAGTAGATATCTTAAAGAAGTTGATGGCTCTAATAAAAAGGGAATCAACAACATTAAAACCCTTTTGAAAAATCTCCCGGTGGTTCATATATCAGCCCTGTCTCAATACAAGATTTTTATTATCGAAGAGTGTCACTTATTGCCCTCAAAAACTTGGCTGAATTTTCTTCATCTCCTTGAGAAACTGCAGCCACGGGTCGTTTTCATCCTCATAACGACGGATATCGACAACATACCACGCACTATATTGTCACGGTGTCAGAAGCACCTTTTCAGTAAAATTAGCAATGGAGACATTGTTACTCGGCTGAGGAAGATTGCCACTGATGAGAATTTGGATGTTGAATTGGATGCACTAGATTTGATTGCTTTGAATGCAGATGGATCGTTAAGAGATGCAGAAACCATGTTAGACCAGTTGAGCTTGTTTGGAAAAAGAATATCTATTTCCTTGGCGAATGAGCTGGTAAGTTTGAGTGAACTTCTGATCCTTATAGTTTCTCTCTCTCTTTTCAATTTTCTGTTAGAATTTCTGTTGATACAAGCTTTTAAAAAATTATCAAGTGGCATGTTAGTAGGAAAATTCATACAATTCTCTAATTAACAATTAAAAAATGAACATGCTAGCAAATTTTTCTTCTTCTCATGGTTTTAAATCAAACAAATTACCATACAATAATGTGCTTTCTTTAGATTGGGGTTGTTTCCGATGAGAAATTGCTGGAGCTTTTGGAGTTAGCCATGTCATCAAATGCTACAGAAACAGTGATTAGAGCCAGAGAATTGATGGACTCAGGTGTTGATCCAGTAGTATTAATGTCTCAAATGGCGACTCTTATTGTTGATATTATTGCTGGAACTTACCCGAGTGTTGATGGCAGGCGCAATAATTCTTTCCTTTGTGCGAGAAATTGTAAGAGTCTATTCTTTAATTTTTCTCACTTCGTATTATGCATTGTGTGTGGGTGGATTTACCGAAGTTTAATTTGATTGGATGGCTCATTTTGGCTATGTGACAACAATCACAACATAGTCATACTTTAAATGTTGGACAGTATAACAACAATCATGAGATATGGTCATATTTAGTGCTTCTTCAAGCAAAACAGTTAAAAAAAAAGAGTACAATCAAATCTTATTTAGAGCTTAATCGGTTTGCAAGGTATATTCCAGGAATTTACCCCAGCTATGAATGTAAACATGTTGCTTCTTTATCATTAAGAAGCGAGTAAATTTTTTCTATATTAAAACAAAAGAATCTGTTAACAAGAATTACTTTTTTGGAATTATTTTTGTTGGAGAGCAACAACTGCCACTAATGTTCTATATGGTTACTTATGTGTACATCGATCGAAACGTGATGTTTGGTCTGTCTTACAGTTTAAAAGATTTGAATTGTGTTGTTATCACATGCCATGTCTTTTGGTATCTTTACTAATTCTTTTATACTCGTGACCTTGTGGAGTGTGCCGCACACATTATTTTTAAGCTGAATAATTGTTTCTTGAATTTTCTTTTGTATATATTATGCAGTGTTGCATATAATGTATGACTGGATTTTTTCAGTGTCTGAAAGAGAAGTGGACAGTTTAAAGCGTGCACTGACACTCCTCTCTGAAGCAGAAAAGCATCTAAGACTTTCAAGTGAACGATCAACTTGGTTCACTGCTACACTTTTACAGTTAGGTTCCGTGGCTTCTCCTGATCAAAGTCAATCAGAAAGTGGTCGACGACAAAGCTCCAAGGCAATTGAAGAAGACCGAATAAGTATCCTTAAAGAAGCGGCTGCACATAAGCAGAGAACCGGTGCTCAGTTTCTACCTGAAAAATTGGGTTCTCCCTCATCCTTTGTGATAACTGCTGCTCACCGCAATTCAACTAACAAAGAGAATCCTGTTTCACTAACCTGTGCTGCCAGTTTTGATTCCACTACTAATCAAAACCAGTTTTTGAGTGGTGAAGGATTGACATACTCACACGATGACTTTAGAAGTGGGAAATCTAGTTCAAGAAGCATGGATTCACAGATGTTGATTGATATATGGCTCCAATGCATTGGGAAGTGTCATTCCAAAACCCTGAGGCAACTCCTCCATTCTTATGGGAAGCTTGTATCAATATCCGAATTTGAAGGTAAAAGCTTGTACGTCAAGAAGCTAATTTTATATTCGAAACCGTTATTTTGTCTCCTTTTGTTTCAAATGTTAGAGAATAATAATTGTTTCTTGTATCATGCATCACTGCATTTGTAGAATAATGATTGAAACCTGGTATTTGGACTGTAAGGTTTATAAAAAATGAGTTGTGCTCATCATCTCTGACTATAGCTTTTGCTACAGCAACGGTCACTTTGTACATTTTGTTTATAAATAAACCTTTAAGGATTGATATAATGTGTGTACACATGGCTCACATTTTCGATCTGTGAACACGCAAACACTTAATTTAGTCTATAAACTTTATCACAGCGTTTTTAATCAATCTTTTTGTGGAAATTTAGTGTTTTAAAGTTAATATTTATTTCAATCATCCCCAATCTTAAAAATACTGTATGCAGGTGGTTTCGTTGCTCACATTGCATTTGGAGATAGTGATATTAAAACCAGAGCAGAAGGTTTTCTGAGCAGCATCACGAACTCTTTTGAAATTGTTTTACGCCGCAATGTGGAGGTTAAAGTTATCCTGTTACCAGATTTTTCAAGTCAAAAGCAGATGGACAAAAACATCGCAGTAAACCTGGAAAATAAACCCACACGCTCAAATATAACAGGAGGCAATTCTGATCTTGATTTACGCCATGTTCCAATGAAGGTATCGAGAGGAAGCTTTAATGTGTCTGAAGGTCATCAAATTGAAACTTCTGAAAACAATAGAGTTTCAAAAGACAGAAAGGTGGATATTCCTGGCAGGAGAATCGAATCCATCATTCATGAGCAGAGATTAGAAACTGCTTGGTTGCAAGCAATGGAGAAAGGAACAGGGGGATCAATAAGTCGTTTGAAACCCGAAAGGAATCAAATTTTGCCACAGGATGGAATGTATAATCCAAATGACATGGAGACGATGAATTCTCTGGCGCCATTGAAGCACTGGGAAGATGAGCTAAATCATGAAATCAAAGCCCTGAAGATTAAGGATGAAATGCAACAACAAAAGGAACATATTATCAAGAGGGTCGATCATTGCCCCATCTCTCCAAGCTTGTTGCATGACAGCAGCTTTGCCAGAGATTTCAACAAAGATAACATGTGAGTTGCGCACATAATGATTCCAAGTTTTTATTTACATTCATAACTGTTTGGGTATTTTAGTTGCATTATCTCTGATGATTTTTGTGTACTTTGATACACAAAATAGCTTCAAATGAAATCTTGAAATTTGAAATTTGGTTCGTACGATATAAAAACTCAAGTTTCGACAATGTACTTGATCAAAATTGATATGACAAAAGATCATAGTTGGTATAATTGAAGGATTATTGCCTTTTTAGCAGCGGAAAATTATGAATAGCTCATATTTTATAACAAGCAATAAAGTGGACTTTGCTTCTTTTATGGATAATATGTCAAAGTTCTACAATTGTCTAGATGTTATGTTTAACGCAGACCAGAGTAAATTAAACTCTGCTTCGTCCAATTTGTTTCGCTTCTTGCTACTTGTAATCTATTACTATCCTTGGATTGTTTTTTGATTATGTGAGATCAGTCAAGTTAATCACAACAAAGAGATATTTTGTTATTGTGATAAATGGTGCATTATTTTATTGTACTTACCGTTTATACATATAATATTTAGAGAGAGAGAGAGAGAGAGAGTACTTAATAATGCAGTTTGGAGCTTAGAAGAAAATCGTAAGCTAGACCCGACCAAGGGTCATAAATGACCCTGAACCGGCCCGAAACCAGATCGTGGTCAACGGGCCGGTTAATCGGGTCAACGGTTTGAAGAGTCGGACCCGTAACCGGCCCGTCTATAGCTGGCCGGTTCTGACACGTGGTCAGGTCTATCATAAGCAAAATCCCAACATAATCTCATGAGACAGGGCATGAATAAGGAACAAAATAGAAGTTTTTATACAGAAAACGAGGATTTAAGAAAATGTCAAAGGGGGAATCGTTGCTGCCATCTACAAGCCAAGATTGAATGGATAGACTTTTAGGAACGTCAATTGTATAGCTAGTGTTAATATTATAGTTTAAATCTTTAAATTGAACATCGGTCAGATGTGCTATATAGATAACTATATCCTATAGTAGTTGCAGTTGGTGTTTTCCAATCAGATTATATTTGTGTGTTTATGGTGGAGGGTTTCATCACCAACGTATTCCAAAAATAAGACAAGGTTCGGGGTCCCAAATAATCTAAAAGTGATCATATGATGATCTTGATTCTGTGATAATGTTACAAGGAAAGAAGAAATATTTTCCTAGTTTCAGTTCTATCTAGTGTTATATATCTTGATTCCTTCTTCCTGGTTGTTTTTCCCTAACTGATGGCTTCTTGATAGAAAATTTTAACATGCAACATATTACGTTGTTTCAGGATTCCGAATTAACTCTTGTTTCTTGCATTTGTTTTAGGGGATATGAATCTGGATCAGGTGCAGGTGGTTGCACTGCTTTGTTTTGTTGGAATAACACCAGAACTCATAGAAGGGGAAAGGTAAGTTGTCACATTTCTTTCCATTTTTTTTCATACCAAAAATCTGAATTTTTACGCAATAAATCATGTATAACTCTTCCGTGTTGCAAAACTAGGCTCAAAGGGGAACTTCTATTCATGCACGCCAAAATGGACGCTTTTCGTGGTTCGGAGTTTGCGCAAAATCGAGGAGGACATCGGATAACAGATACGGTAGATGATTCAGAAGGGCACTGCCTCAAGTTTCAACTTCATTATTTTGTCATCCATATTAAGTGGCTCAAGTTAGCTTACCCTTGTTTATTTTTTTAATTATTACAATGTTGAAGAAAATGTGGTTTATATTTGGACCTCTGCACATTTGAATGTCCTGAGCCAACTTTAAAATGGAACTATATTTTCTTTGGTTCTGTTATTTGGTTAACTTTCACAGCAGTGTGAGAGGTGATATAACATTTTCAGAGCTTTGTTTCTTTCAAGTTAATTGTTATATTTTCTTGTTGGACATCTTTCATCTTTCATTCTTCAAAGGTGCATACTGTTTCTGTTGGAAATATTCTCTTATATATATTTCTTCTTATCAAACTTGTACATCATACCACATATTTATACTAGTCTCATGGACCCTATACAATAATACAATACTTAGTACCTACACATTCATGTATTAACTAGTTCATGCATCCTACAATACAATGTTTTAATTCATGTATGTAGGAAATCATCAATCTAGGGAAATGTATCAACTTCAACACTCCTTAATACATTTTCCCGACAACACCAAGCTTTTCTTTCAGATTCTGAAATTTGTCACTTGGAAGGGCTTTTGTGAAAATATCCGTCAATTGTTCTTATGTGCTGCAATACTTGAGCTGGATTTGTCCGTTTGCTTCTACTTCACGCAAATAGTGATATTTGATGGAGATGTGCTTGGTTTGATTGTGGTACATCGGATTTTTTGTGATCGTTATAACTGACTTGTTATCACAATATAATTCCAACACGCCTTGGTTTTTTTCTCCAATATCGTTCAAAATTCTCTTTAACCAAATTGCTTGATTTGTAGCTCATGATGTTGCCACATATTCCGCTTCTGCAGTAGATTGTGCCATATTATTTTGCTGCTTTGAACCCCAAGAAAGAACGCCTGATCCAAGGTTAAAGCAATAACCTGATGTGCTCCTCATATCATCCAAACATCCTGCCCAATCACTATCTGTATAGCCACTAACTTTGCATTAGGACTGGTCTCATACCAAATACCATAGTCAGATGTTTCCTGCAAATATCTGAGTACTTTTTTGCAGTTCCAAAATGGGTTTGACTTGGACTTTGCATGAATCTGAAGAGCATATTGGTGGCAAACATTATATCGGGTCTAGTGATAGTTAAATAGAGTAACCTACCTACTAAACTCCTGTAATTTCCAGTATCAGCCTTCTTGACTCCATCTTCTTTCCCCAGCTTCTCATTTTGAACTAATGGAGTTGTTACTGTCGTGCATCTTGAATTTTGATAGTATATCTTCAGTGTATTTCTTTTGTGAAATGGATATACTTTCTTTTACTTGAGAAACTTTCATTCCCAAAAAAATAATGCACAAGTCCCATATCAGTCATCTTGAAGGACTTCATCATGTCATTTTTGAAGTTATTAATCATGGATGGATTTTCCCATTAAAGATTAGATAATCCACATACAATAATACTATAAGAATATGAGCATCACCTTGGGTTTTTGTGTATAAAATAGGCTCACTCTTGCTCTTAACAAAGCCTTGGCTTGCAAAGTAGCCATCAATCTTCACATACCAAGCTTTAGGAGCTTGTTTGAGTCCATACAAGGCTTTTCTTAGCCAATACACTTTCCCTTGCTCCTCCATGAAACCTTCAGGTTGTTCTACATAGACATTCTTTAAGTTCTCCATCTAGATACACTGACTTGACATCTAGTTGGTAGATTTTCCAACCTTTCTGAGCTGCAAGTGCTACAAGGGTTCTGATAGTGTCTAACCACGCAACTAGAGCAAAAGTTTCGTTGTAGTCTACTCCGTATTCTTGAGCATAGCCCTTGGCTATAAGTCTTGCCTTTTATTTTGGAAGAATTTGTCTGGATTTAACTTAGTTTTGAAGAACCATTTCACCCCGATCACATCCTTGTTAATAGGGCCATTTACCAACTCTCAAGTATTGTTTTCTTTTATCATATGCATCTCCTCTTCAATGGCTTTAATCCACACAGGATCATTTGGCGCATCTGCACAACTGTTAGGTTCAAGAGAAGAAAAATTTCATGTTTCATAAATTTCACTTAACAATCTCTCTCTTCTTGTGATTGCTTCTGGTGAGGAAAGTTATTCTTCTTCTTTTAACCATTTCAAGAATTGTTTCTTTAGAATTATCATAATTTTCTTCTGGTTCTGGAATTATATTACTTGGCTTTGCAATTTGCGCTTCCTCCCAATTCCAGACCGAATGCTCATCAAAAGATAACATCTCTACTTGTATGAGTTGTTTTGTTTTGAGATTGTAAATTCTGTAACCTTTGGATTGAGTGTTGTATCCTAGAAAGATTCCCTTTTCTGCTTTATCATCAAACTTGGTTCTTTTCTTATATAGTGCATGAATGTAGCAAACACAACCAAAGACTTTGAGATATCCCGTTGAAGGTTTTCTCCCACTCCATGCTTGAACTGGAGTTTGATCTGTCACAACTTTGGTAGGACATATGTTCAACAAATATACCGCAGTATTAACTGTTTCTGCCCAGAATTTCGTAGGTAAATTCTTTTCATGAAGCATGGATCTTGCCATCTCCAAAACTATTATGATCTTCCTTGCTGAGACTCCATTTGTTGTGGAGTATAAGCTACTGTCAATTGATGCTTGACGCCTTCTGCTTCATAGAACTGATCAAATTGATTCGAGTTGTATTCGGTTCCTCTATCACTTCGTAGAGTTTACAGCTTGTGACCACTTTGAGTTTCTCGAACTGTTTAAACTTCTTGAAAATTATAAAGACTTCAGATTTTTCTTTCAAGAAGTACGCCCATATCATTCGGGAATAATCATTGATAAACAACATAAATAATCTGCTTTTATTTAAAGAGGGTATACTTATCGGACCACAAACATCAGTATGTACAAGCTCAAGAGGTTTAGTGGCTCTCCATGCATCACATATGAAAAAGAGTGACTATGTTGCTTACCTAGCATGCATCCTTCACAAACAACATTTTTAGCTTCAATAAGAGGTAAATCACTTATCATACCTTTCTGATGGAGAAGCCCATGTTATTAAAGGCGCTAGGCACCAAAAAACGATGAACCATGCCCTGGCTTAAAGCGCTAGGCGCTGAGCGAAGCGTGCCATAAGATGTTAGGCGCCGAGAAAAAATAAATTTTAAATGTTTATATATTAATATTTTTCTGCGGCCAAACTATATAGCAAAGAAGTCGCACATGCTGTAATATTTGTTCATTTATAATATGAAAATTTAGAGAGATTTAATAAAAATGAATCTTATTCAATATTAAATCAGAATTATTAAAAAAAAAAAAAGAGAAGCAAAATGTCAAATCTGTTTGATTGAATTATGGTTCAATTTATTCTCAGAATATTCTTACTCTATTATCAAGATATTTTTTTTGTTTTTACATTAATTCTTATCATTTGTTTAATATCTATTAATAAAATTTAAAAATGTAATTTTAATTAAATTTTACATTTGATATAATTAATAATGAATATTACGTGTTTATACCATAAGATATATAAATATAGTGTTTAGGTTTATTTAAAATGGGATTTGGACTTATTAAAATAGGATTTGAGCTTATTTTCTTAAGTAATCCGAGTTCAACCCTAACACAACACTCTTCCTCTCCATCAAGCCATCGCCCAGGGCCAAAGCCCTAGGCACCTGGGCGCTAAATAGCCACCGCCTGATGTATGTGTGGGCCTCTTAGGCACCAGAGGCGCCACACCCTCGCCTAGCTTGGCTGCTGGCCTAGGCGAGCCAAACGATGGCTTGTTACAACCATGGAAAAGCCTTAACACATTATAATTGAAATGTCCGAATCTTTGATGGCAAAGTTGAGAATCATCTATCGTAGCTGCCATAGTTTTAGGATATTCCCAAAGAATAGGAAGACTCCTGCCTCTTCCCATTTTTACCTCAGCTATCTCAAATTTATTTTTCCATAAAATATTTTTCATGAATTTCCCTCAAAGTGCAAAGAGTATCCATGTTCCATCATTTGACCAACGCTTAGTAGATATTGTTGCAAAGAAGGAACTAGAAGAACATTTTTAATAAATATGGCACCTTTCTTTGTTTGTATAGCAATTGTGCATTTGCCTTCGGATTCCACCATATCACCATTCCCCATGTTGACTTTAGTCTTGGTAGAATGATCCAAGTCAGTAAATATGCACTCATTTGTTGACATATGGTTGCTACATCCACTATCAATAAACCATGTGTTATTGACTTTTTCTTCTGCAACTTGACTAGTGAAGAACAAATTTTATTGGTCTTCTTCTAAGTAGTTAGCCTGATGCTTTTCCTCCTTGTTTTTGTAATTTTTTTCTTTATGCCAAAACGTCTTCTAATTTGTGTAGTGAGGCTTCCTTTGAAATAACAATTTTTCTCCAAATGATTGGTAATTTTGCAAGTACCACAAGGAGGGTAGTCATTTTTTTAGCCTTCCATTTATAATTTTTCTGGGAGGTTTCACCTTGACATTTGCTCTTCTTTTTGTTGTACTCAGATTTGAGATTACTCAAATTGACCTTGGATTTGAATGCTCCTCTAACTATTCTCCACTTCTCCTGCTTAGTCTTTGTCCATGTGCATGCAAAGACCCCATAAGTTCTGCAAGTGATAAAGTAGATAAATCATTGGATTCTTTGATTGCTGTGACTACATGGTCATACTTTTCTGTGAGGTTAATCAAGAATTTTTGAACAATTCTTGACTCTTCAGTAGTTTCTCCATATGATCTTATTTTATTAACAAGATCGATCACCCTGGTGCTATATTGCATAGCATTCTCGGTATTCTTCATTTTGAGATTTTCCATCTCTCTTCTTAAGCTTTGAAGCTTAATTGTTTTGAACTAGGATCTCTCTTGGAATTCCTGCTGTAGTATCTCCCATGCGTAGATGGAGGTAGTGGCTCCCATCAATCTGGGAAAGATGGTTTCACCTACTGCTTGTTGAAGGAAAAACAATGCTTTAACATCGTTTTGTTGTTCCTTTATATAAACAGCAGTGAAACTTCCTTTTGTAGGAAATGTGACCCCTTTTCACTTCCCAGAAGTCTTGTGACAAGAAAAAAAGTCTTTGTTTTGATACTCCAATAATCATAGTATTCAACTACAATCTGTGGAAGAATTTGCGATGTTCCTTGATTTTACATGAGTGGAATGTGAGAAGCCCTGATTTTATAATGGCTCTGATAACACTTGTTGGAAATATTTTCTTACATATATTTCTTCTTATCAAACTTGTACATCATACCACATATTTATACCAGTCTCGTGGATCCTATACATTAATACAATACTTAGTACCTACATATTCATGTAGCAACTGTCCATGTACCACACATTCATGTATCTACACATTCATGTATCAACTAGTTTATGCATCCTACAATACAATGTTTAAGTAATTTATGTATGTAGGAAATCATCAATCTAGGGGAGATGTATTAACTTCAACAGTTTCCTTGCCGATTTGGTGCTTTTTTGATTTTATAAAATTTTAAATTAATGCTTTTAATTAGATTTCTAATGCAATATATCAGTCTACTCAGTCACGAGAATTCAGTTTTTTCAATGATGCTAATTTTGTTCCTATTGAATATTTCATGTTCCCTTAAGTTTAAGTTGATACTTAACAAAAATTCAAAGTGACGGATTCTGTTTATTAATTGTTTCCATTCTCAAATAAAATTCTAAGCAAGATAAGAGTCTCGTGATTAACAAGAGTCACTGATACCCCGATAATTGTCCCGGTGCGGTTTGAACCCGAATTCAATAGGCTCGACCCAATCTGACAAGATACCAGAGGCCATCATACCTTGGCCCGTTTGCCTTGGCCCATTCCAATATTTTATTAACCCATTTGCCAATTAATTAACTCATTATCTTAGCCCATTACCATGGCCCATTTATAATTGCCAATTTCCAATTACTTATTGGGCTCATTTGGCCTATTTAATTAGGGGTCCATTAACAAGATAAAGGAAAAAAAAGAATAGGTATAAGAGGGGGGGATCGCCTAGCAGAGAGAGGATCATCGCCTAAGAGGCAGGAGTTCTTCGGCTCTCCCTGGCTATCTTCTTCCCCATTTTTTCTTCATTGCTTCATTCTCCATTGTTGGACAACAAATATTGTAAATTCTTGATATTATAGTGAAGATTCAAACTGGACTAGGTCACGTGGTTTTTCCTTCGGGGTTTCCACGTAAAAAATCTTGATGTCTATTTATTTTTTGCACAAATTCATTGTTACAAATGGAACCAAAAAATGAGGTAACAATTGGCGCCGTCTGTGGAAAATCGAGCTAAGACGTTGATACTTCAACAGGCTGAGGAAGAGGTTCTTACGACAGTTTTTAGCAATGGGTTTTCGAGCTCTCTTCCGATCTCTTCAGCTCGGCCTTTGCATTTCGATTTCAGGGGTTTCTTCATCTTCTACGGAGGAAAAAATCAGAGTGGCTGGAGAATTTTTGGGAAGATAAGGTTCTTGGGTTTTTCAAAAAGCCAAATCTGGTTCGACGACAGACTTCTAACTGCCGAATAGCTATGGTGTTGGGTTATGGGATTTGAGAGGCTGGTTGGGAGTGAGGTTTGCGTGGTTCTGGGTGTTTGGTTTGTGTTGTTGATAGTCGCGACTTGCGAGGCGGCAAGGACGATTAGCATGTGTGGTGCGACTTTGGTCGTCGAATAACTGTGGGGGTGCGATTCTGGGTGGTGGTGCAGAGTAGTGGGTCCAAGATGAAGAGAAATTAGTTTGGTTTTTTATTCACCCACAACCACCAACACTTCGTATGCCTTGAGGAAACTCGCCTCATTAATGGAGACTCCAAATCAGAGGTCCAGAGAGAGAGAGCAGAGGAGCCAAGTGGGTTCGAGGCAGAGTCGGGCTTCGTTGAGATGCGGTTCTAGCCCTGCAACGTCGACAAATAGAGCCGATAACAACGGTGGAGATGCGATTTCTGCTGATAATGGACGAGGCGCACATAGTGATGGCTAGATTATTTTTCTCCCTCAAAAACTGCGTGCAACTCTCGCATTCATCCCCATTCATTCGACCTGAACCACGAGCCAATTTCTGCACCTTTTCGCTGGAGTGGAGCTGCACCACGGCAGAGTGAAGCTGAAATGAGGCGCCGTCGTGCCCCAAGGAACGAGATTTAAGCGGATTACAAGTCCAAGGGAGCTGAGTTTGTCGTGAAGGATGTAAAAAATTACTAGTGGTGGATTTTTTTTTCCATGGAATGGTTCTGGGTGTGGACGTAAGGCGGAAGGAGGGAGAGTCGGGTGATTTTTGAAATGGGTTTTCGAGCTCTCTTCTAACCTCTTCAGCTCGACCTCTACACTTCGATCTCTTGGGTTTCTTCATCTTCTACAGGGAAAATCAGATAAGCTGGAGACAACCGCTGTGGCATTGCGATTTTTGGATGGTGTTGCAGGGTTGTAGTTTCTTCATCCATTTGGTGTTGTGCGAAGAACTCAGATCGGGATTTTGAACCTTAAAATGTTTTCATATATTTACTCCAAAAAAAAAAGGTGACATTTCGGACAGCTCTGGGCGAAGAGCTTCTGGTTCGTGTGGCTATGGCAGGGGTGGGCTCGAGGCCTCGTGGGATGGAGGCACTGGGCGGCGAGTGCATGGTTGCGTGAGGTGGCAGTGGGGTCGTGTTGCCCGTTGCAAGGCAACGACAGAGCTGGGCGCATCTTTGATGCGTTCAACTTCGGTGCGCCTTTGGCCAGCGGAAGAGCTGGACATCAAGTTCACTGCGGTCCTTGGCCGCCGAGCTGCCATGGTGCGGTGCGCTTGGGATTTGAGGCAGGGCAGTAGACGTGGCGTTGCGATTAGCAGTGATGCAGGGCTGCTGTTTCCGTCGTGAATTCTCCTCCTATGGTGGTTTGAATTCTGCCAATTTTATTAGTGATTTTTAATCATTTTGCAGGTGAAGTTATTGATATTACATTGAATTCTAGTTACCTCCATCAGCTCTCCACATTATTTGATACTAGGGCTTGAGTTGAGACTTGCAATTTGATTTTTAAATATCTTACTGGTTGGCTCAAATACATTGGGATTTATCGGTGGTTTTGTGCTCTGTCGCTGGCTTCTTCAACTCCTTGTTGCCTACACTCGACACTCACAACTCTATGCCTTCTACGTGTTTGATATTTTGCCTAAGTTAATATTTCATCTCTAATGTTGCTTCTTTGCACTCTTCCTTCCTAATAGTGCAAGGAAGAAAAGATATGCCACTTTTACTATCTTATTCCACCCCTCCACGGCTCCACCTTCTACCACACATGGTACGTTTAGACAATTTTTATCTACAAACAGAATCTATAGATCAAATAGTGGGAACACACATGATTGCTTTGTCTTGCATTATGAAATAACTATAAACCATTTTGTTGATATATGAACTGTGCTCCGAGAATTTTCATGGCCTGTGTTCTTGTTAGATTATGTCTAACTATTCCTGAGCAAATTTTTGATTCATTGCAAGAACCACTCGGGATTCCTCATAGCTAAAGTAATATTGGAATGACATGGTCTATGGCTGTTAGAAGGTGCATGTACAGATTTCTCATGCAGAACTGCATAGCACAAAGATGACATATCTATCGCTGTTTATTATTTGTGCAACAAGATAGGAAAGTTCAAATGATATGTCCGCCCCGGTTAGAACTTTTATGTCTTAATTCTCTTACACTGATTCAAAGAACAAGAGTTGGTGCTTGTGTATAATTTTGTTCCTTCAGTTTTTTATTTACTTAACCAGATGAATTTAATAAGGATGTAGGACAGGAGCTCATTCTTAATTGGCTTTCCTATGCCAAATTGGATAAGTTGGAGAATCGTTTAATTGTTAAATTTTCTTGAATTTCACTAAACACCTACGTGCTCCTCCTTAAACAATTCTTGGCCTTCTAGTATTTTTACAAAGATGTTGTACTGAACTTGAAGGTCATAACCTTGCTAGTTTCATTTTATATTGAAATTTTCACAATGAAATATACTACAAAAGGCACATAATTCTATATATAGAGAATTCTTATCAAATTTCTTGGCAGGGAATTTGAAGCTAATCGCTTACATTTGAATGGGATTTATAAAAAGTTAGGCATGCCAAGTTTATCGAAGTCAGAATCTTTTACTTGAAATGACACCACATTGTGACCCACTTTTGTTCTCGGGATTTTATTAGTATATGAAGCGGGGGGTATTTGATAATAAATTTCTTATGTTGCGACGTGCATTTAAAATGGTGGATATTAATTCCTTGGATCGTTTTTGTCTAGTCTATATTATTGTAGTACTTTTACGCCGAACTCATGACATGTTATATTTTGTTGTGCACCTTACCTATACTCGACCCATTACGCTTATGCACATGTTAGCTCCGACATGGAGCCAAATCTAGCATCAATGGGGCACCTTGGGAATCTCATCCCTAATTTGGATTAGGCAGTCAGTATCTGCTTCAACCAAAAAGACGGTGTTCATCATCCGGCCTTGGATTCAGCCTAGAAGTTGGCATCGACTTTGGCACTCCGTCTTCAGGCCCACCTTATTGCAGAACTTCCTGTCCAACCCGTTATTTTAATTTCTCATACATGTTTTTGTTTCAAATTATTTTTCAGGTATACCATGTCAGGCTCAGGTATTACAGCTCGGGCATGCAATCTCGCAGTAAACCCCTATTATATCAGCTCGGGCATGCAATCTCGCAGTAAGCCTCCTATTCAAGAGTTCAGCTCGGGCATGCAATCTAGCAGTAAGCCCCCATTATATCAGCTTGGGCATGCAATCTCACAGTAAGCCCCTATTCGGGCATGCAATCTGGCAGTAAGCCCATATATGACAGCTCGGGATCTTTATTTGTTCTGGATTTTGGATGAACTTATTCAGATGATGTGATGATGGGGAGTTCGGATGGGATATTCGGAGTAAGCCCAGGTGTATGAGGCCCTGGCAAATATTAGCACAGGTCCGCCCTGATTGCTTAAGCCAAGGTGTATGAGGCCTTGGCAAAATATCAGCACAGGTCCGTCCTGATTGCTTAAGCCCAAGTGTATGAGGCCTTGGCAAAATATCAGCACAGGTCCGCCCTAATTGCTTAAGCCCAAGTGTATGAGGCATTGGCAAAATATTAGCACAGGTCCACCCTGATTGCTTAAGCCCAGGTGTATGAGGCCCTGGCAAATATCAGCACAGGTCCGCCTTGATTGCTTAGGCCTAGGGGTGGTTACCGGATCAAACCGGTCCGGAACCGACCGGTTCCGGGCCCGTTATGGGCGGAACCGGTCCGATCCGGTAAGGAACCGGATCGGATCTGGTTCCGGTTCCACCGGTTCCGGGTTGGAACGGTTCCAACCCGGAACCGGATTTTTCTTTTTTCTTTTTTTTTTTTTAAAAAAAAGGCAAAAAGGAAAGGATTTATCGAATTTTTTTTTTTTTTTTAAAATGGATCCGGTTCCGGTTCAATCCGGAACCGGATCCGTTTGGTCCGGAACAGGTAAGATACCGGATCCGGAATGGTAGAACCGATCCAGTCCGGCGGGACCGGTTAGTCCGGTTCCGGTTTAGGACCGGACTAACCGGTCCGGTTTCTGACCGGGTCCGGATCGACCCGGTCCGATAAGCACCCCTACTTAGGCCCAAGTGTATGAGGCCTTGGCAAAATATTAGCACAGGTCCGCCCTGATTGCTGAAGCCCAGGTGTATGATGCCCTGACAAATATTAGCACAGGTCCGCCCTGATTGCTTAAGCACAGGTGTATGAGGCCCTGGCAAATATCAGCACAGGTCCGCCCTGATTGCTTAAGCCCAAGTGTATGAGGCCTTGGCAAAATATTAGCACAGGTCCGCCCTGATAGCTTAAGCCCAGGTGTATGAGGCCCTGTCAAATATTTAGCACAGGTCCGCCCTGATTGCTTAAGCCCAAGTGTATGAGGCCTTGGCAAAATATCAGCACAGGTCCACCCTGATTGCTTAAGCCAAGGTGTATGAGGCCCTGACAAATATCAGCACAGGTCCGCCCTGATTGCTTAAGCCCAGGTGTATGAGGCCCTGGCAAATATTTAGCACAGGTCCGCCCTGATTGCTTAAGCTCAAGTGTATGAGGCCTTGGCAAAATATTAGCACAGGTCCGCCCTGATTGCTCAAGCCCAGGTGTATGAGGCCCTGGCAAATATTAGCACAGGTCCGCCCTGATTGCTCAAGCCCAGGTGTATGAGGCCCTGGCAAATATTAGCACAGGTCTTATCTGCTCATATTGTATTCTCTGGGATCATACGAGACGAGCTTTATTTGCTCAGCATTTTATCATCTCAAGAGCTCAAGTCATCTCACTTTGCAAACTCAGATGAGCTATATCTCCTACGCGCATTTATTATTCTGGAGTTCAATACGTACGAGCTATATGTGTTCGGTTTATTATCTCTGGAACTCAGGTCGGGCGAGACTTATATGCTCGGTTTATTATCTTCGGAGTTCAGACAGGTCATCCCTGCCTAGATAACAGGTCAGCCATGTTTAAGATTTAATTATGTACTTAGAATTATTTCTAGTTGTTAATGTAGTCAGCCCTGCACAGATTACCAGGTCAGCCTTGCTTTAGATTTAATTTTGTACTTAGAATTATTTATTTCTAGTTGTTAATGCAGGTCGGCCCCGCACAGATTAAGAGGTCAGCCCTGCTTTAGATTTAATTCTGTATTTAGAATTATTTCTATTTGTTATTGCAGGTCAGCCCTGCACAAATAACAGGTCAGCCCTGTTTTAGATTTAATTCTGTATTTAGAATTATTTCTAGTTGTTATTGCAGGTCTGCCCTGCACAAATAACAGGTCAGCCCTGTTAAGATTTAATTCTCAGAATTATTTCTAGTTGTTATTGCAGGTCAGCCCTGCACAGATAACAGGTCAGCCCTGTTAAGATTTAATTCTGTACTTAGAATTATTTCTAGTTGTTATTGCAGGTCAGCCCTGCACATAATAACATGTCAGCCATGTTAAGATTTAATTATGTACTTAGAATTATTTCTAGTTGTTATTGCAGGCCATCCCTGCACATATAACAGGTCAGCCCTGTTAAGATTTAATTCCGTACTTAGAATTATTCCTAGTTGTTATTGCAGGTTAGCCCTGCACATAATAGGTCAGCCCTGTTAAGATTTAATTCCCTTAGAATTATTTCTAGAAGTATTGCAGGTCATCCCTGCACATATAACATGTCAGCCCTGTTAAGATTTAATTCCTTTAGAATTATTTCTAGAAGTATTGCAGGTCAGCCCTGCACAGATAACATGTCAGCCCTGTTAAGATTTAATTCTCTTAGAATTATTTCTAGTTTTCATCACAGGCCTGCCCTGCAAATGTAACAGCTCAGTTTCGACAATCTGGAGCCTTATTCGCTCCATGTTGATTGTCTGGAGCTCGGTTATATCAATTTACTCAACGCATAACCTTACTATTTTAACAGCTCGGATTTATTAGCTGTCCATGGGTCATTTTTGGAGTTCAGCTGTATTCTGTTTGCTCAGCACGACATATTTATTAACTCTGGATGTCCATACGTTTATTAGCTCTGGAGTTCGACGTGTTTTATCTGCTATGGAACTGAGCTAAGATTTATTGATTATGGAGTTCAGGCGAGCATTATTTGCTCTTATCTATCGTGTGGAGTTCAGCTCAGCTCGGACCAATATTATTAGCTCATATATATTTCATCTTCGGAGCTTAGAGCAGGTCGGGCAAGCGTAGTTTGCTTGTACATATCTCATATCAGGTCGGACGAGCAATATTTGTTCATATCAGGTCGGATGGGTATTATTTTCTCATACATCATCTCTGGAGCTTAGGTCAGGCGAGCTTTATTTGCTCAGGCCGGCTCAACCAAGATAAACATGGTCCGCATTTGTCTTATCTGCTCGGAATATTTCTTATTCCTTGGAGTTTGGATATATGCTTATTTTCTTCTCAGCTCAGTTTTATCACCTCGGGGCTCCTGATCACCTTTGTCAGCTCGGAATTCTAATTGTCACGGCTCCACCGACAGCATGACTTGGGAACTTGACACGACGCAAGGTCACATAATGGTTTGGCATTTGGACTATCGATCCGGGTCCTCACCTAACCAGTTGGAGTCGATACAGCGCTACTCTAACTCGACTAGAGGGGGATACTCATGATACCCCGATAATTGTCCCGGTGCGGTTTGGACCCGAATTCAATGGGCTCGACTCAATCTGACAAGATACCAGAGGCCATCATACCTTGGCCCGTTTGCCTTGGCCCATTCCAATATTTTATTAACCCATTTGCCAATTAATTGGCTCATTATCTTAGCCCATTACAATGACCCATTTATAATTGCCAATTTCCAATTACTTATTGGGCTCATTTGGCCTATTTAATTAGGGGTCCATTAACAAGATAAATGAAAAAAAAGAATAGGTATAAGAGGGGGGATCGCCTAGCAGAGAGATGATCATCGCCTAAGAGGTAGGAGTTCTTCTGCTCTCCCTGGCTGTCTTCTTCCCCATTTTTTCTTCATTGCTTCATTCTCCATTGTTGGACAACAAATATTGTAAATTCTTGATATTATAGTGAAGATTCAAACTGGACTAGGTCCCGTGGTTTTTCCTTCGGGGTCTCCACGTAAAAAATCTTGATGTCTATTTATTTTTTGCACAAATTCATTGTTACAAATGGAACCAAAAAATGAGGTAACAATTGGCGCCGTCTGTGGAAAATCGAGCTAAGACGTTGATACTTCAACAGGCTGAGGAAGAGGTTCTTACGACAGTTTTTAGCAATGGGTTTTCGAGGTCTCTTCCGATCTCTTCAGCTCGGCCTTTGCATTTCGATTTCAGGGGTTTCTTCATCTTCTACGGAGGAAAAAATCAGAGAGGCTGGAGAATTTTTGGGAAGATAAGGTTCTTGGGTTTTTCAAAAAGCCAAATCTGGTTCGACGACAGACTTCTAACTGCCGAATAGCTATGGTGTTGGGTTATGGGATTTGAGAGGCTGGTTGGGAGTGAGGTTTGCGTGGTTCTGGGTGTTTGGTTTGTGTTGTTGATAGTCGCGACTTGCGAGGCGGCAAGGACGATTAGCATGTGTGGTGCGACTTTGGTCGTCGAATAACTGTGGGGGTGCGATTCTGGGTGGTGGTGCAGAGTAGTGGGTCCAAGATGAAGAGAAATTAGTTTGGTTTTTTATTCACCCACAACCACCAACACTTCGTATGCCTTGAGGAAACTCGCCTCATTAATGGAGACTCCAAATCAGAGGTCCAGAGAGAGAGAGCAGAGGAGCCAAGTGGGTTCGAGGCAGAGCCGGGCTTCGTTGAGATGCGGTTCCAACCCTGCAACGTCGACAAATAGAGCCGATAACAACGGTGGAGATGCGATTTCTGCTGATAATGGACGAGGCGCACATAGTGATGGCTAGATTATTTTTCTCCCTCAAAAACTGCGTGCAACTCTCGCATTCATCCCCATTCATTCGACCTGAACCACGAGCCAATTTCTGCACCTTTTCGCTGGAGTGGAGCTGCACCACGGCAGAGTGAAGCTGAAATGAGGCGCCGTCGTGCCCCAAGGAACGAGATTTAAGCGGATTACAAGTCCAAGGGAGCTGAGTTTGTCGTGAAGGATGTAAAAAATTACTAGTGGTGGATTTTTTTTCCATGGAATGGTTCTGGGTGTGGACGTAAGGCGGAAGGAGGGAGAGTCGGGTGATTTTTGAAATGGGTTTTCGAGCTCTCTTCTAACCTCTTCAGCTCGACCTCTACACTTCGATCTCTTGGGTTTCTTCATCTTCTACAGGGAAAATCAGATAAGCTGGAGACAACCGCTGTGGCATTGCGATTTTTGGATGGTGTTGCAGGGTTGTAGTTTCTTCATCCATCTGGTGTTGTGCGAAGAACTCAGATCGGGATTTTGAACCTTAAAATGTTTTCATATATTCACTCCAAAAAAAAAAGGTGACATTTCGGACAGCTCTGGGCGAAGAGCTTCTGGTTCGTGTGGCTATGGCAGGGGTGGGCTCGAGGCCTCGTGGGATGGACGCACTGGGCGGCGAGTGCATGGTTGCGTGAGGTGGCAGTGGGGTCGTGTTGCCCGTTGCAAGGCAACGACAGAGCTGGGCGCATCTTTGATGCGTTCAACTTCGGTGCGCCTTTGGCCAGCGGAAGAGCTGGACATCAGCTTCACTGCGGTCCTTGGCCGCCGAGCTGCCATGGTGCGGTGCGCTTGGGATTTGAGGCAGGGCAGTAGACGTGGCGATGCGATTAGCAGTGATGCAGGGCTGCTGTTTCCGTCGTGAATTCTCCTCCTATGGTGGTTTGAATTCTGGCCATTTTATTAGTGATTTTTAATCATTTTGCAGGTGAAGTTATTGATATTACATTGAATTCTAGTTACCTCCATCAGCTCTCCACATTATTTGATACTAGGGCTTGAGTTGAGACTTGCAATTTGATTTTTAAATATCTTACTGGTTGGCTCAAATACATTGGGATTTATCGGTGGTTTTGTGCTCTGTCGCTGGCTTCTTCAACTCCTTGTTGCCTACACTCGACACTCACAACTCTATGCCTTCTACGTGTTTGATATTTTGCCTAAGTTAATATTTCATCTCTAATGTTGCTTCTTTGCACTCTTCCTTCCTAATAGTGCAAGGAAGAAAAGATATGTCACTTTTACTATCTTATTCCACCCCTCCACGGCTCCACCTTCTACCACAGATGGTACATTTAGACAATTTTTATCTACAAACAGAATCTATAGATCAAATAGTGGGAACACACATGATTGCTTTGTCTTGCATTATGAAATAACTATAAACCATTTTGTTGATATATGAACGGTGCTCCGAGAATTTTCATGGCCTGTGTTCTTGTTAGATTATGTCTAACTATTCCTGAGCAAATTTTTGATTCATTGCAAGAACCACTCGGGATTCCTCATAGCTAAAGTAATATTGGAATGACATGGTCTATGGCTGTTAGAAGGTGCATGTACAGATTTCTCATGCAGAACTGCATAGCACAAAGATGACATATCTATCGCTGTTTATTATTTGTGCAACAAGATAGGAAAGTTCAAATGATATGTCCGCCCCGGTTAGAACTTTTATGTCTTAATTCTCTTACACTGATTCAAAGAACAAGAGTTGGTGCTTGTGTATAATTTTGTTCCTTCAGTTTTTTATTTACTTAACCAGATGAATTTAATAAGGATGTAGGACAGGAGCTCATTCTTAATTGGCTTTCCTATGCCAAATTGGATAAGTTGGAGAATCGTTTAATTGTTAAATTTTCTTGAATTTCACTAAACACCTACGTGCTCCTCCTTAAACAATTCTTGGCCTTCTAGTATTTTTACAAAGATGTTGTACTGAACTTGAAGGTCATAACCTTGCTAGTTTCATTTTATATTGAAATTTTCACAATGAAATATACTACAAAAGGCACATAATTCTATATATAGAGAATTCTTATCAAATTTCTTGGCAGGGAATTTGAAGCTAATCGCTTACATTTGAATGGGATTTATAAAAAGTTAGGCATGCCAAGTTTATCGAAGTCAGAATCTTTACTTGAAATGACACCACATTGTGACCCACTTTTGTTCTCGGGATTTTATTAGTATATGAAGCGGGGGGTATTTGATAATAAATTTCTTATGTTGCGACGTGCATTTAAAATGGTGGATATTAATTCCTTGGATCGTTTTTGTCTAGTCTATATTATTGTAGTACTTTTACGCCGAACTCATGACATGTTATATTTTGTTGTGCACCTTACCTATACTCGACCCATTACGCTTATGCACATGTTAGCTCCGACATGGAGCCAAATCTAGCATCAATGGGGCACCTTGGGAATCTCATCCCTAATTTGGATTAGGCAGTCAGTATCTGCTTCAACCAAAAAGACGGTGTTCATCATCCGGCCTTGGATTCAGCCTAGAAGTTGGCATCGACTTCGGCGCTCCGTCTTCAGGCCCACCTTATTGCAGAACTTCCTGTCCAACCCGTTATTTTAATTTCTCATACATGTTTTAGTTTCAAATTATTTTTCAGGTATACCATGTCAGGCTCAGGTATTACAGCTCGGGCATGCAATCTCGCAGTAAATCCCTATTATATCAGCTCGGGCATGCAATCTCGCAGTAAGCCTCCTATTCAGGAGTTCAGCTCGGGCATGCAATCTAGCAGTAAGCCCCCATTATATCAGCTTGGGCATGCAATCTCGCAGTAAGCCTCTGTTGCTACAGATCGGGCATGCAATCTAGTTGTAAGCCCCAGTTATATCAGCTCGGGCATGCAATCTCACAGTAAGCCCCTATTCGGGCATGCAATCTGGCAGTAAGCCCCTATATGACAGCTCGGGATCTTTATTTGTTCTGGATTTTGGATGAACTTATTCGGATGATGTGATGATGGGGAGTTCGGATGGGATATTCGGAGTAAGCCCAGGTGTATGAGGCCCTTGCAAATATTAGCACAGGTCCGCCCTGATTGCTTAAGCCAAGGTGTATGAGGCCCTGTCAAATATTTAGCACATGTCCGTCCTGATTGCTTAAGCCCAAGTGTATGAGGCCTTGGCAAAATATCAGCACAGGTCCGCCCTAATTGCTTAAGCCCAAGTGTATGAGGCATTGGCAAAATATTAGCACAGGTCCGCCCTGATTGCTTAAGCCCAGGTGTATGAGGCACTGGCAAATATCAGCACAGGTCCGCCTTGATTGCTTAGGCCTAGGGGTGGTTACCGGATCAAACCGGTCCGGAACCGGCCGGTTCCGGGCCCGTTATGGGCGGAACCGATCCGATCCGGTAAGGAACCGGATCGGATCTGGTTCCGGTTCCATCGGTTCCGGGTTGGACCGGTTCCAACCCGGAACCAGATTTTTCTTTTTTCTTTTTTTTTTTAAAAAAAATGGAAAAAAGGAAAGGATTTATCGAAATTTTTTTTTTTTTTTTTAAAATGGATCTGGTTCCGGTTCAATCCGGAACCGGATCCGTTTGGTCCGGAACAGGTAAGATACCGAATCCGGAATGGTAGAACCGATCCGGTCCGGTATCAAACCGGTTCCGGACCGGTTAGTCCGGTTCCGGTTTAGGACCGGACTAACCGGTCCGGTTTCGGACCGGGTCCGGATCGACCCGGTCCGATAAGCACCCCTACTTAGGCCCAAGTGTATGAGGCCTTGGCAAAATATTAGCACAGGTCCGCCCTGATTGATGAAGCCCAGGTGTATGATGCCCTGACAAATATTAGCACAGGTCCGCCCTGATTGCTTAAGCCCATGTGTATGAGGCCCTGACAAATATCAGCACAGGTCCGCCCTGATTGCTTAAGCCCAAGTGTATGTGGCCTTGGCAAAATATTAGCACAGGTCCGCCCTGATTACTTAAGCCCAGGTGTATGAGGCCCTGTCAAATATTTAGCACAGGTCCGCCCTGATTGCTTAAGCCCAAGTGTATGAGGCCTTGGCAAAATATCAGCACAGGTCCACCCTGATTGCTTAAGCCAAGGTGTATGAGGCCCTGACAAATATCAGCACAGGTCCGCCCTGATTGCTTAAGCCCAGGTGTATGAGGCCCTGGCAAATATTTAGCACAGGTCCGCCCTGATTGCTTAAGCTCAAGTGTATGAGGCCTTGGCAAAATATTAGCACAGGTCCGCCTTGATTGCTCAAGCCCAGGTGTATGAGGCCCTGGCAAATATTAGCACAGGTCCGCCCTGATTGCTCAAGCCCAGGTGTATGAGGCCTGTCAAATATTAGCACAGGTCTTATCTGCTCATATTCTATTCTCTGGGATCATACGAGACGAGCTTTATTTGCTCAGCATTTTATCATCTCAAGAGCTCAAGTCATCTCACTTTGCAAACTCAGATGAGCTATATCTCCTACGCGCATTTATTATTCTGGAGTTCAATACGTACGAGCTATATGTGTTCGGTTTATTATCTCTGGAACTCAGGTCGGGCGAGACTTATATGCTCGGTTTATTATCTTCGGAGTTCAGACAGGTCATCCCTGCCCAGATAACAGGTCAGCCATGTTTAAGATTTAATTATGTACTTAGAATTATTTCTAGTTGTTAATGTAGTCAGCCCTGCACAGATTACCAGGTCAGCCTTGCTTTAGATTTAATTTTGTACTTAGAATTATTTATTTCTAGTTGTTAATGCAGGTCGGCCCTGCACATATTAAGAGGTCAGCCCTGCTTTAGATTTAATTCTGTATTTAGAATTATTTCTATTTGTTATTGCAGGTCAGCCCTGCACAAATAACAGGTCAGCCCTGTTTTAGATTTAATTCTGTATTTAGAATTATTTCTAGTTGTTATTGCAGGTCAGCCCTGCACAAATAACAGGTCAGCCCTGTTAAGATTTAATTCTCAGAATTATTTCTAGTTGTTATTGCAGGTCAGCCCTGCACAGATAACAGGTCAGCCCTGTTAAGATTTAATTTTGTACTTAGAATTATTTCTAGTTGTTATTGCAGGTCAGCCCTGCACATAATAACATGTCAGCCATGTTAAGATTTAATTATGTACTTAGAATTATTTCTAGTTGTTATTGCAGGCCATCCCTGCACATATAACAGGTCAGCCCTTTTAAGATTTAATTCCGTACTTAGAATTATTCCTAGTTGTTATTGCAGGTTAGCCCTGCACATAATAGGTCAGCCCTGTTAAGATTTAATTCCCTTAGAATTATTTCTAGAAGTATTGCTGGTCATCCCTGCACATATAACATGTCAGCCCTGTTAAGATTTAATTCCTTTAGAATTATTTCTAGAAGTATTGCAGGTCAGCCCTGCACAGATAACATGTCAGCCCTGTTAAGATTTAATTCTCTTAGAATTATTTCTAGTTTTCATCACAGGTCTGCCCTGCAAATGTAACAGCTCAGTTTCGACAATCTGGAGCCTTATTCGCTCCATGTTGATTGTCTGGAGCTCGGTTATATCAATTTACTCAACGCATAACCTTACTATTTTAACAACTCGGATTTATTAGCTGTCCATGGGTCATTTTTGGAGTTCAGCTGTATTCTGTTTGCTCAGCACGACATATTTATTAACTCTGGATGTCCATACGTTTATTAGCTCTGGAGTTCGACGTGTTTATCTGCTATGGAACTGAGCTAAGATTTATTGATTATGGAGTTCAGGCGAGCATTATTTGCTCTTATCTATCGTGTGGAGTTCAGCTCAGCTCGGACCAATATTATTAGCTCATATATATTTCATCTTCGGAGCTTAGAGCGGGTCGGGCAAGCGTAGTTTGCTTGTACATATCTCATATCAGGTCGGACGAGCAATATTTGTTCATATCAGGTCGGATGGGTATTATTTCTCATACATCATCTCTGGAGCTTAGGTCAGGCGAGCTTTATTTGCTCAGGTCGGCTCAACCAAGATAAACATGGTCCGCATTTGTCTTATCTGCTCGGAATATTTCTTATTCCTGGAGTTTGGATATATGCTTATTTTCTTCTCAGCTCAGTTTTATCACCTCGGGGCTCCTGATCACCTTTGTCAGCTCGGAATTCTAATTGTCACAGCTCCACCGACAGCATGACTTGGGAACTTGACACGACGCAAGGTCACATCATGGTTTGGCATTTGGACTATCGATCCGGGTCCTCACCTAACCAGTTGGAGTCGATACAACGCTACTCTAACTCGACTAGAGGGGGATACTCATGATACCCCGATAATTGTCCCGGTGCGGTTTGGACCCGAATTCAATGGGCTCGACTCAATCTGACAAGATACCAGAGGCCATCATACCTTGGCCCGTTTGCCTTGGCCCATTCCAATATTTTATTAACGCATTTGCCAATTAATTGGCTCATTATCTTAGCCCATTACCATGACCCATTTATAATTGCCAATTTCCAATTACTTATTGGGCTCATTTGGCCTATTTAATTAGGGGTCCATTAACAAGATAAAAGAAAAAAAGAATAGGTATAAGAGGGGGGATCGCCTAGCAGAGAGATGATCATAGCCTAAGAGGTAGGAGTTCTTCTGCTCTCCCTGGCTATCTTCTTCCCCATTTTTTCTTCATTGCTTCCTCCTCCATTGTTGGGCAACAAATATTGTAAATTCTTGATATTATAGTGAAGATTTATACTGGACTAGGTCCCGTGGTTTTTCCCTTCGGGGTTTCCACGTAAAAAATCTTGATGTCTATTTATTTTTTGCACAAATTCATTGCTGTAATTAATATAAAATATAAAATATACAGAAAATCAACATGGGATTAAGTACCACTTTGTGTCTCAGATGGCAAATTGATTAAACATTTTCATTGAATTTTGTTCATAATTTAATATAACAAGTGTGTTCACTAGGAAAATCAGATGAAAATCACAGCAAAAATGATGAAAATATGAACAGAGAATTTGCACCTAATTAATGAAGTGGAGGACTAAAGTAAGAATCAATGTGGCACACTTATAGTTATCGTACGTGCTCGTATCAATAATTAATATTTTATTCAAGTCATTCGAGTGAAATAAGTCAAGACATATATTTAAAACACACCAATATATATTATATATTAAAAAAGTGTATTTTATTCTATAGTTAACGATTATTTGAGAATTTTGAAAAGTAATTAATTGGGTAAAGTTATATATTTTTAAATTTTTAAATATAAAAAAAAACAATTTGCTCGTTTAATCAATAAAGTATTGTCACTCTCCGGGCCCGAGCAAGCGCAACTGCACTATGAGATCATATAAGAACTATTGTATTACGTACTCATTCTACGAAAATGGTTAACCTAAGTTTTATAGTAGTTCAATGGTAAATCATTATAAGCCATTTTAAAATTTCATCAACAACCAATATGAGACTAGGATATTACAATCACTCATAATTTAGAACGCGACGTCCTCGTCACGACCTTACTCATCGACCCACCAGTACCGGGAATGCAGAGGTGGCTTAGTTCAAGAGGTGGCTTCCGTCATGTAGCAATTTGCCCCGCAGGTTCAAGGGGTGAGCCCCATCGTGTAGGACTTTGCCCATACGGCTCAAGAGGTGGTTCCAACGTACATAGCACACTTTGTCCTGCATAGCATTTATCTCCCGGTGTTTTCTGCCGGTGAGCGGCACTGATACCATTCACTCAAGCCCCGAACCCGAGCCCCCGCAAGCGCGACTGCACAATGAGCTCATATAGCAACTACTTCGTATTCGTCCTTGCTCTATGACAATTGTTAACTCAAATTGCTATAGTAGCCAATTTTAAGCCATTATAAATCATTTTAAACTTTTATCCACAATCGATATGGGATAAGAATATTAGAAGTACTGCCCAAGTTTTCTCCACACATCATACTGACAACCTAACCTAATTACTAAAGTAGATTTAGGTATTTCAGGGACTTGTGTACATTAAATTGACCAAAACTCATCATATTTGTTAGAATTATTGTATTAGATTTAAATTCTTCATTTAAGAATAATATTAATTAGTAATAGAATAGTTTTATTTACACAGGCAAACTAAATTTACTTCCTGCGAAATGGGTCCTATTAAACTTTGGCATTTTTCCAAGACTTTGATTGGTGATTAGGTACTCGTATAATAGTTTTGTCTCTGAGCAAGTCTTCTGCAAGTCATGATTTCTCTGCAGCAATTCAATCTTTATTTTAGTGGCTATTACAATTGTCTTGTGATTGTGGGGGATACATTAATATAATTTAAAAATAATATTAAATAATATAATATATGTTTGGTTTTATATTTTAAATAAATATTTTAATGCGTTGAACATTTTGGTTTACTGGTGTCAGATGAGTAATAGTTTAAAGATGTGAATTTTTAAATAAAAGAATCTTGAAGAAATAAAAACAAATCCACAATAGTTACATTACTCTGAAGGTCAAAACTACAAACACAGTTGCAGACAGTATAATTGGGATCTTGTCAGTACTATGAAACTAAAGAACGACACAGGAAATCATTATATATCAATTTCAGGAGGAATAAGCAATTCTTTTATTGCTTTACCAGTTTTCTTCTTTTCGTTCTCGAGGTGACGTCTTTTTGTATAAAATCAAGTTCGTTTTATTTTTATTTTTATGAAATAAAACTATTTAAAGGATATGTGTCATTTGACGCCACCGTAAAAACATCATCTTTAAGTGAGGCATCGGACAAACCGACCACATACTGGTTGTAACGGGATAACCAGTTCCTTTGTAATTAAGATCATTATTTTTTGAAATTTAAATTTCAAGTTTGATTTAAAATATTGGCTGCGTTTAAAAAAATGACCATTATCCACTCTCATAATTCTATATAATATTTAATGTTAATAAAAAAGCCTCTGTTCTGGTAAATTCACAATATACAAAATTATCTCACTGTTCTTTTATTTTCACATTTTCTTGCAACATCTTAAAAAATTTGATTTATGCTAAAACAAAAAAAAACATTTGATTTCTCTAATTTGGAAAACACAAAGTACATAAGAGAAGTTCTTCGGCTCACCGGGTGTCAGAAACACCTACACACATACACATATTATAAACTATTTCTAGGATGAAATTATAGCTACGTACAGAAACCAATAGCATCCCATCTCAGTTTAGGATTTCTACTGTTAATTAATGCATTTGAATTACAATAAGTTCTTGAAGTCAATGGCTAATATTAACAGCCCGTAGAATTTAAAGAGGAGCTTTTAAACTTTAGTGTTACAATTACTTCAACTAGTACAAATTCGAAAACATAAAAATGAAAGAAAAAAAACCCTAATAAGCAAACAACTCTCTCATTAAAAGTCTTGATCATAACATATTAGCATGCTCTTGCTAGGCACATAATATGATCAGTGAATTATTGCGTAAATTATGAAAATGATCCTATAAAATAGAGGTATTGGCAATAGTAGTCAAAATTTTAGAATTAATTAAATATAGTCTCAAACAAATTATATTTTTTTAACAAACCTAGTCTCACATAAATGTTTTATCAAATAGTCCCACAGAAATTATTTTTCAACAGAAATAGTCTCAAGTTTTATTAAGGGTTTATGTACTAATTTTATTATAAAATACTTGTTGTGAGACAATATTTGATAAAAACATTTATGCGAGACCACTTTTGTTTTAAAAAGAGAATTTATTTGGGGTCATATTTGATTAGTTCTAAAAGTTCGTGACTACTATTACAAATACTCATATTCAATGGGACCATTTTTTTGTAATTTACTCATGAATTATTAATATATATATATAAAATGTATATGCATCAATATATATATATGATCAGTTACTTGAAATGACTGCTGTAGTCCTTGCCCGCCTGATCTGATATTGAATTCCAATCCCATAATCTATCCGAGTAAGCCGCCTGAATCGAGCCCGGAATCACGTTCAGAGCTAACTGTTGCTGCTGCTGTGGCAGGGGCTGCAATGTTGAGAATTGGGAAAGAAGATTGGGGACAATAATATTATTAGAAAAGTGATGATTTTCTGGATTTATGGAGTAAATATTCACCAATTTATGGAGATCATCAATTGAATGTGAAGAAGATGTGTTTGCAAATAATGTAGTGCAAATTTGTTGGTAGTTATTGTGAAGAATCATTCTATCATTTTCTAATGAACTTGGGATCGCTGCATCAATAGTCGAAGCCATGTAGAGCAATGGATTAAGGTTGTAAGAATTAGGATTTGAAAGGGCAACTGATGTTCCGACAGTTGTGCTGCTACTAGGGCTCGATTCGTTCACGATTCCTTCGGTTTGGACTGTTTCAATGCCAAGATTCATTGATTCATGAGGTTTTTGTGCTGATTGTGACCCTCGTGAGGAAGATGAAGACGAAGCTTTTGTGGCGAGGGAACGAGGGAGAGATGGATGGTCTTCGACTCCAGCTCGTTTGTAGACTCGACATAGAGAAATTTCTGCCTGAAAATGGTGAAAATATATGCTTCAAATTGTGAAGATAAAATGAAATTTGAAACATGAAAGAAAAATATTCAAACAGTTTGAAATTTGAATGAAGATTAATGGCTTATCTTGTCTTTGATCACAAGAATATTTAATGAGTTTGAATTTGAAAATTTCTTCTATTCATAAATAAGAACAGAACTGAGAATAATGTTCATGTGTCCTTTTAATAACTTAAATTAAAGTTATTAATTCTTACACCTTTTTCATGTGAATCCTTGAGGTCTAAAAAGTGAGGCTAAATACTGAAATTTGGGCATGGCTCTTTGCATCCTGGCATGGATTTTATGACATGAATCAAGAACTAAGTCCATTCTCATTATACACATAGTTTCATGGAATATATTAATCTATGGAAATTTTTCAGAAGTGGGGTTTTCCAAAAAATCATAAATTTATATATATAATTCCTCAGAAACAATATTTTTTTAAAAACCTATGTGGTAATTTTTCATTTTTGTTTCTTTTAACACTTATTTCTGCCATTATTGATCATATGTCACTGAACTAACTATACATCTCATACCTTTTGCAGACGTTCGGTTTCGTGATGCGGCAATCGGTATTCATTCATGATCCAGCTAGTTCGGATCCCTTTCGGCGCCTTACCGGAGTAGAAAACAAGGGTTTTCTTGAGGCCAATAGACCTCAAATTCTCACTTCTAATCATTCTATCAGCTCCAGTTGCCTTCCAATATCCGGAAGTCGTCACACGATTAGGTCGATCCCCGTTGCGATACTTCCTATCCCTAGGCACATAAAAGTACCATTCTTTCTCGCCTATTGCAGCTAAAGCTAAGAACAAAAGAAAAAAGTTAATGAAGTATAATAAATAACACACACACACACACACACACACACTTATGAAAAGTAAAATGAATCAAACATATTGAGACCACATATACTTTTCGTAAGCAAGATAACAGAAAGGACTAAAACAATAATTTCTCAACCATTACTTCGATTTTAATTCGGTGATCAAAGATCCATGAGAACAAAATCATAGATAGAAGCACTTGAAACTTATATCCATTCTTGTAGAAAAATGAAAATCAAGAATGGAAAAAAGGGATAATTTTTTTCCAATCTGTTACACTGATACATATATCTCCATGAACTGGTTTCTAGAAACCCTTGAAATTGGTCTGTGAAGCTTGTAGAAAATTGAAAGCAAGAAAGTAAAGAAGGGGTGTATTTTGTGATAGATTAATGCCGATTCGACAATTGAAACTTATCCATATGCTTGTAGAAAATCGAAAATCAAGAAAGGAACAAAATTGATGATGATTTTCTCTGATCTATTATATTGATCCATCGCAACAATCAGCAAAAGCCCTTATCTACATGTTTGTATAAAACCTAAAATCAAGAAAAAGATTCTCTTAAAAGGTAAAAACATACAGTATTTATATATACAAACAGACACACAAAATAACACATATATACCAGGAAGTTCCCAAGGGTCATAGCGATAAAGGTCTAAAAAGGTAATAAGTTCCACATTAAAACGCTTGCCCTCCACCTTACGGCGGAGGTAGAACTCAACCAGCTCTTCTTCCGTCGGATGGAACCGAAAACCCGGCATCACCATATCATGCTGGTGCTGATCATCTTCTTGTTTGTTACCACTTTCATCTTCTTGATTATTGTTCATGGCTGCTGCTGCTGCTGCTGCTGCATTAATTGTCATACAATTCTTGATTCAGACCTTTTATACATGCATGGAAATGCAACTTGGCTGGGAGAGTAATTTTGAGACGATATCTAGAGGAGTTGTGGTGAGCAAGAAGACAATGGAGAGATGAATAGTCGAGCTTGAGGGCCTACAAGTTGGAAGATATATTGAATTTTAGGTCTTTAAAAAGAGAAAGGGACATCACATAAACAGGACAGGGTGGCCAAGTTTCTTTGCGGTGGGTTTGGACCCTTCTTAATTTCACCATTAATTTTGTTACTTTGGAAAATTAAGGAGTAGGTTTTGGCTAAAAGTTTAGTAATTGTTAAAGTTTTTATTTTGTGCTTTTACAATTCTCGTCTTTTGGTTTTTGAGTACATTATATTCAGGGATTGGAGGTGGAGGTTGAGGCTCGAACTCGAGACATTGAGCTCTCTATTGAAGCTGGTGCAACTTAGGACAAGGTCCCTCCGCCAATCCCGTCTCATCTTGTTTAATAAATTTTTTTTTATAAATCAATCATAGTCATCATCCTCATCACGCCTTCATCAGCTATGAATTCCTATTTATTGAGTGGAAAGTCATTTACAAAATTATTTTTGTTACACCAAGTTAATTGTGGATTAAAAAATTAATAGAGCCCGTTAAATAGACGTTATTCAGGAAATTATATTTTGTTCACATATTTTTAATAAAGTTGATTTATGTAATCTCTACCACTTTATAATATTTCTTAATCTCTTTTAATTTTGCTTAAAAAAAGATTCGTATTATTTATCAAAGTGTGTTCCAAAAAAAATATTTATTTTAAAGAATTAAGTAGATGTACCACATATATGAAAATGAAATATATTCAACATGCAAAAGGAAGATGAAGAGGATCGCAAATAAGTTGTATATATTCACTCGATTTCTCTCATTTTATCTATTCACATTTCCAATTTTATTAAAAGATTCTAGGAAAAATAGTCAAATCCGTCTAATTTAGCCTATTTTGGGTTTTGGCTAGTTAAATATGAAAATTGAGCATTAGTCCTGTAAGTTGAGTTTTATTTTTTTTAGTACTATTTCACTGGATTGATGACACGATGCCAAAAATATTGATGTGGCACTAAAAAATGCTGACTTATCCGGCATTACGTTAGCAAAATATGACCAAAAACCAACTTATAAAAACCACTGAACTGCTTAGTTGGCATTAAAAGATGCTTACATGGTCGAAAGCCATTGGAACTGCTTGGCACTGGTAATGTATATCATATAAGTGTGTTCCGATGATAAGTATTTATTTCTATGAGTTTGAGTGGTTTCCAGCAAAAATGTTCAAAACCGTAAACATATAATTTACTATACGAATATCAAACTTTGACTAGTCATAAGACAAAAAGCAGAATTGACCAACTTACGGGTCTACTTTTGTGATTTTCACAAACACTTGGCTTCCACATATATCTTTTTCCTCAATTTTTAGGCCATGTAAGCATCTTTCGCTGCCACCTAAGCAGTTTGGGTGGTTTCCGACTAAAAAGACCGAAACCAAAAAAATCCAAATTAGTGCACCAAAATCAGACTTCGACCAATTACTGTACGAAAAACGAAGACATGCCAACTTACGGGACTAACTATGTAACTTCTCCTATGAACTATGAGTGAATGATTTCATATTTGACAAACAATTTCATCATAAAAGTATTATTTTTAATTGACATATTACTCTTTACGTACATATATGACTTGGTGACTATTTATATATATACAAATTAATGTACTAAGCCATTTGCATTGTAAACGTGTTTGCTAGTTGTATCTTCTGGGCCCAAGGATTGGCATAATGATTCGTAACGATGTTAGAAAAATATTTGTATGAACCTGATTTGGATCTTATTTATGGACCATCTCAATATAATTGGTCGAAACAAGTTGGTATGTTAATATTATTTTTATTTAAAATATATTGTATTTTAATATTAAGTTGTGTAAGTGAGCCCAAACCGACTATAGAAAAGTATTTACCCCGATGTTAAAGAACCATGAATGCCTTGCATCATATTCATATATAGATTCTTGCCTTTGTGTGCTTGGAATGTATGAAATTAATATGAAAGCAACTACATAACATGCATGCATACTCAAAAATATTCTAGTCAAAATGTGCACTGAATTTGTTTTAAATTAATTAAAGACTTGATATGTTTTTTGACGATCTCTCATATATGATAAAGATTCGATACATATCTTATATCGGGAGAAATAGTATCCATATATTACAGTCGATGGATATATATTTCATGAAATATGTAGAACCATGAATCTATATTTTATTTATTCATCCATTGTTGTATGTTTTTTTTATTTCATTTTAAAGAATCTCTTATTGTAGAATAGACCTAACCATCATTATTGATTATCAACATATATGTCACGTCCCGAGATCGGAGTCAATAACACCGGCATTGATTCCCAATAACAACTTGAAATCAATAAGCCTCGTAATATCGTATTAAACAAAAGCCAGTCTATATTCCATAAAAAGAATCATTGTCTTTACAACTGAATTTAAATTACGGAAATCAAATCTTAAACATCTTAAAACGAAATAAAATAATGGAATCATACTTAATGGAAAATTCTAAAGTCTTTAATTCTTAGAACGCAGCGGATCACCAACCCCAAAATTGGTGTTCTTCTTCAGCTTCAATTTCTTCCTCAGCTTTATCTGGCGATGTAGAGTAAGGATGAGTGTTTTGGAAAATACTCAGCAAGTGGGGAATAATCGATATGATAATATAACAAATATTCATAATTTCCAAAACATATTTCGTATTCAAACATAAACTTGATATGAATGCACCTTAACATAATTGCTCCATCGAGCCATAACATAACATATCATATCATTCATAATTTTCTTATATGTTAAGCACAATAAATAATCTAGTTTCCTCTTGGTACTGATATCAGTATCTAGACTTATCCCTCCTAGAGATAAGGTCATGACATCGGCTTACCCACGAATAAAGGGTCTGGAAACTCCAAAAACCGTATAAGGTCGTGTAAACGGTTATAATCCCACCGCATCAGGGCCATGAAGGAAATCCTTTTTCCAATTAGATTTCGAAAACTTAAAGTGCTTACAAATTAATACTTTCATTATTTCAACATAATTTCATATCGATTGAGAATTTAAAGCATACATATGATTTTCTCAAAAACGAAACGAATAATAACAAAAACCCACTTACAGTAATTGAAGATGTGTTTGAGTGGTTTCGGGTGCAAAACGTCGGATTCTTTTCTCCTAGAATGAACAGTAATCGCACACCTTCCGTGCTTGACTACTATGCACAAAATTCTATAAATCCGATGGATTCTCTTATTGCAAGAATCTGACTTAGAAATTAAGGATAAGAGGGGTGTAAAGAACGTAGTGGCCGATCATTTATCTAGGATTGATTTTGAGATTGAGAAACATGATAATGAAGTGGAAGAGATCAATGAAAAATTCCCCGATGAACAGCTCTTTCAAGTTCTTGCCCTACCTTGGTATGCCGATTTTGCAAACTATCTGGTTAGTGGTATCCTCCCACAAATGACATTTTATCAAAAAAAGAAATTCTTATCTGATGTTAAACACTACATGTGGGAGGAACTATTGTTGTTCAAAGTTTGTGCAGACAACATGATCAGGAGGTGTGTTCCAGAGGAAGAGATGTCATCTATATTGAGCCATTGTCATGATCGCGAGGTAGGAGGACACATGGGTCCAACCAAAACTGCTGCCAAGGTACTGGAATCTGGATTTTATTGGCCTACATTATTTAAAGATGCATACAGGTATGTTTCAGCTTGTGATAGGTGTCAATGAACTGGTAACATTTCTAGGAGACAGGAGATGCCTTTGAACAACATTCTTGAATGTGAATTGTTCGATGTTTGGGGCATCGACTTTATGGGACCATTTCCAGTTTCATGTTCACACTACTATATACTAGTTGCGGTCGATTATGTGTCAAAGTGGGTTGAGGCTGCAGCTTCTCGCACTAATGATGCTAGAGTGGTGGTGCAATTTTTGAAAAAAACATATTTTTACTCGATTTGGCACCCCTCGGGCAATCATTAGTGACGGTGGGTCACATTTTTGCAACAAACTTTTTGACAAACTCTTAAGCAAATATGGAGTCACCCACAAAGTTGCAACACCTTACCATCCACAAACGTGTGGGCAAGTGGAAGTGTCGAATAGGGAAGTAAAACGCATTTTAGAAAAAACTGTCAATACTTCTCGAAAAGACTGGTCTTTACGGTTAGATGATGCTTTATGGGCATATAGAACTGCATATAAAACACCTATTGGCACCACACCATACAGGTTGGTTTTTGGAAAAGCATGTCATCTTCCTGTTGAACTGGAACATAAAGCTTATTGGGCAATAAAAAATCTAAACTTCGACTTAACTGCTGCAGGTGATCACCGTCTCCTCCAAGTGAACGAAATGGAAGAGTTTCGGAACCAATCATACGAGAATTCCAAGACCTATAAAGAAAAGACAAAAAAATGGCATGACGCAAGGATCAACCAACGTGATTTCAAGGAAGAAGATATGGTGTTATTATTTAACTCCAAATTACGGCTGTTTCCAGGCATGCTTAAATCTCGTTGGTCCGGACCATTCCGTATTTCCAAGGTGTTTCCCTCGGGTGCAATCGAGCTCTATGATCCAACCAAGAGAACGTTCACAGTGAATGCACAGCGATTGAAGCACTACCACGGGCATGATTTCAGTATACCGGAGTGCACCACTGTCCATTTTGTTGAATGAAGCAACAGACGCCAGAAGTCCAGCTTGGGACTATAAATCAAGAACTAATTTTTCTTCATTCTCCTTCGTTTTTGAATTTAGTAAATAGTTTCTTGACTCTGGTTTGGATTTTAGTTTTTTTTTTTTTTTAAATGACTTTCAAAAAAAAAAAAAAAGCCTACTGGAGGTAGGCGATCGATCGCTGCATCTGAGGCGATCGATCGCCTCTACCAAAAATCTGACAAAACAGATGCAGCGATCGATCGCCTCTACCAAAAATCTGACAAAACTTACTGGAGGTAGGCGATCGATCGCTAAACATGAGGCGATCGATCGCCTTGAGCATCAAATTTTCACAAAATGCTACTGGAGGTAGGCGATCGATCGCCTATGTTTAGGCGATCGATCGCCTAAACACAATTTTTTTAAAAAAAATCCTACTGGACACAGGCGATCGATCGCCTGTCGCGATTTTTAGTTTTTAAAACAGATCAGATTCCATCACTCAGCACTTTCACCACACCTTTTCCTCTCAAAATCCCTAATCCCTAAATCCCCAAATCCCCAAATCCCCAATCCCAAATTTCCTTTCAAATATCTTCTCAATTCTTCATATAATCACAAATTCCTTTCCTCTCCACTATTATTGGCTAAGTGGTGCCATTTTCTTCTACAGATTACAAGCTCGGGTGGCCATTCAAGCACCAAGAGGAGATTACTCCAAGCCAAGGACCACATTCCATCAAAGTTTCGAAATTCAGAGGTAACTTGGCTTGAGATTTCCGGGTCATGCTTAATTACTAGATATTTGGTGAAAGTGGGAAAGGATTTGAATTCTTTGTTGGTAGAAAAGTTAATTTGGAGATTGGTGTTAGAAGCTTGCTAGTATTGATATTGTTGAGGCTTGGTGGTGTTTAGTAACTTCTTGGAAGTTGTGTGAGGCAAGTTGGACTTTGTAGGAATTTATTGAGGCATTGCTTGTTCGTTTTCATATATCTCATAGCATGGCACCTACAAAGAAGCCAAGACGAGGGGCTTCCTCTTCAGCCCCCACCCCGACTTATGACACCACTCGTTTTGCAAATCATGCTGCATCTGAATTCTATGAAAAATGGCATGCTAGGCATTTGGTAAGGGAGAGGGGAATGTAAATGGACATACCCGATTCGTCCATCCTCCGCGAGGCGGAACGCCGCGAATGGTTGCGCTTTGTGTCACCACCGTGCCATGCAGTCATCCCCTTAGTCAAGGAGTTCTATGCCAACTTTAAAGTCAAAGCGAACGGACCGTATCTGACTATTCGGCGGAAGAAGTTTCTTTTTCTTAGCGAACGCATCAATCGCATATATGAGATGCCGGATATAAGAGACGATGAATACTCGGCTTATTTGCATCACCACCTTGACTATAATGAAGTGATTGAGACCATCTGTGGGGAATGGGCAGAATGGATACTAAATTCGGAGGGGCAGATCCGACATTGCAAGAAAACTCATTTGAAACCAGAGGCAGACATCTGGTTTACATTTATCTCCCATCGAGTCCTTCCATCTACTCACACTGCCGTGGTTACTAAGGAGAGAGCGGTGTTAGTTTTTCCTATCATGACACGTCGCTCGGTGGATATTGGGAGCATCATATACTCCTCGATGAAGTTAGCGGTGGAAGGCTCTACCACGATTGGTCTACCCTTTCCGTCTTTAGTCATTGAGCTGTGCCGCCAGGAACAAGTACCTTGGGAGGCTTATAAGGAAACAAGTGTGCCATTTATGCCACTTCGCCTTCCTAGACCACCATCGGAGCCCGAGTCTGCACCAGGGCCTTCCAATGATCCGGAACAGCCCCAGTCTTCACATCGACGAGCTCCTCATGGCCATTCTCCAATAGCTCATCCTACCACCAATGCCCAAAGATTTCAATCTTTAGAGGATGAGCTTAGGGCCCTCAAATTGCAACAGCGATTAGTGTGTGATGGGCAACGAGAGCTCCGGCGCAATCAAGAGGAGATGTTGCACAATCAAGATGACATGCGCCTGGAGCTTCGTGAGTTTCTACGTTTTTCATACGACTGGCACACAGTCGCAGCCCAGGCCCATCCCGACTTGGCGTTTCCACTGCCACCCACGCTCCAGCCATACCCGCCACCCTCTGATGACGCTGATGATGATGATGGCGCTGCCGATGCGGATGAGGGTGACGACCACTGACGGTTGTCACCACAGGTATTGCGTTGTCCTATTATTTCTTCCTGTTCACTACATTGAGGACAATGTATTACTTAAGTTTGGGGGGGTAACTGGTTAACTATCATATGATATTGTGGAGATGGGAATTTTGTTTTTGCTTTTGTTTGAGGTGTGAATTGTGTTTGTGCTGAGTTGAATATGTTTAATTGCGCGTCTGAACATGTCTACTGCTGTGGAATCTGTGATTTTAGCTTAATATTGATGAGTCCGATGAAGAGCATGGAAAGTTGTTTTTAGTGTAATTGGATTAAAGTAGTGACTCCATGCTATGATTATATTAGTTTACTCTACTTATGACTTGAATCTTGATGATTGTAAACATGTTGTGAATATTTTGAGTCGAGTTGACATGTTGAAAATGAGGAATAATTTGAGCACATTGAGTCATGAACTTGTTGATTACTTTTGGAGTAGTGATGATATGTGTGAACTTGATGACATGTCTTGAGCATCTTAGAGTAATCATAGAACTTATTTGATGATGGCACTTTGAGGCGAAATTTTTATAATTATGAACTAGACTTGGATATGATTTAGGCGATCTTTGGAACGTTTGAGCCTTTCAAGCCTACCTTATTTACATTTTTCCCTAGTGTCCAACTTTGAGCTTGATTGAATAAGAATGGAAATTAGCCACCATTCGACATTCTTGGCAAACTCATTATACTTACCCTTATTTGAGCCTAAATGAAAAGGTTATCATTACCCTAAGAGAGTATAATGAATTCCATTCGATGCACGTAAATTGTTATATCGTGATGAGCTTATTGGAAATTATTGATGAATGAGAAAAGAAAAACGATAGACAAAGAGCATTGAAAAGAAAAAAATAAACATATAAGACCCAAAGTGGCCAAGGCTATAAAGAAAAAGAAGAGAAGCTCGATGTGTGCGAAACATTTGAATTGTAAAAGATTATACTCTCTTCTTTGCGCTTATCCTATCTTTTCTTTGTACCCGACACCAAAAGGCCTAACATTATAAGCTTTAAAAGTCCTTTTGATCCAAGTCTAGGAATTGATTACATTAGTGGAGAAGTGCTTGAAAACTAGGTTTATGAGATTCTCGATGAAAAATCTTGATTGTTATTGATTAACACTGTTTTGATCTATGATAATTGTATGATACTTGGGATTGACAACATCACACACACACGTTCCGAATTTGAAACTGTTATTTGACTTAAAGAGAAAACACTTTGTGTCCAACAATTTGAAGGATTCTTTGTTGTAGTATGAGTAAAAGTTCTGAGATAAACATACGAGCACGAAATGATCCATGTCACTTATCTGTTGTGAATTCACTGTTTTTGATTTTATTCTTGCTCGAGGACGATCAAGAACTAAGTTTGGGGGAGTTGATAAGTGTCATTTTTACACTTATATTTGCATATATTTCTTGCGAGTTTTATAGTGATTCTTGTAAGATTTTATACTTTTGGTTGTGTTTTGTTGTATTTCCAGGAGTCCAGTAGAAGTGCAAGAAATACTGGAAAAACCCCGTTTTATGGACTAGAATGTGGAACTAAGACAGTACGAGGCAATCCGTGGGAAAAGATGTCAAAATGACTTAAAAATTGATAAAAGCTTCAGGCGATCGATCGCCTATTTCGAAGAGATCGATCGCCTGAAGCCAGAGAGCTCGTGGAATTTTCAAGCGTTAGGCGATCGATCGCAACAAATCAGGCGATCGATCGCCTCGGGGCAGAACATATAGGCGATCGACGCCTATCTTGAGAGACCGATCGCCGAGGAGAAAAAGCTAAAGGCGATCGATCGCCTATTTCGAAGAGATCGATCGCGTACAGAGTCCCAGACTTAAAAACTTCCTTAATTAAGTTTTGGGCTATTTTTGGTACCAGATTTCTTTGGGCTCGTGAGGAGACATATAAATTGGAGTTTTTAGGTCATTAGAGGGGTTCTTTCACCTCTGGATAGGCAGCCACCCATTGGAAGAGAAGATTCATTCAAGACGATTCAAAGGAACGCAGCTAGAGACGGGAACAACGGATCGACGCACGATTCAACATCGAGTGTTTATTAGTATTTCTGAACTTTTGTTTAGTTTTATTTTCGAAATCCAATGTTTATAATGTTGTTAGATATTATAAAACGTTGTTTTTTCCGTTAATATGCTAGGCTAAGTTTGTTATCGAGACAAGTGGATCTTGTGTATGAACCCACAGTTTTAATTCTAGTTTTTGATTGAGTTTTTGTTATTTTTGAGTTTATGTTATGCTTTTAATGCTTTTAAAGGATTATCTACTCTTTGAATGTTGTTAGTTTACAATTGAGATCGAGAGATGATATTGTAAAACGGAACCAATAACATAAACCGTGGATTTCAGACCGAGATCGAGAGATGACGTCAAATACACAAGTGATAGCTATAGATATCTAGTAATCGAAGGCTAGGGGTTTTCATAGAATGTATGCAATATTGAATTGTTAAATAAGTGAACGAGAGTTACTTACTGCAATTCAGTGTTAGGTTTAATATAGCTCGAGAGAGTATATTGGATATAATCGGAAAACTTGTCACCTTAGATGCATTAATTTTAATTAGAACTAGTAGGTAAATTGTGGGGGATTACTCAAGTGAACCGAAGTCTCGATATTTATCTCTACTGTTTATTATCTTAATTCTTTGTGGTGCGGTTGAATATTGGAGTTGATTAAATTAGTTCATCTTTCAACCAATTTCGTAGGTTAAATATAGAACGCTAGTTAAATTTGGTAATTACTACTAGTCCTCGTGGGTTCGACAATCCTTACTTCTAGATCATTATACTAAAACTTGACACCGTGCACTTGCGGTAGAATCGCTCGAAATAACTTTTAAAATAAAAGCGATCAATCTGCCAGGATAACCATCTCTCCCCTTCTTTGTTCATTATCTATTTTGAGTTATTCTCTAGACTTCTTGCATCCAAGTTGAATGATGGTAACCTTAAAGGCATTAAAATTGGTAAGAAATGCCCTTGGATTAATCATATTATGTATGCCGATGACCTTGTCATATTTACAGAAGCCACTGTTTATCTGACACTCTGTCTAATCTCAAATCTTGGTCTAGCCTCGATACTAAACTTCAGAAGTCTGTTGTTCACTTTAGCAGAAACACTCATATTACCCTTCAAGATCAGATTTTGAATACTTTAGGTTACGTGGAGTGCTCCCATCCCAATGACCTTTTGGACCACTTCACTAAAAGACTAGCCTCTTGGAAATCTCATCATCTTTCCCAGGCTGGTCGAGGGGCCTTGATTCGTTCTATTGCGCAATCTGAGCCTGTCTACCACATGTCAACCCACTTACTTCCGATTTCCGTATCCAATGCTATTGATTCTAATATGCGTCATTTTGGGGGGTCCTCGTCAATGAACAAGAAACTCCCTCTCATTGCTTGGCTTGACTTATGCAAACCGAAAAATTTTGGTGGCCTTGGCTTTCGGCGAACGACTGATTTCAATAGAGCCCTGGTAGCTAAGCTTACTTGGGCTCTTTGCAACAACCTGGGTGATAACATCTACCGCAATTTGCTTCATGCTAAATATATTGGGAATTTGATGGATTCCCCTGAAACCTTCTCTGGTTGCTCGTGGATTATGCATGACATTGTTAGAGTTCGGGACCTCATTTCTAAAGGAACTTGCTTCAAAATTGATATAAACTCCAATGTTCGAACTTGGGAAGATCCTTGGATTCCATCCCTTCAAAATTTCAAACCCCCATAATCCAATCTCAACCATTAAGCAGTCATCAAAAATGCTAGAGTGTGGTCTTTAATGATGCCAGGGATGCCTACTTGGAACTATGATCTTTTAACTTCTCTCTTTGATATTGGAGTTTGCAATGCCATTCTCCGTGTTCATATTCTTCCTACTGAAGAACATAATGCTTTGGTTTGGACTCCATTGAGTAAAGAAGTTTTCTCTACCAAAAGCGCCTACTTAAGATATGAGGCTCATAGATTTGTTAACTCGGACTCTTTGGGTAACGCTAGGAAAGCAGCTATCTGGAAACTCAAAATCCACGAAATACACTAGAAATTGGCTGCTAATGTGCTCCCTACTTCTGCCCGCCTGGGCAAAATCATTTTCATTGAGGATCAATACTGTCTTATTTACGACGAAAACCATGAATCCATTGATCACCTTTTCATCCATTGTCCCATTGCTCAACAAATTTGGTATCTGTCCAAATGGAATTTCAAGATTAATTTCTTTGCAGATAAACAATTCTCAGATTGACTCGATTTCTTGATTTCGGGCGAGGGAGCTCCTTTAGATGGGTCCAACTTTCTTGAATTCCCAATATTTTCTATTTGCACTATTGAGGAAATCTAGGCTGTTCGGAATGAGATTTGGGTTAACACAGCAGCAACAAAGTGAATGTCCATGTCTCCGTAAAATTTATGCTAAAACGTCTGATCATTTCAGCACTCAAACCCCCCTTTTGATTACTAGAATCGCTCCAAGTAAAGTGTGGAATCCTCCTGATCATGGTTGCCTTAAAATTAATTCAGACTCATCTTTTTGTTCAGGTAAATCAGTGACAACCTGTTTGGGAGCTGTTGTTAGAGCTGAAACCTCCCAGACTTGGGCTTCTAATGTGCTGGCTGCTGAAGCTAAAACCCCGATCTCTGCCATGAACAATGCTCATCTCTTCACCTCCCTCACATTACTTTTGAATGCGATTCGTTGGACACTGTGCTTCTGATCAACAAGCTTGTCGAGGTTCCTCATTGGTCGGCTCTTCCGGAAGTTATTGCTGCTCATAAATTTCTCATGTCCAATCCATAGTGGCCTGTTTGTTGAGCCTTAAACGCATTGTTGAGTTTAATGCTTAATTTATCTTCGAATTATTTATGAGTTTTGATGATCAACAAAACTTGTGTTTGTTATACTAATGTGTCCACTTAGTGTACATATTTAATGGTTGAAAAGTGGAATACTTGAAGAAAATCAATTGTGCAAGGCATATGGCAGATCGCCCCAGGCGACGGTGATCATCGCCCCAGGCGATGGCTGCCAGGAGGGACATCGCCACACACGTCGACTGAAACGACGCCGAGGCCTACGAACAGGCCGAGTTCACCTGAGGCGATGGCTTGATCGCCTGAGGCGATGCCTGGAACGCTTGAGGCGATGAGAACTTTGTTTGAGGCGATGAAGATTTGTGAGCAACCGAATCGGGACATCGCCTGAGGCGATGTGTGCAAGATTGTGACCGTTGGGGCACGGCGATGGTGATCGCCCGAGGCGATGTCCGAGGTGATCTTGGAGTGATTCAAGCCTTGAGTGCAGCAACGGCTAGTAGGAGCCTTGGGGGCCTTTTACTTTATAAATATGGATGTTTTGGGGCATTTTGAAGATAAGAAACACGTCTATAAACTACAAGAAAGTTGTGTTCACTCAAATTCTTTCTAGCATTGCAAACTTCATACATTTGGGTTGTATTGGAGTTTGTGATTCATTTCTTGTGTGAGAGTCTTGTGTTCTTCGTGTTGTTACACCGTGAAGGTGTTATTGATTTATTGTAAGGTCCTCCAACACCGACGCAAGTTGGAAATTGTAAAAGTCATCAACAAGTGAAGTTGGTGCAAGTGTGTGGCTATCCTTGGAGCCCGTAAGGCCAAGAAGACTCGTGAAGAGTGTGGGTAACTTGGGAAGAGTTGTGTGTGGCTATCCTTGGAGCCCTTAAGTCCAAGAAGACTCGTGAAGAGTGTGGTGCTCGTGAAGAGCTATTTTTACTCGGGAAGAGTGTGTTGCGGCTAACTTGGAGCCCTTAAGGCCAAGATCATTTTCGTTATAGTGAAACCTCGGTTAAACGTTTTATAACCGGGAAGAGGAGACGTAGGCGATTCATCGCCAAACTTCTATAACAAATTCTCGTGTTCTTTATCTTTATTAAATTATGCATTTATTTATTTCTTCTTTTTATTTATTTGTCGATTGACTTGGAGTCTTCCGCAATGCAAACTCGACATTTTTGCAAATTCATTTTAAAACGCTAAAGTAGCCAAGGAACCTCATTCACCCCCTCTTCGGTTCCAACAAGTGGTATCAGAGCCATTTGATTTTTTATTTTAAATCAAAATTTTTATATGGTTAATCTAGAAAATGAGTTTGTTCAAGGTCGACAAATAGACCTCCGCTCTTCACGGGTGATAACTACGGATATTGAAAAAATAGAATTTCTCTATACATCCAATCCGTTGATTATGACCTATGAAAAATTATTGTAAAATGTCCTCATATTCCTTTAAAGGAAGTTGGTGGAATAAATATTCCCAAAGAAATGGACGATTTTACAAGAGCGGACATGATTTTAATTTCTCAAAATGCTAAAGCGATTAATATTTTACATTGTGCTTTAGATATGAAGAAGTACAATCGGATCTCGGTGTGTGCAACCGCAAAGGAAATATGGGACAAATTGTAAATTTGTCATGAGGGCACAAATCAAGTGAATGAGACAAAGATAGATATACTACAACTCAAGTATGAAGCATTTGAGATGGAATTCGGAGAAGACGTTGACTCGATGTTTAGAAGGCTCAGCCAAATCATAAATGAGCTTGCACAACTTGGTGAGAAGTATCCTCCAAAGCAAATATGGAGAAGAGCACTTAGAACCTTACCACAAGAATGGGATGCCAAGAGACGGCCATCATCGAATCCAACAAAGGAGAAAGTGCATCATATGATCTTGATGAACTTCATGGAACATTGGTGACCCATGAACTCGAAGTGTCAACCCGGAAGGGAATAAAGGAGGATGATAGATCCATAAGAAAGGGGATCGCTTTGGTCGGAAGTAAAGATCAATCCGATGATGAAGATGGTGAAGAGGTGATCTTGTTCACAAGAAAGTTCAAGAAATTCTTCGACAAATACAACAAGCCAAAGACCTCCGGTGCTATCAAACATGATTCCAAACAAGAGGTAACATGCTATAATTGTCAAGATAAATGTCATTATGCTAATAAATGTCCTAGGAATAATAATGAGGATAAAGGGAAGAAGAAAGCCCTAATAGCCACATGGAGTGATAGTGACTCCGATGAAGAAGAAGCAACAAACCTTTGTCTCATGGCCAAAGATGACGCAAATGATGAAGAAGAGGAAAGCGACGATGAGGTACCATCTTTTGATGAATTATTAGATTCATATCATGAGTTTATTGATGTTCTTGGCAAAACCAAGATGAGTAACAAATTACTCAAACTTGAGGTAGCGAAGAGAGATGAAGAAAACAATTCATTGAAAAATGAATTAAGTTCTTTGAAGAAATCTTTTTGCAAGTTTAATGATAGAAGTTTAAAGATGAATGAATTGCTTGGCTTGCAACGTTGTAGCTTTGATAAAGCAGGACTTTGCTTTTCAAGCAAATCTAAAACATTTTCAAGCTTGTTGGCTAAAGCTAAGCATGATTCTCCTACTTGCAATTATTGTTGTAAAGATAGTCATACAAAGAATAAATGTAAATTTGCTAAAATCCAATACCAACCTAACAAGAGGTGGAAATGGATTCCAAAGGGATCGATGAAAGCTAACCCTCAAGGACCCAAAAATCAAATGGGTACCAAAGAATCCCAAATCAAAAATTTGTTTTGTAGGAACAACAAAGGGATGGAGGAAGAAGGCACTAGCACCTCAAGGGAGGAAATGATATTATTCACGACAATAGAGGAAGCGCGAGGTATAGGACCAATGACAAGAACGTACTCTTGTCATCAAAGGTAAATTTAATTTGTGCATTTAAAGAGCAATTCAAAATTTCATTGGCACAAATTAATTGTGAACATAAATAATGAAGCTCAATATTCATTGTTAGTAAAATGTATTTCCCCTTAGTATATGCATATTTAAATTGTTTTGATGCATGATTTATGCTTATCTCTTTATGGTAAATATCTTGATGTGCCATGAATTCTCTTTAAATTTGAAATGTGCACTTATGTGATTAAGCATGCTATAATTGTTTGGATTCTCAATCTTGGATATAATGCTATTATGACCTTAATGATTTTATTATCATTAACTTATCAAATGATGCTTTGAGAATTTTAATGTCTATTGGGCATTAGTGCATGAACTCTGGGTAGAACATATGAACACGTAGCACATCTAGAACTCATTATTGTTTAAAGCCTTAAACGCATGTTTGTATTCATCTCAATGATTTAATCTTATGCTTGTTATGGCTATTACATGCTTGATGAGGAACATGCGTAATTTGTTAAAATATGGCTATGTGTCAACATATACTTGTGATATGATTATTTGAATCTTGTGCTTTTTGATTATCACAAAAAGGGGGAGAATTTTGTGATAAACTTGAAGCTTAATACATGCATAATTTGAGGGGGAGAGTTTTTGTATGCATGGTTTGAGGGGGAGAGTTTTTGTATCATGCTTTACTTGGTAAAACTTGTATGTGCTATGCAATTGTTAAGGGGGAGTCTTGTTTACTCACATTTCATGCATATTACATATTCAAGTTTATCAAGTTTTGTGATCATCAAAAAGGGGGAGATTGTTGAGCCTTAAACGCATTGTTGAGTTTAATGCTTAATTTATCTTCGAATTATTTATGAGTTTTGATGATCAACAAAACTTGTATTTGTTATACTAATGTGTCCATTTAGTGTACATATTTAATGGTTGAAAAGTGGAATGCTTGAAGAAAATCAATTGTGCAAGGCATAAGGCAGATCGCCCCAGGCGATGGTGATCATCGCCTCAGGCGATGCCTTCCAGGAGGGACATCACCACGCACGTCGACTGAAGCGAAGCCGAGGCCCACGCGCAGGGCGAGTTCGCCTGAGGCGATGCCTGGAACGCTTGAGGCGATGAGGACTTCGTTTGAGGCGATGAAGATTTGTGAACAACCAAAGCTACGGCATTGATTTTTGGTATTGATCGCCTGAGGTGATCGGGACATCGCCTGAGGCGATGTGTGCAAGATTGTGACCGTTGGGGCGCGACGATGGTGATTGCCCGAGGCAATGTCCGAAGCGATATTGGAGTGATTCAAGGCTTGAGTGTAGCAACGGCTAGTAGGAGCCTTGGGGGTCTTCTACTCTATAAATATGGATGTTTTGGAGCATTTTGAAGATAAGAAACAAGTCTATAAACTACAAGAAAGTTGTGTTCAATCAAATTCTTTCTAGCATTGCAAACTTCATACATTTGTGTTGCATTGGAGTTTGTGATTCATTTCTTGTGTGAGAGTCTTTTGTTCTCCGTGTTGTTACACCGTGAAGATGTTATTGATTTATTGTAAGGTCCTCCAAAAATCGACGCAAGTTGGAAATTGTAAAAGTCATCAACAAGTGAAGTTGGTGCAAGTGTGTGGCTATCCTTGGAGCCCTTAAGGCCAAGAAGACTCGTGAAGAGTGTGGGTAACTCAGGAAGAGTTGTGTGTGGCTATCCTTGGAGCCCTTAAGGTCAATAAGACTCGTGAAGAGTGTGGTGCTAGTGAAGAGCTGTTTTTACTCAGGAAGAGTGTGTTGTGCTAACTTGGAGCCCTTAAGGCCAAAATCATTTTCGTTCTAGTGAAACCTCGGTTAAACGTTTTCTAACCGGGAAGAGGAGACGTAGACGACATCGCCGAGCTTCTATAACAAATTCTCGTGTTCTTTATCTTTATTTAAATTTACGCATTTATTTATTTCTTCTTTTTATTTATTTCTCGATTGACTTGGAGTCATCCGCAGCGCAAACTCGAAATTTTCGCAAATTCATTTTAAAACGCTAAAGTAGTCAATGAACCTCATTCATCCCTCCCCCCCTTTTGGTTCCAACACTGTTGTTCATATCTCTAGAGAAGCCAACACTGTAGCCCACAACTTGGTGAAATGGTCTCACCACTCTAATCTATTTGGCTGTTCCTAGTTCTTCCCCGGTGTGGGATCATTTTATTTTTCATCCTCCGTGACCTGGCTTTTTCCTTTTTGCCTTAGTAAACTTTGTTTCTACTTGCTTTGATGTAACTTTCAATTCTAGTTTTTAATGATAATTTATTTACCCATAAAATATATATATATATATATATATATTCATGACATGAGTTGCAAGTACCTCGAGTCACTTGTGTGTAGTTTGCTAGGAGTTCGACTGAATTCAATTTTATTTGAGAGGAAGCCACTTGAGCAACTGATCGAATCGAGCTTAAACGCATATAATTCGAGCTACTATTTTGTAATTAATTAATTAATCCCGATGAATTCTTAGGTATTACCGATTTTCACGACCAATAAAATAAGAAAAAAATTATAAAAATGGGTTCATAGAATAGTAGTCCAAACTTTAAGGATCAATCACATATATAGTCTACAAAAAAATCATTTCTAACAAAAGTAATCCCACAAAATTTTTTATCAAATAAAGTTTCACAAAACGATTTTTTTTTTTTAACAAAATGGTCCATAAACCTTTATCAAAACTTGAGATATTTTTGGTAAAATATAATTTGGGCACTGTATTTGATAAAACACAGTTATGTGAGAGTAATTGTGTTAAAAATTATTTTATTATGACTGTATTTGATTAGTTCTAAAATGTTGGTACTATCATTACAAATGCTTCTATTATATGAGACTAAATTTGTAACTTATCCATAAAATAATGAACTTAAAGGTGATTTAATAATTTAATTAATCTTTGAGAAAAATTAAGGGATAGCTCTAGCTCTCGATACACATACCCGATCGAAATCAAGAAATTGAGATTGTTAACTACTCAATTAAGCTCGAATAATGCAGAAATAATTAATACAATCGAGCTAGAGTAAAAATAATTATCAATCGACTAGTAATTATTCATCATAATTACGTAATTAATTAGCATTCATTTAATTTAATTAAATGTAGTGTAGATTAATAGGGTGGTGTTGGGGTGGAAAATTTGCTGCACGCATATGACTTAGGTTGGGGTCACAATATATTGCATGTGGGAGTATACTAATCTGCATAGTCAAGTGAATCCCGTGACCACTCTATTTATAATATATGACAATAACAATATATTCATTCCCCTTCTTTCTTTTTTTTTTTTTGAGTGGGAGGGGTTAAATTATTTTTTTGCGTCAAACGCGACTTGAACTCAAGTCTGCCCAAAGTGGGCATGAACTCTAATCTATCTCGACAAGGCTGGGAGTAGGGGTGCTTAACGGGGCAACCCAGTCCGATCCGATCCGGACCGCCGATTCTGGATCCCATAATTCTGGAACCTGTCTGACCCGGTAAGGAACCGGATCGAATCCGGTTCCGGTTTACCCGTTCCGGGTTGGACCAGTTCCAACCCAGAACCGTTTTTTTTTATTTTTAAAAAAATTAAGGGAAATTGTTGCTTGGAGGATTCGAACACGCTACCCTCTTCTTCTACTCTAAAGCTCTAACCAATTGAGCTAATTGACATTTTTGTTTGTAAACTAACCTCAAATATATTTATCTAAATTTTTTTAAAAAATTAATTTTTCTTTAAATTAACGGATCCGGTTGAACCGAAACCGTATCCGTTTAGTCCGGAACAGGTAAGATACCGGTTTCGGAACGATAGAACCGATCCGGACCGGTATCTTACCGGTTCCGGACTAGTTCGGAACCGATTAGCCCGGTTCAGATTTCGAACCGGGCTAATCGATCCGATTTCAGACCGGGTCCGGATTGACCCGGCCCGTTAAGCACCCATAGCCGGGAGGTCCATTCCCTTTTGATTTAATTGTTATTGTACTATTGAGGTTTCCTATATTTTTATTCAACTCTTCATTATGTGCTTTCCAAAATATATTTAATTGTATACAAGTGTAATTTCTTAAAAAAATTTATCCCTCTAATTTTAATTTGTCTGATAAGAATTATGCTGCGTATTTTGTATATTATGTGTGTCCCGAATAGTTCTTAGCTACCCCCATGGGCACTACTCCATGGGGGTACAACACCCTTGGATGAGCATCATTTCCCCAAATGATGCTCATCCAAGGGTTGTGCTACCCCCATGGGGTAGTGCCCATGGGGGTAGCCAAGAAGTATTCGTGTGTCCCTGCCACAAATGCTGCATAATGCACGGTTAATTAATAAAAAAACAAGTTATGATTTCATTTGTATACACATGTAGGGATGGCAATGGGACGGGTTCAAACCCGGACCCGCATTGAACCCGCCCCATCGGGGCGGGTCTGAACCCGCTTCAACCGGGTTTGGAAGCGGGGCGGGGCGGGTCCTGGGATTGGCCGAACCCGCCCCGGACCCGCCCCGCTATACATTTTAATTTTTTTAAAAAAAATATGATATTGATTATACATTTTACTTCTTTGATTCAACAATAAAGTGTCATTATTTAATTTTATATCAAAATTCATGTGTTTATGTTAAAAAAGTTGGACATTTTGAAGGAAATAAGAGCAAATTAATAAATATTTAGTAGTTTAAAGATAGTTTTACAATGTTTATTATAAATATTTACTAGAGAAAACATGAAATTTAATCACAAAACTCAACTTTTGTTTCAAAATTGATTTCTAGCTAAATTTTTTTTAAAAAAAATAAAAAATAAAAAAAAAACTGGAACCGGGGCGGGGCGGGTAAACCCGCCGGGTTCGCGGGTCTAAGCGGGGTGGGGCGGGTCCGGGTTTTATGTGTAGCGGGGTGGGGCGGGTCCGGGTTTTATGTGTAGCGGGGCGGGTCGTGGGATTGGCCAAACCCGTCCCATACCCGACCCGTTGTCATTCCTATACACATGCATGTTTCATGTTTTAAATTATAGGGCTTACTAACTATTTGTGTCGAGTGTGGTGTACCAAACAGTTTTTTTGTGCATTTGTGGACGGAAGTGATGACATCTGTGGTCTAAGACATGACAAGTCTGGCTCATTGACACCCACGTGGTACAACCTCTCATGTCCACTTGTCGTTTAGTATGAAGCTTTGCGCTGCCACTCTACAATGAAATAAAGTTGCACATATAATATCAGCTACAGCTTTAAGCCTACTGGTAAAGGCTTGATCTAACAATTGATATCAAAGTGATGTCATGTGTTCGAAACACCCAGGAAACAATTGTTGAATTAAGTATAAATTTTTATTAATGGGGTGTGATTGTCACAAGAAAAACTCGAACTTTTGGAACATTTATATAAATTTATAGGGTAAATTACAAGAATAGTCTCACTAAATAGTATCATTTGCAAGAGTGATCACAAATTTATAGAACCAAACGAATATAGTTCCACATAAATTGTCTGGTCTTAAGACCATTTTTCATTTAAAAAAACAAACAGAATGCACATATATCGTGCACATAAAGATGTGTAGATATTATGAGCTTTGTTCTTTAAAGGATAGTTCCTTTTTTCTTTTAGACGAAAAAGTTGTATTGAGACTACTTTTTTTTTAAAAAAAATAATTTATGTTAGACTATATTTTTAAAATAACATGGGATCACTTTTATTGTTAGCGATATGACAGGTCAATAAAATGAAATGCATTTATCTGACTTGTGAATCTCATACATTCCCGGTAGATGAAGGTTTAGGAAAGTATTAGTTGCACTACTGCACCATTACCTTCATGTCCTTTAATTATGATTAATTCCAAAATTAAAAAAACATAGATATAGATTAATGACATATGTATGTTAAATCAATTGTGCTATATCATTTAACTACTTGTATAACCGATGACTTGTAGTCCATCTGACACCGATCGTAATTGCAACTCGGATGTCTCGTGTTCGGGTCTCCGTCCCCCCACCTCCAAGTAGCTGTAGTAGTTGCTAAAAAAAAAGGCTACTTGTATAAAACTACATGAAGCATTATTTGAAATAAATTTACTAACTTTATTAATTGCAAAGGAGATCATGCCTTTAAATGAGAGTCAAATTGGCCTTGTAGAACCAAAGCTTAGTTTCATGCATGATTTTAATTTAATTACTTTTTCTTTCTTTAAATAAGAATTACATAATCCCAACGATAAAATGTTAAACCAACTTCCAATATTTTTGAAATGATATTATGTATATATTTTTGAAATTTTACATGATATTGTCTTTGAATGAGAGCCGAATTGATCGATCCTACATTATACAATTACAGTCCCTTGTACTAAGTTACTCGTGAGAGCCAACATCAATTTCTCCCTTCAATTCTTGTATCTCCATTGAATACAATACTTGAACCTACAACATTGACCTTATATTTATCTCTTTGTGTCTATTACCAGTTCTTCCTCATGTTGAGACCCATAATTCAGATCAATGGGGGTAAATTAATGAGCTCGGATATGAATGAACTCTATAGAGGAGTTATCTATCAGAACAATACTCTTACCGATCTATTAACAACAAGTAGATATACGCACAATTTTGTCAACGTATAGAGAAAATTACAAAAAAAATTGGTCTGGTAGAATAGGGACATGTGCAATAGTAGTCTCAAACTTTTAGCACTACACAAATATAATCCCTAATAAATAAATTTATCAAATATAGTCTCACAGAAATTATTTTTTAACAAAAATGGTCATAAATTAAGAATCACGTTAGTTTTGAGAACAAATTTTCAAAGTAAACATATGTAGAGAATTCTATTACCAATTTGTTTTTCAAAGTCAAATGAAATTACCCCATCAAGAAAACCAGAACTACACATGACTTTGAATCGAATGCAAGTGTTCTTTTTCCTAGGTCAGTTCATGCACCATTCATTACGACGAGAGGAAATTTAACATAAACTCCAAGATGATTCATTTACTTGTATTATTCTTTAACCAGTTTGATTTGTCCTATATATAAATATATAATCATTCTTCCAAAATTATATATATATTTTTTAGAATTTTACATCTTCCAACCCATTCTTACTTTTATTTTAAATCTTCGTTATCTATGTTTCCCAGCAGATACAACTGAAATTTGAAATGCTATACATCACATGTAAGCATTGAATGAGACTTTCGAATTTATGTTGATTCTGTCTTGTGGAAGTTATAAAATCTATAATCATCAGCAAAAGATTAAATATCCCAAGAAATCTAATATTTGAAAACATAAGATTAGGTCTTGGAGTGCAATAATTATCCATGCTTTGAGAGCAATCGAAGCGTAGTGCTTGGGCTTCTCTACAGTTTAAAGATTAGAGTTGCACTGTTACCATAAGCTATAGCTTTCGGTAAAGCGGCAAGGCCTCAGTCCTACAGTTGGTATCAAAGCCAATGTCAAGTGTTCGATTCCAATGAGTTGCCTGTTAGTGCAATTGTTGGGAGTGAGATTGTTGGGGTGTTATAATTGTCTCTTCTTGGATATCGATCGAAGCGTGACGCTTGTGCTGCTCTACAGTTTAAATATTAGAGTTGCATCATTACCTTCATTTATAGATTTTGATAAAGCGGCAAATAATCGGTCTTATATCAGGAGTCTGGTTCTCAAAAGAATTGACTGATTATTAAATTGGTAAAAAGGTTTACGGGAGCAGAAGCTGGGCCAATCTAGAGACAACTATCAGTAATAAATGGATACGCATTTGTCCCACAAGAATCCCGTGGCCTGGTTGTCAACCCTAATAATTGTAATTATTCTCCTTATATTTCTATTTTATGTTACCTTATTCTTCGCTACACGGAGTAGATTTTGTAGTGTTGAATCTATATATATAACGCGTGACGAGAAACGATACTTTTTTTAAAAATAATCTTTTTAAATGTTTTGTATTTATAATCGTAAACGGAAAAAAATAATAATGAGTTGGAACTTCACATGTTCGACTCCCATTAATTGTAAGTTGGTACAGTTATTGGGAAATAGATTGTTGCGTGTTAGGAGGGTATCCGTATTGGCATCGCCATGAGTACCTGCAAAACTAATACAAATACACAATATACGAATATAATACTAATATCAAAAGGACATCGAGTCAGGCTCAGATCTGCTGTTTTCCCAATCTACGTCACCGAAAAACCTAAGTAAAGGCCGGAAGGTGAAGGCAACACCCACTCCTCACACGACCCACTGCCTGACCAAATCTCCTACTGGACAGAACCAGTCAGCACACACGGTGCAACGGACAGGAACGCACGTCCAGCACCCAGCCGAACAGAACCACCGTCGAGAACCACCGCACCCACACGGCCAGCAACCACCAGTCACCGCTGAACCCACACAGCACTCAATCGCACAACACAAAGCCACGCACAGCACTCAATCGCACAGCACAGAACCACGCAACACTCAATCGCACAGCACACGGCCACGACCAACACTCCTTGCACGACCCACTCAGCCACGCACAACAGGAGCAGGAAGAAAAGGCGAGAGAGAAGTGTGGTGAAGGAGGCGCACGTACTGGTTAAGGAAGAAGGAGGCGGACGAACGAAAAAGCGAGAGGAGGCGTTCAACTGTGGAGGCGCCTTATCTCAGACTTAATTAGGCTTAGTTAATATTTGGGCCACAATACCCAACATTGGGTAACTACAATTGCCCCTGCTGGGAGGATGATCAAAATGTGGCGTTGAGTTGTTGTATGGCTTAAAAGATTATAGTTACATCTTTACTACTAACTATAATTTTTAGTAAAACGGCAAATCATTGATCATATACTATATTTTACTGTTGTGGTTTTTGGCTATCTATTCATCTTTTAGGCATGTGTGTCTAGGGTTTGCTTACACGATAAAATGTATGCGAATTCCCTTTATTTTCTTGTCATCAGTGGTGGGAGTAGCTGCCCTAAGAAAAAAGAAATTTATTTACCCTAATTTCTTTTAACAAAAGCTACATTTCTCCCGCCAAAAAATTATATTTGCTCCCATAAAATTTTATTGACCCCCTTAAATTTTTTTTTTGCTCTTCATGTTTATGTTATTAGTATATGCTCACTTAAACAAAAAAGCTAAATTCGCCCCTACTTGTCGTGGAAAGATGCGAGTCGAATTAAAGAATGCCATTGAAGTCATATTTCAAAAGATGAAATTCAATGAACATTACAAATCTATGAACTATCGTGCTTTTCGGTTTGAATGCGTATGACATATGTCAACGAACAATAAACAAAATATCAATGGAAGAATATGCATGAAATTTACAGAGAAACTTTGGTAAATTTAAATAGGAACTACAGACTGCAGAGTAATTTCTATTTAGCTTATAAAAATTGCATGTATAAATATGAAAATCTGTCTTAGTTTTGTACATAATACATCTCAAAACTATAAATTATATTGGAATTATAAAAATACTATATTTTAGAAGAAGTTCCATCTTAGGTTTGATACTCTCACATTTGGGTAAAATCAGTAGTCAGTTTCAAATAATATAGTGAAAAGAACAAAAAAAAAAGTTATATCAATTTTGTCAAATCAAATACAAATTTAAATATATATTCTTCCCTTGAAAAAATAGAAAATCTTAAATTTATGCTGGAAGGAGAATGAATCTTGAGATGCGCAATTGTCACTTGTCAAAGGGAATTATGGAAAAATATTGGATATATGAACTCTAAATGTGGATGAGGGTGCGGCGGCGGCCACAGGCGGACCACCCCGTCACCCACAAAAAAGAGAATTTAATGCTATATTTTTCTTTTAAAAAAATAAATTTCCCCCCAAATTTGTTTCACCCTTAAGATTTTCTAAAAAAAATTTCGCTCCCCAAAATTTTTTTTTTTTGGCTCCGCTCATGACAGGTTGCCCAACAATTTTGAGCCTCGACTGTGGGCAAGACGACACAAACAAAATAAAACTTATGATCATTGGACGATAGCTTCAAAAAAAAAAAGATTTCAAAAAAATATTTGTAGAAGGACCTTTTACACAAGTCTGGAACTCAAGACCTTATCCCATATTAGGACTCTAAGGTGTGTTTGTGATTGCTTATTCAAAGCACTTCTATATTGCTTCTGCTTAAAGTTGGAAAAAATTGATTTTAAGCAAAAGCATTGAGTGTTTGTTATTTAAATAAAAAAAACAGCTTAATAAACTTAAATTAATTACGAAATTGCCACAAAACAACTTAAAACAGTCAAAAGCATGTCATGACCTGCTTCTCTGCTTCTGTTTTTTTCTGTTTATTTTTAGAGAAGCAATAGTAGAAGCAAACAAACAAAACACCCAAAAACTACTTTTTTATTTGAAAAGCAGATAAGCAGTTTTCATAAGTAATTACAAACATCTACTAAATGTTGCTGGGCCACATGACTTGCCGCAGCTTCATACATAGTAAATTATTGATTTGCTGCAAACAACTTAATTAGAACGGATTTAACATGAATATTTGAAATGATTTACAAGAGACCGCAATTGTTTTTCATAGAAACATGGTTAATCATTTTCACAGAATGATCGCAGATAAGAATAAGTTGTTATACAAGTACATTAAGCAATCGTACTTATATGGATCTGACCTTAGAACTTGAGATCATCTTTGTTATAACCATATAGAAATTACCATATAATAATATAAATATATAGTAACAACCTATTACAGGATGCTTCGATGTATGGTTGTCGGGACATTATTACTCGATTATAGGACACACAAACAATAGATAGAGGCGACATATCAAATGTGTGGTTCAAGGAGTGATGAGACAAAGACCCATAAATCAAACACAATTGCGTGTGGACCAAATGAGATTGAATCGAACAAATCTGCCGACCAATTCAGCCGTCGGACCAATCATTGTATAATATTCATTTGTCACAATAATATTGTCAAATTAGTCACGTAAGTTTGTGGCCTAAATTTTTTTGGGTCAAATTTTACTCTTATCGTAATAATTTTACTTCTTTTGTAATATAATCGTCGTCGGAATGAGCTCCTGACATAGCACTGAATATTACTTCCGACAAACAAAAGAAGTAAAGTTATTGTATTAATACTGATATTTAACTGCTTTGAAGACCAAAATAAAATAAGGTCAACTTACAAGACCAATTCATTTGTTTCCCCTCATTTTTATTATCCAACACAATAGTTATGAATCGAATCGGATAATACCATGACATGAATTTTGGTAAAAAGTATTTATCCCTCACAAATAATAATAGTAGAATCCTGTGAAACTGAATTCTCCATGAAGATCGGTAAGATCATGTGTACTTTAACTATAGCTTTGCAGTGACAACGTTGATCGAATGTATAGATATGTGTGAGGTGGTGAAACACGACGACCAACAACAATGTCATGTTGAATTGATAGATCAACTTAAATATCTATGAATTCCTTTAAAAAGTAGTTAATTGAACTTATGCATGCAGGAGAATGAATCTTCAGTGGTATACACATCATTATGTCACTTTTCGAAGGGGTTTAAATTGGACATTTATAGACTTTAATTATGGCTCCAAATTTCAAGCTCACCCAAATGTTTTGAGCCTCAATTGTTGGCAATACACAAACAAAATACAACTTTTGATCTTAAATGAGACAGCAGCTTCTCATGACTTCTTTTGTACAAAGAACTTGATAATTTTGTCCTAAGCTTTTCGAATTCACATGCAAGAGAAGATTTTATAAATTTCTCAGTCGTCTTGACCTAGTGATTGTCATCTATTTTTCAAAATATAAGAGATCTTAGGTTAAAGTCATACCCTTCACAAATTTTTTTATTTTTTTACAAAAAAGTTGTGAAATCTCGATTATTTTGTATTATTGATACAAAGTAACTACCAGTCATACACAAGTTAGTTTTTTTATATAATTATTTTTAATAAAATTATTTTAAAAATTAAATTAAATAGGAAAAACTGTCAAATTCGTCCAATAAGTTGTTATGTTTATGTTTCCGTTATCCAACTTGTCAAAGTTGGGTCACAATAGAGTAACTTTTTCAAGCATATTTCACCAAAGTGTTGACTTGACGTTATAAATTACTGGCTGGAAAATACTGACTTGACGCTATAAATTATTGGCCGGAAAATACTGACACGACATTGGAAAATTGATGATGTGTCAGTCGTCATCTCATTAAAAACAAAGTTACTTATTAAGATCATTCTTTGATCAATTAGACAACGGAACGGAAAATAGGATAAGTTAAAAGACTAAATTGATTAGTTTCCATTCAAAAAATCATATAAATAATGCATGTTACTGAAATCTTCATAGTATTATTCATACTAACAATAAATATATATTACTTTAATTAACATAAGTTTAACTAACACATCAAAAATTCATTTTAGCCAAAAACTTTTTATATTGTACAATTAACCACCAAAAATGTTATTTCTGCGTTGAAAGCGCCCTTCGGCTATATTTGACACGGGTGTCCGGTTATGTGTGAAGTGTCCGACAAGGTGTCCAATTTTATTTTTTTGAAAAAAATTAATAACAAGCCACATGGCGTGTCCGACGCATGTCCGATGAGTGTCGGTGTCTTATAGATGTTTGATATTACACCGAGTAATTTTTAAGAATCTATATACATCATAGATCTAGAGATAGTACAAATATTTCACGACATCATCAAACTAACCAAACTTATGGAAGCAGAGGTAATACAGAGGGCGGCTGCCGCATAATTAATGCAAATTTCGTTGGAATATAACAGTGATTTGTGCTTGAAAGACATACATGAAACGATGTGACCTTGACCAACCATATTAAAATAATATTACCCAACATGAAATTTTTTTTAGGCGTATCGGTGCATCCAAACGCCAACACACAACACAATGTATGTATAAATATATATATGTGAGTTGGTCTTTGATACATTGGATGCACCAAAGAATTTCTCTTTTTATTAAAATTATTAGTATTGTTAGTATCATCATCACTCTTGTCAGTAATTAGTTATATGTGTAAATAAAAGAAGTTTTTGGGAAAATTTCAATTTTGAGCTTTTATGTTTTTCTTTTTGCAGTTTTTTGTCATCTGCATTGCCAAATTTCAGTTTTAGTTCGTTATCTTAGTTTTTTGCAATCTTAGACATTTTCCCGGTTTTAGTTCTTTATATTTGTTTTTTTGGCAATTTTAGACATTTTCTAAAGTAGCTCATAGGAGGAGTGAATGTACAAAATAGATGACCAAAAATTTCCAAAAAAATGAAAGATACTGAACAAATATTCAATTTTGACAACATATTGGACCAAATCATAAAGAGATAAAAGTAGTCGAAAAAACCAATTTTCCATTTTTTATTTGCCATATTATGAAATATAGAACCATTAATTGTTACCTAATTTTTGTTACTATTAATTTTGCAAACCATCTATGCATGTCGAATTCTTTACTAATTTTGATATCATATAATTTTCAATATGTTCGATAAATTCTCGGTTAATTAAATTACTTAAGATTCGACTATAAAAGTATTAAAGTAAAAGGTTAGAGAATCGTAACTTAATTATAAAATTTGATTCTTGAAAATATATATGCATGAGTCCAATCTATATCAGGTCGTTCATTATTTAAAGTATGAAAAAATACGTCTATCTCTAATGTAGAATAGTTGTATTAGGAACTTCTAGTTTAAATAATAAAAAATGGACCCATGTAAAATAACTTTATTACGAATTCATCTATTTTAGTTTGTAAGGGATGAATGAAAAATTACAGTTATTTCTCATATGATTTGACATAAAAAATACATAGCAGTGTCGATAGTCGTTATTTTTTAAACTATAAGGGTAAAATAATATTATAAACTAATGAGGGTCTATATGTAATTCAATTAAAATAATGTCAAATAAAATAAGATTAAAGAATACTATAATTAGTAAATTCGTGCAAATCAACCAATAATTACTTAATGAATCTCATAGAAACTTGAACATATATGGGCCTCAGCTGGAACTTGCATGGGCCAAAACCATACCAACGACACCGTTATGGTTTAATTGTAGATTGTCTTATTACCATTTTTCATTTATTATACGTTGACTCTTCGACTTGACAATGGGGGGTGGAGAATTAACTCTGACTGTCAGACTTCATTGAAATTAAATGATTGATTCCACTCAATATATATATATATATAGCAATGTTGGTTAATTCTTGGTTGGACTCGGTGTGAGTCGAGGTCTATGCATCAATACAAACAAAAATATTCAATTATGTTTGATAAGAATTTATGTATATTGGTATATGAACGGAAATCCACACCCTAGAATTTCCAGCAATGTGATAGACATTAGGGATGGTAATGGGACAGGTCCAGACCCGGACCCGCATTGAACCCGCCCCACAGGGACGGGTCTGGACCCGCTTCAATCGGGCTTGGAAGCGGGTTGGGGCGGGTTCGGCCAAGGGCTGGTCCTGGGATTGGCCGAACCCGCCCCGCTTTACATTTTTTATTTTAAAAAAAAAATTATATTGATTATACATTTTACTTCTTTGATTGAACAATAAAGTGTCATTATTTAATTTTATATCAAAATTCACGTGTTCATGTTAAAAAAGTTGGACATTTTGAAGGAAAATAAGAGCAAATTAATAAATATTTAGTAGCTTAAGGATAGTTTTACAATGCTTATTATAAATATTTACTAGAAAAAATATGAAATTTAATCACAAAACTCAACTTTTGTGTTTCAAAATTGTTTTCTAACTAAATTTTTTAAAAAAAAAAAACTGGAATCGGGCGGGGTGGGTAGAACCCGCCGGGTTCGCGGGTATAAGCGGGGCGGGGCGGGGCGGGTCCGGGTTTTATATGTAGCGCGACAGGTCCTGTGATTGGCCAAACCCATCACATACCCGCCCCGTTGCCATTCCTAATAGACATGTAGGGTTAGGACAAAAGTTGTGTGTTTGGTAACATGGAATTGGATGGATTTTAGAATTAGAAATGTCATTTTAAATGTTTGGAAAATTGAAAATTTCAAATGAAATTGTTATTGATAAAAGTTGATGAGATTTGATTTAACTAAATGAAATCCAACGAAATTGAAGGGATTTTCATTGTGTTTGGGTTACGGAAAAATAATTTTTTTTAATATTATCCGGATAACTCACTTATAAATATTAATAATCTACCTTTCAAATTTAATAATATGTCATTTTCCTAAAATCTATACTATTAATTTGGACTCGCTTAAAAAAAAAATTATACTTAAATTTTCTATAAATTATTTCTTCCTCTAAAAGCCTAATTTTATCAAAGTTGATAACTTTTTTCTAAATTTTCTTTGATGAACTTTGTTTTTTTCATTTCTTAAGAAAAAACTATTTAATAAAATATATTTTTTCTTATTATGTCAAAACAAATTTTTCCTAGATATCTTAATAAATAATATATGAGTATTGATATAAATGTTATTAGTAAACAAGGTATTTAAAAAATAAGTAATATAGATTTTTTAAATTCAAATAATATAACTGTAAAATCCTATTCTCTTAAGTAGGATTTAATTTTTTTTACCAACTCTAAAATGAAAATTTAAATCCATTTCAACATTCAAATTCCAATTCTTATTTTGCCAAACATTTAGGCAAACGCCATTTGTAGAAGGAAAGGAAACAAAATTTTAAAATGCAATGACCAATTTATATTAATTTTTCAAAAATGAATAAAAAAGATATAATAGTAATTGCCCATAAATTTACACAAATAATTCACTCTAGGATAAAAATTTTGTTAAAGTTATTACAAATAACCGGGTAAAAACACGAGCAAAGGCGGTATGCCATCTACAATGCTGTCTTTAATCATCATATTCCCTTGAGACAAATGAATACCTTAGATCGAGTACGTGTTCTTTTATAAAAGAAAACAAATTTGATGGTAATAATATATCTCAAATACTTAAAATAATATAATAAATCAAGCACCATATTTCGATCTTTTTCAGACTAGAGAGGATTATTCATGCTCAACAATATCTCTCATATTATTTTTTACTCACGCGATTTGACTCTAATGCCAAATGTATGATTTTATACTTGTTGTTTTATCAAAGTTTTAGAGCTGATTATAGCGGTTAGACCCGATCAAGGGTCATCATCGACCTTGAACCGGCCCGAAATCGGATCGTGGTCAACGGACTGGTTAACCGGGTCAACGGTTCGAAGGGTCGGACCCGTAACCGGCCCGTCTATAGAAGGGCTGTTAAGGGTCGTAATTTTGCTAACCCGTGAACCGGCGGTTCAAGGGTTATTTTAATTTTTTTTACATTTTTAAATTTAAAATATATGTTATGGTGTGGATTTAATTCGTGACCTCCAAATTGAATAATTAGCTTCAACCACTAAGCTTAAGAGCATTGTTGATCTAAATATAGTGTTATAATTTATATATATTAACCAAACAAATATATCTTACACATTTTAATTATCTGAGCTTGAATTTATTTCACGTTATTTTATATTTAATCCATGGATGAAAACACATCCAAACACATTTTACACTTTATTTCAAATTTAAATAATATTTAAATTTTGTTTAAAATGTAAGGGTAATGGTCAAGCCGTAACCGTTGGTTAACCGTAACCGTAATCGGAACCGTAACCGGCGGTTCATGAATCGTAATCGAAACCGTCAAGGAAGGTTAAGGTTAAGGGTCGATGTTTTTTGAACCGTCGAACCGGCAGTTCTGAACCGTGGTCGGGTCTAATAGCGGTACAACTCAATTTTTTATAACTTTACCGCCATCCATATGCAACATTTTGATCGTTATCCTAATAGAGATAATTAATACTCCCGAACACTATGGGGATGGGGGAGGGGTGGAGGAATGTCTCGAACTCGAAACTTCCTGACTCATACAAACGAGCGGTGTCAGATGGGCCAACGGTCTTCGTTAATCAAGCTATAATTCTGTGGGATGTGACCTGCTTGATAAATAATAACTATATACTGTGCAATGAATGCAGCGGCGGGAGACTCGTGAATCCTTTTACTGCCCCCAACTACATGAAGTTGACCCTCCTTAACAATTAGGACTTATCCACGTTAATTCATATTTTTCTATTTTCCATTTGATCTTCGATTTTAAAGCAATCTGCATGGTTTACATAAAAAAATTATAAGATATTTAAATTGGATGCAAAATAGTCTAGCTCGAATGAATCTCTATGTTGGAGTTTAATAAAGCGATCGAAACATGATATTTGGATCGCTGTATGTTTTAAAATATTCGAGTGACTGAGTTACACTATTACTATCAACTACAACTTTTGATAAAACAACAAGTATTTGATCGTACGTTGTGAGTTCATAATTTTTTTCTGATATCGAGCTCAAATCATTTGTTAAGTTATTTTATAGTTGAAATGATTAGAGTTGACTTGAAAGAAGATGGTATCATACTTTATAATATAATAATTGTTGCAATTAATATAATAAATAATCGGATAATTGATATACCTGATTGCAGCAGAAGATTATTCCAAATCTTTACGCTCGTCTACTAGCCTTGATCGTAGTACAACCTCTTGTTGGCTTTGTAGATTACTACTAGAGTAATCTACTCTAATTGCACACATTAAACCCTTGGAGTCGTTGGTGATTCTCCAAGAGAGAGGCGTCGTAATATAAGAACGAGAGCGTATTTCTTGTGTCTCGGTACTTGAATAGGAGACCCTATATATATGGACGAAACCCTAACCCTAGGTGCGTCATGGGTCTTGGGCCACAAGCTCAATCCTAGATGCGCATATGGGCTTAGGGTTTTGACTCTGAGTTAAATCTGGATATCTATTGGGCCTTGGGTCATAAGCCCAACCCATGAATGCATATTGGGTCTTGGGCCATAAACCCAACCCATTTACATCTACATCTCCCACTCATACATATTTGAATCAATGTTCAAATCATTTCTCAATTGTCTCTCATTTCACGTCGCCCTCTATCATACAGGGAATAAAGCGTGCGACCAAGCGAGAAGCAATGGTGAAGAGAATTATATTAAGTCATCACCAAACTAACATAATTTCTACAACTCAAAAAACTCGCATATACCCCAAAATAGTGTGGTCGCCTCAGACCAAGCATCTCTGATCCCTCATAATATAGAGCATGCTTGACTATCGCGTTTATGTATCTATGCTCGTGACAATGTCAAAAACAAATTTTAGTTAGTCGGCCGGCCTATGAGCCATAGAACAAAAGGATGCGTTACAAACTTGATTCTTCCTCGGCCACTCATGCCAATCAGTTTGGTCTTCACAGCTTTCTTATACATGCTCCGACAGACCGCATCAATCATGGCCATTGGATACATGCTAAAGTAGCATCATCAAGCTTACACCTTGTGACATGGTCCAGAGTCCCAAAGGGTATATAAGAACAAATAAAGCGCTCACACAGTGACGAAGCAGGAATTCATTCTGTCACTCCACTACTGTGGTCGAACTTACTCAGCATGTGTAGTATGTATACATGCTATGATGGAGTTCCCACTCAACTTGGGTATGTCACGCTCTAAACATCATACGAATCTCCAATGGCTACAAAAAAGCTCCTGATTTGCGCATTGTGAGATACCATCTACCAGCAATTTGCACATTCGGCTATAAACAGACTTTTATGGAGGTTGGACGTACTTCATAATTGATCTAATCAGATCTCATCTCAGCCTCTTGCTAAGGCAACTACAATATTATCATTACAACCTTCATCGCTCTTCCAAGCGCGAAGGGATCATGTCATACATGATCTTCAAGTCTCATCCTGCTCGCTATCAGAGCACTAGGGTGATTGCACGTGTGAGTGGGCCAATCAAAGTCTGGTGACATTCACGTATGAACACAGTACCTCAACAAACCAATTGTTCATAACAATTGTTCTAACAGGCAAAACAAATCCTACAAAGCCCATAGGATTAACATGTCGCAGGAACAAATCTCCGCTCAAGGGCTTGGTCCATAGGTCAGCGCTCATATCGCTAGTAGGAATATGCCTTAGAACCACATTGGCTTCTGCAATATAATCTCGAATAAAGATACAACTATATCATCTACATGCGCAGAAGCTCGCAATCTTTGTAGAGATCCTCTTAACCAAATTGTATATTATATTGTTGATGTCCAGACTATTACTCTGCTTCTTAGGTAGATAGAGAGATGCAACATAAAAAATAACTCTGATTTACTCACCATCCAATTGTAAAGCACATGTCTGGTTGAATACACACTATTGTGTACATCAAACCCTCTGCAGCGCTTGCATATGGAACTTCATTCATACGTTTCTTTCATTTTCTGTTTTAGGATACAACTCTCTGCTCATATAGCAGACACCCACTTATTTTGCCTTTTGTGAAGTCACAATCTCTTAATATTTAGCTGGCTCATCAATATCCAAAAAAGCACGCATGCAAAATCTCATTCAATGGTATATATCATTAGAGAATAATTTTGCGCTTGCTTTTCTATATTAAAGGATTATGAGAGACTTTCATCAGTGAAACACTCCCACTGAACTTGAGGTCGCTTTCATTTTCTCTATTACATGTCAGACAAGGCCTTATAGCCTCATCTAGGTTAGAGATCGGAGCGCCAACAACAGGGTTCATTTAACTCGTATAGCTTGATGCCCCTTTTTGACTTCGCTCACAAAATGCACATCTTGAACTCTATTTCAGTCATTCCTCTATCGGAATGTTCACAGTATATTAGAATATTTTCAAAATATAATTTTTTGAAGCTTTTGGATCGAGCTTTTAACGTTTTAAACAAAACTGTGAACAAATCACACCGATTCCCAAAGGCGCAGAACTTCCAATTAACTTTTTCTGCGATGCCATTTCTAAAAAAGGAACTGAAATTTCTATCTAGAAGGCACATGGTACAAATGTAGGCAGCAGTCAAACGTTTCTTCTCCTCACGGTGCGCCATCTTTTGTAGAAAAATAGTGGCTGCATACTAGCACGATAGTAATCTACCAATCCTACTCAATCCTTCATCACGGGTTTTGTTGCTCATTTATCTACTATCCACCAAGGAGAGAATTAGCAACAAAAAGATATTTCGTACTATTCAAAGTACTAGGAGAGTAAGAAATGTGTTACCTTCTTTGGCTCAGTGCAATCACGAGCAAAGTGACACATCTTGTCACAGTTGTAACACTTTACTTTGCTTATATCCCTCGCTCCACCCCTTTTACCTCGGCGACGCAGTTTGTCATGCCACTCAGTGGGGTTAGGGCTTGATTCTTGTTATTCCCTGTCCATCACCCATTTGCTTGTTCCAACGTCCACCATTTGGGGTTTTTGCTGACTAGAATGTGCCACAATGGCAGCCGTTTGTGCACGTTCAGGTTCTCTTCGGTACGCCTCAAGTTTCAATGATTGACGACACTATCGAATGTTTTAATCTGCTCATTATGGGTCAAAACAAGCTTAACATGTCCCCAAGTCTGCTCAGGTAACGACCTAAGGACTGACATGACTTGTTATTCATCTGTGAGCTCAGTTCCAGCATTCTGAAGCTCTCGAATCATATCCTTCATCACATCAAGATGTTGGCTCATCGAGTGCATAGGGTCAAGTACATACTGGTTAAATTTGAGGGTGAGAGCCCTCAGTCTAGTAGCTGAAGTGCTACCGTACATGACTTTCAGAACTTCCCAAAGTTCTTTAGCAGTGGGATGCTTCTCAAACTCTCTGATCAGATTATCGTGCATGCAGCATAGCATAGTAAAGCGCACACTTTTATCATGATCTACCCATTTATGGTACGCGTCCATTTCACCGCGATATTGGACAGTCGGTCCATTTTCCGGCTCAGCTGGTTTAGGCATATCATTGGTGAGATGATCAATCAACTTTTCTTTGTGAAGTAAAAATTGAATTTTTCTATGCCACATTGCATAGTTCTGGCCATCATGCCACTACCATGAAGATCAGAGAAAGCTATTTGGATTTCCATCACTGTTTGCACAATTAAATATGGTACTTGTTCAACAATAATTTTATTTTAGATCCAAGTAATTTCTATTATTCTCTTTAATTCATTGGAATCGAAAATTTCGCACTCAACTAGTAATCATCTCCCTCCGAATTAAAGATCCTAATAAAAAGTTACCAATCTCGAAATAAAATAGTTCATAATGTCATGCATGATATAACAACTTTAATTTCATAACCAAATATCATAAATTGCATGTCAAAAATAAGTGCAATATATATGACATATAATCCAATTATAAATTCATGAATCTCAAATAATAATGTCTTTAAATTGCATACTTAAATAAATGCAATATATCTTTTGTGACATCAAATTATGAATATATAAGTGCAACAAATCAATCATGGCTATCTAATAAATTGCATAATCAAACAACATAACCTGCATAATCATATATCATGCAATATTCTTAAGTCATAATAATTTTTTAATTAAACACGTGAACTAAAAAATTATTCTAAGCTCAAGAAAAATAAATATGCAATTTACTATTTATTTCTTATGTCATTTTATTGTCCAAACATCTCGTAAAAAGACTACTTGACAAACAAATTATCATTATGCATTTAGCCACACAATTACGATTATAATGACTCATTAAAATTTCAATATGACCTAAACTCAAATATTAAGGTCGACACATTAGCTATTAAATAAATTTATCCTTTAACTTAGCACAGCATACCAAGTCATGGATCCAATATAGTTAATTTATAGATCCAACCCAACATGATTCAATTAACTCAAATAATAAGTCCATCATATTAGGCACAAAGTAAAATTAATTTTTATTTTTTTCAGCCCAAAACCATTGTCCCATTTTCGTATTTAATTTATGGGAAAATTTCGGGCCGGTACCATTTGGTAAAAGATTTTTCAGCCCAGTCACCCCAAAAAAAATTCTTTCAACAAGGTCCACTTTTGGTTAAAATGACCAAAATAGTCTTCTATCTTCCTTGAATCACATCCTTCAATCCAAAACCCTAATCTTCAACCCTCACACCAGCCACATGTCCCAACCACCAACGCTAATCGTCGGAAATTGTCGCTCCTCCCATGGCGTCGGAGCTGCGCGCACTGGTCGCGAATAAACGAAAACAAAAAGGTTGTGCAAGAAGACAAAATCATCTCATTCTTCTGTTTATCGTCTATTTACCGATTGATTTTGTTTTATATTTCAAAGTTTTTTGTAATGACTGTTTGTAGATTTTTAATGTAAAACGTAAAAGTATAATGTATTTGAGATTCGATCAATTGTTTGAATGAAAATTTTATATTTATTATGAATTTCAATTTTATTGTAATGATTGTTTGTAGAATTTTAATGTAAAACTCAAAACTATAATGTATTTGAGATGTTTGAATTGTTTGAATGAAAATTTGAGAATGTAATGAAATTGAAACCATTGGTGCATGTAATTTACATGCACCAACAACTCATGAGTCTATCGGTGCATGTATTTTACATGCACCGATAGGTCTAAAGGTGCATGTAAGTTACATGCACCTTTATAATTAGATGTTGCTTTCGTATTCAGTTTGTTATTTCACATCACGAGCATGCTATGTCAGTTTGCTATTAATTTAAAAAAAAATTAATGAGGAAAAAATGTTTCATATTCAAAATTATATATAAAAAGACTATTTGTTTGCTTAAATATAATAAAAGTCTATCGGTGCATTAATTTACATGCACCAATAGACTCAGCGGTGCATGTAATTCACATGCACCGACTTGCTAAATCTATCGGTGCATGTAAATTACATGCATCGATAGGCGGTGATGTACTAATATACTATTATTTTTTATCTAATTACTAAATAACAATGATCAAATCATAAAAATGTGAATTAATTTTCATTCTATAATTTTTGCAATTGGTCTTATAACAAATTAAAGATACAACATATTATTTTAGAAATTAGATTTTTATTATGGATGAGTATATACTATACGATAAATTATTGAATAATCTCATAACAAAAAGTATATTATTTTTCAAACAATAATATATTACACATACGTATCTTAATTTTTAAGTGTTATTTGTGAACGTCTTTAACACTTACTGTATGATACTTATTTGATATGTAATTTGAGAGCCAATGTAAATGTTGAGTCTACCGGTGCATGTAATTTACATGCACCGATAGACTATCGATGCATGTAATTTACATGCACCAATAGACTAGCGCTGCATGTAAATTACATGCACCGGTAGACTAGCGGTGCATGTAAATTACATGCACCTTATGTGTTCGCTATGTGTTACTTGCTTGTTGATCTTATAACAAATTAAAGATATAATATATTATTTTAGAAATTAAATTTTTATTATGAATGAGTATATAATATATGATAAATTATTGAATAATCTCATAACAAAAGTATATTAATTTTCAAATGATAAAATATTACACATGCGTGACTTAACTTTGAAGTTTTTTTTGTAATTATCTTTAACACTTATGTATGATAGTGGTTTATTATGTAATTTGAGAACCAATGCAGATGCTCAGTCTACAGGTGCATGTAATTTACATGCATCGGTATGTGTTGCTTGCATGTTTAAGCTTGTTAGTTCTTCAACTTTGATTTGGGAAGATAAGATAGTGCTACCTCACTAATATATTGTCAAGAATTTGATATACGCATCGTTTATGTTATTATAGATCCTTCCACTAATGTAGTGACATGATGTCGGAAAGTTTATAATGAAAACAGTATTTAAACAAATGAAAATGGAATTTTAGAATCTATTTTTTTACTTGGTATGTTGTACATAAACAAATGAAAATGGAAAAAAAATAAATCAAAACCTTTGGAATGAGATGATATGTTGTTTATCTTTTCCAAATTTGCTAAAAAAAAATTGTTTACGTAAAGAGACATTTTAACAAACACATAATGTGTACCAAAATTGAAATAAAAGTTCAATGTTAATTAAATCCAAAAATACCATAAAAACAGAAAACAAAATTGAAACAAAATGTCGGTTTTCTGTGGTTGGAGAATAATGATATTTGGCAAAACGAAAAGGAGTCGTCGCCGCCTCCACCGCAACACCGCCACTGCTCCATACCGCCTAACCACCATTGCTGCTTTCCCAGAACACGCGACCATCACCAATTCTCACGATGATGAAGAGATAATTCAACTATGGGTATTTTAGGAATATTAAATGACTAATCAGATTAGGGTTTTATAAAAATGGACTTAGTTGAAAGAAGATTCTCACAAGATGTATTTAGTTGAAAAGCAAATATTTTGCTAGATTTAGTTGAAACATGTTTTGAAAAATGGTACCTATGTGTAATTTCCTCTTAATTTTTTTCCGGCCCAAACAAAAACAGCAAAAACAAATGAGCCCAAAATAAGTAAAAAAACAGGCCAAAAACTTTAAATTTTTTACGGCCCATTCAATAACAAAAACGAGCCCAGTTCTTTAATTTAAGGGAAAATTTCGGGCCGGTACTACTTGGTAAAAGATTTTTCAGCCCAGTCACCCCAAAAAAAATTCTTTCAACTAGGTCCAATTTTGGTCAAAATGACCAAAATAGTCTTCTGCCTTCCTTGGATCACCTCCTTCAATATCAAAACCCTAGTCTCCAACCCTCACATCAGCCACATGTCCCAACCACCAACGCCGTCGTCGAAAGTTGTCGCTCCTCCCATGGCGTCGGAGCTGCGCGCACTGGTCAAACGAAAACAAAACGGTTGTGCAAGAAGACAAAATCACCGCACTTCTATTTATCATCTATTTACCGATTATGAATTTCAATTTTTTTGTAATGTCTGTACGTTGATTTTTAATGTGAAACGTAAAAATATAATATATTTGAATTGTTCGATCAATTGTTTGATAAAAAATTTATATTTATTATGAATTTCAATTTTATTGTAATGATTGTTTGTAGATTTTTAATGTAAAACTCAAAATTATAATGTATTTGAGATGTTCGATCAATTGTTTGAATGAAAATTTTGAGAATGTAATGATATTGAAACCATTGGTGCATGTAATTTACATGCACCGGCAGTTCATGAGTCTATCGATGCATGTAATTTACATGCACCGATAGACTCATGAACTGCCGGTGCATGTAAATTACATGCACCACTGAGTCTATCGGTGCATGTAATTCACATGCACCGATAGACTCATTGGTGCATGTAACTTACATGCATCTTTAGACTTAGGTTTTGCTTTCTTATTCGTTTTGTTATTTCACATCTCAAGCCTTATATTTCAGTTTGCTATTAAATAAAAAACAATTAATGAGGAAAAATGTTACATATTCAAAATTATATATAAAAAGGCTATTTTTGTTAAATATAGTATAAGTCTATAGGTGCATGTAATTTACATGCACCAAAATAGACTTAGCGGTGCATGTAATTCACATGCACCGACTTGCTAAAATCTATCGGTGCATGTAATTTACATGCACCGGTAGACTATCGGTGCATGTAAATTACATGCACCGATAGATTGGTAATTGGAATTCAGTTGAGCACATGTGGGATTTTTACTATCTGGTGTTTCGTTTCATTTAGGAATTTCTTTCTTTCTTTGTTTCTGTTTATTTACATATGTTTATGGTATTCTGAAATTACTTCTTACGTGGTTTGGATTAATTACATCATTCTGATTTAGACTAACGGTGCATGTAATTACATGCACCGGTAAACTAGGGCGCATTTAATTTACATGCACCACATGAATATATTTTTACATGCATCGCATGATTAATTCACGACGAAGAATTCAATTCCTCAACAGTTTTCCTTTGCCGTAGCCATATTCCAAAAGAAAAACGATATTTTTTTTGCAGATTTGATATTAGAATTCACGCAGCAAAAAACATCACAAGATCGCAGAAAAATTTGGCACAATTGCAAGCGACGATGCGTCACGAAGCAAAAAAATTTAACAATTGAAGGTGAATGCTATGGTGCGATCATACGTCAATTCAGAAACAGCTCAACGAAGAAGACGAAACCAATTCAAAGCAATAGATCGGAAAAAAACAGAGAAATTGATTGAAGACGAGGATGAGAACGACAACGAGAGTCAATTTGTGAAGAACAAAATTCGATACTCGTTCTGAAATTTTAAAGCAAATTCAACCAATCGAACAATCTGCCATTGAGAAAATAGATTAATTAGATTAGGGGTGTTTAAGTCATAAAAATGGATTAATTAGATTAGGGTTCTATAAAATAGACTTATGTGAAAGATATTTTTTAAAAGATGTATTTAGTTGAAAGAAGAGTTTTTAGGGTGATTTAGTTGAAAGATGTTTTAAAAAGTGGTACCTTCTTGTAATTTCCTCTTAATTTAATACCCGGCCAAAAAAACAGCTTTAAACAAATTACGTGGGTTCAAATTAAAACAAAAAACAACAATTGTGTGTTTTTTTTCTTATACGTAAAATCTCTGTATACAACAAACACAGAGATAATCATAAAGAATTTCAGATCTATTTCTGGCGAGATTGAGCGATAACGGCTCTGATACCACTGTTGAATTAATACAATAAATAATCGGGTATTTGATATACCTGATTGCAGCAGAAGATTATTCCAGATCTTTGCGCTCGTCTACTGGCATCGATCGTAGTACAGCATTTCGTTGGCTTGGTAAGTTACTACTAGAGTAATCTACTCTAATTGCGCATCTTAAATCATTGGAGTCTTTCGTGATTCTCCAAGATGGATGCACCGTGATACAAAAACGAGAGCGTATTTCTTGTGTCTCAGTACTTGAATGGGAGACCCTATATATAAGGAACAAACCTTAACCCTAGGTGCGTCATGGGTCCTAGATGCGCATATGGGCTTAGTATTTTGACCCTGAGTCAAATTTGGATGTCTATTGTGCATTGGGTCATAAGCTCAATCCAATGGATGCATATTGTGTCATGGGCCATAAGCACAACCCATATACATCTACAATAATAATTAAAGAAATATTGAATCAACTTTTAATAAAACAATTAGAAATAAATATGCATTAAACCATATAAAAACAACAAAAATAGTCTTAACAAATTGAAGAAGCATAAAAATAAATGAATGTCACTCGAATCGTAATAGTAGCACTGATACTAATACAAAATACATAATATTTCAATTAACATAAAGTTTCACAACCACGTCCAAATAAGATATAACAACAAAAATATTCTTATCAAATTCGACTTATGGAAACAACATCTTGCATTGCAAGGGAATACTGCGTACATTAGACCAAAATTGCATGACCTCTTTCCGGAGCTTCGTGCACTGGGGTTTTAGCCAAAAGCTTTTTAAATTATACAATTAACAGAAAAAATATCATTTTCATGTTGGACATGCCCATCGGTCGTGTCCGACAGTGGTATCCGATTTTGAGAGAAGTGTCTGACATAGGTGTCTGATCTTATTTTTTTTTTAAAAGTAAGAACATGCCACGTGGCGTGTCCGAAGAATATTGATGCCCTAGAAGTGTACGACACTGCAACGTGTGATTTTTAGGAGTGTTTATATATCATATAGCTTTTGACCAAATTGTCTTGAATATAATATAATAAATCTTTTAATATTTTAAATATATCAATACATCATGCATACTCAATGCTGTTACAGTAAGTCAAGGCCCAAACTACTATACATAACATCAGGCCCGGTAAGTCAACGGTTTGTGTTAGTTGGACTGAAGGCCCATTTTACTAAAAGATGAGCAAATATCAGTATTTTATATATTTTCAATTAATTTATCTCTATTTTATAAGAAAAAAGATTCACATTTCTAAATTAAAAGTATAAATCCTTTTTGTTTGAACTTTTATATAATACTATACTATAAAAATACTGTAATATTTAATTTTTTATTAATTCTATCAGTTAATATAATTTTGAAAACAACTTTTTTTCCAAGTTATCCTTTCTCCTCTCAATCTAATGCTTCGATTCCCGATTTTATGTTTTAAAAAATAAAACATTTTTTTTAAAATAATATATTTTTGTGAGAAATAAATTATGTTTAGTTATATTTTTGTAACCGGACATTTTCAACCATAGATGCCATATCGTGACAATATGGTAATTTTAAAATTTGAACATATATTATCTTAGAATATAATAAAATAATATAATTATTTTTAGAAACGAGAAAAAAGTTGGATAATAATGGGGTACGTAGAAACGAGTTGAAAATTTAATATACTACCCCAACATAGTAAAAATCATCAACCACTATGGTGAATTTTTATTACCATTGCTCGAATTATACAAAACTATCCCACGTGTCACTACCCCAAATATTACACAACTTTATCAAATGTCCAACTTTTTTATATGGAACTATTTTTAGTTACCCCGTGCGACACTATCCCAAATGTTAGATCAATAGTCCGAATTTATCAATGTCTCATTTTTTGATGTGGGATCCAATATATTGATAAATTTGGATCATTGATCCACCCATAAAATAATGTCCTATGGATAAGTACTCTGTGGAGCCAAGTTGGCAGGAGACATGTCTAGATAGGGGTGGAGGGAGGAGGTGCACAATGGGCTGCCATACCCCTTTTTTAAAAAAAAATTATATTCTATAGATTTTAAAAAAATAAAAATTACCCTTAATGTTTTTTTTAAAAAATATAACTTTCCCCCTCCCAAACTTTAATTTTTCTGTCTACGCTCCTACATCTGCATCTAGATAATGGATATATTTGTATGTTGAGCCAAAAAAATCTTATGAAAGTTAGGGCCAAGTGACAAGACGGTCATCAACTGATGATATGGTCTCGGGTTTGAGATCCCTGCCACCCCATCGGCTAAATAAAAAATAAAGAACCATATGAAGTTTACAAAACCCAAGTTGGATGGCTGTGATTTTGATGGAACAGAAAAACTAAATTGGGTAATCTAAATTACTTCTTTTTCGATCAAATTTTAACCGAAATTGAGTTTAAAACAAATTAAAGAATTCCCTTTTAATTTGAGTTAAGAAATCTTGACAGCACAATAAAGAAAAATAAGCGAGTCTCTTTACATTTCCATTCCCTACTCCAACTCTACTTATATCTACTCGTAATGTTGGTAAGATTGGGATGGAATTTGGATGACGATATGCTAAGTTCAGGTCAAAATTAGTTTGTTCTTTTATCATAAGCGTGTTCACTTGCACAAATAATCCTAGGTTTAATTAGGTATCATGGATAACCAACTTTTTTTATTTATAATGGATTAATATTAATAATCTTGGCCCCACAAATCATGGTGTAAAAACATTGTTTCCTATTAATTCCATAAAAATAGTGGGATAATTAATTTTACTTGTAATTGTTTGGCGAAAAAATAAAAAAACTTTTATTATTACTATAAATTAATGAATTTTAATCAAAAAGATAATAAATTTTAATGTAACAACTAAGTCTACAAGAACAATAGATATAATCAAGTCGGGTCTGTGTCGGTCTTCTACAAGCGCTTCTATCGGTCAGAATATCTTCTTCAATCCTCTTGAACTCCAAACCGTTGCGTATAATTTCGAGCCTTGTCTTTTTCGATCGTCTTCTCGCTCTCATGAAATGACCGAAACCATGGACTCAACTCGACGCACATGTGCATTGTTGGGCCTACGTCGTACGTGATCAAACCAACGTAAACGACTTTCTTGCATCTTTTCTTCTATACAAGCTACAATTACTTCAACTTGAATATCTTCGTTTTTATTTTATCTCTTCTGCGCATCCAACTAAGCATACACATCTATGCCACACTCATATTTTGGATGTGATCATTCAACATTGCCGGTCAAATTGTGGTTCCATAAAGCTTTCCCTTCAATTTCAGCGGGATATTACGATCGCATATGTCGTTTCTCCATTTCAACAAGTCCGCCTGAATCTCGTGGTTAACGTCACTGTCAATCTCTCCATCTTTTCGATAACAGAACATATGTATCAAAACTAGGTGCTCATCGATACCTATTGGCTATCGAGTACTACAACACGGGGATCCAGAAAGGTACGACCACTAAATTTGCACTCCATATATTTCGTTTTAGACCTACTTAATATAAAACCCTCTGACTTTAAGGTCTCTCTCCAAAACTCCAATTTGGCAGTTACCCTGCAATGGTCTCGTCGATTAACAAAATATCGTCAGTGAAAAGCACGGTCCAAGATAATTCAGTCTGTATGTCTTTATTATCTCATCCATCACTAGGGCGAACAGGAAAGGACTCAGCGCAGACCATTGGTGCAATCCAATAGTGATCGCGAACTCATTTGTCACCCACTACACGTTCTCACATTGGATGTTACTCCATCGTACACGTCCTTGATTATATTGGCATACTTGATGTGTACTCTTTTCTTTATCGAAGCCCACCATAATATCTCCCTTGAGACTTTATCGTAGACCTTCTTTATAAAGAATATATTCAAATATTTACTCATCTCATGATAGCGCTCGACAAGTTGATGAAGTAAATTGATAGCTTCCGTAGTTGATCGTTCTGGCATGAACCCAAAATTCTCCGAGATCTTAACCTCTCTCCTTAACCGACATTTAATCATCCTCTCCCAAAGCTTCATTGTGTGACACATGTGTTTTATGTCACGATAGTTGGTGCAGCTAGTCACCTTTGCTCTAATAGATATGGATGATGATACTCTTTCTTCATTCGTTTGAAATTTTGTTAATCCTCCAAATCTTGTTAAATAGATCTGTTAGCCACTTTATCCCCGTCGGTCCTAAAAATCTTATGAAAGTTAGGCCCAAGTGGCACGACGATCCTCAACTGATGACATGGTCTCGGGTTCAAGATCCCTGCCACCCCATCGACATCCCTTATAAAAAAAATAAAAAATAAAGAAACATATGAAGTTTACAAAACACAAGTTGGATGGCTGTGATTTTGATGGAACGGAAAGACTAAATTTGGTGATCTAAATTACTTCTTTGTCGATCAAATTTTAACCGAAATTGAGTTTAAAACAAATTAAAGAATTCCCTTTTAATTTGAGTTAAGAAATCTTGACAGCACAATAAAGAAAAATAAGCGAGTCTCTTTACATTTCCATTCCCTACTCCAACTCTACTTATATCTACTCGTAATGTTGGTAAGATTGGGATGGAATTTGGATGACGATATGCTAAGTTCAGGTCAAAATTAGTTTGTTGTTTTATCATAAGCGTATTCACTTGCACAAATAATCCTAGGTTTAATTAGATATCATGGATAACCAACTTTTTTTTATTTATAATGAATTAATATTAATAATCTTGGCCCCACAAATCATGGTAGAAACACATTGTTTCCTATTAATTAATAATTCCATAAAAATAGTGGGATAATTAATCTTTATTTGTAATTGTTTGGCGAAAAAATAAAAAAACTTTTATTATTACTATAAATAATAATGAATTTTAATCAAAAAGATAATGAATTTTAATGTAACAACTAAGGCTACACGAACAACAGATATAATCAAGTCGGGTCTGTGTCGGTCTTCTACAAGCGCTTCTATCGGTCAGAATATCGTTTTCAATCCTCTCGAACTCCAAGCCTTTGCGTATAACTTCGAGCCTTGTCTTTTTCGATCGTCTTCTCGCTCTCATGAAATGACCGAAACCATGGACTCAACTCGACGCACAGGTGCATTGCTGGGCCTACGTCGTACGTGATCAAACTAACGTAAACGACTTTCTTGCATCTTCTCTTCTATACAAGCTACAATTACTTCAACTTCAATATCTTCGTTTTTATTTTATCTCTTATGCACATCCAACTAAGCATACACATCTATGCCACACTCATATTTTGGATGTGATCATACAACATTGCCGGTCAAATTGTGGTTCTATAAAACTTTCCCTTCAATTTCAGCGGGATATTACGATCGCATAGAACTCCAGTGTCGTTTCTCCATTTCAACCAGTCCGCCTGAATCTCGTGGTTAACGTCACTGTCAATCTCTCCATCTTTTCGATAACAGAACATATGTATCGAAACTAGGTGCTTATCGATACCTATTGGCCATCGAGTACTACAGCACGGGGATCCAGGAAGGTACGACCACTAAATTTGCACTCCATATATTTCGTTTTAGACCTACTTAATATAAAACCCTCTGACTTTAAGGTCTCTCTCCAAAACTCCAATTTGGCAGTTACCCTGCAATGGTCTCGTCGATTAACAAAATATCGTCAGTGAAAAGCACGGTCCAAGATAATTCAGTCTGTATGTCTTTATTATCTCATCCATCACTAGGGCGAACAGGAAAGGACTCAGCGCAGACCATTGGTGCAATCCAATAGTGATCGAGAACTCATTTGTCACCCACTACACGTTCTCACATTGGATGCTACTCCGTCGTACATGTCCTTGATTATATTGGCATACTTGATGTGAACTCTTTTCTTCATTAAAGCCCACCATAATATCTCCATTGAGACTTTATCGTAGACCTTCTTTATAAAGAACATATTCAAATATTTACTCCTCTCATGATAGCGCTCGACAAGTTGATGAAGTAAATTGATAGCTTCGGTAGTTGACCGTTCTGGCATGAACATAAAATTCTCTGAGATCTTAACCTCTCTCCTTAACCGACATTCAATCATCATCTCCCAAAGCTTCATTGTGTGACACATGGGTTTATGTCACGATAGTTGGTACAGCTAGTCACCTTTGTTCTAATAGATAGGGATGATGATACTCTTTCTTCATTCGTTTGAAATTTTGTTAATCCTCCAAATCTTGTTAAATAGATCTGTTAGCCACTTTATCACCGTCTACTAAACAACTCCATACTTCAATAGGGATTCAATCAAGACCAACTGTTCTTCATGCTTTCAATTTGTTCATTGCTTCTTTAACCTCAGATTCTTTAATTCTGCGAGTAAACTCACGATTGACATCATGTTGATGGATGCTAAGATCATCTAAATCTTGGCTTAAGCCACCGTTGAACAAACTGTTAAAATAATTATTCTATCTTGCACTGATGTCTTCGTCTCTAACCAAGACTTTATTATTATCATCTTTTATGCATTTCACTGCACATAAGTCTCTTGTATTCCTCCCCGTCTTTCTAGCAATCCTGTAGATATCTTGTTCTGCCTCATTGGTGTCCAATTTATCGTACACTTCTATTTAGACTTTAGCTCTATCATAGCGAAGCACTGTCTTCGCTTCTTTTTTGGCAAGCTTATACCTTTCGAATGTTGCTCCATTGTTGTCCTTTTTCAGCTCTCTGTAAGCATCCTCTTGATTTGAATAGCCTTCTTCACGTTTTCATTCCACCATGAATGCATCCTTACCTGGTAGAGCATATCCTCTTGACTCACCAAACAACTCTTTAGCTACCATCTTAATACCACAAGCCATTTTATTCGAGGTGGTATCAATATCATCTCTTGGCGTCCAATTAACTTCCTCGACTATCCTCTATGCAAAAGCTCTAGGGTTACATTCTTTTAACCGCCAACACTTAATTCTAGGTTCTAACTTACGTTTAGTTCTAGCAGCCTTATTCTTAATCTTAATATCTAAAACTAAAAGTTGGTGATGGATAACTACACTCTCTCCTGAAATTACCTTACAGTCCAAATATTTAACTATATATATCCTTCTAATAAAAAAGAAATATATTTGAGTTGCACTAGACACATTTCTAAAGATAATCAGATGAGATGACATATTGTTAAACCATGTATTCGCTAGAATTAAGTCACATGACAGGCATAATCCAAAAGTGAATTACATGTGGCGTTCCTCTAACAAAAGCCATAACCTCCATGGACATTCTTACACCCATCCTGATCAGAACCTACTTGAAATCCCCCAATGAAAATTTTCACATTAAGGGGTATTCCTTGCACCATGTCATCTAGATCTTTCCAAAATTTCCTTTTAATAGCCACATCTAAACCAATTTGTGGTGCATAGACACTAATGATAGTAAAAATATCATTGCCTAATACTAGCGTAACTAATATTATCCTATCTCACTTCCTCATAACTTCAACTACATACTTAAGTAGTTTATTTTCTACGATTACACCTACCCCGTTACGGTTCATCTCCTTACCTATGTACCAAAATTATAGCCCCAAGGAGCTATAGTTTTGGCTTTCTCACCTACCCATCTGGTATCCTGCACACACAGAATACTACTTTTTCTTCTACTTATAGTTTCTACTAACTCTGCTAATCTACCGATAAGGGAGCATACAATCCAAAAGGCTAAATGAATCATATGGTCTTGGTTTTGAGCTAACTTCTTTACCCCCACTCATTCGAGGTGAGGGAACTCTTGCTCATTTGACACCACACCCGGGCGTCATGACACGTCGCTTCTGGTAGACGACTTAGCAACCATTACCCACTTACCACTACATAGGGTGTTAACGAACCGAGCCGGTTCGCGAAATTTTCGAACAGACTCTAAAAAGATTCGATTCGAATTCGAAGTTATCGAATTCGAGCCGAACTCGAACATGTTCGAATATGTTTTCGATCCCAACTCGAGCCCAATATTCTTTGTTCGATAGTTCACGAACTGTTCGCGAATCTTAATATTTTTTTTATATAATATTTTTATATATTAAATATTAATAATAAATATTGTTTGCATCACTCATCAGTCATGACTCATCACTCGTTACTTTTCCCTCACTCCTCACTCTCAAGACCTCAACCCTAATATTTTTTCCTCTTAGGTTTTGAAAACCGCCATTTGCCTCACCCCTCAGTTTGCACCGCCTTCACGTCGAGCCATCGTCTGCACGCCAAATGTAGTTATCTTCTGATTCAAATCATCAAACTTAAAGAGTAACGAGAGCCCCATAGATTTTAATGTTTTTTTATCACCGGAAAAATATTGCCTTTTTCTCGTTCAAAACAGATAAAGTTGAATACATCCCATTCAAAACAAATAAAGGAGAACTCTTCTGCATATTGCTGTCAATCTTTGGTGGAGTTATTTTATGAATCAACATAAGTTTCATCATATTATTTATACATCAATGCCACTAAACGTCTGCTGATCATTCAATCTTTATCCCCTTTGTATTGTTTAACCTCGAGGGGTTTCATGTCTAGTAGCTTCTCATGTGTAAAATGCTATGTTTTCTTTTACTTTCGTGGAAAATTTATTAATTTGGATGTTCACTTTAAAATATTGTGTGCAGTTAAGCATATTTCCAACAGCTAAGTTCCCTGTGGAATGTTCAACTCAGGAATGTAATTTGGAAGATTTGGGTGTTGGAAATTTTGTTTATGTTATGAGACGATAATCTTATTGATTATGTTGTTCGATTAAAAAATTAATGTTTAAGTTGTTTTGATAAGAAACTTAAATATTGAATGATCTTGATGAATTATTGTTTTATTTTTGTTTTGATTCAAAATTTTATTGTTGATTGATTTTGACGAATTAGATGATGATAATGCAATGATTTTTATTCACTTGGTTAGGGGTTCGAGCTTCGATCGAACTTCGAATCGAGCTTACAATCCGAACATTAAATTTAGAAATGGCTCGAAAAGCTCGAATTCGAGCTCGAAAAGTTCGAATCGAACTCGAATTCGAGCTAGGTTCTGAACCGAATTCGAGCCCAAAAAAATTAAAGTTCGAAATCGAACTTCGAATATGCCTATTCGAATTCGAACTCGAGCTCGAATACTAAAACTTTCCTAAAGTTCGGCTCGATTCGGTTCGTTTACACCCCTGGCACTACATCTGGGATCCGGTGCATCACATCGTTGTGTAGGGAACGTCCAATGAAATTCATCTTATACTTCATGTCATGAGATGTTGCTATTTTATCTGACTGACTGTCACATGCTTATCACCACACTCCTCATTTACACCGGCTTCGTACAAGCAGTGATACATATCATAAATGATACACATCAACTGACGGAGTTAAAAAGATAATAAAATTTAATATATAATTTATAAATTAATCTTATTATCATTATTTCAATCAAATCATTTATGAATAATATTACAATTAATAAAAGTTATAATAATAATAAATAATATCATTAACAAAGATCCATCACAATCTTAACAAGGATCCATATTTATTATTTATTCAATATTATTCTATAGTCTATCAATCACACTAATAAACATAATATAATTTATCGCTAGTATCATATTATCCGAACTAAGCGCGGCCTAAAGAGATAACTGTTCCGTTGGGGAAAAAAGGGAGGTACAGTATAATGTTTCGTGCGAAACTTCAATACCTCAAGAAGTCTATAGATCTACGTAAATAGTTTTTTTTTATCCCGTAAAGATTCGTAAAATTTATTTATATTATAATTATCCCAAAAATCTCTCCACTCGATAAATCACTAGTTCTAACAAATCAATCTATATTATTACAATTAATAAAATTTATAATAATAATAAATAATATCATTAACAAAGATCCATCACAATCTTAACAAGGATCCATATTTATTATTTATTCAATATTATTCTATAGTCTATCAATCACACTAATAAACATAATATAATTTATCGCTAGTATCATATTATCCGAACTAACAAGGCTTAAAGAGATAGCTGTTCCGTTGGGGAAAAAAAAGGGAGGTACAGTATAATGTTTCGTGCGAAACTTCAATACCTCAAGAAGTCTTTAGATCTACGTAAATAGTTTTTTTTTATCCCGTAAAGATTCGTAAAATTTATTTATATTATAATTATCCCAAAAATCTCTCCACTCGATAAATCACTAGTTCTAACAAATCAATCTATATTATTACAATTAATAAAATTTATAATAATAATAAATAATATCATTAACAAAGATCCATCACAATCTTAACAAAGATCCATATTTATTATTTATTCAATATTATTCTATGGTCTATCAATCACATTAATAAACATAATATAATTTATCACTAGTATCATATTATCCGAACTAAGCGCGGCCTAAAGAGATAATTGTTCTGTTGGGGGAAAAAAGGGAGGTACAGTATAATGTTTCGTGCGAAACTTCAATACCTCAAGAAGTCTCTAGATCTACGTAAATAGTTTTTTTTATCCCGTAAAGATTCGTAAAATTTATTTATATTATAATTATCCCAAAAATCTCTCCACTCGATAAATCACTAGTTCTGACAAATCAATCTATATTATTACAATTAATAAAATTTATATTAATAATAAATAATATTATTAACAAAGATCCATCACAATCTTAACAAGGATCCATATTTATTATTTATTCAATATTATTCTATAGTCTATCAATCACACTAATAAACATAATATAATTTATCGCTAGTATCATATTATCCGAACTAAGCGCGGCTTAAAGAGATAACTGTTCCGTTGGGGAAAAAAAGGGAGGTACAATATAATGTTTCGTGCGAAACTTCAATACCTCAAAAAGTCTTTAGATCTACGTAAATAGTTTTTTTTTTATCCCGTAAAGATTCGTAAAATTTATTTATATTATAATTATCCCAAAAATCTCTCCACTCGATAAATCACTAGTTCTAACAAATCAATCTATATTATTACAATTAATAAAATTTATAATAATAATAAATAATATCATTAACAAAGATCCATCACAATCTTAACAAGGATCCATATTTATTATTTATTCAATATTATTCTATGGTCTATCAATCACACTAATAAACATAATATAATTTATCACTAGTATCATATTATCCGAACTAAGCGCGGCCTAAAGAGATAATTGTTCCGTTGGGGGAAAAAAAGGGAGGTACAGTATAATGTTTCGTGCGAAACTTCAATACCTCAAGAAGTCTCTAGATCTACGTAAATAGTTTTTTTTTATCCCGTAAAGATTCGTAAAATTTATTTATATTATAATTATCCCAAAAATCTCTCCACTCGATAAATCACTAGTTCTGACAAATCAATCTATATTATTACAATTAATAAAATTTATAATAATAATAAATAATATTATTAACAAAGATCCATCACAATCTTAACAAGGATCCATATTTATTATTTATTCAATATTATTCTATAGTCTATCAATCACACTAATAAACATAATATAATTTATCGCCAGTATCATATTATCCGAACTAAGCGCGGCTTAAAGAGATAACTGTTCCGTTGGGGAAAAAAAGGGAGGTACAATATAATGTTTCGTGCGAAACTTCAATACCTTAAGAAGTCTTTAGATCTACGTAAATAATTTTTTTTATCCCGTAAAGATTCGTAAAATTTATTTATATTATAATTATCCCAAAAATCTCTCCACTCGATAAATCACTAGTTCTAACAAATCAATCTATATTATTACAATTAATAAAATTTATAATAATAATAAATAATATCATTAACAAAGATCCATCACAATCTTAACAAGGATCCATATTTATTATTTATTCAATATTATTCTATGGTCTATCAATCACACTAATAAACATAATATAATTTATCGCTAGTATCATATTATCCGAACTAAGCGCGGCCTAAAGAGATAATTGTTCCGTTGGGGAAAAAAAGGGAGGTACAGTATAATGTTTCGTGCGAAACTTCAATACCTCAAGAAGTCTTTAGATCTACGTAAATAGTTTTTTTTTTTATCCTGTAAAGATTCGTAAAATTTATTTATATTATAATTATCCCAAAAATCTCTCAACTCGATAAATCACTAGTTCTAACAAATCAATCTATATATTTTGTTATATATATATATATATATCCGATCACATAACACGATCAAGCTACATAAAAAAATTATACTATATTATTATCTTATAAAATAATGGCCACCGCCACCGGAGCAAAAACCACAGTCACCAAAGAACCAGTATGCGTCACCGGAGCAAATGGTTTCATCGGCTCCTGGATCGTTAAAACTCTTCTGCAAAACGGATACACCACCATCCACATCTCCATATTCCCGGGTTCAGACCCTTCTCACCTCTTTTCCCTCCCCGGCGCCGCCTGCTCTGCCGTGAGGATTGTAGTACACGAAGCCGATCTCCTAGACGCCGACGCCGTGGCCAAGGCGGTGGAGGGATGCGCGGGTGTCTTCCATGTGGCATCGCCGTGCACGCTTGAGGATCCCAAAGACCCTCAGACGGAGCTGGTGGACCCCGCCGTGAAGGGTACTCTGAACGTACTCACCGCCGCGAAGAGGTTCGGAGTGCGGCGCGTGGTGCTGACATCGTCGATCTCGGCCATGGTCCCGAATCCAGGATGGACGGATGGGAAGGTGTTTGATGAGACTTCGTGGACTGATCTCGACTACTGCAAGTCTCGACAGGTCTCTTTCTGCTTCTCGTACTGTACACTTAAAAATAATAATTGGATAAAGTAGACAAGATTAATAATAAATATCGATATGAGAAATTTATCATAAGGTTAAATTTAAAAATAAAAACAATCCCATAAAATAATAATGTATTTTCTAACAGTAGTTCAAACTTTCAGAACTAATCAAATATACAGAAAATTCTTTTTAATAAAAAATTGTCCCGCGTTAACGTTTTTAATAAATTTACTCCGACAGGAATTTTTTTTAAGAAAAATAATACCATAATTGAATAAGGCGTTTTGTGACTATTTTTGATTAAAAAACAAAAGTTTGGAATACTATGAATTAAAAACAAAAGTTTGTGCTTATTTTTTTGTTAAAACAATTTCTTTGGTTCTAAAAGTTTAGGACTAATATTTAGAAAAAAAACCCTATATTATGGGACAATTTTTTTAAATTTACTCTTATTATAATTCTGAAACAAACTGTGAAACTTGAACATCATTTTAGGGGTAGGGAGCCCTCCCTCTTGAGATATGCATGATTAGTCTGGCTGGTACATAATAGTTAGATCATGAGATCTTCATTTATATGTTTGTGTTTACGGTGGATGTATATTAATTGGGGCATGCAACCTACGAAAATTCAAGTATTTAACCTCATTTTGACAGTGAGTTTGATAAATGACTTCGCCAATTTTCTGTATATTTTCCGATGCTTGGAATCATATTTTATATGACAATCACTATTTACATATATTGTCTCAAACATTGTACCATGTGTTTTTTGGAAACAAGAAGGTTAGGAATCAAACAAAAAGTCAAAGAAGGTTATTTTTTTTAAAAAAAAAAATTCATCTACCGAGGTTATTTTTAACTAATCCCTGACGGTCAATCATAATATCAGCCAATTTCATTCTTTTAACCAACTGAGGAAGAATTTGCAAGTTGATAATCGAATTTGCCATCTCCATGGAAAAACACTATGATCTCCTATCATAAATATTCACAATTCGCCTTTTAATGCTTCGACTCTTACATTAAGTTCCTGTTCGACAATTCAAAAGGTGGACCTTTCGTACTGCAAGAGAAGGGATAGGGGGTGATTTACATAATTTAGGGATTCGAATATAAATTTTTCAAAAAAATAAATATAAATTTTGATTTTTGATTTTTTTTTTCTGTTTAAATGTAAATTTATCTTCTCTCTGAATTTGTTTATGATATTAATGTATTTCATGTGGAATATGTAGTATCGGTAAACCAATTAATATATATGTATCTGCATGTGTACTGATGTGTGTAACATGACTAGGGATCATCCTATTTTTGAATGTTTTCGACATAAAATAGCATTATGCATAGCAAATCAGAATCAAGACTCCAATACCCAAACTAGCTAGTAGCTACTTTAAAGAACTCTGATAATCTGATACATGATTATGTAATGTGACAGAAATGGTATCCAGTTTCAAAAACTTTAGCTGAAAAATCTGCATGGGATTTTGCTAAGGAAAATGGGTTGGATGTTGTAGCGATCCATCCGTCCACATGTCTCGGTCAACTTCTGCAACCGGGATTGAATGCGAGCTGTGCTGTGTTGCAACAGCTTCTGCAGGGTTCAAAAGATACGCAGGAGTATCACTGGTTAGGGGCTGTGCACGTCCAGGATGTAGCTAAGGCACAGTTATTGCTGTTCGAAACTCCTACTGCCTCGGGTCGATATCTTTGCACCAATGGCATCTATCAGTTCGGGGATTTTGCGGATAAAGTCTCCAAACTCTTCCCCGAGTTTCCGGTTCACAGGTACAGCTCATTCACCTTGTTATATGCGGTATATATTTTGTCTTGCCAGCCTATGTTGGTAACTTCTGTTCGCTTAAGTAGAACATATTTGACAAGCAATTTTGCTTGTACTTCTTGAAGTTATGAAAGAGAAGAAATTTTGCTTATATTTCTTCAAATTTCCGAGCATAACAAATACTTCGGTGAATCAAGCCGGCATACGATCATGATTAAAGCTCGAGCCTTGTGATGGCTTTTAAAAAACAAAAAAAAAGTTTTATAAATACATACCCAGATTATGAATGTGCTACTCTTTTTCTCATATATTGTTAAATTAAGCAGAGGAAAAACACACCCGAGTTTTGCTTTTCTGACTCGATATCAAACTTGAAAACATGATTTTGTGTCGAAACTCTTAATTCTCTCGCGTCCTTAAATCTCTGTCTGACTTGAAATTTCCATGAATACGAAGGGATATAAAATTACTCAGCTTAAGACTACCTTGATCTTTCTCTTTTAATGCTGCCAATTTGTTGTGTTAATATGTTGAATTTATGCTAAACCTGGTTCAATACAGATTTACGGGCGAAACGCAACCTGGCCTGGTGACTTGCAAGGATGCTGCCAAGAGATTGATTGATTTGGGAATAGAGTTTACTCCAGTTGAAGATGCTCTGAGGGATACAGTTGTTAGCCTCAAAGAAAAATGTTTTCTGGGGCAGGAAGAACCATCATCTTAAGTCCATTTTCATGTTAAAAAAAAAAGAATTCGATTTTTCATTCGTTTATAGTTTAAATTAGAAACTCAAATAAATTAGTTCTCTCCTGAGAGTACAGTGATCAGATGCCATTATTTCTGCATATTTTGTGAACATTACTAATTCAGTTTGATTCAAAATGACAGATCCAGTTTAAATTTTGCATGTGCCTTTATCAATAGCTTAGGAAACATGAATAAAAAATTTAATATACATCTTCACATCTAACATTTCCACACATGATAAGCTGTTTTACAAATGCAATCTTCACATTCATTTAAATACATAATTTACATGTTCATTTCAAGCATAAAGCAGCACTACTTAGGGTCTAACCTTGAAGGAAGATTTCCTGCACCGTATGACACCAGACTTTCATTACTATAAGGATGATCATAACCTCTGCTTGCTCCATAACTTGCTGATGATGATGCAGATTCAGCATTAGGATTCATACCACCCAATACCATGATATTCTCTAGTTCTTTAACCACTTCACTCATTGTGGGTCTGTTGTGACCCGACTCATTAACACATGTCAAAGACAGATCAACGAACTTCTCTAAGCCTCTTGATGGCATACTCGAAGCCATCATGGGGTCAAGAATTTCTTGAAGGTCGTACAAATCTTTGGTTACATTCATTGCTGTCTTCACTTCTCTAACGATATATTTTCCTCTCTCGATCGGTCTTCTCGCAGTTATAAGTTCCAAAAGCAATACCCCGAAGCTATATACGTCGCTTTTTTCAGTTAATTGTTGTGTCATATAATATTCAGGATCCAAGTAGCCCTGATTTTAGAAAAAGATCCAAGAACTGAAATATCAGTCCATGCACCATAAAATAACACAACATTGTTTGTTAAGAGAGATCGTTTGAAATCTACCATCGTGCCTTTAACTTGAGTGGTAACATGATCCTTTGCAAATCCATCCATAGACTTGGATAGACCGAAATCTGTTACTTTAGCATTCAATCGTTCATCTAACAAAATATTGTTCGATTTGACATCCCTGTGTATAATAGGAGGATTCGCAAGGTCATGCAGATATTGCAACCCTTTGGCTGCTCCAAGAGCGATTCGAAGTCTCCTCATCCAATCTAATCTGATTCCTATCTTCCCTGCAAAAGAGAGTATTCACTTCATATATACCCTTTCCATGGGACAATGGTTGCATTAAGAGACGAATAGACTTGAAGATCCTGTCAAGCCTCAGAAACCAAAAAGAGAGGTTCATATATAATGGGTTCCACTAACTACTACTTCACATCTATTCTAGTTTCAGGTTAACACAAATTGTTAGAAAAGTCCATTCCAATACCATTCACACTTCTTCCAAATTCCGAAGTTGGAGATGAGTGTTTCAGTCTGAAGACGTATAGTTATACTTTTGTTCATTTTGTATACATTGCCACAATCAGTCAGAAACAGACAGTTATGTTTAAAAAGAGGAGACATTAAGACAAGAAGCTAGACCCTTGGAGACATAAATCATATCACTAATTCAAATATTTCATCATCTTAGTTTGTATTTCATACTTTGTTCTCCTCATTAGACTCTTGTAAAGAAAGAACATAAAACATTTAAGATTTTTACAGCATCTACCATGTGTTTGCTTGATCAATTCTTGAAATAAAACTTGTTATTCTAATAACAGTGACATTTAATATTGAGTCGGGACTTCCTCCTCTTTGGCCTAGCTCTGGTATGTGCCGAATGACAACCTTACCTAAACTCTTAAATATTTAGAAATACGGTCATATCAAATGTGAGACGTTTTCACGTCCAAAATTTCCATGACACAGAACTTCCATGTAGTAAAGTCTCAAAATCCTTCGGAGTTTTGTATGACAGAGATTGAACATCACATAAGTGAAAAGGGAAGAAGGTAGTACCTGAAAGACTATCCATCAATGTGCCATTTGCTATGTATTCGTACACCAGCAATTGTTCACCTTGCTCGAAACAGAAACCCACTAGACTGACAACATTCTTGTGATGAACTCTTGAAAGAAGTTCGATCTCAGTCTTGAACTCCTGACCACCATGTAAAGATCCTTGCCGAGCTCTTTTAACGGCAACCAGTTGCCCATTAGGAAGTGTTCCTCGATATACCTGAGAAATGCACAAAACGATAGCAATGTGAAACAAAATTTATATAAGAGTTCATAAAGGAGATTTTTGTTTTTCCATACGAATTCATCGGTAGTTTTTCACACCTATAGTCTCACAAGTTTGAAAGCCACAACATGGCTCCATCACTGCCTCTATACCAAAATCAGTTCTGTATAGTAGAAGGGTATTTGTAGAGATGTGGTATTCATGCAGAATCATGCAGTACAGAAGAATGGAAAGAAGCTGAAAATATTAACAAAATGATGAACCTCTGACCTTCCCATATCCACCACTTCCTATATCATTGGTTTCTGAGAAGTTATTGGTGCTTTTCTTAAGTTCTTCAAAAGAGAAACATTTGGCTCCTTTTAGCTGTGGAACTCCACCACTATCTGTATTTGAATCCCAGGATGCTGCGAGTACGAAAATGATGGTCACAACTTCACGGGAATATATATAAAAGATGGAGTGTATCAAAAGCTGATGGATATAATAGACTCAAATATTTTAAACATGTAGTGTAACTTGCGCAACATGTTTGATTGGCATGCCATGTAAACAATCTCATAGGACAGTGTATAAAATTGTTGCTATCCAACCAATAATAAAAATTAGCAGAAGTTGTGCATGAAAGCCTCACAAACATACCAAAAGGATCACTCTTTTGGGCTGCCATTTCAGCTTTTCTCCTGTGGCGGAAAGCATAAACTCCTGCAAGTAGTAATAGCGAAAGGAGGACAGCTCCACCCACTGCTGCTCCTATGATAACTTTATTGCTTAATGACTTGTGCGAATCCTGAGTCAGGCCTGAAAGATGAATCGAAAATTCATATGAGAAAACAAAGAATTTTGGGTATTCATTAATGCTAAAATTTTGAACAGTAGAAGACCAGTTTACCTGGAAAGTATGCGTAGTTTTGTCCAATGAAATAAAAGGGTCCAAATTCACGTGGTGGCTTGAAAGTTTGATTGCTTAGAATAAATCCGATTCCAGAAATCCCTGATTTGTTGAAATAATCTTGGCCGGATGGAAAAATCTGGAGATGCAGTTCAAGGTAGTTGTTTAAATTTTTTGTTGGATCACTCAGAGAAACTGAATCCACCGGAAGGCTATTAGACTGAAATGTAACCATCAATTTCAGTTGAAGAGAATAAAAAACACTCGAGTTTCCAAAGGAGAAGGAAGGAGCACGGAAAACCAGGGTGCCTGTGTAGGGATATGCACATTTGCACTTTGGGCTAGAAATTTGATCTGATGCGCAAAGGGGAGGAGCACAATTTTCTGCAGGTGTTGAGTATGAGTGGTTAGACTGCTGAGTAATGGTGCAGTAGGCCTCGGTCCCTCCTTCATCACATATTGGGTTACCCACAAGTCTGCATGCATAAATCAAAACTAAGAAGAAAGTCTTTCAAAGGAAAATGAATGTTGTTGCCATAACATAATAAGAACAATATGGAGGCTTGAGAGTAATGTATAACATACACAATTTGAATACTGTAACCAGCTCGTTGAGTAAAGGCATCAACAAAGTTGTTCTGTAAATCAATCAGCTGTAGTTGCCTGCTATAACTGGAACCAATATTCAAGGTACCGTTGATCCGATTGTTCTTAAACGATCTGATTGACAAAAAACTGATCATAGTCACCACTATGTGAATATGTAAGCATGTATTACTTGAATGATAAATGATGTTTTATTGAACAGAGTTTACTAACACAATCTGCAACTGAGAAAGGCTAAACAAAGAAACTGGAAGTTGCCCTTGAATTTGTGTTTTGTCCATAATACTGCATGTTCAGTTAGTATATCAGATAACAAAGTCAAAACGTCTGTGTCAAGCTATAGTGGGAGAGAGAGAGTGATACAGTGAATTCAAGGACTGCAAAGAGGAAATCCATGGCGGAACATCTGTTGCATCAAAGGAATTATTGCTCATGTCCCTGCAGAATTGAGGTTCGTTACTGTACGATTAGTCTTTACATTTTTTGAAGGTTCTGAAACATATTGATGTTGAAATTCATGATTGTTCCATGCGTGTTAAGAAGATTTGGGGATTTAACATGCTGTAATAAAATATAGATAACAATACTTTCAAAATTCAGTAAACTGTTGTTTGACTTACGCATAGTTGAGCACATTCATGCCACTGAGATCAGGCAGAGGCCCAGTTAACTTATTGTTTGCCAAAAACCTGGAATGGTCAATATGACACAGGTTTTCACTAGAAAATTTGATGCTCCATGAAATGTTCCATAGATGAGGAAAGAAATGAACGTCAAATTCACGCCTTTCTTTTCTACTTACATCTCCTGGACAGCGGTGAGGTTGTTGAAGTTCTTCGGAACAGAGCCACTTAAAGCATTCCTATCAAGACGTCTGTGGCGAACAAAGATTCAGACTTTGCAAGTGAAATAGCAGCAAAAACAGTAGGTACGTAACCGGATAGTGTTACTTACAACACTTCGAGGGTCCGCACAAACCCCAGAGTAGAAGGGATGCTTCCTGTTAGCTGGTTGTTTTCGAAAAGCCTGATCAAGTAATGCCATTAGAACAAACCTAAATAACTTCATTGTCGCACACATGGGAATCAAGATTGTTGGTTAGGAAACAAATTTAGAGGGACTTACACATGTATAAGAGTCATATTTGAGCTAAACAGTAGAGATGGTATTTCACCAGATAGCTGATTGTTTCCAAAATGACTGCACAAAGTTAAGGGAATAGTGAAAATACAAGAGCAATCCGTCCAAAACTCGTAAAGCTAAGTAATCATGTAAAGAGAAACACATACAAGTGTTTCGTGCGAACAAGCATATCGAGACCGGGGCTGCTTCCATTGGAGACAGGTATAGTTCCAGAAAGCTTGTTATCAGCTAAATCCAGCCAATAAAGATTCGATAAAAATCCAATAGAAGGTGGTATCCCACCAATGAAGTTGTTCGAGTTGAGAGACCTTCAAGAAAAGGGGGAAAAAGTAGAGAAATTAGAAACAATGTTTGAAACTTGATGTATTTTCGTTCGATAATCCTGCACTTAAACAGGTGGTAGTGAAAAAAAGAGATAAAATCCTTACAGAAAAACTAGTCTTTGAAGCGATCCCACTGAAGCTGGTATTGGACCAGAAAATCCACAACCGACAAGTATTCTGCAATGCGTTTAAGAATTCTCTTAATTGAGGAATAAACCGTATAACAACTAAGCTTTTAATCCTAATGAAACCATGATTAGCCGACACGATCGCTGAGGCGTCTTGGAGGCTGATGTTCTACTTTCATTGACATTTCACGGAACGATCACGATTGTTTGCACGAAGTTTTTTAAATTAAAAATAAAAATAATTAGATCATTTGGACAAATTGTTAATGAAAAAATAAAAAAAGTTAGAAAATTTTGAAATGTTCCATAACGGTCGTTCCATGCCGTGAAATCACCGTTACGTTTCGCGACGGCCGTGAAATCGTCGTTATAGTTACACATCCGTTTTAGCATGGAACTTTGTCGCGGCAGCTGTCGTACCGCGACCGTTTTTGTGAACCATGAATGAAACTGATAATTGTAATATCAGAAAATATTCTTACAAGCTAGACAACTTCTTCAAGTTTTCAAAAGAAGGAAGCGATCCATTTAAATCTTTGTTGTATGATAGATCCCTGTAAACGAAAGCTTATGATCTGAAAATACATACATGGATCCAAGCAATTATAGGAATACTAAGAAATGACATTGTAACGTAGGAACTCCTGCTACTGAGTGGGAGAGGAAAGTCCCATTCAGATATAAGTAGCCAATTAAAGTTTTATCAGAAATGGCAGTTGGACATGCCTTTACGCATTTTTGCAAATTTATCTATGTATTCAAACACTAATGAATCTCAAGAATCAAGAATAAGTATGAAATATATAGTGTAGCCAGTAAGTCCTTAATTTCTAGACACCTCGAGATAAGGATTTCTAATGCTCAAATTGCCCAAAAAGCGAACCAAAAATTTGTTTACTTGATGAGGGTTACAAAGAGAAGTTTTTTATATGGAAACCAGGAGAAGAAACAGAAAACCCACAGAATCAGCAATTCGGATAATCCTCCAATGTCTGATGTTAGCTGACCACTTAAACCGATGCTTGCCAATGTGCTGAAATCAGATAACAGGATTAACTTCATAAGCACATAAAGTATATTAGCGGTGATTGTGCGACGTACAATGTATATAATAGAGAATATTTACATGGAGACGACACGATTATTTGTGCAGCTAATTCCATCCCAACCATCTCCACAAGGATCAGCCCCAACCCAGTTGGATGGTACATTTTTCCATGCAGTTTTCAGGGCACTTAGAGCAGGAACTGTATCACAGATTCACAAAACAGTTTCTTGAAAACCTAATGGTTCTCGATTCACAACCATAGATGACAAAACATAATGGTGCAAAAGAATGAAAATGATGCAGGAGTAAAACACATCGAAAAATTTGCTACAAGATCTAGTATTAACAATCGTTACTATATTAGAGCAAAAAAAGCAACACAAACACAGATTACAGAAAAGGATATCGGTTAGGCTATAGCTATTACTTTAGGCAACATGTTCTCAGAGAATGAGTAAACATTTAGAACCCACATAAAAGAATAAGACTAGTTAGAAGTTGGGTGGAAAAATGTCGGTGAAACATTGAGGTCCTAAACTGAAAACTAGCATTAATTTATTTCATAAAAGACCAAATGAATATTCTATAAATAACAGAACCATCATAGTTATCATGTAAAATTCGATACATGAAGAGGAAGGAAGGAAAAACATAGTGCAGATTCCATTTTTTTTTGTAAGCCGGCCAGGGAAAGCCACAGTAATAAGTTTCTATCTAATTTTGCATTAAAACTTACAAACGTTTATGAACAATATTTCTTCAAGCAACATAGTAACTTTACAAGTTTTGTCACATTTTATAAATGTCTGTTGTATTAATGTTGTCAACAAATAACAGTTAGATTAATTTCAATTTTCCATGACAGGAAGCAAGTTAAAAATCATCGTTGCTAGTAACAAAATTATCTGCTTTTGGAGGTTTGTTAAAACCCATTCATACAATTAAACCAAACAAGAAAAGAAAAAACTTCATAGACATTACAGATAATTGCATCTTTAAGAAACGGACCAGCATATATGAGCGGGAGCAGTCCCCTGATATAGAAAGATTTTCAATTTCACGTGAAACTAATAATATATGATTGAAAAAAGGGTACTAAGAAAGAGATGCTTTTGTACACAAACGAGTAAACTTACAATCCTGTCCGCCTGTTAATGCTGAAATAGTTGAAACTTGGATTAAAGCTACCAGCAGAGAAAGATGAAATCTCCAAATTATCATTGCTTAAGAAACAATAATAGATTGTAATGTCTGAAATCTTACAAAAACATAAAATTTCAAAAGGTCACAATCATCGTTTGTAACTTCTCAAGGAGAAACCTTCAAAATGACACCTATTTCACGACATTGACTTTTGATAACTACTTTGTAATCATTCTCAAATCTTACCAATTCCCATTTAATTTATTAGACTTCTGAAAATGTCCATGGTTCAATAATATACATTAGTAAACCATGACAGCGCTTTCAACACTGGTTTTCATTTTTTTAACTTTGTTAAAGAATTTGACCAAAATAAGGACCAATCACATTATTTTTCATGCTCTCATGTACATATATCTATTTTATCTTAATCAACTTGTCTATTGTAGAGCCGTAGAGGTGAGCCAGTTTTGCAGACTTGAAATTTATATGCAATATAAATTGTTAAGAGTTCACATCAGCTCTACGCACAATTGCAGGGAAATTCTTGTATGACATCCGTTTGGGTAAGAGTCCCCAAAATGGGCACAACAATCGCATACGGAATAATTTAAAAAACGACATCGATCAATTTTTTTTGTTTATTTGAAAAATGACACCCGTCTGCCAAAATAACATTGTTCAATGTTTTACATTATGTGTTTTTTAGTGAACGAAGGATATAAATAAATGAAAAAAAAATCATTTTTCAAATTAACTAGATCACATACTGACTCGCAGATCAAAATGTTACCCTCATTTAACATTCAGGGGAATGTATAAATTTACCTGCCGGAGCTCAGGTTCTTCATAGGCAGATTTTAATTGCTGATCTTTGATGAAGATTTGTTGCCATTCCATGAGATATTGATCATGCGCCAGCATAAACAACATTACACCAAGCATCATTTGAGTCTAGCCGGATCAAGAAAGTGTGCAGATGAATGATGAGTTACTCCGGCTGTCCGAACAACCCTGTAAATTGTTAACAAGAAAAAAAAAAGGAAAAAAAGCACGAGCTTTGTTTTAAAAAAAAAAAAAAAAAAAGATTTGGCAGACTCGAACCTGAGAGCTCTTGCATAAAAAAATAGATGACAATTACTAAAACAATATCTTCTTATCACAAAAAGATTATAAGAATTGATTGCATCAAGCAAAACATGCTATCAAACGATTTTCTTATATATATTTTTGTTATCACGAAATTTTTAACCAAGGTTAATATCAGCTATATTATGATAAGTACAATTTATCATCTTTTGAATTAAATTAGGGGGAACAAAATCAGAAGTTGATGATTTTGATATAAAATATTGTATAATAAGTTCTGAAAACAAAATAAAAAAAAAATAGTTGGTGGTCATTTTGGATTAAAAAAAGTGTGTATTAAACTTTATAATTAAAGTACAAGAAACCAGAGCTTATCCATCTATCGGTTAGCCATCAAATGTCTGCATTCAAAGTTTCAGGAGTCTCCACCATTATGGTAAAAACAAAAAAAAACTCAATAGCAGACGGATTAAAGCAGTAGAAGTTTTATGTAAACTGAAGTTTTCTGACACCATAAATGAATGAAAATAGTAACTATGACGATTTAACAGTCCTTCGAAAAACATAATTTGATCACATAAAGCTCAGTAAAATGACTATCAACAGTAGCTTTAGCACTGTCAAGTTTCTTGAATCCATGGAATTTTTTGGTTTGCAGAACAATGGGATTTACTTCAAACAAAATGGATTCTTCAACGTCGAATAGGAGGAAAGGGGCAAGTTTTGGATATGTAATTGCAGAATTGGACTAGATCGAGATGTTCTTGAATAGTTTTGTCAAGAAGTACAAGACCAATTCAGGATCTTTAGCTGAGTTTTCTTAAACTCTAATCAAAACGTACGAATCCTTCGTCGGTTGGCTTGGGTTGTTGCTATCCCGGATAATGTCTGGGATTGCAACACTTTTGGATGAGATCATCAACCTAACCCAAGATTCGAGTATTGATATTGAGAATTCCGAGGCAATTACGCCCTTGTGGTAAAAATGCTTGATTAAGTGAAAGAAATGTGCTCTAACTAGATCTTTCAGGCAACAGTACCAAGAAGCCTTCGATGCACTGCATTTGCTTATTAGCGGATGGAGCCCGGAGAATCTCAATCAAATGCGGATGAGAATTATAGCATTACCGAATTAGATTTGACCTTACTTGAGATAGTTGGTACCGAGAAAGCTTTTTCTCCCAATCATCTGATATCCATGGTACCAATTATCTCAAGTAAAGTCAAATATAATTCAATGATACCATAGTTTTCATCTGCATTTGATTAGGATTCTCGGGCTTCCAATTCCCCTGTAAACAAATGCAATGCATCCAAGTCTGCTTGCTGTTATTCTTTGAAGTTCTTAATCCAGTTGGGACCTTGGACCTCACTTAATTTCTACATTTCTCCAAACAAAGAACCCATCTTCATTCGTCCACCAAATATTGAAATTTGAGCAAGAACAATGGTGTAATCTTGCTCAAACCACTCAACATCCATACCAAAAAAAAAAAAAACTTCTCAAAAAACGAGTTGAAAACTCAACCAAAGACACAATTTGGGCTTGATGGGAGAAATGCTAGCTCAAATGATGCAAGAAAATATTTTTCTAGTTTTCAGTACTTGGTCCGATTCAATAATGAAGTAAGTTATTTATAAATAGTGTGGATTGCTTTCTTGCCATAGAAGAAGCCATTATTGATTTCATCGAACAGGAGAGTGGGAACTCACGGCAGAATGCATGCCGACTATGTGGAATATTCATTAAAAAATTATTTTAAGATAGGGACTTGAGATTGAAAAGTATTTGGATAGTGATGATTTTTATCGGGTTATTCTTGTATGGAACGGATCATGCAAAAACTAAGATATATACATACATAAATACATATTTATGTATGTTAATATATGACAGAACATGGTGCACAAAGGAGTTTTCCATTTTTACCGATAGTCTATCCACATGTAATGTGTGAATAATTTAATTTGTTATGTATTATAATTTTTTGTTTCAAGTCATTTTGTATAACTAATTTAGAGTTTATATTAAAACCAACATATTTAGAAATAATTTATTAAGATTTTTGATAATCAATTAAAATAATTCCTTAGGAAGCATAAGTCTTATCAATTCCAAAAATTATGGTGTTTTTTAAATTTTTTGTATTTTTAGGGTTGTTAGGTTGAGAGAACCTTACTATCTGAATTTTGATGAGTAAAATTTATCTACTTTTGTTGCTTATAAATTTATCAAGTGTGCAGCTAAGTTAGTCAATACCAAAATACATCAGCAAAGTAGCCGAAGTTCAAACCAGACAAGTCAGATTATTAAAATAATAGACAACACTGATCAAGAACAGGTTAGTTAACCTGAGTCCAACTAAGGATTGACCAAATCAATCTCCATATCTAGTTGATGATTTACAGAACCAATCTACGCTAGTACAACAAAGATGATTGCTGAAATCGTACAAAGAAAGGCTAGTTCACTGACAGACAGAGTTAAACAAGTCTACATCATTGTATATACATAAAGACCATCAAAATAATCATCGAAGTGATCGTTAGAAAAGTACCAACGAAATTATCACAAAAAAATCTAACTCAGAGAATATTATAAGAAATTTCAGAAAAATAAGCTCCAGATAGCCAACATGTCAAATATGAACGTTAGAGAAGTCAGAAGAAAATACAAAGAAGTCAGAATCGTACAAATACTACTGAACAGACATAGTGATGTATCTAACAAACAAAACGTGTGAAACTATATATACACTAGAAGATTGAAGGATAATAAGATTGTCATCCACACTGTCCCCACAGCTCATTTCTTAGAGTGGTCTATCCAAAGGGGAACTTCAAAGACATACCAGCTTAGTTGATAGCATATCCCCACATATACACACCATCGTTGAATAGAATATCTAATCATGTATAGATCAAATGTCTGTCACAAACACTCAACCTTGTATTGAGAACTTCATTATAAATGAGTGATTTGTGTAACTGTCAGATTTGTTGTTTGAACATTTTGAGAGTAAGATGTGTTAACAGTTGAACAGGAATGTAGCTACGAGTTTCAATGAAGCAGGGACAAGCTTGTTGATGTGGATTTGCATAAATTACTTGTACAAATCAAAGTTTCCTAGCAGATCCTTACATTTGGTGGAAGAATGAGAGGACGTTGAATGATTACATCAGCCTTTAAACTTTCGTAAACAAATCTTTGTGCATTTATCTTTTTATGTTTGATTTATTATTTCTATTCTGATTTTACTTTGCTGGATCATTAGAGCAGATTAGTTAATTATAATGCTTTTAAATCTTAATATAAATATTGTTCAAATAAATGTAAAATTCAAATACATTTAGGGTGATGGATGGATTTGAAGTCATTGATTATAAATCATTGATTTCAAATCTATAATTATTTGGATCAATTTATATTGGGTGTATTTCAAATCCAATTTTTTATTAATTTATATAAATGTAATGGTAATTGCGATGGCATTTGAAATTCACCAAATTTTAAGTGCATTTCAAATCTAAGTTTCAATACATTCTCAAATCAAATCTATATGCAAATGAAATTCATTCATTCAAACAACATTACCAAATCTAAAAATCATAATATTTTCTGAAAATAGTAACCAAACGACACTTTAAAAAGTTTGCGTCGACTTTAAAAACACGTTAAATAAAATGTTAAAAAATTATTTTGAAAGCGCTTCATGATGAACAACAAAATGTACAATTTATTCAATCTAAAATTTTAATTATCGATAAAATAATCTTACAAGAGAAATCTATCTTAAAAATAGTTAATTAAAGAAATAAATTAAAAAGTAATATATTTGTTGTTTATTTTAATATGGGGAGGGGATTTTTAAAAAAAATTGAGTTATTATCTGAACTTAAATCTGAATCGTCTCAAAAAAAGATATGAGTTTTCACCATCGGCTAAGTGTGAATGCTCATATTTGTTGTTTTTATCTAAAGTTTTAAAGGTCCATTACAAAATAATTAATATTATCTTTACAACTTGACACTAAAGCACGTGGAGAGAAAGTGACTTGTTGACAAGTCCACTATAAAGTCGATTTCAAGCTTAGGTCACAGTACTTGCGTCATTAAAGAATTTCTCTTAAAAAAATAAACCAGAAAAATACATATAAAACCCGGCTTATGTTTAATATATAGATCAACTCGATATGATTAATCTAATATATTAGTTTATGTTTTTTTTTAATAAGTGATGCATTTTAATATTGAATTGATATATAAATTGGACATAAACCAGATATATTCAAGTATTTTTCAATAAATACTTAGTCGGATTAAGAATTATATAATCCCAAGAAACTTAATGTTTGTAATGATTAGATATTCAAATTGGTTAAATAAAGGATTTGAATTGGTTAACGTTGAAGAAATTGATATTAGTAGTTTTAAAAGTGATATTTATTCCACTTGATATACAAAGTCAGGTTATTAGGTATGGGTGTTCATTCGGTTCAGTTGAACCAAATTGAACCGAAATTTCGATTTTGAAATTTCAAAATCGGAAACCGAATTGTTCGATTCGGTTTCGGTTTTAAGCGAACTTTTTCGGTTCGGTTTGATTCGAACCAGTTTTTTGTTTCATTTTTTTTTAAAATTGAATGATTAATTGATGAAATTCAACGTAAATACAAGCACTAATACATCATACATTATATTCAAATAAATTCTGAACATTTGACCTTTTAATTTTAAACTTCTAATATTATTCTGAAGCTATTTATTACAAAAATCGAGTTTAAATGAGATCACAAAATATATTATATTATACTTGAACACATGTTGTTAATTTACGAGTTCTATTCATACGATCAGGAGCGAAGCCATTAAAAAACTATTTAAACCATAAAATAAAATTTAAAAAATTAAATTTTTTTAAATTTCGATTTTCGGTTCTGTTAACCCTGTAACCGAAAACTGATTTTTTTTTAAACTTTTCGGTTCGGTTTGGCTCGACCGGTTAATCGAACAGATGAACACCCTAGGTTCTAAAAATGTATATGATGTGATCCGTGATTTCCGAATATAAGGTAGAATAAGGTGTTAAAAGAAAATAACGATACACACCAAGATTTTTACGTGGAAAACCCTCAAATTGAGAGAAAAACCACGGGACCTAGTCCAGTATAAAACTTCACTATAAGATGTTGATGATTTACAAGACTCTCTGGACACAAAAAATAATTGTTCAATGACTTACACAAATTGTTTATAGAAATAACAGAAAAGACCGAACAGACATAAATTTGCTCTCTTCGGAGTCTTTTTGCCCAGAAAAATCCAACCCTTTCTGTGATGACATCCACGGGTATTTATAGGACTGTTCCTAGTGATTGGCTCGCGGGAGATCCGGAACACGATGTCCTCTGATCGTGGCTTAACTGGAGCCCAACACGTCCGAGAAATCCGCGCCCCATTATTGCACGTTCATTCACGCCGGTTAATTTGTTAGTTATTCCCGGGTCTTCCGCTAATCTTTGACCAGAAAACCGAGGAGGGTTAGCAGTTGTTCGGTAAAAACCCTACTCGGTGCTTTCCGTTTGGTGCACTCTGTTCGGTATATGTCTTTGTTCGGCCCTTGATGGATTTTACCCGAGGAGGTCAATATATCATATGACATCACCTCACCCCCCTAAAGTAAAGCAAGACGAGACTTTTGAAGTCTTGTTTTATTGTCTTCGGGTAAAATCCCAAACTTAACCTGCTCGGGATATTTTTGCCGCCCTTTTTTCCCGCCCAAATATTTCAAATGCCGCGCGACGTTTCGTTTCCCGAGGCTCCTTTATAACCGTCCATTCCCTTATTTTTGGACGGTGAAGATTAAATGACTGTTCACATGGTCCCCGCTATAAATACCCCTCCTTTTTCTTCATTTGTCCTTACTTTGCTGAATTTTGCTTCCGAGCTAGCACCAGACGATCGAACGACTTTCCCCAGCAGTCCTTTTTTAATCACCTAAGTATGGTTTCTTCCTCAGCCGATTCTTCATTGCAAGCGATAGATAGGTTTAACGAAGGAGACGCTCTTAGCCCCTCTCCTCAACCCTCTTCCTCTTTTGATAGTGACAAAACCCTAAGCTCTTCTGCTGAGTCGGCTGCTCGTAAGCAAGAGCAGAAACGTGCTACAGAGCGAGATTTAGTTAAAGCCCGTGTTCCTTGGTTCGAGATCTTCGAGTCTGAGGTCAAATTGCCTCAGCAACTCATCAATATCCGAACTAAATGGGGGATTTTTGAGGGGACTTCTATTATTGCTCCCCCTTCTGGATATCGTCCCCACTTACCCCCTAAGGGGTATTTTCCTTTCTATATAGACCAACTCCAAGGAGGCCTCCGTTTTCCCGTCCCTTCTTTCTTTATTGAAGTGGCCTCCTACTTCTGTGTTTCCCTTAGTCAATTATTTCCCAATAGCTATAGGTTATTAGCAGGCTTCTTCATAGTTCTTTCTTATCTGGGTTTTACCCCTACTCCCGAGCTTTTTCATTGTTTCTTCCAATTGAACAAGAAAGAGATCGGGATTTTTTACTTTTCCTCAAGGACAGGGGTTGGCTTCCTCAAAAAATACCCCTCGTCCATAAAAAAATGGAAAAACTCTTACTTCTTTGCTCGTCCCCTCCAGCCTTGGGATTGCCCTATGGAGTGGAGGGAAAGTCTCCCGAGGGGGAAATCGATCAAGGGTCACCTTGAGGAGGAACCGTATTTGTCGGTTCGTCGTGCACTTGGCGATCAGTGTTTTAATTTGATGGAGCTGATTGACGACGGACTGCTATACTTGTTCCAATTGAGCCCCAAGGGTGTATCCTTGAAAATGTCCCTCGGTGAGTGCTTTCCAAGTAATCTTCTTCGTTTTACTTTTAACTTATCATGTTCGGACTAATATTTCTCTGCTCTTTTCAGAAACAAAAATGATGAAGGCAATGATAGCCGAGAAGCTAAGGGAGAAGAGCCAAAAAGGCCAAACTTCTAAGGCTGCTGCTACTCCTGCACCTCCCCCTTCTATTGAGATTTTGACTCCTTCTGAGGAGAAGGCTTCACCTGAGAAGACTCATGCTCTTCATCGAAAGAGAAAGACTACTCCCGAAGGTCCAAGTTCTTCGCCCCAAGCACCTCCTACTAAGAAAACTTCTTCTTCCCTCATCCCTTCCGAACCTCGAGCCTCCTCTCAACCCGCTCTCGGTGTATCCCGGCCTACTTCGAGATACCATATCCCTTCGTGGACGTACTCCCCTACTGTTCCACTACTGAAAAAACCCGATCCCAAAGCCTCCCATTCCATTTTGTGCTATACCCCCAACCCCGCTGATCGAAAATACCTCGGGGAGCTGGCTTTCAGCAACTTGGTGAACGACTTCTCCTCCTCCTTTACTCAGGTAAATGTTTATACCCATTAATTTGTTCCGTTTGTCTTTTTTCAATACCTTCATTTGTTACTTTAACTTTATATATGATCTGATGCAGGCCCACATGATGGCGGGTGAACTTCTCACTCGCTTTCATTCAGTTCGATTGGCTGATGGGAAAAACCAGAAGCGCATCCGGCAGTTAGAGGGTATGGGTGAGGAGTTGAAGAAAATAGTGAGCCTTTTGGAGGAGCGGCACTTGGCCCTGGTATCAGCTCGGGAAAAGGCGGAGCAGGTCCTGGCAGAGGAGCGGACAAAGTTTGCTGCTCTGGAAGGTGCTAACTCTACTTTGTCAGAGCAGTATAAATCCCTGGCTGAGCAACATCAAGCTGTCTCCGAGCAGCTTGCTCAAGAGAAATCTTCCACGGCTGCTCGTGTGGAGGAACTCTGGCTCTCGAAGAAAGCTGAGTTTTTGAAGTCTCCAGAGTATAGCAACATGGTGGCTGACCGTGCTTACAAGTTCTTTGATCATGGTTTTGAAGCATGCGTCGGCCAATTTAGATCTCAAGGCTACCCTCCCGAAGGGGCTTCAAAAGATTTCCTTGACGTCAATGCTGCTCTGGAGAGCTTCCCTGAGGAGCTATTTCAGCCGTAGGGTAGAGCTTTTACCTTTTATTGTATTTCTTTCTTTTTTATTAATGAAATCATTTACTTGTATCTTGGAACAAACTCGCTACCCCGAGCGCAAACACTTAGGCAATTTTAGGTTTAAAACGTGGACCAAACATCCCGATCCCACGAGTAAACAACTAAAATTCCGAACAAAGCTCGCTACCCCGAGCACAAACACTAAGGCAATTTTAGGTTTAAAACGTGGACCAAACATCCCGATCCCACGAGTAAACAACTAAAATTCCGAACAAGGCTCGCTACCCCGAGCACAAACACTTAGGCAATTTTAGGTTTAAAACGTGGACCAAACATCCCGGTCCCACGAGTAAACAACTAAAATTCCGAACAAGGCTCGCTACCCCGAGCACAAACACTTAAGCAATTTTAGGTTTAAAACGTGGACCAAACATCCCGATCCCACGAGTAAACAACTAAAATTCCGAACAAAGCTCGCTACCCCGAGCACAAACACTTAGGCAATTTTAGGTTCAAAACGTGGACCAAACATCCCGATCCCACAAGTAAACAACTAAAATTCCGAACAAAGCTCGCTACCCCGAGCACAAACACTTAGGCACTTTTAGGTTTAAAACGTGGACCAAACATCCCGATCCCACGAGTAAACAACTAAAATTCCGAACAAGGCTCGCTACCCCGAGCACAAACACTTAAGCAATTTTAGGTTTAAAACGTGGACCAAACATCCCGAATCCACGAGTAAACAACTAAAATTCCGAACAAAGCTCGCTATCCCGAGCACAAACACTTAGGCAATTTTAGGTTCAAAACATGGACCAAACATCCCGATCCCACGAGTAAACAACTAAAATTCTGAACAAAGCTCGCTACCCCGAGCACAAATACTTAGGCAATTTTAGGTTCAAAACGTGGACCAAACATCCCGATCCCACGAGTAAACAACTAAAATTCCGAACAAAGCTCGCTATCCCGAGCACAAACACTTAGGCAATTTTAGGTTTAAAACGTGGACCAAACATCCCGATCCCACGAGTAAACAACTAAAATTCCGAACAAGGCTCGCTACCCCGAGCACAAACACTTAGGCAATTTTAGGTTTAAAACGTGGATCAAACATCCCGATCCCACGAGTAGACAACTAAAATTCCGAACAAAGCTCGCTACCCCCGAGCGCAAACACTTACACGTGGACCAAACATCCCGATCCCACGAGTAAACCGATGATAATGCAATGATTAAACGTGGACCAAACATCCCGATCCCACGAGTAAACCGATGATAAGGTAATGTTTAAACGTGGACCAAACATCCCGATCCCATGAGTAAACCGATGATAATATAATGTTTAAACGTGGACCAAACATCCTGATCCCACGAGTAAACCGATGATAATGTAATGTTTAAACGTGGACCAAACATCCCGATCCCACGAGTAAACCGATGATAATGCAATGATTCCGTAAAAAAACTCAATGAATCAAATACTTTTATTTTATTACTGCTAAATTCATAAAGTAAACAAAAGAGAAAGATTACACAAAATATTTCTTCAGGTTATGAATGTTCCAAGGTCTTACCAATTTCCGACCTTCATGATCCTCCAGCCTGTAGGCTCCTCTTCCGATTACTTCCTTAATTTTGTAAGGGCCTTCCCATTTGGGTGCCAACTTTTTCACCTCACCAGCAGGATTTGTTCTTCGTAACACTAAATCACCAACTTGAAATGTTCTTGATCGAACCCTTCGGTTATAGGCGTTGGTAATCCTTACTTTATATAACTCTGTTCTTGCTACAGCTTGTTCTCTTAGCTGATCAATCTCATCTAACTCTTGCATTCTCTTAACCTCGTTCTGCTCTGGATCATAACATTGTACGCGGAGAGATTCAATCCCAATTTCCGCTGGAATGAGGGCCTCCGAACCGTATACTAGACTATACGGAGTTTCCCCTGTAGATACCCGAGGAGTTGTTCGATAAGCCCACAAGACTCCAGGTAGTTCATTTACCTATTCTCCTCGGGCCCCTTCCAGCTTCGTCTTAATCCCATGTAATAGAATACGGTTAATAACTTCGACTTGCCCATTTGATTGTGGATAGGCTACTGACGTGAATATTTGCCTGATTTTCATCTCCTCGCACCACTCCTGTAGTTTCTTTCCCTGAAATTGCCTTCCATTATCCGAAATAATTCTCCTCGGTATTCCGAACCGACATACTATTCTTCTCCATAAGAATTTGATAATTTCCTCCTCAGTTATTTTTGCTAGAGGCTCGGCTTCCACCCATTTCGTAAAGTACTCAACTGCTACTAGGAGGAATTTTCTTTGCCCCGTGGCAAGAGGAAAAGGTCCGACGATGTCCATCCCCCATTGATCGAAGGGACATGAAGTAATACTGCTATTTAAGACCTCTGCGGGTATATGAGATAAATTTGCATGTTTCTGGCAATTGTTACATTTTTTAACAATTTCTTCGGCATTTTCTCTCATACTGGGCCAATAGTATCCTGCCCGAAGGGCTTTCTGATATAACATATTACTTCCCGAATGATTCCCACAACAGCCTTCGTGAATCTCCCTTAGTAAATGTTCTCCTTCTTGTGTTGATGTGCATTGCAAGAAGGAAGCTGAAAATCCCCTTTTGAACAATTTACCTTCTGCTAACACAAAACGCCTCTCCATTCTCTTCACCCGAGCAGCTTCCTTTGGATCTAACGGCAACACCCTATTTTTCAAGAATTTAATGATATGCTCTCGCCAATCAGATATGATACAAGGCTCCAAATTCATTATACTGTTGATTGCTATGTGCGAGACCAAAAGATCTTGTACCAGCACTTTCCTATTCTTCCACTCATGGATGGAGCTGGCCAACTTTGCAAGAGAATCTGCTCGGTTATTATCTTCTCGTGGTATTTGCTTCAATTGCACTTCCTGGAACTGAGTCATTAATACTTGAGCCTTCTCCACATATTTTTTCAACTTTTCTTCTTTCACCTTGTATACCCCATTTACCTGCTGTACGACCAGCATTGAATCCATGAACACTTTTACTTTCTGAACTCCGGCATCTATTGCTACTCGTACACCCGAGAGGAGAGCTTCGAATTCGGCTTCATTGTTTGAAGATTGAAAACCGAACTGAATAGCTATAGCAATTTCTTCTCCTTCTGGACTGATAAGTATAATTCCTGCACCGCTTCCTATTTGAGTAGATGATCCATCTACAAATAGGCTCCAATCTTTTTCTTCGCGAGTATGAGTTACTTCAACCAAGAAATCAGATAAGGCCTGAGCCTTGATGGTAGTCCGAGGCTGATAAGAAATATCGAACTCGCTCAATTCTGTGGCCCATTTCACCATCCTCCCTGAAATTTCAGCTTTTGACAAGAGCCTTCCTAAGGGAGTGCTCGTTACCACCATGATAGGGTGAGATAGAAAATAAGGCCGAAGCCTTCTTGCAGTGATCACCAGAGCCAAAGCTAACTTTTCAATTTCTGGGTATCTTTGTTCGGCTCCTTGCAAAGCTCGGCTGACATAATATACCGGTTACTGCTGCCCAAATTTCTCTTGAATTAACACCAAGCTGACAACTTCCTCGGTTACCGACAAGTATACGAGGAAGGTCTCATTGTGTTCGGGTTTATTCATCAAGGGTAACTGAGCTAGATATTCTTTCAAATCTTCGAAAGCCTTCTGACACTGATCGTCTCACTCAAACTGTATTCCTCGCCTTAAGGCCTTAAAGAAAGGCAAACTCCTGTCAGCCGATCTAGATATGAATCGACTAAGCGCTGCTATTCTTCCTGCTAACCTTTGCACTTCGTTCAGGGTCCGAGGAGGGTTCATTTCTTGGATTGCTCAGATTTTCTCAGGGTTAGCTTCCACACCTCTCTCTGTCACCATGTACCCCAAGAATTTTCCACTATGAATTCCGAAGGTACATTTGGCTGGATTTAACTTCATGCCAAATCATCTTAAAGTGGCAAAGACTTCCTCCATATCTTCTATCAGATTTTGGGCCTTCTTGCTTTTGATCAGGACGTCATCAACATAAACCTCCACGTTCCGTCCTATTTGATCTCTGAACATCTTATCCATCAGTCTCTGATAAGTAGCCCCAGCATTTTTTAATCCGAAGGGCATAAAGACATAAAAAAAAGTTCCTCCCGCTGTGACAAAGCTAACCTTGGACTGATCCTCGCGGGCTAAGGGGATTTGATGATATCCCTGATAAGCATCCATAAGACATAACAGCTCATGTCCCACAGTAGAATCCACTAATTGATCAATCCTTGGTAATGGATAACAATCTTTGGGACAAGCTTTGTTCACGTCCCGAAAATCTACACACATCCTCCACTTTCTCCTGTTTTAGGTACTAGAACCACATTTGAGAGCCATGTAGGGAAACTAATCTCCCGTATATGACCTGCTTTCAACAACTCCTCTACTTGTTTAGCTATAACGGCATCCTTCTCGGGTCCGAAATGCCTTCTCTTCTGTTTAATTGCCCGAGCACCCGGATCAACATTTAGATGGTGCTCAGCAATCTCTGGTTTTACCCCAATTAACTCAGAGGTATTCCAAGCAAATACATCCACGTTAGCTATTAAGCATTCAATCACCCTTTTCCTCAATTCGGGATCCAATGCGAGTAGTTTTCGCCGGGTGACCTAACTCGATACTCATGAATTCCTCCTCGGGGACTATCCGCTCCTCCTCCTCAGGCTGTCCATGTTTCCTCTTATTACTTCCTCGCTCCCCATCTTCTCTATTTTTTCCTTTGTCTTGCTTCAACTCTTGCACATAGCATTTTCTTGATGAACTCTGACTTCCCCTTACTTGTCCCACTTCCTCTCCTACCGGGAATTTTATCTTCAGGTGGTAAGTAGAAGCAACTGCTTCGAAGGCCGTTAACGCCGGCCGACCCAATATTATATTATAGGAGGAGGGTGCATCCACTATGAGGAATGTGATCATCTTCGTCTTTGTCTTGGACTCCTTTCCTAATGTGACGGGTAAAGACACTTGTCCTATAGGACTTATGGCTTCTCCAGTAAACCCATGCAAAGAAGTATTTACTTTTTGCACAGCTATACTTCCCAATTCCATCTGCTTCAACGTACTAAGGAAGAGCACATCTGCCGAGCTGCCTGTATCGACGAAGATTCTTTGCACATTGTAGTTGGCTACTGTGGCTGAAATTACCAGTGCATCCTCGTGGGGAAAATAAATCCCTTGTAAATCAGCAGGTCCGAAAGCTATAGAAGGACTCTCCTGAGTATGACTTGGATTAATGGATAACACTTCGAGTCTTCGAGCATAACTTTTTCTTGCTCGGTTAGAATCTCCACATGATGTTCCTCCCGAAATCATATGTATGGTCCCTCGGTTAGGAACATTGCTCATGGTTCTTTCCCTAGTAACTTGATTTCCTCCCTCCACTCTTTCCCCCCGTACTGTCCAAGGAACTGGTTGAAGTGCTCCTCTCCCTGGATTAACATTATTCCGAGGGAAAGGAGCACTGTTCCTTAGTTCATCGTCAGCTCCTTGCCTTACATCCATTCTTCCTTCATGAACGCTCCCTCCTCTTGAACTTCCTCCTCGGAATACTCCTCTTCCATAAGGTCCCCCCCGACCCCTCTTTGGCGTAATTTGATTCATGGCTACCTCCCGATAAGGTCTCATCGGTAGGTACTGATCAAAGTTCCTCTTAGGCTGTTCCAATGGCCTCTCCTTCCTATTGACTTCACCACTATTTTTTATTTCCTTCTTCTGTTTCATCCTCTGCGCTTCCTCTAAATTAATATATTTAGAGGCACGCCCCAGTAATTCATCATAATCCGACGGTGGCTTCTTTGCCAATGATCTGAACAGATCCCCCTCTCTCAACTTTGGGTGAAAGAGCTGGCTAGTATTTCCGATGTCACATGCGGAACATCAAGGCATGCTTGATTAAATCTTTTCAGAAAATCCCGCAGGAACTCCTTATCCATCTGCCTGAGACCGAACAAACTCAAGGCTGTTCTCTTGCAATTTCTGCTGCTCGCGAATTGATGAAGGAAAAACGAGCTGAATTTGGGAAAGGAATCCACTACTCCTGATGGTAATTGATTGAACCACGATTGAGCAGCGCCGTCTAGAGTAGTCAAGAACACTCTACATTTCACCCCATCTGACAGCTGATGAAGGAGTGAGGCATTCTCAAATCGAGATAAATATTCTTCTGGATCTGTGCTACCATCATAGTTCCCCACACTTAAAGTTCTGAAATTAAGAGGCAGAGGATCATCAATGACCTGAGGAGTGAATGGGGTGCTTCTTCTTGCCGAGTTAATACGGCCTTCCATTTTATTGCGCATTTTTTGTAACTCCTCCTTTAAATCCTCCATTTGATGGTGCAAAGCCCTATCTATTTCCTCATTTGAACGATTAGGAAAATCTTTTGACTCTTCAGCCCCCTCCTCCGACTTCTTTATAGAGGTTGAGTCTTCCTCCTCTTCTTTATTTTCTTCCTGATAGGGTGGGTCATAAATTGTTTCATAACTTCTCCGACAGTTTTGGCAATCATCTCAGTCAAATGTTCCATGGGTATTCCTCCAGTAGGTAATACTCGTGAAACATTCTGCGATGATCCAGCCTCCCCTGCTCCTTCTGGTTCTGGGCATGAACGTGGGGGAGTCATTGGTTTATCCCTCCCCGACATTGGCCCTCGCCCCTTGCTTTTAACCATTTCGCCTTGGATTCTTACTGAAAAAATCTCTGCTTCAACGTCTTTACTCTTTTTGTTCCCACAGACGGCGCCAATGATGTGATCCGTGATTTCCGAATATAAGGTAGAATAAGGTGTTAAAAGAAAATAACGATACACACCAAGATTTTTACGTGGAAAACCCTCAATTGAGAGAAAAACCACGGGACCTAGTCCAGTATAAAACTTCACTATAAGATGTTGATGATTTACAAGACTCTTTGGACACAAAAAATAATTGTTCAATGACTTACACAAATTGTTTATAGAAATAACAGAAAAGACCGAACAGACATAAATTTGCTCTCTTCGGAGTCTTTTTGCCCAGAAAAATCCAACCCTTTCTGTGATGACATCCGCGGGTATTTATAGGACTGTTCCTAGTGATTGGCTCGCGGGAGATCCGGAACACGATGTCCTCTGATCGTGGCTTAACTGGAGCCCAACACGTCCGAGAAATCCGCGCCCCATTATTGCACGTTCATTCACGCCGGTTAATTTGTTAGTTATTCCCGGGTCTTCCGCTAATCTTGACCAGAAAACCGAGGAGGGTTAGCAGCTGTTCGGTAAAAACCCTGCTCGGTGCTTTCCGTTCGGTGCACTCTGTTCGGTATATGTCTTTGTTCGGCCCTTGAGGGATTTTACCCGAGCAGGTCAATATATCATATGACATCAGTATATATTGAGTAATTTATTTTCTATATAGTTATTAGTTAAATGGGTTGCAATTGTCTATGATATACATCACCCTTCAGATAAATAACTTGTTAAATAAATATAACTTTTTTTATAATCCACTTTCCAGGCTTACACCTAACTATGTCTGGTAGTAGCAATCTCGGCCCCTCAGAGCTGCTACCAGGTAAACCGCGGGATATGCCAGTATGACCAGGGTTTGAGGTTGGATTCACTGATATCACAATCACTGTTAGCCTCTAGCATAACTTTATAACCATCTCATTTGTCATCCAGCTATGCCCCGGGGCCCTAAATAAATATAATTTCTTCTTGTGTCAAGGAGTGTAACGACACAAACCAGTAATCGATTTTTTTTTCCTCTGAAACTTATAGCTAAACGATGTTATATTTTGCTATACAATTAAGAGGGTTAATGCCCCGTTTGATCCCGCATTGTTTTAGGTTAATCATGATTTAGTCCTTATGAGCCGAAATAGTCCCTCATTGTTTCGAAAATAAACCAATTTAGTTCATTTAAAATAAACGAAGTGCCCAATATATCATAAAATTGAGGTTGTCATAACCTAATTTCATTATCATTTTCATCGATTTCTCCCTTCAAGACAAGATTTTGAGTTCAGGAGAATTAGGTAGAATACTTCGGATAAGACAATGAAGGTCGATGGAAGAAGGAAATCAACAAATAGTTGAGGATGATCGGTCAATATGAAGAAAATATCGATCAAGTTTGGAGTAGGAACGTTTATTTTAAATAAACAGTTTAATATTTGGACTAAATTAGGTGCTTTTTCAAAACTTGAGAGATCATTCAGCCCATTAAAAATAATAGGGACTAAACCGAGATTACCTTATACAATAACCCCAAATATGAGATAATATTTTTTTTTATTGCTCTTATTTGGTTTTTTTTTTTTTACCATTTTAGTTCCACTTGTTTGCTATATACAAAAAAACAAAATCATGAATTATGAATTTTACATTTTTAGTCCACATTGTTAGTTGGTCGTCAACCACTAATGGAATAGAGAATGTGAAGTGCACTTAGTCCAATTTCCTACCAGATTGGGTATTTTCTTAAACAAAATAAATTCCATATTTTCCTCACTTTGTGTTGAGTTTTGGGAAACCCGAATAATAATAGTTTTGATTTTAACAAAACTTGTTATTAGGTTGTTAACATATTTCATCATGTGCGAGATTATAGATGCTATTTTACAACTTGGTGACTATCAAAGAAAGACAACTAGCTGAGTGTTGATCATTTTTTCGATCATATCTAATTGCTTAGATATCAAACGACGTGCTTCTACATTGATTGGATAGCCAATTCAAAATGCCAAAAGTCTTATTTCAGACTAGCAGAGTTGGTTCCAATGTTAACAATGAGAAAAATCATCTGCAAGTTTGCATATGCGACATTAAAGAATATTGTAATTGAGATGATATGAGCTCTTTTCGTAAGATGACGTTGACTGTAGTAGGTTTGTGCAACAAGTTTATATAAATCAAAGTCTTCTGGTGAAATAATTTCATTTTGTGGATGAAAAAGAGACGTAGAAAGATTACACCACCATCAAACTTTCAGAAACAAATCTGTGTACATTTACTTTATCTTGTTGTTTATTTCAAATGTTTTTACTCTTATTTTATTACTTTGGTTAATTAGTTATAGAACATGTTAGTTTGGATGTTTTTCACTTTGTTTCTTAAACCAAACCCGATCCAATACTTCAAACACTTCAAGGATCATAGCTTTTGCAACTCACTTGTCTGGACTTAATTAGGTGGACTGATCACCCCCTCGATATTCGATTATAACAAGTAATTTCAGAGTAGTAGACTAGATACACTTGTTCCACCCAACACATTGTTTGTGACCAAAATCATTTTTATTGATCAAAACCATTTTTGTTCAATTTATTTTTAACGATTGCGATCCATAACATCATAAAGAAAGGCTTACATATATGTCTTTCTATCGTACGCGTGGTTCCTTTCGATTGGAGCCTGTCGCCAATAAGTGTGTTAACATTTCGACCTTTTTTGAAGAACTTTCAATAAAGTGCTGATAATAACAAAAGAGATGTGGTCCTTGTTGCTTTAAAAATAGCTCCCAAAAGGCATTCCCCTCTTTCTTTTAATTCTTCTTTATTTGTAGGCCGCGAAGTTTGAGAAGCTTATTTGATTGCTTTCTTCTCCCCTGTTTTGGCACTCTTTCCCGTCTACATTTACAATTTCAAAAAATAAAATTTATCACCCTATTTTATCATTTTTGCTTTTATAATTAATGGTGTGGACCAAATGCGTCTAACAAAAAAACACAAAGAAAAAAGAAGTTGAAGGATATGTTTGGCAGATCGTAAATAGTTTTGAATCCAAACCGTCGTAGATGAGATGAAAAGAGATATTAACTCTAATAACAACTTAGTAAATCTTTGCACACGATGCATACACATAAATAAATTTTAATATAAAATATAATTTTATATATAAAAATTTTATTTTTGAAATATAATAGAGTTTGAGTATTTTTTATATAAAGTTAATGTTTAAAATTATAACTTACTATATTATGTTTTATTTAAACATAGTAATTGTTACCTCTCCTTTTGGTTCGCGTTGATAACAAATGAATTTATAGGGGAAGATGTGTTGTTTCGCGAAGTCCCGATTTAAGCCGGAGTCCGGGAGGATCCTCTCTGGTTTTGGGGATCTCCGATCAATATTGGTCCTCTTTTTTTCTTTTCTGGGGGCTCTCCCATGATCCCGGTCTTGTTAATTTACTCCCCCTTTTATAGGGGGAGGGATGCCCCTGGTCCCGGTCTGCCGGGGATTATGGGGACAATGTCTGAAACTGAGGGGGGGGACCACAGATGGGGGACCATCTGCGTCTGCTACCTACTTCGTACGACCCTCTTGCTCTGGTGATTCTCTGTGTCCGGGAATATGCTTTTCTTACTCACAGTGCCTGACCACTCTCTGATTGGTTAGCAGGCCTAGCTTTTGCTTTAATAGGTGTCCGACTCCTGCCACCCTAGCCTCGGTATGCAGGACCACCCTAAACGGCCCCAGCTCGCCTATTCTGTCCCATGACTTCCCGTCCTGTCCTATTGAGGAAACCGCGCCCCAGCCCGGATATCTTGCTAAATAGAGCCCGTCCTGATCTGCCGAGGAGACAGTGCCTCTGCTTGGGTGGCATGCCACATGGAGGACCTACCCGACCTCTTGATGTACTTCCTCGCCGCCCCGGCTCCGGAACGATAGTGGCAGCTGGACAGAGGTGATCGCGCCCGTAATAAACTCGGGTCGGGCGGAGAGCTAGACAGTGGCTATGAGGACAGCCCGGGATCAGCAGTGACGACTTCCCTTGTTGACTAAATGGGCCCCGCACTGACCGGGCCCAAATAAAGTTCGGACCTCAAGACCTACTGGGCCTCCAGAACTAGGGATATCATCAGTATCCCCCCCTAGTCGAGCTAGTGTAGCGCTGCCTCGACTAATGGGCTTGTGGCGAACTTTATTGGTTCCTGATCCCCGGTCCTTTGATTGGACAACTCCAGGTCTCGGGGTGACAGCTGTCCTGTACCAAACCCTAGCGGGTTGTCAGGCCACGTGCCCTTATCTGGCGCTCCGACTGTTCAGCTCCCTTCATCTGCGTCGTTGGTTTGGGCCAGGCTTCCCTCGGCCCATGAGCCACATCTTCTATAAATTGGGGCTTTCGAGTCATTTTCTTCCATTTGCGCTCTAGGTCGGACCAATCGCCTCTCCAAAAAACCCTGTAAGTCAGCTCTGCCTCCCTTTCTGTTTATGTCGCACTCCACCTCTTCCACTTCTGGCGCCCTCTTTCGAGGGGGGGACGATCAGGACGAAGGGTCTGATCTCCCCAGTCCCTCGGGTCGGAGGTCGGATGCTCCCGAGGGAGACATTCCCGAGGTGGCGCCCCTCCGACAAGTCCCTCCTAGGGTATTTGACCCTTCTCTCCCCACCTTCGAGGTTCTCGACCCGAGGAGCCTGGCCCAGGCTGGGCTTCCTTGGTACGAGATCCTCGACTCGTGTGTTTCCCCTGAGGCCGAGCACCTTCTCCGTACTTGGTTTATCCCGCCGGATCACGACATCCGGGTCCCTAGGGCTGGTGAACGTCCGCACCTCCCCCCGCCCGAGTACTTTCCCTTTTTCCTCGAGCAGCTTAAAAGCGGACTTCGCTTTCCTATCCCCCTTCCTTTCCAGGAGTTCTCCCACTACCATTGTGTCTCTCTGAGCCAGCTGACCCCCAATTCCTACCAGAGCCTAGTATCTGTCATTGCCCTCTTCCGATCCTTGGGTCTGCCTTTCTCCCCTACCCTTCTTAATTATTTTTTTCAAGTTAAGAAAACCCCCTCTCCCGGGGCGTTTTACTTTGGTGCCCGGACCTTTTATAAATTTCTAAATAACATCCCGAGCTCCCGTAAGGGATGGAAACAAAGCTACTTTTTTGTCAAACCACCTCGACGTTGGGCTTGCCCTATGGCCTGGCGCGATACACTGCCGACCCCCCGACCTCTGCCCAAGAAGTATAAAGATGACGTGTTCTTCCAAACGGTTATCTCAACCCTTGGGGGTCGGCGTTTTGATTCAGCTGCCCTAATCAGGGAGGACGTACTCAGGCGCTTTGGGCTGAGCTCCTATCCAGACGTCCCTGGTGGTACGTTCTTCCTACCCGGCCCAGCTTTTGATATTTAAATATATACATTTGTATTTTCTTTTTCTTTTTTTCCTGAGCTGAATCCTCTGTCTTGTAGATAACATGTCTCTTCAGCAGCTGCTATCTTCCATGGCGTCCCAGAAAAAAGCTGGAAAAGGAGCGGCCGGGGCGGGCCCTTCGAGCCATCATCCCAGTGCGCCCGTCGCTCCCCCAAACCCCCCATTTCCAGTGGCCAGCCCTCCTTGCGCCGAAGAGGTTGGGTTGGAGACAGGCCTGAGGAAAAGAAAAAGGGATGGGGGCGCAGCCAGGATCCCGACTCGGGAAGAGGTGGCTACCTCCCCGGTTATTCATGAGATCGACACCCCCGCCTGCTTCCCCTCCAAGTCATCTATCCGTCGCTCCCGCCGACCCGGGTTCACCAGGGGTACCAGTGGGATATACCCGAGAAGTCAGCCTTATCAACTCTGCCCCCTCAGGTCTGTCCGCCCGGATTGTCGAGTGTCTGACCTCCTCCGCTTGATCAGCAAGTCCTGTCCGAGCTGAGGTGGAAACCACTAGCAGAGGAAGGCGTATCCCGGGCCCTATCAGTAAGTTTTTTTTTTTTTTTTTCGTTACTGAGTCCCTCTCTCCCCTCTTCTCTGCAGGCCTAGTGATGATGTGCGAGAGCCTTCGTCGGGGTGCAAACTAAGGCCAATCAGCCAGAGACGCGAAGAAAGCGGCGCGGGAGGCCAAGTCAGAAGCTGAGAATGCTACAGCTAAATCCGAGGCGGATGCTGCCGAACTGGAGTCCTACAGGGCCTCGATGACCCGACTTAGAGCGGATGCAGAACAGCTCCGTGTTGCTCTGGCCGGGAAGGAGCGAGAACTTGCCCATGTCGGGGCTGAGCTTGAAAAGGTTAAGTCCGAGTTGGAGTCCTATGTAGCAGGTGAATCAGCCCGACGCGAAGCCTTCATCAAGTCGGAGGAGTTTACGCGCATGCTGGCCTCCAAGGCTTTTAAGTTTCTGGATCTCGGCTTCGAGGGGTGCAAGGGCCAGTTCAAAACCCAGGGCTTCCCGCCCAGTGACCAGGACCCTGACGACTTCCTGGACCTTAACGCCATCATTGCCAGCATCCCCCCCGACTTCATCAAGTAGCCTGACCTGCTCTTAATTTATCCTTTGTAAATTTTTTTTTTTTTTTTTTTTTTGTGTGCTGTGCCTCGGAGGCACCCCCCTGTAACGAGGTCATTTTGAATTTTGATTGTCTTATCTGAAGCAATTGATCACTTGTTAGGAATTGGTTTCCCTCGCAACTTTACGAACGTCCCGACCCCTTATACCAGCCGAGCCAACCCGTGATTTTACATTGGATTGATCCAAAAAATACAACTTATAAATAACCCCCCGCGTAGAACTGAATGCCGCGCAGGGCCCTCGTGCCATAACGACAAATAAATCTAACAAAATTAAATCTTAAAACAGGGCTAACATGTTAATCTCCAAAGACTCAACCATGCAAAAAGGACCTATCCGACCCGATCTTTAAGAAATAATTTTTGCAAGCTGATGATGTCCTCTTGACCTGCGCCCCTACACCCGGGTTTTATGATGTAGAGATGACCTGCACTTTTAATTGTTGCCAGGGCCTCATACACCTGGGCTTTAGCATGCAGGGCGGACCTGTGCTTTTAATTGGTGCCAGGGCCTCATACACCTGGGCTTTAGTGACAGGGATGACCTGCACTTTTAATTGTTGCCAGGGCCTCATACACCTGGGCTTTAGTGACAGGGATGACCTGTACTTTTAATTGGTGTCAGGGCCTCATACACCTGGGCTTTAGTATGCAGGGCGGACCTGTGCTTTTAATTGTTGCCAGGGCCTCATACACCTGGGCTTTAGCATGCAGGGCGGACCTGTGCTTTTAATTGTTGCCAGGGCCTCATACACCTGGGCTTTAGTGACAGGGATGACCTGCACTTTTAATTGGTGCCAGGGCCTCATACACCTGGGCTTTAGTGACAGGGATGACCTGCACTTTTAATTGTTGCCAGGGCCTCATACACCTGGGCTTTAGCATGCAGGGCGGACCTGTGCTTTTAATTGGTGCCAGGGCCTCATACACCTGGGCTTTAGTGACAGGGATGACCTGCACTTTTAATTGTTGCCAGGGCCTCATACACCTGGGCTTTAGTGACAGGGATGACCTGCACTTTTAATTGGTGCCAGGGCCTCATACACCTGGGCTTTAGCATGCAGGGCGGACCTGTGCTTTTAATTGTTGCCAGGGCCTCATACACCTGGGCTTTAGCATGCAGGGCGGACCTGTGCTTTTAATTGTTGCCAGGGCCTCATACACCTGGGCTTTAGTGACAAGGATGACCTGCACTTTTAATTGGTGCCAGGGCCTCATACACCTGGGCTTTAGTGACAGGGATGACCTGCACTTTTAATTGTTGCCAGGGCCTCATACACCTGGGCTTTAGTGACAGGGATGACCTGCACTTTTAATTGGTGCCAGGGCCTCATACACCTGGGCTTTAGTGACAGGGATGACCTGCACTTTTAATTGTTGCCAGGGCCTCATACACCTGGGCTTTAGCATGCAGGGCGGACCTGTGCTTTTAATTGTTGCCAGGGCCTCATACACCTGGGCTTTAGTGACAGGGATGACCTGCACTTTTAATTGGTGCCAGGGCCTCATACACCTGGGCTTTAGCATGCAGGGCGGACCTGCATTTTTAATTTCGGACAAGAGGTTTAAAGGAAAAATTCATTAAATAATAGCGTTCGTACATTGAATTGAAATAACAACAAAATGCCTAGGAATAATATTTTCTGAGGTGATATGCATTCCAAGGTCTCTTTAGGCGTCGGCCTCCGTCCTCCTCTAAGTAGTACGACCCGGAACTCAGCTTCTGGACTACTTTGTATGGTCCCTCCCATCGGGGGTCAAGCTTTCTTACCTCCCCTGCTGGGTTGACCTTTTTGAGGACGAGGTCCCCCACCTGAAAATTTCGGGGTACCACCCTTTTGTTGTAGGCTCTGACTATCTTGCTGCGGTAAGCCTCCATCCTTATAGCCGCCCTTTCCTGTTTCTCATAGATCAGATCCAAGTCCAGAGCCCGGCTTTCCTCATTGTCGCCATCATATGCCTGGACCCTGGCAGAGGTCTTTCCAACCTCAGCTGGTAGCACGGCCTCCGTTCCATACACCATGCTGAAAGGCGTTTCTCCAGTTGGGACGCGAGCTGTCGTTCTGTAAGCCCACAACACACTTGGTAACTCGTCCACCCAGTCCTTGCCAACCCCGTACAGTCTGGCCTTCAAAGCTTGCACAATTGATCGGTTGGTGACCTCTGTCTGCCCGTTGCTCTGTGGATAACCTACTGATGTAAAGGCTTGTTCGATCTTCATTTCCTTGCACCAAGCCATTAACCTCTGCCCCTGGAACTGCCTCCCATTGTCTGATATTAATTTCCTGGGTACTCCAAAACGGCAAACTATATTCTTCCACAGAAAGTCCAGCACATTCTCCTCGGCGATCTTGGCTAAAGGCTCGGCCTCGACCCATTTCGAGAAATAATCTACAGCCACCAACAGAACTTTCTTTTGCTTCGGGGCCACCGGGAAAGGTCCCACGATATCCAGGCCCCATTTATCGAAAGGACAGGCCGATGTTACCGCTTTCATGAGACTTGCTGGCCTTGACTGGAACTTACTGTTCCTCTGACAACCCTCACAAGTGACTACAGTCCTGATCGCGTCATTCCTCAGGGTAGGCCAGAAATACCCAGCAAGGAGAGTCTTTCTGGCCAGAGCCAACCCCCCGAGATGGTCTCCGCAGCATCCCTCGTGAATTTCTCTGAGCACATATTCTGCCTCTTCCGAGTTGAGACATCGGAGGAGGGGTCCGGCAAATGACCTCTTATATAACACATCCTCTATCAGAACAAAACGGAACGCATGCCTCTTTAACCGTCGGGCTTGGTTCTTATCAGCGGGTACTTCCAGCTTTTTCAAGTAGTTCAAAATCGGGGCCATCCAACCCAACACCTCGGGGGCCTCGGTGACGGGCCGAGCTGCCGGAATCAACTCTGTCTGAAATATGTACTCCCTCTGTGACAAAGGAACCAGGGATGTTGACCACTTGGAGAGCTCATCGGCCTCCTGATTATCCTCCATAGGGATCTGCACTATGCTCCACTCCACGAAACTTTCTGACATCTCCTGTATAGCCTTCAAGTATTCTATCATCTTCTCGCTTTTGGCTTCGTAATTCCCTTTCACCTGCTGAGTGGCCAGCTGGGAGTCCGAGTGAAGGATCACTCGGCTGGCACCGACCTCTTTTGCCAACCTCAGCCCGATCAGTATAGCCTCGTACTCTGCTTCATTATTAGAAGCCCGGAAATCTAATCTAATAATGACCTTCATCTTCTCACCCGCGGGGGATATCAGAACAATCCCCACTCCACTGCCTTCACTGTCAGCTGCTCCATCCACGTATACCTTCCAGGGCTCCTCAGCTTCAACCTCTATCATTTCAGCGATGAAATCTGATAAGGCCTGGGCTTTGATGGATGACCGAGGTTGGTAGGTTACGTCGTACTCGCCGAGCTCGATTGTCCATTTCACCAATCTCCCCGATACATCAGGCTGGGTCATTATCCTCCCCATGGGGCTGTTGGTTAGCACTGAGATGGGGTGTGACAAAAAGTAGGGTCTCAGCCTCATTGCGGTTAGGACCAAAGCTAATGCCAATTTTTCGACCTCTGGGTATCTGAGTTCCGCCCCTTTCAGTGCATGGCTGACATAATACACTGGCCTCTGGTCCGTACCGTCTTGTTTTATCAGTACCGAGCTAACAGCGCTTTCCGTGGCAGACAAGTAGATCCATAATCGCTCGCCGGGCTCTGGCTTTACCAGGACTGGTAGCTCGGCCAAGTGCTTTTTCAGGTCAGAGAAAGCTTCCTCGCACTCGTCGTCCCAAGCGAACTTTTTCGCCTTTCTTAGCACTCGGAAGAAAGGGTAACTCCTATGAGCTGACCTGGAAATAAAACGAGCTAAGGACGCAATCCGCCCTGTTAGTTTTTGCACCTCTTTTATGCTGCGAGGTGAGGTCATGTCTTGAATTGCTCTAACTTTTTCTGGGTTGACCTCGATCCCCCTCTCTGTTACCATGAAACCCAAGAATTTACCGCTCTTCACACCAAATACGCACTTAGCCGGATTCAATTTCAGACCAAACCTGCTTAGTGTGGCAAAATTTTCCTCTAAGTCTGGCAATAGGTCTGCCTGGCCTTTAGATTTTACCAAGATGTCATCCACATAAACCTCAATGTTCCTTCCCGCCTGGTTTTCAAACACTTTGTCCATTAACCTCTGGTATGTGGCCCCGGCGTTCTTGAGGCCAAAGGGCATGACCACATAGCAGAACGTTCCATCCGACGTGATAAAACTGACCTTATCTTGGTCCTCTTTTGCCAAGGGTATTTGGTGATATCCCTGGTACGCGTCCATGAAACTTAACAGCTCGTACCCCGAGGTGGAGTCCACCAGCTGATCGATCCGAGGTAGGGGATAACAGTCCTTGGGACAGGCTTTGTTCAAATTACGAAAGTCGATGCACATCCTCCATTTTCCCGCCGACTTTGGAACCAAAACCACGTTTGACAACCAGGTAGGGAATTGTACCTCCCTTATCTGTCCGGCCCTCAGCAAGGTCTGAACCTCGGCTCGGATAATTCTGTCTTTATCTGGTCCAAAATGCCTCTTCTTTTGCCGGGTTACTTTTACTTCTGGATTGACATTTAACCTGTGCTGGGCTACAGAGGGCAACACCCCTGTCAGCTCGGTCGGGGACCAGGCGAATATTCCGGCATGCTTGGACAGGCAATTCGACAAGTCGTGTTTCAGGACGCTGTCTAGGTCAGCCGCTACTCTTGTGGTTTTATCGGGCTGTCCTGGGACTAATATAATTTCCTCTTCCCCGTCCCTCATCGCCTGCACCTCCTGCACCATCTGTACCCCCCTATCCTCCTGTCCTTCATCACCGCCCCTTCGGGATCTTTTCACCTCTAACTTCACAGTTTCCGCGTAGCATTTCTTGGATGAGGGCTGGTCTCCCCTAACTTCCCCCACTCTTTTTCCTACAGGGAACTTGATCTTTTGGTGGAAGGTGGAGGCCACAGCCCTGAACTCGTTCATAGCTGGTCTCCCCAGAATGATGTTGTATGAAGACGAGGCCGCCACAATGGTGAATGTGACCAGCCTTGTTTTCCGATCTTCGTTACCTCCCAGGGAAAGGGGCAGGGAAATCTGACCGAGGGGGTACACGGTGTGCCCAGCGAAGCCAAATAGTGGGGTGTTGATTGGCTCGAGGTGATACCCTCCTAAGTCCATCTGCCGAAAAGCTTCATCAAACAACACGTTCACGGAACTACCTGTGTCTACGAACACCCTCCCGACCTCATAATTGGCCACAGTGGCTCGTATGACCAGGGCATCATTATGGGGTGTGCAAATGTTTTCCAGATCTCGCGGCCCAAAACTGACAACCACCTCCTCCTCGGCACCACAAATCCCTCCTACACTCAGGGTCTCTCTCCTGCTGACAGCCTTCCTAGCCCTGTTGGAATCCCCATCCGTTGTCCCGCCCGAGATCATGTTTATGACTCCCCGCTTTGGGGAGTCAGCACGGGTAGGGTTGACGTCATTTAAGCTCCTTGGGGGTCCTCGAGCACGTCCTCTACCACGGAACGGAGGACGGAAATTGGTCCGTCCCCCTCTCCCTCTTGTCCATGACGGTCCTCGACCCCTTCCCCGGGGAAGATTATCCCCTGGTGGGACGGGTCGGGACAACAACTGCTTGAACTGGGAACTGTTCTGTATTGCCTTCTCGAGCTCCTCATCCAAACGATGGCAATCTTGTGTGGTGTGCCCAGTCGCTTGGTGGAAGATGCAGTATTTCTCCGGGGCCTCCTTGCTCGGCTCCACACTAGCTGGTACCGGCTTTTGCAACACCTGTTTGTCTTCACATATGCGGACGGCCTCCTCCTTGGAGACCTTCAACGGCGTATAATGGGAAAATCGACCGAGCTGTGCCCCTTCCACTGGCCTCTTCTCGCCCTGGCTGATCCGTTTTTCCCCAGTCCTCCACACTTCCTTCCTCCTCAGTTGCTGGGCCTCCTCCACGTTGATGTACTTCTCCGCTCGGGTAAGCAGATCATCATAGGTAACAGGAGGCTTCTTTACCAAGGATCGGAAGAAGTCTCCTCCTCTCAGGCCTTGGGTGAAGGCGCTGATCAGAATTTCCGCCGGGCAGGCAGGTATTTCGAGTATCACAGTGTTGAAGTTTTTGATATACTCCCGCAACGACTCATCCTCGGCCTGCCTCATCTCGAACAAGCTCAGAGAGGTCTTCTTATACCGCTTGCTGCTGGCATACTGGTGCAAGAACGCGGAGCTAAATCCGGCGAAGGAAGTAATGGAACCCGGCTCCAACTGATTGAACCACTTCTGGGCCGACCTCACCAAAGTGGTTAGGAACACTTTGCACTTAAGGCGATCCGAGTAACAATGTAGCATGGCAGCATTTTCGAACCTGCCCAGGTGTTCTTCCGGGTCCGTGCTCCCGTCGTATTCCCCAGCATTGGGGGGTCGGAAGTTATTTGGGAGTTCCTCGTTTACTATTTCACCCGAGAAAGGGGTTCCCCTCCTGACAGAGGTACCCCCCATCCCTCTCTTCATCCTATGGACCTCGTCCTTCAGCTCCTCCACCTGGCCCTCCAGATCCGGAACAGCAGTCACTTTAGGCCGGGAAGTTGCTCCTTGTTCGGGATCCTTCATCTGCTGGGAGCTTTCCCCGTGCACGCCCTCGGACGGACCTTCCTTTTTCCTCATGGTCTGCTCCACCGTAACTGCAATCAGTCTTGTGAGCTGTTCCAGTGTTAAAGCTCCCACTGTCATGTTTACCCCGGGCAGTGGCTGCTCCTCGCCATTGGTGGAGGCGTGGTGCTCTCGATTTTCCTCTGCTTCCGTTCTCCTTGTTCTTACCATCGTATCAACGTCTCTTGCTCAAATCTTCCCACAGACGGCGCCAATTTGTTACCTCTCCTTTTGGTTCGCGTTGATAACAAATGAATTTATAGGGGAAGATGTGTTGTTTCGCGAAGTCCCGATTTAAGCCGGAGTCCGGGAGGATCCTCTCTGGTTTTGGGGATCTCCGATCAATATTGGTCCTCTTTTTTTCTTTTCTGGGGGCTCTCCCATGATCCCGGTCTTGTTAATTTACTCCCCCTTTTATAGGGGGAGGGATGCCCCTGGTCCCGGTCTGCCGGGGATTATGGGGACAATGTCTGAAACTGAGGGGGGGGGGGGGGGGGACCACAGATGGGGACCATCTGCGTCTGCTACCTACTTCGTACGACCCTCTTGCTCTGGTGATTCTCTGTGTCCGGGAATATGCTTTTCTTACTCACAGTGCCTGACCACCCTCTGATTGGTTAGCAGGCCTAGCTTTTGCTTTAATAGGTGTCCGACTCCTGCCACCCTAGCCTCGGTATGCAGGACCACCCTAAACGGCCCCAGCTCGCCTATTCTGTCCCATGACTTCCCGTCCTGTCCTATTGAGGAAACCGCGCCCCAGCCCGGATATCTTGCTAAATAGAGCCCGTCCTGATCTGCCGAGGAGACAGTGCCTCTGCTTGGGTGGCATGCCACATGGAGGACCTACCCGACCTCTTGATGTACTTTCTCGCCGCCCCGGCTCCGGAACGATAGTGGCAGCTGGACAGAGGTGATCGCGCCCGTAATAAACTCGGGTCGGGCGGAGAGCTAGACAGTGGCTATGAGGACAGCCCGGGATCAGCAAGTGACGACTTCCCTTGTTGACTAAATGGGCCCCGCACTGACCGGGCCCAAATAAAGTTCGGACCTCAAGACCTACTGGGCCTCCAGAACTAGGGATATCAGTAATATAATAGGAAAAATGTATTTTGGGAAAGAAATTTGGTATGACATAAGAAATCAAAGATAATTACTTTAAGATCTTTACACTTAATATATAGATATAGATAAAAACGATTATATGTGTAACTAATTAGATAGAATAATGTGGATATTTTATCAACCAACCATTCACAACATGAATGTCGGCCACACAACAAATTTTTTTTTTGTTTGATCTGAATTTTGATATATAATTTTAAACATTTGTTTATTTATTTTTGTTCTTAATAGATATTTAAAGACCAATTTACAAATGAAAAACTTAAAAAAGAGTAAAAACAACAACTTTTTGGTACATAAACTTTAAATTAAATAGGGATATTTGTTTATAAAATTTAACTAAAATACCATTTTTTACCTATCATACTAGTTATATATATTTCGTGCGCCAGTTTGTTTTTTGTAATTTTTGTGCATCAGTTAATTAACACAAAGTTCGTGCACCAGTGTTGTATTTCATGCATCAATGTTATATTTTCGTGCACCAATTTATATTTTCGTGCACCAGTTACTTTTTATAATTTTTGTGCACCAGTTACGTTTTATCATTTTTGTTTATGATTTTCGTGCACGAAAGTTATATTTGCGTGCACCAGTTACTTTTTTTATAATTTTCGTGCACCAGTTACTTTTTATCGTTTTCGTGCCCAATTACTTTTTATGATTTCCGTGCACCTGATGCAGGAAAAATGAAAACCAGTAACTAATGCACGAAAATTAAAATCAGTAACTCATGCACGAAAATTGAAAATCAGTAATTGATGTACGAAAATTAAAATCAGTGACTGATGCACGAAACATAGAAAAAATATGTGATGCACGAACCATAATTACAAGTGGGTGATGCACAAACCATACAATTAAGTAAGTGATGCACGAACCATTTAATTTCGTGCACCATTTATTATATTTCGTGAACCACTTTGTTTTTTGCAAATTTTGTGTGCAAGTTAATTACACAAAGTTCGTGCACCAATGGTGTATTTTCGTGCATCAATGTTATATTTTCGTGCACAAATGTTATATTTTCATGCACCCGTTACTTTTTATAATTTTTGTGCACCAGTTTCATTTTATCATTTTCGTGCACCAGTTACTTTTTTTGATTTTCGTGCACCAAGGTTATATTTTCGTGCATCAGTTACCTTTTTTATAATTTTCGTGCACCAGTTACTTTTTATCGTTTTCGTCCACCAGTTACTTTTTATGATTTCGTGCACCAATGCTATATTTTTGTGTACCAGTTACTTTTTACAACTTTCGAGCACCAGTTACTTTTTATAATTTTCGTTAACCAGCTACTTTTTATAATTTTCATGCACCAATTACTTTTTCACTGGGTCATCTTCTTCGTTGCAATATCTTACTATCAGGCTGTAAATTTTGGAAATGAGCAAACAAGCACAGACTACAATGCATATCTTACTTCTTCATCCATATGCATCAGTCAAAGCCATAAAATTACAAAACATACCAACATACTTTCGCTATCTATAATTTAGCATCGGTATTCAAATTTATAATTCACATACATAGTATACACATACACACGATAGAATGTGTAGAGTAGATTCGAATATTATATGCGCAGAGTAGTCCGATGTCTTCTTCGATTCAAAAAGATTCCAAATGCTATGAACAATTTAGATGCTTCAATTCAAACATATTTGACGTGCATAACATTTTAGCAAATAATTTTTAAGTCGGGGCGACGAGATGATGAAGAAAATAATGATTTGAGAATCGTCGAAAAATTTTAGCAGAAAATTTAATGTGTGCATAACTGTTACCTCATTTTTTGGTTCGATTTGTAACAATGAATTTATATGCAAGAAATAAATAAACATCAAGATTTTTTACGTGGAAACCCCGAGGGGAAAAACCACGGGACCTAGTCAAGTATGAATCTTCACTATAATACCAAGAATTTACAATACTTGTTGTGCAACAATGGAGGAGGAAGCAAATGGAAATAAAAATGGGGAAGAAGAGTCGCCCCTCCTCAGGCGATGAAAAAAATCTCCCTGCTCTAACCTACTGCTCTATTCATTTATCCTAGTTAATGGGCTTTTAATTAGGGCCTTTAATTAAGGCCTCTAATGACTTAAGAAAATGGGCCAAAATAAATGGTAAATGAGTTAATATAATATTGGAATGGACCTAGTATCTTATGAGACCCGGTCGAGCCCATAGAGTTCGGATCCAAACCGCACCGGATATTGGGTTATCATGAGTATCCCCCTGTAGTCGACCTAGAGTAGCGTTGTATCGACACCAACTGGTTAGGTTAGGACCCGGATCAGTAGTCCTTTAAATGCCAAACCATAATGTGACATTGCGTCGTGCCGAGTTCCCGAGTCATGCTGTCGGTAGAACCATGACAATTCGAATGCCGATCCTTGATAAAATAGGCGGCTCGTAGAACCCATACGAGTAACCGGCGTAATCCTAGCACTGATAGTTCATGTCAATAATAGCAGGTTGGACTGGGCAGTAGGAATCCGAACTGGAGCTACTATAATCGATAATTCCGAGCTGACAAAGATGATCGAGAGATCCGAGGTGATAAAACTGAGCTGAGAAGCAAATAATCATATCCGAACTCCAGGAATAAGAAATATTCCAAGCAGCTGAAACAAACACGGACTATGTTTATCTTGGTTGGGCTGACCTGAGCAAATAAAGCTCGCCCGACCTGATCTAAGATAATATGTACGAGCAAACTACGCTTGCCCGACCCGGTCTAAGCTCCGAAGAAATATATATGAGCTAATAATATTGGTCCGAGCTGAACTGAACTCCACACTATAAATATAAGCAAATAATGCTCGGCCGACCTGATCTTAGCTCCGACATAAATAAGAGCAAATAATGCTCGCCTGAACTCCATAATCAATAAACATCTGGACATCCAGAGCTTGATAAATATGTCGTGCTGAGCAAACAAAATACAGCTGAGCCCTAAAAATAATCCATAGGCAGAGCCAATAAATCCGGGATGATCTGAGCTCCATAAGTAATCCCGAGCCGAGGAATAAATAAGTTGATGTGAGCTCCAGAGACGATATATACCGAGCAAATGATACCTCTTTGTTACATTTGCTGACCTGCAATGACAACTAGAAATAATTCTAAGTACATAATTAAATCTAAAACAGGGCTGACCTGCAATAACAACTAGAAATAATTCTAAGTACATAATTAAATCTAAAACAGGGCTGACCTGATACCTGTGCAGGGATGACCTGCAATAACAACTAGAAATAATTCTAAGTACATAACTAAATCTAAAATAGAGCTGACATGTTACCTGTGCAGGGCTGACCTGCAATAACAACTAGAAATAATTCTAAGTACAAAACTAAATCTAAAACAGGGCTGACCTGTTACCTGTGCAGGGCTGACTTGCAATAACAACTAGAAATAATTCTAAGTACAGAATTAAATCTAAAACATGGCTGATCTGTTACCTGTGCAGGGCTGACCTGCAATAATAACTAGAAATAATTCTAAGTACAGAATTAAATTTTAAACAAGGCTGATATGTTTTCTGCACAGGGCTTACCTGTCTGAACTCCGAAGATAATAAACTGAGCATATAAGTCTTGTCCGACCTGAGCTCATGAAATAATCAACGCGAGCAGATAATGCCATCGCGACCTAAGCTCCAGAAATAATAAACCGAACACATACAGCTCGTACGTCATGAACTCCAGAGCTAATAGGTATGCGAAGCAGATAAAGTTCATCTGACATACATAATCACTAGATGTAAGCAGATAAAACTTGTACGGTCTGGACTCCAGATAATAAATATGAGCATATAAGACATGTTCGGTATGGACTCCAGATAATAAATATGAGCGCATGATTCTCGTCTGATTTGAACTCCGGGGCAGACTATGCAATAAAATCGTGCCTGGGCGGACCGTGGCAAAGCTCCTCATCTAGTGTGTCTGGGCTGACCATAGCCACACATGCCTGGGCGGACCACGGCATATCTCCTCATCTAGTGTGCCTGGGCTGACCATAGCCACACATGCCTGGGCGGACCATAGCATATCTCCTCATCTAGTGTGCCTGGGTTGACCATAGCCACACATGCCTGGGTGGACCATGGCATATCTCCTCATCTAGTGTGCCTGGGCTGACCATAGCCACACATGCCTGGGCGGACCATGGCATATCTCCTCATCTCAACTCCAACATTCACACACCACCCAAACCTCCACATCAATACACCACATCCGAATAAGTTAATCCAAAATCCAGAATAAATAAAAATCCCAAGCTGATGAATAAGGCCTTACTGCGAGATCGCATGCCTGAGCTGATATAATAGGGGCTTACCCGAACTGGCGTAATAGGGGCTTCGTGCAAGATTGCATGCCCGAGCTGACATAACCGGGGCTTATAGCTAGATTGCATGCCCGACTACTGATCCTATCCTGAAATAATCATAGCACTTAAAAATAATACTGAAGCGTAAAATTTCTGAAGTCCTGACCCACTTCAACTTCCTGTCTCCTCATCCCCCGAGCTCTCGCCTAATTTTGTCGAGGATCCTTCGAGTGCTCTTGACTAAGCACATGATGAAATCTGCATCGTCATAAGCCTGCTGTAGCAATGCCTCATCTCGTCCATAAAGAGACAAAATCAGAGAGTGAAATATCTTTCGTTTAATCTCCGTAATCATAATATTCTGATTCTGAGACAAGATTTGTCAAGGTCATCGAAGTAAGGATTTTCCATGGGTTTCTTCGCTGAAATTCTCTTTGTTGGTTCACAATACTGTACCTCAGATAAAAGGTTTAGTGCATCCTCAACCAGATCATAAACAACTGAAGACAGTGGTCGTGGACTCCACTGAGGATATTCATGCTAGTTCACAAGCTTTCTCACTCCATGCCACACTTTTTCATTTGGAGTACCCAACAATATGAATATGTGTAGAAGGGGTTGAAGCTCTGAGTCTCCAGGAAATAGAACGTGCACTCCTTGTTTAATTTTCCCACTTTTTTATTTCATTGAATATAGCAGAATGTTTATTTAACTCCTTGTGGAGAAGTTTAAGACGATTCTTCTTGATTCAACAACATTGCAACTCCAACTACTCCGAAAAACTCAAAGTTAGCCATACACCATATTTCCCCAAGAAGAAAATCACGCTGAGCAGAGGTGCAAGCAAGTTCGTAAATGATAGTAAAGGCATGAAAAATCTCGACCAACTCTTCTCCCCTGACCGATCTTGTCGCTATGGCGGGGTTAGAGAACTCAAGGCGGTAGGATGGCGGCGAGTGGTGTTCAGATCACTGGTAAATGTACCTTTTGAACAACCCATCGAGGTCCTTCACAAGAACTCACCTTCCTTCGATAAAATTTTATACTCAATTGAGAATATTTTCCATATTGCACAATAATACTCTTCCCTTAACAGTAACCCTCTATTTCAACGTGAGAAGACCAATTAATTTCTGGAAGGATACATGTTGCATATGGTCTCTCTGTTTTTTTTTTCATTGAAGTTTCTGGCCAGCACTCTGGGAAGAAGAATCCTCTGGCTAAGCATTTTTCTCTTTTTTCTTCCCGAAGATCCTTCCAACACAACCCTCCGCCGCAGCCACCTCGCATATCAATAAACCACACCATTTCTGCTGTTTCATCAGCCCAGCACCATCCAACTAGTCCGAGCAGACCCTACAGATATCGTAGCATACTTACCTCACGCAGCCCCAAACTCACTGTAGCCGAAGTCGCGTACAACCATAAACCCGCCATTCTGAGCTGCCCCTACAGGTTATGGGTCACATGTATATCTCCTTTGATTCATGAGTTGCTGGAGATTCAAGATCCCAGTAATTAAGCTTCCTGTTTTGCACAAAGAGATCAGCCTTCTATTCAGTAGCAGCATGCCATTTTGGACTGTTGCAGGGCTTATATTTATTCTGCCTTTCATTTTTTTCCCCATCACTAGGTAGAAAGGACATTGAAAGAATGCAATGCAGCAGCACTAAGGGATGAAATATTCACTCGGGCAAAATATCGAACATATGGAAGGCACACAACTGTGAATATCGTGTGTAGGCATCAAGGAGTTGAAGGAGCCAGTCAAAATATAGCACAAAAGCATCAACATACCATTATGTAAATCAGGGAAAAACAATAAGATACATAAAATTCAAATTGCAAGTCACGAATTCAAATTGCAAGTCACGACTCAAGTCCCAGTACCAAACAATGTTAGAGAGCCAATGAAAGTAATTTAAAATCCAACGTAATATCAATAATGTCACCAATAAGGTCTTTGAAGGTGAGTTTCACCGGTGGTTTATCGCACATTATAACTGGAGCGTATTTTACGAACGTGGTCATCCCATGCCTGGAATTCGTTGTAGATGATGGGTGATCCGAGTCCCCCAGCAGGGTCGATGCCCGTTCCAGTGATGGGCAACGCAGCCAAAGGGCGAGCTGAAGAAGTCGGAAGAGGCTTTTCCCCTTATTTTCTCAAAACTGAGCTGATAGCTCGAAAACCCATTGCTAAAAACTATCGTCCAGAATGTCAACCACCTCTGCCCCAAAAGATCGACGTTTTAACTCCATGTTTCCCACAGACGGTGCCAATTGTTTCCTATTTTTTGGTTCGATTTCTAACAATTTATATGCAAGAAATAAATAAACATCAAGATTTTTTACGTGGAAACCCCGAGGAGAAAAAGCACGGGACCTAGCTCAATATGAATCTTCACTATGATACCAAGAATTTACAATACTTGTTGTGCAACACTGGAGGAGGAAGCAAATGGAAATCAAAATGGGGAAGAAGAGCCGCCCCTCCTCAGACGATGAAAAAAATCTCCCTGCTCTAACCTACTGCTCTATCCATTTATCCTACTTAATGGGTTTTTAATTAGGACCTTTAATTAAGGCATCTAATGACTTAAGAAAATGGGCCAAAATAAATGGTTAATGGGTTAATAAACTATTGGAATGCACCTAGTATCTTATGAGACCTGGTCGAACCTATAGAGTTCGGGTCCAAACCGAACCAGATATCGGGATATCAATAACATATCTCGCTTCATTTTCTTCGATTCAAAGAAATTTCAAAGCTACGAAAAAAATAGCTGCTTCGATTCAAAGATTTTTGGTGCTGATGTTCGAAACTTTTAGCATGCCTTGATTCAAAGGTGGGAGATTTTACGTGCAAATGGCGAAAAGAGATGCCGTAAAGAGTTAATATGAAATTAGGTTTAGAGTTTTTTTATTACTTAAGGTATTCTGGGAATTACAAAAGACCTTTAGAAACCAACTCTTTAAAAAGTAGATTTTTGTGAATATAATTCTCTGCTAAGTGTATTTTTTTGTAAACGTTATTTTTTGTCATATTTATTCGAATTAACTTTCTGGAAACAGTACCAATATGTAATTTGTCCATGATTTTTAAAACTCGACCGACTTTTCTTCTCCAATATAACCATCTTTTTTAATTTAAAAAACTCAAATTAGGCGGCTATTGTGTTATAAGATATTATTATAACTGTAACTTTTATTATTATTTTGGTTTTATTTTTTTTAATTTAATTAAAAAAATGATTATTATTTTAATATTTAATTTTTTTATAGATTGAATACATTTTTTAAGGTAATATGATAATTTGTATAGTAAATGTGATAATAATTTGTAAGATGGGGAAGAAGATAGCGTAAATTGATGGACACATAGATGGCAGGTGTGATGAAAATATCTTAGATTGTCATGGGCATGAAGATAATTAAACATTGATCTGAAATGGTCGGATCTCTAAAGTACTCACACATTATATATAGTATAGATATAAGTAGTGTTTTTGCTTCGATTAAATAATGTAAATGCTTACTTATCAAGTCTAGTCATTAATTATTTTTAAGAAAAAATCAATTAATAAATTATGAGGAAAATATTGTTCTCAAATATAAAAAAAATAGCATAAAATCGTGGAATAATTAATCTTTATGCTGATTAGTTGTGAGAAGATAAAAACCTTCTATATTTATTTTTTAAAAGTAAATAAATGTAATTTAACTATTTTTTAATAAATAAAAACTAAATTTTTTATTAATATATGTATGTATGTATGTATATATATATAACTAACAATATATAAAATATATTTAACTAAAAAATAATCCAACGAATCATATTATTAATAAATATTTATAAAAAATTATGCAAATTTATAATTATTAACTACACTGTACGATTTTTAAAATAAACATAGACAAATAAAATAACAAAATTATGTAATAATTACTTTGATATAAAAAATTGTTGTGAAATAAATAAAAAATTCTGAAAACAGTGAAATTTTGATTAAAATTTGGAGCTTAAATAAAAAAAATAGTTAAGCAAAATAGAAAAACGATGATCCTATTTTTCTATATACTTACTTTCATCATTTTATTACACGACGCCAAACATAATATTAATAATAAAAATCTAAGGATAAAAAAGTAATTTATCTTATAATCATAATTACAATATCGATATGCAATATACTATTATGTATCTAACATTATTACATATCGTATCAATTGTAAGTAATCCGACTATCATATAGTAGTGTAGCGAAATAAAATTTTTGAATTCCAACCATGGACCTATACGAAGTATTCATATCGGGTGTCGAGAATTATACATTTGTAGCGTGTTTGATGCAGAATCCTCGAAGCAATTCCACGAGTCACGAGCAAAGCTTTTGCAACCTTGTCTCTACGGTATCCACACGATCAAATCGATGAAGGGATGTTGAAGAACAAATTGCTAGACTTGATATTCAACAGGAAAGGGACGAGCCTTCAAGATACGAGATGGCGGTTGCGTCTGTCTCGAGTGGTATGCTAGGTTTAGTCTTTTTGTTAATTCTAAATTAACCTGACCTAAACCTCGACAAGAACACACATATATATATTTATATACTGAAAAGAGGAGGCTATATTAATCACAGGCTTTCGAAAAACCTTAGCCCAAAACTATCTCTTCTTTTTATATCTATCGCCTATTTTATATATATATCTTTATATATATATATATATATATATATATATATATATATATATATATATATATATATATATATATATATATATAGATAATTGGCCCGATAATGATTAAGACTCTTCCTAATCAAATTAATTCATCCAATGAATTTTATCTTCCCTTTATCGATTTAATCTTTTGTGTTACCCGTTAGGATCTTGCAACGTTGATAGTGATATAAAATCTAATTTTATATCTAGCAACACATCAAAGCTACCCAAATTACAAGAATGTCGTTGACTCGACATAACCTATGGTCTGTGATAATATTCACCATGTAACTTAATCACTTTGTCCTATGTGTTTAGATTAAACACGAGTCATGGAATAGTCATACTCGTATAGTTCAATCCTTTATTTCTTGATCCCCAAGTAGACTAGAATAAACGAATAAGCTCGATATCACATATCGACTCATTCGAGCATGGCCATGCATTTTAGTCTCACTTGATCAATGGCCCAAACATGTCTCTTATTATATATGAGGGACAAATCATATCTTGATCACTCAACATCCCTCTACATAATTCGTGGTGCTTCCAATGATTGTCTTTATAGTTTACCTTGTTACAGGTAACGTTTGACAATATCAAGATACACAACTCCTTATGTTGAGATCTCTGGTGATCTCAAGTTGTAAGGATTACATACATTATTATCACTATGAGAATTGCTTACCTTCATATAACTATCCATGTAGCATTCTCATGGTGGGTCTGTCCAGTACATAGTTCTCTAACATGTACCCATGTGTTGATTCGATATCTCATATCGATGAACAATTCATCAATCAATACATACTAGTCTCAATGCATTATCATTATCCTAATTCATGATAATACTTGACTAGGGACAATCTTTAAGAATAATACAATATTATTCTAAGGACATTAACATATATATATATATATATATATATATATATATATATTCATATTACACAGATACTGGAATAATATATAATAATGAATTGCCTTTAATAAAATCATATTACAATGTATGCCAAAATCAATCATCTAATGAGTTGTCTTAGGCATATCCCAACAAATCTCCCACTTGCACTAAGACCAATCAAACATGTACTTAATGCCTAAAGATATAGTATGGCGATCATGCGTCTGTTGTGACAGAGGTTTCGTCAGTGGGTCAGATACATTATCATCAGTTGGTACTTTGCATATTTTCACATCTCCTCTTTCAACGATTTCTCAAATGAAATGAAAGCGCCGAAGTATGTGTTTGGATCGCTGGTGAGATCTGGTTTCCTTAGCCAATGCGATGGATCCATTGTTGTCACAATAGAGTTCAATCGGATCTAGTATGCTAGGCATAGCCCCAAGCTCAGAAATGAACTTCTTGATCCAAAAACGGCTTCCTTTGATGCATCTGAGGCATCAATATACTCAGCTTCAGTTGTAGAATCGGCTACTGTTTCTTGCTTTGAACTCTTCCCAGCTCACAGCACCTCCATTTTGGAAGCTTGCATCAGTGTAACCTATTACATTGAGCTCTTCCTCACCTCCATAAATCAAGAATGTATCCTTAGTTCTTCTCAAGTACTTCAGGATATTCTTGACAGCGATCTAGTGACATTCACCTGGATCAACTTGATATCTGCTCGTCATGCTCAAAGCATACGAGACATCGGGACGAGTACATAACATGGCATACATGATAGATCCAATAGTGGACGCATATGGAATCTTACTCATGCGTTGTCTCTCATCTTGTGTTGAAGGACACTGATCCTTCGATAGATGTATCCCATGTGTCATAGGCACGAATCATTTCTTTGATTCTTGCATTCTAAACCATTTTAGCACTTTATCTATGTATGTACTTTGACTTAGGCCAAGTAATCTTCTTGATCTATCTCTATAGATCTTGATACCAAACACGTAGGTAGCTTCACCTAAGTCTTTATAGAAAAGCAATTCCATAGCCAAATCTTTACAGATTGCAAGGCAGGGATATCATTTCCAATGAGAAGTATGTCATCGACATACAACACTAGGAAGATAATTATGCTCCCACTGACATTCTTGTAGACACAAGGTTCATCTACGTTCTTGATGAAACCAAACTCTTTGATTGCATCATCAAAACGAAGTTTCCAACTCCGAGAAGTTTGTTTCAATCCATAAATGGATCGTTGTAGCTTGCATATCTTTCCAGCATCCTTTGGATCGACAAAACCCTCGGGTTGTGTCATGTACACATCCTCAAGTAAATTTCCATTAAGGAAAGTTGTTTTGACATCCATCTGCCAGATTTCATAATCATGAAATGCAGCTATAGCAAGTAAGATCCTAATGGATTTAACCATGGCAACTGGCGAAAACGTTTCATCATAGTCAATACCATGAATTTGTTTGAAACTTTTAGCAACCGGTCGTCCTTTAAAGGTTTGTACATTACCATCCATGTCGGTCTTCTTCTTGAAAATCCATTTGCACTCTATGGGTCTTACCCCTTCAGGTGGGTCAACCAAAGTTGTTGAGCCTTAAACGCATGGTTGAGTTTAATGCTTAATTTATCTCCTAATTATTTATGAGTTTTGATGATCAACAAAACTTGTGTTTGTTATACTAATGTGTCTACTTAGTGTACAAGTTTAATGGTTGAAAAGTGGATTGATTGAAGGAAATCAAATGTGCAAGGCATAGGGCAGATCGCCCCAGGTGATGGCTGCCAGGAGGGACATCGCCACGCACGTCGACTGAAGCGACGCCGAGGCCTGCGCGCAGGGCGAGTTCGCCTGAGGCGATGGCTTGATCGCCTGAGGCGATGCCTGGAACGCTTGAGGCGATGAGGACTTCGTTTGAGGCGATGAAGATTTGTGAGCAACCGAAGCTACGTCATTGATTTTTGGTATTGATCGCCTGAGGCGATCGGGACATCGCCTGAGGTGATGTGTACAAGATTGTGACCATTGGGGCGCGGCGATGGTGATCACCCGAGGCGATGTCCGAGGCGATCTTGGAGTGATTCAAGCCTTAAGTGTAGCAACGACTAGTAAGAGCTTTGGGGGCCTTCTACACTATAAATATGGATGTTTTGGAGCATTTTGAAGACAAGAAACAAGAGTATAAACTACAAGAAATTTGTGTTCAATTAAATTCTATCTAGCATTGCAAACTTCATACATTTGTGTTGTATTGGAGTTTGTGATTCATTTCTTGTGAGAGTTCTTGTGTTCTTCATGTTGTTACACCGTGAAGGTGGTAATTGATTTATTGTAAGGTCCTCCAACACCGACGCAAGTTGGAAATTGTAAAAGTCATCAACAAGTGAAGTTGGTGCAAGTGTGTGGCTATCCTTGGAGCCCTTAAGGCCAAGAAGACTCGTGAAGAGTGTGGGTAACTCGGGAAGAGTTGTGTGTGGCTATCCTTTGAGCCCTTAAGGCCAAGAAGACTCGTGAAGAGTGTGGTGCTCGTGAAGAGCTGTTTTACTTGGGAAGAGTTGTGTTGTGGCTAACTTGGAGCCCTTAAGGCCAAGATCAAGATTGTTCTAGTGAAACCTCGGTTAAACGTTTTCTAACCGGGAAGAGGAGACGTAGGCGATTCATCGCCGAACTTCTATCACAAATTCTCGTGTTCTTTATCTTTATTTAAATTACGCATTTATTTATTTCTTCATTTTATTTATTTGTCGATTGACTTGAAGTCTTCCGCAGCGCAAACTCGACATTTTTTCAAATTCATTTTAAAACGCTAAAGTAGCCAATGAACCTCATTCACCCCCCCTCTTAGGTTCCAACAAAAGTCCATACTTGGTTTACATACATGGATTCCATCTCAGATTTCATGGCCTCTAGCCATTTCTCAGAATCAGGGCCCATTAGAGCTTCTTGATACGATGACGGCTCATCCTCATCAATGAGTAGTAACTCACATTGTTGAGTCACAAGAAATCCATATCTCTGTGGCTCTCGGTGTACTCTTACAGACCTACGCTGGGCTTGTGTCTCTTGATCAGGCATTTCATCCACAACAACTTGTGGTGTCTGCTCTGTTTCCATCTCAGTATTATGTTTAGTGTTTCTTGTGGTTGTACTTCACTAAGTTCTATTTGTCTCCCACTGGTTCTTCTAGAAATAAATTCTCTTTCAAGAAAAACACATGTCCGAGCAACAACCACTTTGTTCTCGGTGGGATAATAGAGGTAGTATCCTTTTGTTTCCTTAGGATACCCAACAAATAAACACTTATCAGATTTGGGTCCAATTTTATTGGAGGCATGACGTCTCACGTAAGCCTCATAACCCTAAATCTTCATAAAAGACATACTAGGACGTTTCCTAGTCCATATCTTATATGGTGTCTTTTCAACTTATTTAGATAGAACACGGTTCAGTATAAATATTGTTGTTTCTAAAGCATGTCCCCAAAAGGAAATCGGAAGATCTGCATGACGCATCATAGATCGAACCATGTCCAACAAGGTTCGATTCCTCCTTTCAGATACACCATTCCATTGTGGAGTATATGGAGGTGTGAGTTGTGGGACTATCCCACACTCCTTTAGATAATCATGAAACTCTTGGCTTAAGTATTCACCTCTTCGATCTGATCGGAGGATTTTGATACTTTTGCCAAGCTGGTTTTGTACTTCATTCTTGAAATCCTTGAACTTTTCAAAGGTTTCATATTTATGTTTCATTAGGTACACATACTCAAATCTACTGAAGTCATCAGTAAATGTCACGAAGTATTGTAAACCACTTGTGTTCTTATTGGGCCACATACATCACTATGTATGAGACTCAATAAATCACTTGCCCTTTCAACATGTCCCTTGAAAGGAGCTTTAGTCATCTTGCCTATTAAACAAGATTCACATGTTTCATATGATTCAAAATCAAATGAATCTAAAGCTCCATCCTTATGAAGTTTTGATATGCGATCTCGTTTATATGGCCCAAGCGACAATGCCAGAGATAAGTTGGATTAGAATCATTATTCCTAATCCTCTTAGTATTTATGTTATAGACAGGCATAACAAGATTTAGAACATAAAGACTGTAAGGCCCCGATATTTTAATTACAGTTAATTAAATATAATTTGGGAATTTATTAATAATTAATTTGTGATTAATTAATTAGAAGTGAAATTGACAATAAAAATGTCAACTGACAATTTAATCGGAACATGATATATTTTTGACTTTGTAAAATAACTCCGATATTACATTTAAAATATTTGATTAAAATGAAGAATTTTTTATATCAGTACACCGGCGAAATGAATCACAAACTAATATTTGTTAGTATATTAGTGGATATAAATACCAAGTATCGAATGTGCAATTTTATATTAGTACATCGGCGACACTCCGATGTACATTACTGGACTGGAAATACATTGATATTAAAACGCGCTCAGCTAACTTACACGTACGATACATTTTTTTCACCTACTAAATCCTATCACCCTGTTCCCGCTTCTCTGTTCTTTCTTCTCGCGCCGACCACCATCCAGAAGCGTTGTGCGCCCGCCGTCGTGCTCATGCCCCCGTGCGAGTCCAACCCACCACCACCTTCCCCTCTCTCAGGCGGACGTTTCCAAACCACGAATTGGAGGTTTGGGTAGCTAATTTCTTCGGATTTTGCCAAGAAGCGAAAAGTTTGAAAACTGTGGTTCATCCGATTTTCATGCATTTTCTCATGTTTTTGCTTAGGTAATCCTCCCATTGCTCCTTATTTGTTCTTCCCTGCAAGTTTGGTGGCTTTTGGGTTCGAATTTTCGTTGCATGTGTAGAGTAACCGATTGATTTTCGAGTTTGGAAATGTTAATGCTTAAATTTCATTCCCAATCGACTTTGAACCCATTTAAATCATGTTTAAGCTGATGAATCTTGTATGAGAGGCTTGCATGTAAATTTCCAAGGTTATAGTTAACTGGTTCGATTTTGTGTTGCTGTGCCAAATTTGGTTGAAGTTTTTAGTGCAATTTTCGTACTGCATGTTGGTGGACGAAGGGAAGATTGTTTTTCTTGGATTGAGGATGAAGTTTCTTAAGTCTCTGTTAGTCGACTAGTAATTCGTTTAAATCATGTTTGTGAGGATTTGCATGTATTTTCAATGGCATGTTTGGGTTGAGATCGAATTCTTGATGTTAGGCCGTCGATTGGTGTATTTAGGACTTTATCCAGACGGTTTTTGTTGGGGATTTCTCAGTTGTTGTTGGTTTGATTTTTCCTGCATTTTGGGTTATTACCTGCTGCCACTGTTGTGTTATTACCAAAGAGTTTTTAAATTCTTGTTGTGGTCGACTTAGTATTCTGTACAAGGAGTTTAAATTCCAATTTATTCAATTATGACCTTATGGTTTTGAGTTTTAGCTAAGTAGGTCATTTGTTGGTTGTTATCAATTTTGAAAGCAAGAGAATCAGAATACTTATACCCTACATATTTTAAATCTGACTAGTCGCCTCAAGTTAAAGAATAGATTATGTGTATGATGAGGTAAATGTAGGAATAAAGAAGTAATGAAATGGTGTGTTATTTGATTCTTTGTAGTGAACTTTTGGAAAGATAACAATTCAGACGTTGATCAGAATCAAAAGAAATAAGGTATGTTGCGATCGGTAACATACGACAGGTATCTGTATTATTTGATATATGAATTGCTGAATTTACGTGAATTACGTGAAACTACCTGGCTATGTGAAACTACTTGGCTATGTGATTTTAATTGAATTATAAGCATTCACAGCATTCATGATTGGCATATCGATGTATGAAAATAAATGTTTTGTTAACACACATCATTTTGATAAATATACATCGATATATGACATACATGTTGGGCATATCATGTTGATCTATCCATTTCCTTGATATCCTTGATGATGACTGAGTTGATTCACTCTGAGTGTCGGGGACGACGAGCACGGCGATGACAAGCAGTATAGGTATCGACTGTAGTCACGCGCGTGTCACCGGACCTAGACACGAGGGATGGACGAGCACAACACATAGGATGATTCTCCTAGCGCAATGTGCGTGTGCTGTCACCCTCTGCTCGAGCTTGATATTGATTGTTGATACCTTTCTTTGGACTCCGATTTGGTATCTTGAGATTCGATCCATTGTACCTTACATGCATTGCATTACATTGCACTGCATTACATCATATATCACATTTTATAGATGCATGTTGTATTTACTTGATAGTTTCATATTGGGCTTTGGCTCACCCTGTAGGGGGCTGTTGTTGTCTTTGTGCGTGGACAATGGCAGGTATTACAGGTAACTAGGATCCCAAAGAGGGAATACTCGTTGAAGCCTTACTTGATGTTGTTTCTTTTGTCTCTTTCCCAGTCGTAGTATAGCTAAATTATACCAGGGTGTGTCCTGGATCGTATAATTATGTAATTTGAGTTTATTTTCAGTACAGTCTTGAGTAATTGTGAACATTTGCTGTCTCTTTACTGCTGATGGTATTATGTAAATATTTTGAATATAAAACGTGTGCTGAAGACTTATTGTGCATGCTATGATATTATATAAATATTTTGAGTACGGATTATGTGATGGATGCCTATGATGTAAGTTATTGTATTATGTACTGCACTGGGATATTATTTTATGCTTTTCATTTTTCTGGTACGTCCCTTGTGCGCCGAGGTCATGCCAAAATTTTGAGAGCCACTTGTTGGCAGGACTTAAAAAAAAAAAATCTTCCGCTGTTTACGAATCTATTATTATTGACACTTGATTAGGAATGGGTCCTCACAGTATGGTATCAGAGCATAACTGGGAATGCTATACTTTTGAGTCTTGTGTACACTTTGAATAGGCACGAATGAACATGTGCGTATGTGTTTGAAACTTATTTGACTTATTTGCTCTTACATGATTTGGGGTGAAATAGTTGATGTCGATATGTGGTTTATACTTGAGTATGCTGAGTCGTGTCGTTTGATAAATATACATCGATATATGACATACATGTTGGGCATATCATGTTGATCTATCCATTTCCTTGATATCCTTGATGATGATTGAGTTGATTCACTCTGAGTGTCGGGGACGACGAGCACGGCGATGACATGCAGTATAGGTAGCGACTGTAGTCACGCGCGTGTCACCGGACCTAGACACGAGGGATGGACGAGCACAGCACATAGGATGATTCTCCTAGCGCAATGTGCATGTGTTGTCACCCTCTGCTCGAGCTTGATATTGATTATTGATACCTTTCTTTGGACTCCGATTTGGTATCTTGAGATTCGATCCATTGTACCTTACATGCATTGCATTACATTGCACTGCATTACATCATATATCACGTTTTATAGATGCATGTTGTATTTACTTGATAGTTTCATATTGGGCTTTGGCTCACCCCGTAGGTGGCTGTTGTTGTCTTTGTGTGTGGACAATGACAGGTATTACAGGTAACCAGGACCCGAAAGAGGGAATACTCGTTGAAGCCTTACTTGAGGTTGTTTCTTTTGTATCTTTCCCAGTCGTAGGATAGCTAAATTATACCAGGGTGTGTCCTGGATCGTATAATTATGTAATTTGAGTTTGTTTTCAGTCTAGTCTTGAGTAATTGTGAATATTTGTTGTCTCTTTACTGCTATGGTATTATGTAAATATTTTGAATATAAAATGTGTGCTGGAGACTTATTATGCATGCTATGATATTATGTAAATATTTTGAGTACGGATTATGTGACGGATGCCTATAATGCATGCAATGGTATTATGTACAACACTGAGATATATTTTATGCTTTTCATTTTTCTGGTATGTCCCTCGTGCGTCGAGGTCATGCCGAAATTTTGAGAGCCACTTGTTGGCAGGACTTTAAAAAAAAAAAAATCTTTCGCTGTTACAAATCTATAATCTGTTACAAATCTATAATCATTGACACTTAATTAGGAACGGGTCCTCACAAACACCATTAATCAATTGTTCACTAGCATAAAACATCTCATTCAAATAAATGGAGCAACATTTGTCCTTTATAGTAAATGAAAAACCAATATTGTCCAAACAAGAAATTGAAATTATGTTTCTAGTAATCGACGACATAAAATAACAGTCTTGTAAATCTAAAATTAAACCAGAAGGCAAAGTTAATGAATAGTCTCCTATAGCTAATGCAGCAAATCTTGCTCCATTTCCCACTCGGAGGTCAACTTCGCCTTTAGCCAACACTCTACTTCTTTTGAGATCATGTACATTAACACAAATGTGAGAACCACATCCAGTATCTAATACCCATGATGAAGAAGTAGATAGATTGACTTCTATAACAAAAATACCTGAAGTAGAAGTCACACTTCCCTTCGTCTTCTTAAAATCTTCCAGGTATAACTTGCAGTTTCTCTTCCAATGCCCGATCTCACCGCAATGGAAGCAATTTCCTTCCTTAGCCACTCCTCCCTTAGGCTTAAGAGCAGTATCATGAGGCTTAGGTTTGACAGAGACTTTCTTGTTCCTTTTAAAGTCCTTTGCTTTAGCCTTTCCCTTGCTCTTATTCACAATAAGAACATTTGTGGGCTTAGACTTCTTTGTGTTTGCTTCGTAAGTTCTCAACATACCAAGCAACTGTGCTAGAGTCTTCTCAATTTCAATCATATTGTAATTCAGAACAAATTGACTATAGCTATCAGGCAACAATTGCAAGATCACGTCAGTTGCCAACTCTTGGTCCAACGAAAAACCCAGTTTATCAAGATTCTCTATGTATCCAATCATTTTGAGTACATGAGTTCCAACAAGGGTTCCTTCTACCATTCTGCACTGAAATAACGCTTTAGAGACGTCATGCCTCTCTTTTCTAGCTTGTTGTTGGTAAAGTTGCTTCAGATGTTCAATCATATTGAACTCATCAATTTCCTCATGTTGCTTCTGAAGCTCAGAGTTCATGGTTGCAAGCATTAAACAACCAACATCAATTGTGTCATTTTGATGCTTCTTGTAAGCATCCTTATCGGCCCTCGCGACCGTAACGGGAGGTCCCTCAGCAGGTAAGGGTTCCTCTAGGACATATTGCTTTTTCTCTTATTTGAGGACAATCCTCAGATTTCTATACCATTCTAGGAAATTTGTTCCATTCAATTTGTCATTCTCAAGGAACGATCGCAAAGATAGTGTACTAGTAACGTTGTTTGATGCCATGGATATCTACAATATAAATATGCAAAATAAGTTTATGATTTTAATCATTTAATAAGGTCTTATATTGAATGATACTCCCACTATTTAGTTAAAATCATCAAACCTCAAAAAATATTAGTGGGCCAAGATCCATATTTCACCTAACCTTATTTTAGCTTTGGCTAATCACCCAAGACTCGGTTATTTAGGTTGACAACACTTTGTCAATTACATCACATGTAACTCTTGGATGGTTGAGCGAACAAAACTTTGTTCTAATTGATCTAATGAAGTATTACCCAACCCCATGCCTCTAGGTTCCCAATCCTATTGAGAGAACACTAGTTAAGTCGAACCCCATTTAAAGTAACACGGACATCACTTTTATCCTATCACGCCTTACTAAGATTGTCACGGTACTTTGCTTTGGCAAACCCACACATGTTCAATCGAAGTCTTGATGAGTACTTTTAATTGGAAGGCATCTAAATTGACTTAATATTATTAGAGGGATTTAAAGATCTCGTGATTTTTTTAATATTGATAATGAAAATATATCTTGTACATATATACACGTAGACATATATATATATATATATATAAAATATATATATATATATATATATATATATATATATATATATATATATATATCATTCGTCAATATTAAATATCAAAAGATAAACATGCATCACATACATCAACATAAAAAAAACGTGACATGGTTATAGCCCCAACTACTGATTTTCTCAGGCCAATAAGAAAATCTAAAAGGTCAACCTAAGGGTAACTTCTCCAAGCACATCTTCGGTCCTTTTGTGAATGGCCTTCTCGTCCCAGCACCATGGTCCAACGGCATTGATCTCCATCAACAAACTTTTAACTATACTATATAACAATTACATGATATAGAGAAGTCCTCAAGTTACATTCGAGGGGGAGCATATGGGAGTGAATACGTTCAGAAAATATAGAGAAGGCACTACACGTAGGCCATATTAAAATTAAAATCATTCACAAAATTCCTATCTAATATGTCATAGGGCTATAACCATGCACCATACTCAAACAACACATAAAACATACTAGGACATCATAACAATTAATGAATTAAATTCTAAACATTTTAAAATTTAATTCTATGTCCATAAATTGTAAAAATAAAATTAGGAAAATTATCGCACGCTCAGGGTATCACATGCCTTGGACAGCCGCCCACCCCTTGTGGGCGGTCGCCCGCCCCTTATTGGGCATGGTCGCCCGCCCCTCGTGGGCGGTCGCCCGCGTTGCAACCTCCGTTCGTCCGACTTTTGAGATACGTACATGCCTTGCGTGCAACGTTCGCCCGATTATCGAGTTACGTTCGCACGCCTTGCTAGGGTCAGTCGCGCGCATACATATGTATCTTATACACAAATATACGTTAATATATCATATATATTTTTACGATGATTTCCACATACTTGATTATAACATATCATATATGTTCTTACAGTTTTTAATTAGCATGAAAGCAATAACTCATAATCTGATAAAACAATTTATCATATAACCCTGATATGAGCTTTGTACATGGCTCTGAGGCCACTGTAAGGAATCCGACTATCATATAGTAGTGTAGCGGAATAAAATTTTTGGATTCCAACCATGGACCTATATGAAGTATTCATATCGGGTATCGAGAATTATACCTTTGTAGCGTGTTGATGCAGAATCCTCGAAGCAATTCCACGAGTCACGAGCAAAGCTTTTGCAACCTTGCCTCTACGGTATCCACACGATCAAATCGATGAAGAGATGTTGAAGAACAAATTGCTAGACTTGATATTCAACAGGAAAGGGACGAGCCACCAAGACGCGAGATGGCGGCTGCGTCTGTCTCGAGTGGTCTGCTAGGTTTAGTCTTTTTGTTAATTCTAAATTAACCTCTGACCTAAACCTCGACAAGAACACACACACACACACACACACACACATACATATATATATATATATATATATATATATATACTGAAAATAGGAGGCTATATTAATCACAGGCTTTCGAAAAACCTTAGCCCAAAACCATCTCTTCTGTTTATATCTATCTCCTATTTTATATATATATCTTTATATATATATATATATAATTGGCACGATATAATATATGTATATATATATATATATTTTATTTTATGATTAAGACTCTTCCTAATCAAATTAATTCATCCAATGAATTTTATCTTCCCTTTATCGATTTAATCTTTTGTGTGACCAGTTACAATCTTGCAACGTTGGTAGTGATATAAAATCTAATTTTATGTCACAAGCAATGAGCGGTATCTAGCAACACATCAAAGCTACCCAAGTTACAAGAATTTCATTGACTCGACATAACCTATGGTCTGTGATAATATTCACCATGTAACTTAATCCATTTGTCCTATGTGTTTAGATTAAACACGAGTCATGGAATAGTCATACTCGTATAGTTCAATCTTTTATTTCTTGATCCCCAAGTAAACTAGAATAAACGAATAAGCTCGATATCACATATCGACTCATTCGAGCATGACCATGCATTTTAGTCTCACTTGATCAAGGGCCCAAACATTTCTCCTGTTATATAGGAGGGACAAATCCTATCTTGATCACTCAACATCCCTCTACATAATTCGTGGTGCATCCAATGATTGTCTTTATAGTTTACCCTGTTGCAGGTAACGTTTGATAATATCAAGATACACAACTCCTTATGTTGGAATCTCTGGTGATCTCAAATCGTAAGGATTACATACATTATTATCACTATGAGAATTGCTTAAGACATTCATATAACTATCCATGTAGCGTTTCTCATGGTGGGTCTGTCCAGTACATAGTTCTCTAACATGTACCCATGTGTTGATTCGATATCTCATATCGATGAACAATTCATCAATCAATACATACTAGTCTCAATGCATTATCATTATCATAATTCATGATAATACTTGACTAGGGACAATCTTTAAGAATAATACAATATTATTCTAAGGACATTAACATATATATATATATATATTCATATTACACAGATACTGGAATAATATATAATAATGAATTACCTTTAATAAAATCATATTACATTGTATGCCAAAATCAATCATCTAATGAGTTGTCTTAGGGCATATCCCAACATCAATTACAATTTTTTTTTATCAATATTATCATAATATTCGAAGTAAACACAATATAGATATTTTTATGTGCATCGAATGGTGTTAGAATCAGATTGGAATGTTTAAAGGGGGTGAATAAACACTCTGTTATTGTTCAGTCTTTTGCAAATATATGGTGATTTCAACTGGGTTAACATGTGAGATCTATATCAAAATAAACTTCGCAGACTACTTTTACAGAAGTGCAGAATCGAGTTTAGGAAAGATCAGCCTGATGGCAAGAAACAAATGCAAAGTGCGGAAAGTAAAGAGAATATATGTTTCTGAAAGTTCGAAGGCAAATCCTTCTACGTCGTCTTCTTCCAATAAAGGAAGGATTTCAGTAGAATACTTTGAGTAATGCAAGCTTTTTGCACAAGCCCGATTCAGCTGGATTTACCCACTACCAAACTGAAACTCCTACCATTCAACTATATCAATCTGTTCAGACACAAATCGTCTGACAATTACAAAATAGATTCATTCTTCTATTTAAGCTCACAAATACAAATTATAGAGTGAAAAGAACAAGCACTATTGATTCTTAATGATCGAATATAACAGTATATGGTGCTTTGAATATGAGCAGATCGAATCTTGTTTTGCTTGAAAGACTTGTATGCTTGCTTCAATAAATGTAAATGATTGCATTTATTTAGTCTTGAATTTGCATCCTTATATAGACGTTTTGTCCAACGTTAATATTCCGAAATCTTGCGTCTTCAAACTTCATCAACTACAATTTCCTGAAGTGTGTAATACTTGAACTACAATGTTCCGTCTTGGTCACTATGCGAAAACTTTCCTGTCTTGTACCTTTTATTGATATACTTGACTGATAAATGTTTTTCTGTCTTGTACTTTTTTAAAATAAAACTGTAGCATTTTATCGGCCAGTGACTTTAATTCGTTTTCATTATTAATGCATCATTAAATGCTTCAATAATAGCCGTTGCTATCTTAGACTAATTGCACTTTAGAACTTTTGATAAGCTTTAGAAAGCTAATGCTTGGTCTACATCGGTCTGAAATATCCGTCTGAGAAGTTATCAGTCAGATCTTTTCCATAGAGAACATGAGTTGGTCTGTTTTGTCGACCTTATATCATTTACTGATCTGATCTGTTTTTTATCTACGAAATATGGAACTAACAAATATATATTAATGCATTCAGCCCTCATCTGAACCTTAAAAGAATATTAATAAGTGAATATGTTCTTCATGTTTTAGAACAATTGCACAATTGCTAAATATGTATTGTTATACAATGATTTTTATGTTGTTGTGTTAAATATTTATCAACAATTCTATCCAAATTTTGTCGCAGCTAGTCGGTTGAAACTTGGTTCGGTGCATTATACCAGCAACCAATAAAATTGTGATTTGTAGCAGTTGAATGTCAGTTATTTGGTGACTAGATGACTGGCTTGTGGGGAGTTGATTACCTGCTGGGATGGTAACCAACTTGAAACCTATATATAAAACACATAAGGGGCACGGCAGAATAAGGTGGAGAGGCACAAAAAGAAAGAGAAAAAATGTGAGGAGATACACAAGAGAGTTAGCGGTAAGAGGCGGTGTCCATTGATGGATTGGGAGTTTTTTGTGAGACAAGAATGTGTGAATCCACGTTGATAATTCATTGTAATATAGAAGTGGATTAGGGGTGTGAATTCATGTATTGTAAGTCTTGTACACTCAAAAGAAATCAATGGAAACTCCTCCCGTGGATGTAGCGTAAACTCTGTGTCGTTTTCTTTTCTGATTTCATGCATTCTTACTGTCGTGTGTATGATCTTGTGTATGCCTATCATTTTGTGCCCATTAATCTGTCTGTGTGCATGTGTTGGTTCATGCCAAAATGTTCAGTTTCAGCATGTGTTCTGCGACAAAGTGCATTCGATGATCACATTACTCATTTGGCTGTGAACGTGTGTTTCTTGATCGGGAATTGAGTTGTCCAATTCATAACAAGTGGCACCGTCTGTGGAACGACCACGACAAGAAATGCGATCAAGAATCGGGATGGTGCAGCCAAGGATTGAGACGGATCAAAGTCTGTGTAAGCTTGAATGTTTTCTTGATTGAATGTAGAATGTGAAATGAAGGTGAAAAGATCGGGTTCAGCTTGTTAAAGAACAAGTGAACCGATGAACAGATGACCTATATCAGACATATTCTTGGTACTGAATTGGGATTCAAGAATGCATGAAATTGACGGCAAGCAAGTCTTCGGAATGAAAAGGGGAGCGATTCTTGAAGGGGGGAAAGAAAGAGATCAAAGTAGCAGTTTCTTTCAGGAGCTTGGGTGAGCAGTTGCTGGAATAAAGGTGAAGTGATGATTGAGAGCATGCAATCTCAGAAAATCAGATTAAATGGCATCAATTCCTTTCTTCAGATTGTGGAAGCACCAAGAGCAAGAAAGGGCGGAATCTTTCTTGAATTTTCTTGAGAATGCACCGTGAAGCAAAACCGAGGGAGATAAGGAGGTGGGAAACACACAGGAGCATTTTCTCGACGAAATATGTTGGATCGAAAATTGGTAGGGGAAGGATTAAGGAAAAAGATGAGTGTGTTGTAACCTGTAAATATCTCGTGGTTTGGATTGTTCAGTAAAGATTAACAGGGGGAAAATAGATGGGTTAACTTCTTGGGGACATTCTCTTGTATCATTGGATGAAAGGGAGAGGATTTAAGAAATAAATATTGCTCTGTTACCTGTTTAGGGTTACACTTTGTGTGCTTGGAAGAAATGGGTCTGGTGTTGAAAAGAAGACAAGGATCGAGGTGGAGCTTTTCAACGCAGCTGGTTGCAAGAACTAGGTGGAGAAGGTGTGATGGTATGTATGATTGAATAAGTCGATAAGGTGGAGATTTGTTGAGATATGTATCAACTTATTCTATTCAAGTCACATGCTTGGAGAAATTATTGACAAAAGCTGGTTTGGTGCAACAGTAGAGGTTGAATGGTAGTTTACGGCAGTTACAATGCAACCGGGTGATTGGCTTGAATACAACATTTTAACCTGCTGAACAAGTGACATCTTATACCTCTATATAAAGGAAAGAAGGCTCGGCTGTTGAGATGGGGAGATGCACTAAAAACAGGAAAGAAAATGTGAGACATACAAGAGATGGAGTGGCACGACATTGAGTGGCAGATTGAGAGTTTTTTGAGGCAAAAGAGAAGTGAATTCATGTGATATCCATTGTAATACATAGAAGTGGATTATGGGTGTGAATTCATGCATTGAAAGCCTTGTATACTCAAGAAGAAATCAACGAAAACTCCTCCCGTGGACGTAGGCCGTTGTTTGCCGAACCACATAAACTCTTGTGTCGTGTTCTTGGTTTTTCTTTCTGATTTCATTGATGTTCTTTCTGCGATTATTCATCTTATGTGTGGATCATTTTATTGTGCCTATATCATATATTAATCTGTTGTGCTTGAAGAATTAATGCCATATTAGTTTAAGTTCTGGAAGTGCTTTGTTGTGGTAATTCATTCTGTCATATCTTGTTCACTTGGCTGTGCACGTTAGTTTCTTGATCGGGAATTGGTGGGATCAATTCATAACAAGATGTTGGTATATGATTATCAAGGTTGATCCATTTTATGGTGAAATTCCTTCAATTGATCTTCTCCGGCTAGATTTCTCGCCCCTCCTCCACTGTCTCCTTGCAAAAACAATAAAAAAAGTACTATCTTTAAAAAAAAAAAAATACATTTTCCCCCCAAAAAGTACAGTTTTCAAAATTACATTTTGATGCCCTAAAAATTGTTTTGCCCTTCATTTTTAATTTTAATATTTTTTGTCCCCATTACAAAAATTTTTGCGTCCGCCTCTCAAACCTATCCCCGACCCCGAGGCGACTCATCATGAACTCAAGGCGACATATTTTACGGGAAAATTAATCCTAAACTTTTCAAGCCTGCTTCACCTCGTACTCTTCGAAAAAGTTTCCTTAGTAGTGATGGTGGTGATGCATTTCCACAGCCAAAGCAAGTTCAATTTTATAAAAAAAATGTTCAAGGGATTTTCTTTTCAAAAGAAGAAGTATCTGATCTATTTTGTTATCCACGAAATATGGAACTAAGGGCATCCACAACCCACTTACAAATTGCCCAGTTGGACAATTGCAAGTCCAATGTAGCAATTTCAAGATGGATTGCATGGATAAATGAGAGGGTTGCAAATTTGCAAGTTTTCAAATTTAGAAATGCCACTTGCAATGCCACATCCGTTCGCAATGAATGGAAAATTTTCGGGGACATGGCCGAAACGAGTTGTGTTCAATGCATATCAAAAGATGGAACTCACGGGTGAATATGATTTACAATTTCTTAAACCAGGATATGTATTCATTGACTTGATGAATGATGAAGATATGGCGAGGATGTGGACGAAAGGTCGTTGGTATATTTCTGGACATCTACTTCTCATACTCGAAAGAAACCTCTATTGTTCCCAGTCCGTTTCCCGGATCTTCCAATATCTCTTTTCAATCGACAAAGGCTATTATTCGATCGACAATTCAATTGGCAAACCTTTAAGAATGGATGAGGCAACGTCAAAAGGATCTCGCCTTACTCTAGCACGTGTTTGTGTGGAGATTGACTTACTTCAACCACGTCTAGAAAAAAAATTATGTATTGGACTTAGGGATATGATCATTTATGAATCATTAATCAAAAAAGTACATTTATATCTGGATTAATTAAAACACTTATATTTTCCTTCACTAGAATTAGTAACTGAAGTTCAAAAAGGGCTTCAAAAGCTCCTCTAATAACTCATATGACATAATTGGCCTCAACCCTTTCACAAATTCGGAAAATATTTGTATACATCTAATTTGGGCTCATTTATACACTTATTTAATATTTCTTTCAATCTTCTGATATCGTCCATGTGAATGCTTCATACTTAATATTAAGCGAATACTTAATACTTTGATATACTCCAAGCAAATACATATATTTTTGATATATTAACTAAATAATGGATATTTGTCAACTTGATGAATGATGTGTCACGCTCCGAGACCGGGGTCAGTAACACCGGCATTGATTCCCAATAACAACTTGAAATCAATAAGCCTCGTAATATCGTATTCAACGAAAAACCAGTCTATATTCCATAAAAATAAATAATTGTCTTTACAATCGAAATTAAATTGCATAATCGTCTTCAATATCTCCCTTGTCTTTATCTGGGAAGGTAGAGTAAGGGGTGAGTGTTTTGGAAAACACTCACCAAGCGGGGGCCAATCGATATGACAATATAATAGTTTTCATAATTTTCCAAAACATATATCATAATCAATCATAAACTGATATGAATGCATCTTAACATAAATGCTCCTATCGAGCCATAACATATCATATCATCAATATTTTTCATATACTTTAAGCACAATAAATCCTCTAATTTCCTCTTGGTACTGATATCAGTTTCTAGACTTAGCCCTCCTAGAGATGAGGCCATGACATCGGCTCACCCACGAATGAAGGGTCTGGACATCCCAAAAACAACGGTTAATCACTGTATCATGTCGTGTAAAAGGTTATAATCCCACCGCATCAGGGCCATAAAGGAATTCCCTCCAATCAGATTTTGAAATTTAAAGTGTTTAAAAATTAATTATTTTCATCGAAACATGATAGTTTTCAACATAATTTGCATATCGATTGAAGTATCAAAACATACTATGGTTTTTCAAAAACGAAAGGAATAATTAACAAAAATCCACTTACAGCGGTTATAAACGTGTTTGAACGATTTAGGGTACGACGACAACGATTCTTTCCTTCCTCGGCTTGAATTTGACACCATCACTATGTGTGCACTGTGTGAAATTTTGAAACTATGGGCTGAGGAATTTCAAAAACAGATTGCTGGAATTTTTGATACAAAAGGTGCTGAATTTAAGGTGTGTTTGTGTGTGTTTTCTTCGAAAATATATGCTGAATGGAGGGAGGATTTAATGGCTGGAATTCTTGGTTTTTTTATGACAAATCCTTCGAAAATATGTGCTGAAAGGAGCTATGGTGTTAGTTCCGGACCTTATAGATGAGATTTTAAAGATGACAAAACATATCAGACCGGATCGAGAGAAATCAGACTGACCAGATCGATCGCTCAAAACAGATCAAGCTGATGAGGCATATCACATATCAGACCGGATCGATAGAAAACAGACTGACTAGATCGAAGCTTCAGATCGATCTCAACCTTTATCAGATCAGAGCAGTCAAGGATGTATAAAGATTGGTTCTTCAGTCCGAATCATTAACGGCTATTTATTGAAGCATTTAATGTCGCAATTAATGCTGAAAAAGACCTTAGACTGAAGATTACCATAAAAGGTAAGAAGACAAAGAAGAGCTTACCTGACAGTCGCCGAAAGCATGAACCAGAATGGCAAGTACCTTAAAGAAGAAGACTGTAGCTTACTCAGAGTATAAGCAGAGTCAAAAGTTGCACATTAAGGGAATAATGTCGTTGGTACATGCAACTATAAAAGTGTGATGCCCCGAAATTAATTAATGGTAACCTGAACATTAATTATGTTTATATGATGAATTATTACGACGATGAAGTTAAGTGTGGAAATGAAGGATTAACATGATTTAAGGATGTTGATTTCATTTATAAATGCTTACCATGTTAATGTATTTTATATACATCATGAGGAATTATTGAAGTGCAATTAAGTGTAAGAATTGTTACTTAACCCACCACTTCTACCCCACCTCACACTTTTACACTCCATTCCCAAAAATCACTTTCCCAAACACCCCTTTCCCTCATTTTCGAAAATTGCCCTAAAGTTGGGAAGAAATTCTTGTAAAAGCTTCATCCTTGCATTTCTTGGTAAGATTTAGTGCCTATGATGTTTATATAGCACTTATTGATGTTCTTGAAGTGTGTGTTAAGTTTTGGAAGGGTTTTAAAAAGGGTTTGAAATGGGTTTGTTTGGGTTAGTGTGATTCTTGGTGGGATGTTGGATTTTTAATGGTTTTATGATGTGTATTGTTGGTTTTGAGTAGTTGGGTATGGTTATTGTTGAGTTATGTGGGTTTGTTTGGATTTGGGAAGGAGAAGGGTGAATAGTGCCCGAATCTCGATTTCCCGCAGCTCGGCGATCGATCGGCGTCCGCTCGCGATCGATCGCGAGCAGCAGGGCTGAGGCAGTAAGCCTCAGCGATCGATCGCGAGCTTGGCGCGATCGATCGGCGAGGCCGCGATCGATCGGCGCTAGCTCCGCGATCGATCGCGGATTGTGCAAAATTGTTGGGCGAGACAGTGTGTTCTCGCGATCGATCGGGGCTTGATGGCGATCGATCGCGAGACACACAAAAGTGTGTTTTTGGCATTTTGTGGGAATTTTGAATATTGGACTATGATTAGCTTCTAATATTGAATTGTATGGTTGTGTAGAACCATCCCAAGGACCCACAACTTCGAGACGATAAAGTGCTACGACTTCGCCACATTTTGAAAAGGTACGTAAGAAACGTACGGGCATCAACGGTAACATATCCCTCAACTATGACTATGCATTAAATTGCGTAAGTATTTATGATGATTATGATGATGGTAGTTATGATGATTATGATGATGGTAATTATGATGATTATTGATGATGATATTGTGATAAACGAAGATGATATGATGTTACGATAATGATTACGATACGGTGATGATGTTTGAAATGATGATGCTTATAAGATGATGATACATGTTGACTATGCTACTTAGAATGGTTGAATGTCCGGTGACTATTATGGGCAAGCGAGGAAGGTCTTGCCGCTCACATAACGGAGCGATGGGGTACATCCGCTATCAAGGTGTAGCGATGGGTATCATCCGCTGAGCGATGGGGTACATCCGCTATCAAGGCGTAGCGATGGGTATCATCCGCTGAATAAGGGATACATCCGCTATCAAGGCGTAGCGATGGGTATCATAAGATGTGTTATGTCGAGCGAGGGGACCAATTGTGCCGCTGTCATGATAGAACCCGGACAGTCCCATTTCTAATTAACATGGATTGTTATGAACTTTTATACGAAGTATGATGTTAATCATTCATGTCTTGAACTAATGATCATATGCGTAATTATGAAACAGGGACAACCAAGGAAGGATAGTACTATTAAACAGGAAGTATATGTTATCAATTATTTCCATGCATTATTTATATGCCATTAACTCATGATGTTAAGTAACTATGTATATGCTCACGATGAGTTGTTCCTGTAGGTACACTTTTGGATCGAGACCAAGGGTCGGGTTGAGGTAGTGAGCTAAAGGAGCATAAGAAGATAGATACATGATTTTTGTTAGCCTTAACATTCTTTTGGGGAATGTAATTAACTAATTATTGAAGTTTCATTTTGGCCTGTAATTACATTGAGCTCACATAACAACCAGAACTCTAAGATGTCTCTAATACATGTTTAGCCTTGTTTATATCTTGATTTCACCGTTAAGGAACTAGGGTCCTTACAAAAAGGATGCATCAGAAGATCTCAAGCAGACTCTCGCTGATAAATCGAAAAACGCACAAGAAAGCAAAACAGCACAAGCTTACAAGCTCAGAAGCTCTGGAGCTGAAATTCTTCTTAAGCACAAATACATTGTAATATTTGATCATTTAGGATCACTGTGTGCATAGACAGAAGTCTATCTTGTGTATTCTGTATTGAAAGATAGAAGTGGGAATTATTGTAACTGTCAGACAGAGTGTGTCTGAACAGATCGAGTGACTAGGAGTTTCAGTCTGGTAGTGAGGTAAATCCAGCTGAATCGGGTTTGTACAACATGATTGTATAAATCAAAGTCTTCTAGTGGAAACCTTCCTTAATTGGAAGAAGGGGAGACGTAGAATGATCACACCACCTTCGAACTTCCAGAAACATATTCTGTGTCTTATCATTTTGTACTCGTTCTGTTATTCAAAGCCATCGAGCCGTTCTTACTAATTTGAGAACAGACCGTTCCGCACTAAAACATTCAGTGGTCTGTTCTGCAAAAGAGTTGATTAAGAAACAGATTTCGTCTCACTAATCCGAACGAAATCACAAGGGATTAATTTTTAATAGGAGTGTTCATTCACCCCCCTCTAAACACTCCGGACCGATCCTAACAAGTGGTATCAGAGCAGGTCGTCTTAATCAACACAAAGACACTTGAGCTGATGGCATCATTCAACAAAATTCCTATGTTCTCAAAAGAAGACTATGATGATTGGAGAATCAGAATGCAAGCTCATCTGGCAGCACATGATGACGATATGTGGTTCGTCATCACTGATGGACCAATGAAGATTCTGAAAGTCAATACAGCAGCCTCCATTACTGGTGGTGAACCCCAAATGGTCGAGAAGGATAGATCCCTCTGGACGAATGAAGAAAGAAAGAAAGCAAACCTCGACAACGTTGCCAAAGACATCTTGTTCAAGACATTGGATAAGAACATGTTCAGTAAAATCAAAATGTGCTCTACTGCCAAAGAAATTTGGGAGAAGATAGCACAGCGATGTGAAGGGAACGACCAGACCAAGGAAAACAAGCTAACTGTTGCTCTTCAAAGATTTGAGAGCATAAAAATGAAGATTGGAGAAACTCTCAATGAGTTTGATGAAAGAGTCACTGGTATCATCAATGAACTGAATGGTCTGGGCAAGGAATACTCAAACAGAGAGATCGCTCTGAAAGTTATGAGAGCCCTGCCAAAAGAATGGGATGTTAAGACCATTGCAATGAGGGAGTCCAAAGATCTGAATAAGGTTGAACTTCATGATCTGTTCGCAGATCTTAAAGCATATGAGTTCGAACTAATCAGCAGAGGTGAAGCAGAGCCATTCATCTCTCAACCAAACAAAGCACTGGCAGCCATTCCAGATCAGACCGCCCCCACAACAGATCGATCTATCGAACAGATAAGTAATGATGCTATGTCATTATTTATCAAGAAATTTGGTAAATTCATGTCTAAAAATAAGAGGAATTTTAAACCCTCTCATCATTATAAATCAAGAAAGGACGATGCTGTTAATGATCAGGCTTGCTACAATTGTGGTAAGACCGGACATTTTATTGCAGATTGCACCAGACCGAAGAAAGAAGAACGTAAAGAGAAGCATCGTGATGACAGGAAAAAGAAGCACTACAAAGACCGCAAAAATCATGGAAAGTCCCAAAAGGTCCTAGTAGCAGAAGAAGGAAACAACAAATGGGCTCAGACTGATTCAGACTCAGAAAGCTCTGAATATTCTTCCAGCGAAAGTGAAGAAGATATTCAATGTCTAATGGCAGACGAAGAGATGAGTCAAACAGACGAGGTATTCGATCTTGACTCAAATGAATTTACACGAGAAGAGCTCATGTCCGCACTGCAAGACATGGCTAATGATTATAGACTCTTAGCTGAATCATTTGAGAGAAGTAAAGCTAAAGCCAACGATCAAATGGATGAGCACATCAAACCAAGCTGCTCTGAGCTGGGTGAGTGCAAAAATCTACAGATCGAGCTGAATAAGCTAAAAATCTCTTATGATCAGCTCCATGAAGAAAATAAGAGAATTAGCACACAAAATGCTAAGCTTTCTCATATCTTCAAGTCATGGACAAAATCCAGAACATCATTGGAAGAATCGCAAGAGGTACAAAGAAATGTCGGTGATGTTACAGGCATAGGCTTTGATATCAAAGACTGCACCAAAGATGAATCTGAACTGTTGCTGGTAAAGAACAAAATCAAACAAATGACATTTGTTAAATCCAGCACAGTATATGAAAATGAAGCACCTACAATTCAAACGGGAGTCTCTTTTATGAATCAAGATTTGAGAAAAGGGATTGGATATGTTAACCAAGCCAAGGAAAAGGCACCAGCAAGCTTTGCGTCTTTCAGACCAAATCCAAAGGTGCAAAATCTAAGGCAAGGGAGACCATCCAACTACTATAATTCAAAACTAGTTCAACGAAGATATAGACTACCCTATGAGAATAAAAGGTTTCCATATCGCACACATTATCACACACAACATCGAAACAGATCAGCTCACAGCACACCAGACACACACAAGCCATTAAAGCTGATACAGGTGTGGGTTCCCAAATGGCTAATCCGTTCTGGACCCAAGTAGGATTGGGTACCAACAATAATCTTGTTTGATGATGTGCTGTTAGTTGAAAATCTATGCTATAATCTGATTAGTATAAGTCAATTATGTGATAATGGTTATGCTGTAGAATTTCACAAACACACTTGCACTGTTAAAACGTCAGACGGTATGACCATGCTTGTAGGAATCAGGAATGGAAATACATATAAGATTAACTGGAATTTTGCTCAACCTGATAATCCTACATGCTTCATCGCTAATAATGATAATAAACACTGGCTATGGCATAAACGCTTGAATCATCTCAATTTTAAGACTATATCTAGCCTGTGTAAACATGATTTAGTTGTCGGTCTGCCAAAGATCGACTTTGCTAAGGATAAGATCTGTGAAGCATGCCAAATGGACAAACAGATCAGATCATCCTTCAAAAACAAGAATGCCAAATCCTCCTCACGCTGCTTAGAACTACTGCATATGGACTTGTTTGGTCCTATACCAATAACAAGTTTAGGGGGAATGCGGTATACTCTTGTTGTTATTGATGATTACTCACGTATTACTTGGACAATATTTTTGAGAAGTAAAGATCAGACCGGTCCGAAATTGATCAAGTTGCTGAAACGCACTCAGAATGAGAAATCATCCAGCATAGACAGGATTCGAAGTGACAAAGGCTCTGAGTTTTCAAATCAGAATCTTGAATCCTTTCTAGAAGATCATGGAATTAAGCATGAATTTTCAGCCGCCCGAACTCCCCAACAAAATAGAGTTGCAGAACGAAGAAACAGAACGCTTAAAGAGGCAGCAAGGACAATGCTTGCTGATTCTGGAATTTCGCAAAAGTTCTGGGCAGAAGCTGTAAATACTGCATGCTACACTCAAAATCGGTCTATGATTAACAAGAAGTTGAATCTCACTCCATATGAGATATGGACTGGTAACAGACCGTCTATCTCTCACCTTCATGTATTTGGCTGCAAATGCTTCGTTCATAACAATGGTAAGAATCATCTTACAACATTTGAAGCTAAATCAGATAATGGGATATTCTTAGGATATTCATCTAATAGCAAAGCTTTTAGAGTTTTCAATAATCGCACTTTAACTGTAGTAGAATTTGTCCATGTAGTTTTTGATGAATCGTTATGTATTGAGGGTAGCAAGGAATCAATTCAAAATCAGATGGAAAACATCCATCTCGAAGCTAACAGTGATGATGAGATTGTAGATAACAGGTCAAGAGACAATCCACCGGAACCTGAAGTACCAGACAGATCGGACCAAGGAAATGAAGCTCCTTCAGATCGAGCCGATCCGGATGATTCAAACTCTCATATCAAAGAAGATGCTGATCATGCCGCTACTACTCATCCGTCTGGACCAGACAATCCAGAATCAAGTTATCGATGGACAAAGAGGCATCCACCTGATCTAGTAATTGGAAGTCCTTCTGCACCAATTAGAACCAGAGGACAGATGATGGATGAATTCACTCATGCCGCTTTTATATCAAATCTGGAACCTAAAAAGATTGATGAAGCGCTGACCGATTTCAATTGGATTAAGGCCATGCAAGAAGAGCTTAATCAATTTGAACAAAATCAAGTTTGGAGTCTAACCCCCAGGCCAAGCGATCTGCCTGTTATTGGAACCAGATGGGTTTTCAGAAACAAGCTAGACGCAGATGGAGTTGTGGTTAGAAACAAAGCCAGACTGGTGGCACAAGGATTCCGACAAGAAGAAGGAACTGACTTCGATGAATCTTTTGCACCAGTCGCCAGACTTGAAGCAATCCGAATATTTCTTGCTTATGCTGCCTTTAAAGACTTCAAGGTATATCAAATGGACGTCAAGAGTGCCTTTCTTAATGGTAAGCTTCAGGAGGAAGTCTACATTGAGCAACCTCCTGGATTTCAGAACCACTCATTTCCTAATCATGTATATCTACTGAATAAAGCAGTATATGGTCTGAAACAAGCTCCAAGAGCCTGGTATGACACTCTATCTCAATTTCTGCTGAACCATGATTTTCAGAACGGCTCAGTAGGATAAAACTCTCTTTAAATTTATTAAGGGGGAACATACCCTGTTAGTTCAGATTTATGTTGATGATATAATTTTTGGGTCAACTAACCCCAAATTATGCGAGAAGTTCTCTAAGTTAATGCAGGGACAGTTTGAGATGAGCATGATGGGAAAACTTTCATTCTTTTTGGGTCTTCAAGTCAAACAGCTCAGCAATGGTATTTTCATCAACCAAACCAAGTATACCAAAGAGCTTCTTAAGAGATTCGGAATGGAAACATGCTCAACTGCATCAACTCCAATGAGTCCTACAATCAAGTTAGACAAAGACGAAGGGGGAACGACAGTCGAAGTATCTATGTATCGCGGACTGATCGGATCGCTCTTGTATCTTACAGTGAGCCGGCCTGATATTATGTTCTCAGTCTGTATGTGCGCCAGATTTCAGTCAGAACCAAAGCAAGCACATTTTATTGCTGCTAAGCGTATTCTGAAATACTTAAAAGGATCTCAGAACATTGGTCTTTGGTACTCCAAAGATTCAAACTTCAGCTTGATCGGATATTCAGACGCAGACTACGCTGGCTGTAAGATTGATCGCAAAATCACCAGTGGAACATGTCAATTTCTAGGTGAAAGATTGATCTCTTGGTTCAGTAAGAAGCAAACATCTATTGCCACATCTACAGCTGAAGCAGAATATCTTGACGCTGGAAGCTGTTGCGCTCAAATGCTCTGGATTCAACACCAGCTCAAAGACTATGGACATTCAAGCTGTTGACTCTCCGATATTTTGCGACAACACAAGTGCAATCGCTATAACGTACAATCCCGTTTTGCACTCTCGAACAAAGCATATTGATATAAGACATCATTTTATTCGAGATCATGTTGGCAAAAAGGAAATTCAGATCGAGCATATCTCAACAGAGCAGCAAGCAGCAGATATCTTCACCAAACCGCTTCCTGAGGCTAAGTTTAATTATTTTCGTCAAATTCTTGGTTTGATAGACTTAACTTGATGATTTAGTAGTTTTATTCTTGGTCTTTTAAAGATTGTATGCTGGCACAGATCGATAATACAATGTTCAGAAAGACACAGACCGGTCCGAACTTTCAGACCGATCTATGTCAAATCTGATGTTATCACATGATCTGTCTGGTCAACAAATCTTTAAATAAAATAATTATTTAAAAAACAGCCCGGACTGATCGCAAATTGTAACCACTTTGTCTCTCTTTTATCCTGACCGTTTATTTTGAATTATTTTACTATCAGTTATCGAGATAAAGATACGTGTCTTCTCTCTCATATTTAGCGGGCTGTACATCCCACTTTCATTCACTTTTTACCAATTACCGCTGTCTGCTCTCTAACTCTTTATTTCCCTTAATCTCTTCATATTTCCATTACACTCAAATGGCCACTATTACTCACAACTCTCTCTCCGTTGAGTTTGATGATATATACAGGGCTGAAGATTCAGAGATGGTCTCTATTTTCCGAGCTTTGGAATCGTCTGGATTAAGAAATTTTCTGGAATGTGGCACGGTGGTTTACGAGTCAGAGATTCGCGAACTATTCGCCAATGCTGTATCTCAGAAGTCTCTCATCTCCACCACCGTAAAGGGAAAATCATTTGAAATCTCTCCGTCGACGCTGGCAAAGACTTTTGGTCTTCCCAACTCCGGACTGACTGAGTTTGGCCAGATTTCTCAAGCTTCTCACACAGCTCTTCAGGGGAAGGTATCTATATTTGGCCACCGCCTGCAGCCTTCATTCAACAGAAAGAAATGCTATTTCATTTCCAGGTGTTATGCGAGATCGTTGGTAAACCTTTATTGGGAAAAGCCGAAAGTTTTGACGCCGTCACTGCCGAGAAGTTCAGGGCCATGGCTGCTATTGTTTCTGGACAGAAGATGAACTGATCCGTAATTCTATTTGGAGTCTTGTTGGAAACAGTGATTGCCTCCAAACAGGCCGTCTGCTTTGCTGTTCCTCTCAGCAAGCTACTGGAGACTTTGGACATCGAGCTGGGGAAGCAGTCTGCTCTAAGTCCCTTCAAAATTATCAACTCCAAAGGGCTAGCACTACTGAAGTCTAAGAGTGCTCCCCCCACTCCTACCGATCTGGTGGCCGTCAAGATTGAGAAGGGAGAAGAACAAGCTGTTGCTCGAACTCGGGTCAAGCGCAAATTGACCATTCAGACTGACTCCGAGGAAACTCAGTCTGCTCCTACACCTCCATCCAAGCCCCTTCCCAAAAAGCCAAGAACCCAGATTACCAAGCCAATCAAAACCTTACCTCTCAAAACCCTACCTCTCCAAACCCTACCCATATTGCCTCCAACAAAAGCCACCCCTGCACCTCAACCTACAACCCAAATTTCAACCGCTTCAACCACTGCACCAAAAGTAACCATCCGAGTCCACTCTGCCATCCCCGTAGTCAAAGGGATTGTTATCACTGAGTTGGGAGACTATACCCAATCAGGGATCAAATCTCCATCTTCCACAGGCAAGGGCAAAGCCATTCTCACTGAACCCCTATCTTCCAAACCCAAATCTGCAGCGCAAACAGCCATCGACATCGCTATGGAGGATGTTAATGAGAAGGTGAAGGAGCTTGTTGTAGTTTTTGATGAGTATGTCGAATACAGAACAATCAACCACATTGGGATGTTCTTCGGCAAACTGAAACACGCAGAAAATGGAAGAAGAAGTCCTCAAGGGAACAGAGACTGATGATGTTCGCATTGCTGTGCAGCGCAAAGATCTCTTTAAGGCAAATAAGAGATTCAGACTGGCGAATTTGCTTTTGGATGCTAAGAAAGCAAACTTCGATCCGAATGCTCCAACTGCCAAAGATGATGGTGCTGTTATCGCTCAATTGGAAATGGATATCCATGCTCTTCACTTAGCTGTCCGATTTCAACGGCAGAAGCTCAGCATATGCACTCCAGTACCCAGCCCAGATCATCCATCTGCAAGCAAGAGTCTGACAGACCCTTTCATAGAGGTTGTTCCCTCTGGAGCACCAGACCAGACAGCAGACCAGACAGCCGAACGCATAGCGGATCAGACAGCGGAGCAGCCAATGACTAATGCTCCGTCTGCTACAGAAGATGAACCCTTGAATGTTTTGTTGGACTCTCCAACAAAGTCTATTCCTCTGGGGTCATCAGTCTCCCATGTTCAAATCAGTCCAACCGCAGCACTTATGTAAGGACCCTAATCCTTAAGTGCGGAATCAAGGCATAATAGAGCTATCATAATAATCAGAGTGTAAAAGAACGTGTTGAGTTTATGAGCTTAAGCATTACATGCCAAAAATAAGGACTACTAAAATGGATTAATTACATTCCAATCAAAAGAATGTGTTTAACTATAGTTCAAGCTACTCCTAGAGTAGACACTATAGGAAGCAATCCCGTCCTTCAAGTCCCAAAAGTATCCTCAACAAGCTCATCATCTCAACCCGTCTAGCCCTTCTATCATGCCAAACGTGTACCTACAAGGACAACCCCCAAACATGAGCAATAATAATCATTCATATTCAACACAATATGAAGATAAAGCGTAAATGCATAATCATAATAAAACACTTCCTGTTTTTCCCATGCATTTCAAACGCTTCCCATTTGGTTGTCCATGTACCATAACTCATGAGTATAATCAATAGATTATTTTTAATGGTCTAAACATGTCATGACACAATACCATCTCATCGATATCAAATACCGGTCACCATTCCCTAGTCTGTCCATCACAATGTATTTTAATGCCCCTCGCTTATTTACATATAGGCGGCATAGGATAACCTCGCTTCAATGGACATGCGGGACTCCCACCCCTCGCCTCACATTGAGCGGCAAATACCTTTCCTCGCCCTATATGATAACCACGCTCAAATGTGACATGCGGCGCTCCCACCCCTCGCTTCACATTTAGCGGAACCAAACAAATAGCGGCAAGCATTAAAATCATCAAGGGATGACCACGACTCATGGGATGTGCACCAATAATCATCATATGCATCTATAAACATCATGCATAACATGTATTTGCATCCACAATGCAATACCACATATATACTCGCATCCACAATGCATAAACAATGAGTATATAAGATTCATGTACCGTTGGGTGCCCGTACGTCCTCTACGTACCTTTCCAAAAGTGGATTTGATATGGCTTCAGTTCCTTGGTTGTGTTGCTACCTGTGATGGTTCTACACAATCACACAACCCCATATTAGAAGCCAAATAATAGCTAAATACCAAAAATTTGACAAAAGAAATCATTTCCCAAAAATCCACAGGCGGCGATCGATCGCTTCCCTCAGGCGATCGGTCGCCTCAAAATTTTCACTGCGGCGATCGATCGCGCCAAACATGGCGATCGATCGCCTATCCTTTGATTTGGCTACTGCCTCTCGGCGATCGGTCGCCTCATTTTAGGCGATCGATTGCCTATCCTTCGAAAAGCCTACTGTCCCATGGCGATCGGTCGCCTCTTTTCAGGCGATCGATCGCCTCGCGCATAGTCGCGATTTTCACCATTTTTGCACCCAAAAATCCTTCCAATCCATACCAACACTTAACCCAACAAACCAACAACATTTTATACAACATAAACCACCAAAATATACTCCAAAACAAGTATAAATCCAACATACAACCAAAACCACAACAACCCAAAACAAACCCATTTTAAAATCCTTCAAAATCATACCAAACTTAAACAAAACCTTACAAAAATAACCATGAGGTATCCATACCTCTTGGGGATCTCAAATCACCCAATAAACTCCACAAATCAAGATTTTGCAAGGACTTCTCTTCACCCCAAAGCTCAAGAACGAAAATGAGGGGAAGGGTTTGTGTGGGAATGATTTTGGTAAAGTGACATGAATTGGTAAAGGTGGGGGGTTAAAAGGGTTGGGTTTAATTAAAATAGGGTGCATCCCACAATACCACGGTGTATAAAACACCCCAACATGATATTTAAAAGCATAACACCACTATGCTCCACAATTACAAGTAAATGCATGTTTCCTCAAAAATGACTACCCACACATGAAGTCATTAAAACACCCCAAATATCTAACATGCATCACATGCACCCTGAAATGCAACCCGATCACATCTACCATGTGACTAAACATTTCAACATAATAATTCCAACACATAATTAATTACCATCATAATTAATCATAAAAACACAATTAATGCACCAAGTTGCAATTAATCATTTCGGGGATATCACAATACTCCCCTACTTATAAGATTTCGTCCTCGAAATCACATGCACTTACCCCAAAAGGAAACTAAACGTAAACACATACCAGAGAATAGTTCCGGGTAGTGCTGCACCATATGCCGCTCCGTCTCCCACGTAGCCTCCTCGACACCCCTGCGATCCCACTGAACCTTGATCATAGGTATCACTTTGTTCCGAAGTCTACGGTCTGCTCGATCCAGAATTCTGACAGGCCGTTCCACATAAGACACATCGGATTCCAACTGAACTTCGGAAGGCTGTAACACATGAGATGGGTCGGCTCATACTTCCGTAGCATCGATACATGAAACACATCATGTACACCAGATAAAGAAGGCGGCAAAGCCAGTCGGTAAGCTAAGGTACCAATGCGCTGCAAAATCTCGTACGGTCCAACATACCTCGGAGACAGTTTCCCGCGCATCCCAAATCGCACAACGCCTCTGAAAGGCGAGATCTTCAAAAAGACCTTATCTCCCAACTGAAATTCCAACGGTCTCCGCCGTGAGTTTGCATAAGCTACCTGTCTGTCCTGGGCCGCTTTCATTTTCTGCCTTATCGTCTTTATCTTCTCTTCCATCTCCCGAATCAACTCCGGTCCTCCGACCGATTTGCGGTCCAAATCATCCCAACACAAGGGTGATCTACACCGTCTGCCATAAAGAGCTTCAAACGGAGCCATCTGAATACTCGCCTGGTAGCTATTGTTATAAGAAAACTCTACCAAAGGCACTGAATCTTGCCAAGAAACATCGAACTCCAAAACACAAGCTCTCAACATGTCCTCGAGTGTCTGGATAGTACGCTCGGTCTGGCCATCCGTCTGAGGATGATAAGCAGTGCTCAATCTGACTTCAGTTCCCAAGGCTGACTGAAGACCTTCCCAGAAATGAGATGTGAATCGCGGATCTCGATCTGACACTATGGAAACGGGGATCCCATGCAATCTCACCACATCTCTAATATACAACTGCGCCATCCTCAAAAAGGTGAAAGTCATGCTATAGGGGATAAAATGAGCTACATTGGTCAATCGATCCACGATCACCCAAATAGCATCGAAGCCTGAAGCACTCCTCGGCAGGTGAGTCACGAAGTCCATGGAAATGTGCTCCCACTTCCACTTCGGTATCTCCAAGCTTCTCAACTCGCCGCCAGGTCTCTGCCTCTCTGCCTTAACCTGCTGGCAGATCAAACACCTCCTTCACAAAAGCGACGACATCACTCTTCATTCTTTTCCACCAAAACTGACCACGTAGATCTTTATACATCTTCTTCCCGCCTGGGTGGATGCTAAGTCTGCTACTATGAGCTCGCTCCAAGATCCCTCTACGCAACTCCGGCGTACTCGGAACCACCCAACGGTCACCCAATCTCAAAGACCCGTCATCGGCCACTCTGAATTTCGTTGGCTGACCAAGATGTACTAAAGATAACCACCTCTGAACCTCATCGTCTGACCTCTGAGCTCTCCTGATGTTCTCATAGATATCTGGCTCGGCTAGCAAAGTCGATACATACACAGGCGATTCATCTATGTCAAAATCATAGCCCAGATGGCAATAGGAGGTCATCATGGCTGACAGATAGATGACGTCCTCAGCAGAACTCCTTACTTTCCGGCTCAAAGCATCTGCTGTCAAATTAGCTCTTCCGGGATGGTACTCAATCTCACAATCATAATCTTTGAGTAAGTCCATCCACCTCCTCTGCCTCATGTTCAGCTCCGCCTGAGTGAATAAAAACTTGAGGCTCTTGTGATCCGTGTATATGGTAAACGAAGTACCATACAAGTAATGCCTCCAAATCTTCAGGGCGAAGATGATAGCCGCCAGTTCCAAGTCATGGACTGGGTATCTCGTCTCATGCGGCTTCAACTGCCTCGATGCATAAGCTACCACATGCCTATCTTGCATCAGTACACACCCAAGTCCCTGAAGTGATGCGTCAGTATACAGAACAAATCTGGAGTTCTCCGTAGGGATCACTAACACTGGCGCCGTCGTCAACCGGTGCTTTAACTCCTGGAAGCTCTCCTCACAAGCTTCTGACCAAAAGAAAGGCACTCCTTTCTGGGTCAACTGTGTCAATGGCTTGGCAATCTTCGAAAAGCCCTCGACGAAACGTCGATAATATCCGGCCAAACCCAGAAAACTCCGTATCTCTGGCACAGAAGTGGGGGCAGCCCACTCCATCACAGCCTCAATCTTCTTGGGATCTACAGATATCCCGCTGCTCGATATGACATGGCCCAGAAATACTACACTGCTCAACCAAAACTCACACTTACTGAGCTTGGCATACAATTGGTGATCTCTAAGGATCTGGAGCACTGTCCTCAAGTGTCTCACATGCTCTCCCTCGCTCCGGGAATAGATGAGAATGTCGTCAATAAATACAATGACGAACTGATCAAGATACGGCTGAAACACCCTGTTCATCAGACTCATAAAGACTGCTGGAGCATTCGTCACGCCGAACGGCATCACTAGGAACTCATAATGTCCATATCGGGTCCGGAATGCTGTCTTCTGCACATCTTCCTCTCTGACTCGAATCTGATGATATCCGGATCTCAAATCAATCTTGCTATACACCCTGGTACCTTGCAACTGATCAAACACATCGTCGATCCTTGGAAGAGGATACTTGTTCTTCACTGTAGCCTTATTCAGTTGCCGGTAATCGATGCACAACCGCATCGAGCCGTCCTTCTTCTTCACAAAGAAAACTGGTGCGCCCCAAGGCGATACGCTCGGGCGTATATATCCCTTGTCAAGGAGATCCTGCAACTGTTCTTTCAACTCTCTCAACTCAGCCGGTGCCATCCTATAAGGTGCACGAGAGATAGCGGATGTCCCTGGCAACAGCTCGATCCCAAACTCAACTTCCCTAGCCGGTGGGAATCCTGGGATCTCTTCTGGGAATACATCAGCAAACTCTGCCACTACTGGCACATCCTCAACTCTCAATTCTTTACTCTTCCCAGACGTGTCCACGGCATAAATGAGATAACCCGTGTGTCCACGTTCCAACAACTGAGTCATCTTGATCGCTGAAATCAACGGAATCTTCGCACGAGAACCGTTGCCATAGAAGGTCCACTGACTGCCCAACTCAGGTCTGAACTTCACTGTCCTCTGCCGGCAATCTACCACTGCCTGATATCTGTTCAGAATATCAATACCCAAGATGCAGTCGAAGTCTGACATGCCCAACACAATCAAGTCTGACCTCAATTCGTTGCCCTCAAAATAAATGAGGCAATCTGCCATGAACTGATCAGCAACGACATTTCTTCCAGTGGGTGTCGAGACCAAAAGGTGCGTGGGTAAAGAAGACGTGCGCATATGGTGTCTTTCCACAAAACCCACCGATACAAAAGAGTGGGAGGCACCTGTATCGATCAAAATAAAAGCAGGGTACGTAAATAAATGACACGTACCGGCGATCACCTCCTCTGGGGCTGCCTAGGCCTGCTCTCTGGTCAGTGCATACACCTGTCCCTGGGGCGGTCCCACTGTCTGACCTCCCGATGGTCGAGGCCCAAACTGCTGCCTCTGCTGCACTGTCCTATCCTCAAATCTCGGTCGGTTGTCCTGAAACTCTGACTGTCCTCCCCGGGTGGGGCAATACCAAGCGATGTGGCCCATCTTGCCACAGATATAACAGGCAGGACACTTGCTTGAAGAATGTGGTCCTCCACAATTGTCGCACCTAGGCTCTCCCGGCCTATTCCCTTGTGAAGACCCTCGATTGGCGGACCAATTGCTCTTCTTGTTCTCCTGTTTCTGACCAAAGTACTTCTTTCCACCAAACCGTGCAGATGAAGAGGCACCAAGAGGTTTAAATGGCTCTCCTCGGGGCCTCAAGCTGTCATTAGTCTGCCTCTGTTGCGATACTGGTGGTGGCATAGCACTAGGATAAGCTCCCACCCCAAGCTCGGCAAGCTCCGCCCTTGTGAGAGCATCATCAAAAGAAGTTGGGTTATTGGTGATAACCCGGTCATAGAGCTCCGGTCGCAACCCCTTCATAAAGTTCCTCATCTTTGCGTGCCCATTGGTGGCAATGTGGGGAACATACCTAGGCAACGAAGAGTACCGCGTGGCATAGTCTCACACTGTCATGTTCCCCTGTTTCAAACTTGTAAACTCGTCCTCCTTTGTCTGCCTCGCCGCTGCGGAGAAATACCGGTTCAGAAACCTAGTCCTGAAGAGTGTCCAATCAATCACAGCACCTAGTGCTCTTAGCTCCATCACCGTGCTCCTCCACCACATTAGAGGTTTCTTAGCTAACTAAAACTCCGCCAGCCTCAGCCAAGCTGTAACAGCACAAGGGGCCGATAGAAAGATCTGTTCAAGTCTTTGCAGCCACTCTTCAGCCTCTTCTCCGGACTCTGTCCCCTCAAACCGGGGCGGATGGTAAGACAGAAATTGCGTCAAACTGATCTCACCCGGTAGTAATAACTGAGCTACGGGTTCCATGCCTACGGCCGGTGGAGGTAGAGGGTTTGCCTGTCCAATACTTGCGTTCACACTACCAACATCTCCAACCTCCTCATTAGCAGCCATGCTGTAACACAAATGTTAACAACAATTCCAAAGCAATATATATGTTATGCCGTTAGATAACAGGAATGAGAATAAGCACGTTAGTATAACAGGATATACATTAATATGCACCACATGCATAAACATGCTTCAAATGTAAGCACCTAGCCAATCATGCTAAGGCTACCCTTCACTCGTTCCCGGGTTCTCTAACCACTGCTCTGATACCACTAATGGAAGGACCCTAATCCTTAAGTGCGGAATCAAGGCATAATAGAGCTATAATAATCAGAGTGTAAAAGAACATGTTGAGTTTATGAGCTTAAGCATTACATGCCAAAAATAAGGACTACTAAAATGGATTAATTACATTCCAATCAAAAGAATGTGTTTAACTATAGTTCAAGCTACTCCTAGAGTAGACACTATAGGAAGCAATCCCGTCCTTCAAGTCCCAAAAGTATCCTCAACAAGCTCATCATCTCAACCCGTCTAGCCCTTCTATCATGCCAAACGTGTACCTACAAGGACAACCCCCAAACATGAGCAATAATAATCATTCATATTCAACACAATATGAAGATAAAGTGTAAATGCATAATCATAATAAAACACTTCCTGTTTTTCCCATGCATTTCAAACGCTTCCCGTTTGGTTGTCCCTGTACCATAACTCATGAGTATAATCAATAGATTATTTTTAATGGTCTAAACATGTCATGACACAATACCATCTCATCGATATCAAATACCGGTCACCATTCCCTAGTCTGTCCATCACAATGTATTTTAATGCCCCTCGCTTATTTACATATAGGCGGCATAGGATAACCTCGCTTCAATGGACATGCGGGACTCCCACCCCTCGCCTCACATTGAGCGGCAAATACCCTTTCCTCGCCCTATATGATAACCACGCTCAAATGTGACATGCGGCGCTCCCACCCCTCGCTTCACATTTCGCGGAACAAAACAAATAGCGGCAAGCATTAAAATCATCAAGGGATGACCACGACTCATGGGATGTGCACCAATAATCATCATATGCATCTATAAACATCATGCATAACATGTATTTGCATCCACAATGCAATACCACATATATACTCGCATCCACAATGCATAAACAATGAGTATATAAGATACATGTACCGTTGGGTGCCCGTACGTCCTCTACGTACCTTTCCAAAAGTGGATTAGATATGGCTTCAGTTCCTTGGTTGTGTTGCCACCTGGGATGGTTCTACACAATCACACAACCCCATATTAGAAGCCAAATAATAGTCAAATACCAAAAATTTGACAAAAGAAATCATTTCCCAAAAATCCACAGGCGGCGATCGATCGCTTCCCTCAGGCGATCGGTCGCCTCAAAATTTTCACTGCGGCGATCGATCGCGCCAAACATGGCGATCGATCGCCTATCCTTTGATTTGACTACTGCCTCTCGGCGATCGGTCGCCTCATTTTAGGCGATCGATCGCCTATCCTTCGAAAAGCCTACTGTCCCATGGCGATCGGTCGCCTCTTTTCAGGCGATCGATCGCCTCGCGCAGAGTCGCGATTTTCACCATTTTTGCACCCAAAAATCCTTCCAATCCATAAACACTTAACCCAACAAACCAACAACATTTTATACAACATAAACCACCAAAATATACTCCAAAACAAGTATAAATCCAACATACAACCAAAACCACAACAACCCAAAACAAACCCATTTTAAAATCCTTCAAAATCATACCAAACTTAAACAAAACCTTACAAAAATAACCATGAGGTATCCATACCTCTTGGGGATCTCAAATCACCCAATAAACTCCACAAATCAAGATTTTGCAAGGACTTCTCTTCACCCCAAAGCTCAAGAACGAAAATGAGGGGAAGGGTTTGTGTGGGAATGATTTGGTAAAGTGACATGAATTGGTAAAGGTGGGGGGTTAAAAGGGTTGGGTTTAATTAAAATAGGGTGCATCCCACAATACCACGGTGTATAAAACACCCCAACATGATATTTAAAAGCATAACACCACTATGCTCCACAATTACAAGTAAATGCATGTTTCCTCAAAAATGACTACCCACACATGAAGTCATTAAAACACCCCAAATATCTAACATGCATCACATGCACCCTGAAATGCAACCCGATCACATCTACCATGTGACTAAACATTTCAACATAATAATTCCAACACATAATTAATTACCATCATAATTAATCATAAAAACACAATTAATGCACCAAGTTGCAATTAATCATTTCGGGGATATCACAACTTACAACAGTTGGCGCACCAGAGTTCGTCGATCCGGATCTGGTGGTGTCCACCGTTGTTGCAGCTCTCTAGATTGAGGAGCCTTCCAGACCCAGCACTCCTCCAGTTCAAACAGATGAAGATATAGCTTTCATAGAAGAATTCTCTTCGGATTTGGTCACCTTTGATCCGGTCCGAAAGTCGCCAAGCTGCTATGTCTTCACTCATACCCATTGCTGCAGACGCTGATCAAGCCTTGTCGTCATCATATCACTCTCCAAGCCGTCTATCTGATGCACCTCCATCCCTGGCAAGGACCCTTCAGCACCTCTCCGACAACTGTTTGTCTCTCTCTCAGCGTGTTATAGAGGTTCATCAAGGCCAGAGGGTTACATCCTTGGACTTTGATTCTTTTAAAGAGAAGATGACAGCCAGTATCAGCAGCCTACAGCGAGGAATGAATGATATGTTCTCTCAGCAAGCTACTTATAAGAACAGCCTGAGAAAAGAGCAAATCGAGCTGGCCACTGAAGTCAGAGCATCCGTCGCCAATTCCCTTCGCGCTCAAGACACTCGTCTTGACGTTATCAGCGCTCAGCTAGCACAAATTGTTGATTTTCTCCAAGAGATTGCTGCTGACAAAAAGGGGGAAAAGAGAAAAGACTTCAAGCCGCATCCGCCTCAGTCTTCTAGAAAATAGAATTATCAGACTGTCTGTATATAGGATTTTTGGTGATCAATAAAAAATCCTTTTTCGTTAAGTCCTTGTTCATTTATTTTGAACTAAAATATATAAAAGGCTTAATCGATCCGAAATTCAACTTTATTATGTTCATTTATTTTGAACAAGAAGAAGTAATCGATCCGAAAGTATACGCTTCAGAGTTCTTAAAAGACTGGATAAAAAGATTTAGAAGCTAGGTTTTGTAATCATCAAAAAGGGGGAATTTGTTAGTTCTGGACCTTATCGATGAGATTTTAAAGATGACAAAACATATCAGACCGGATCGAGAGAAATCAGACTGACCAGATCGATCGCTCAAAATAGATCAAGCTGATGAGGCATATCGCATATCAGACTGGATCGATAGAAAACAGACTGACTAGATCGAAGCTTCAGATCGATCTCAACCTTAATCAGATCAGAGCAGTCAAGGATGTATAAAGATTGGTTCTTCAGTCCGAATCATTAACGGCTATTTATTGAAGCATTTAATGTCGCAATTAATGCTGAAAAAGACCTTAGACTAAAGATTACCATAAAAGGTAAGAAGACAAAGAAGAGCTTACCTGACAGTCGCCGAAAGCATGAACCAGAATGGCAAGTACCTTAAAGAAGAAGACTGTAGCTTACTCAGAGTATAAGCAGAGTCAAAAGTTGCACATTAAGGGAATAATGTCGTTGGTACATGCAACTATAAAAGGATGCATCAGAAGATCTCAAGCAGACTCTCGCTGATCAATCGAAAAACGCACAAAAAGCAAAACAGCACAAGCTTACAAGCTCAGAAGCTCTCGAGCTGAAATTCTTCTTAAGCACAAATACATTGTAATATTTGATCATTTAGGATCACTGTGTGCATAGACAGAAGTCTATCTTGTGTATTCTGTATTGAAAGATAGAAGTGAGAAATTATTGTAACTGTCAGACAGAGTGTGTCTGAACAGATCGAGTGACTAGGAGTTTCAGTCTGGTAGTGAGATAAATCCATCTGAATCGGGTTTGTACAACAGGATTGTATAAATCAAAGTCTTCTAGTGGAAACCTTCCTTAATTGGAAGAAGGAGAGACGTAGAAGGATTACACCACCTTCGAACTTCCAGAAACATATTCTGTGTCTTATCATTTTGTACTCGTTCTGTTATTCAAAGCCATGGAGCCGTTCTTACTAATTTGAGAACAGACCGTTCCGCACTAAAACATTCAGTGGTCTGTTCTGCAAAAGAGTTGATTAAGAAACATATTTCGTCTCACTAATCCGAACGAAATCACAAGGGATTAATTTTTAATAGGAATGTTCATTCACCCCCCCTCTAAACACTCCGGACCGATCCTAACATATGGTTTTGGGCTTTTGCTGCTCAATAAAAAGGGAGTGATTTGGTCTTATTTAGTAAGTGTAGATTGGACAAGATAGAGATGACATGATACACTTTTATCCCTACTAAAATTCTTAATCATCTTTAGAGTTTTACTCATACTAAAATGTCTATCTATTATTTAGAGTTTTAATCATATAAAATACTAAATTATCTAATAGGTGTTTTGATATGAACAAAGTACCTTAAGTTGTTGAATGACATCAACTTTTCAGGTCTTTACATCCCTCCCTTCTTATTGAAAGTTTCATCCTCGAAACTCGAGTCAACTTTGTCTTGGAAAAGGTATGGGTATTTCTCTCGCTTCATTTCTTCTGCTTCCCATGTAGCTTCTCTTTCAGTATGGTTTGACCATTGGACTTTGACGTATGGAATGGTCATTCGTCTCTGAACTTGGTTTTTGGAATCCACAATACGGATTGTGATTTCTTCGTACTTCAAAGTTTTGTTCAAGCTCCCTTGAGCCACTAGAGGTTCTGCTTCAAGCACGTGATTTGGGTCAGCAATGTATTTCATTAGTTGTGATACGTGGAAGACGTTGTGAATTCTTGACAGACTTGGTGGTAGTGCTATTTTGTAGGCTAGCGTTCCCATCTTTTCTAGAACTTCGAATGGTCCCACATATCTCGGACTCAACTTTCCCCCTTTGTCAAATCGAATAACTCATTTCATTGGTGAAATTTTTATATAGACTTTTTCACCAATCTCAATATCTATTGGTCTCCTCTTCATATCAGCCCAACTTTTCTGTCGATCCTGAGCTGCCTTGAGTCTGTTTCTGATGATAACGATCTTGTCTGTAGTAGCTTGCACTAACTCAGGTCCTGTGATAGCTCTTTCTCCTACCTCATCCCAGTATAACGGTGATCGACATTTTTGCCCATAGAGTGCTTCGTACGACGCCATCATAATACTATTATAAGCAAACTCAACCAGAGGCAAAAGTTCACTCCAATTTGTAGTGAAATCGAAGGTACAAGCTCTTAGCATATCCTCGAGGGTTTGGATAGTTATCTCTGTCTGGCCATCAGTCCGTGGGTAATAGGCCGTACTAAGAGTCGCTTTACTTCCCATAGCTTGCTAAAAACTTTTCCAGAAACGTCATACGAACCTAGGATCTCTGTGAGATAGGATGCTCACTGGGCCTCCATGCAGTCTCACTATATTGTCCATATATAGAGTTGCCAACTTGTCCAAGTTATAGTTCATACGGACAGGTAGAAAATGCGCTGATTTAGTTAGTCTATCCACGATTACCCATATTCCGCCATGGATCTGTCTTTATTTTGGTAGACCCACGGCGAAATCCATGGAGATGTGTTCCCATTTCCATTCAGGAATTTCCAGAGGTTGAAGAAGTCCTCCGGATCTTTGGTGCTCAGCTTTAACTTGTTGACATACTAAGCATCGGACGACGAATTCTGCTACATATTTCTTCATTGCATTCCACCAGAAACTTTCCTTCAAATCCTTGTATATTTTTGTACTTCCAGGGTGGACTGAAAATTTTGATTTATGCGCTTCAGACATCAGCTCTTGTCTTATGTTGTCCACATTTGGCACGCACAATCGTCCCTTTATCCACAGAATTCCATCACTATCAGTCTCGAAGTCAGTGATTTTCTTTGACTTGTTCTTTTAACTTTGTTAGACTAGGATCCCGATCTTGACTTGATTGATGGTCTTTTGGAGGCAAGGTTGGGCTGAGAGCAAAGCTAAGATCCATTTTTCCTTTGCCTTTCCGGCTCAATGCGTCTGCTACCTTGTTTGCATTGCCTGGATGGTAGTTAATTGTGAGATCGTAGTCTTTCAGGAGTTCGATCCATCGCCTCCGCCTCATGTTCAATTCCTTCTGAGTAAATAAATATTTAAGGCTTTGATGGTCTGTGAAAACTTCACACTTGACGCCATAAAGGTAGTGCCTCCAAATTTTTAAGGCAAAAATCGCTGCTGCTAATTCGAGGTTATGCGTAGGGTAGTTTTGCTCGTGAGGCTTGAGTTGCCTTGAGGCGTAAGCAATTACCCTTTCTTCTTGCATAAGTACACATATCAGTCATTCTTTCGATGCATCACTATAAATAGTGAAAACTATGCCTTCAGTTGGTAGCACCAATACCGGTGCAGATGAAAGCTTTTTCTTCAAAGTTTCAAAACTTTTCTCACACTCTTCACTCCAGATGAATTTTGAGTTCTTTGGTGTGAGTCTTATAAGAGGTACTGCTATTGAGGAAATCATTCAACAAACTTCCGATAATAACCAGCTAGTCCCAAGAAGCTTCGAATTTTTGTCACGGTCGTTGGCCTTTGCCACTCCAAAACTGCATCTACCTTCTTAGGATCGACGGGCACACCTGCCTCTGATATTATGTGCCCTCTTTCTAGCAAGAATTCACATTTACTAAATTTGGCGTAGAGCTCTTTCTCTCTCAATGTCTGGAGCGTGAGGCGAAGATGTTGTTCGTGTTCCTCCTTACTCGACGAATAAATGAGAATGTCGTCGATGAACACCACCACAAAGTTATCTAGGAATGGCTTGAATGCTCGGTTCATCAAATCCATGAATACCGCTGGAGCATTTGTCAAGACAAATGGCATCACCATGAATTCGTAATGCCCATACCTCGTTCTAAAGGCGGTTTTCGGTACATCATCTACTTTTATCTTGAGTTGATGATAGTCTGACCTTAGATCGAGCTTAGAAAAGACTTTAGCTCATTTGAGTTGATCGAACATGCCATCTATCATTGGAAGAGGGTATTTGTTCTTGATTGTGATCTTATTCAGTTCTCGGTAGTCGATACACAATCTCATGCTCCCATATTTCTTCTTCACAAACAATACTGGAGCTCCCAACGGGGATAAACTTGGTCTGATTTGCCTCTTGTCTAAGAGCTCCTGAAGTTGTTCCTTGAGTTCTTTCATTTCGGCTGGAGTCATTCGGTACGGTGTCTTTGAAACTGGTGCAACGCCTGTCACCAAATTTATTTCAAACTCCAGTTCATGGTTTGGAAATGAACATGGCAGCTCTTCAGGGAAGGCATCCGGAAACTCTTGTACTACCGCAATGTCTTCTATCATGGGTTCATCTTCTTCTTTTACCTCACTTATTGTTGCTAGGTATACTTCTTTACCGTTCTTCATGGCTTTCCAAGTTTGTGCTGCAGATAGTAGGAATTTTTGTTCCTTGGCTTTACCGAGATACACGATCTCTCCCTCGTCTAGAGTTCGTAGTTTGACATCCTTGTTACGACAGTCAATGTGATGACCAGGGATTATAGATGTTAATCCCGGAGTGTTAATAAACTCTAAAGTTGTTTTACGTAGCGATTTGGAGTTTAATCGCGGTGTTGGGCCTTCTGGGCTCGTCTATTTGAGTAGTTGGGATCGTTGGATCTCGAGGTTGAGATTATATTCTCATTTCGGTGAAAACCTGTGAGTTGGGTTTTAATGCGTCTCGGGATCTCGGGTGCTTGGGGTGGGCACCGGTAGGGGGTTTTTGAGTTAGAGAGAGAGTTTTTGAAAACAGATGATTTTTAATGAATCACGATGTATTTGTGGGGCTATTAGTATTTCGGGGTATTTTGCTATAAATACAAGTTGAACCCGAGATTTTTATTAAAATTCCATTTTAGCCCCAACCCGCCTCTCTCTCTCTCTCTCCCGCCGATTCCCGATTTTTCCCCCAGCCCCGCGCACGAAAACGCCTCGTCCGCCGCCGTTCGGCGCGTCCGACCTACCCACGGCTTCGTCTCGTCCAGGCGCTCCTTTCCCCTCAGTCAATTCGAAGTTTCGTCGCGTGTGGAAGTCGGATTTCGCTGGAATGCGCCGATCCCCAATTTCTAGGGTTCTTCGATTTTGGTCCGATTTCTTCCGATTTTCGATTGGGTAACCTCCCTTGCCCCTTTTTCGTCGTTGTTGTGTAATTCCCTGCCATTTTTGTGTTCGATTTGTTCGAATTATTGCTGTTGGTGGGATTGGTTCGAATTTATGCTTTTTCGTGGGTTAAGGTTCGAAAATTGTGATTTTTGGCAGGGGTGTGGCGATTCTTGTTATGGGTCGTTTATTACATGTTTTAGATGTATAAGGATGTTTAATTGTGTTCGAATTTATGGCTTTGAATTCGAATTTTGGGGATTTTTGGCAAGGGTGATGATTCTTGCTATTAATGGTTTAATTCACTTTTTAGATGAATTATGGTGTTTAATTTGGGTTCGATTTGTGAGATAAGGGTTCGAAAATTTGTAGGGTATCCTTGAACAATTTTCGTTGTTGTCTCATTCGTTCCCCTCCCTGCATGTACCCTGCCCCGGGTCTTTTAAATGATTTATTGTCGTGTGTTGACGATATGTTGAGGGTTATGGGTGTGCTTGAGCATGGGTTGCATGTTCGTAAATAATCGTGAATTATTTATCGTGTTAGCACATCATTCCTCGGGGCATGGAACTCGAGCAAGGTTTGGCTCGGACTTCGAGGATTTAAGGTACGTTTAGCGTACGAGCATAGCTTAAATGATGTTTTACAAGTATGATGCATGATTAAAATACATGAAATGTTTTATTATGATGGCACCGCGACTTGGTTACGTTATGTTGATTCACATGGTGAAATGCTTGGTGCCGCTATGAAGCGAGCAAATGATGGGTGTGGTCGCTACGGAGCGAACACCAGTAGTATGACGCTACTTTGAAGTAAGAAATGAAAATGTGGTGTTGATTAGATATCTAGGATATCTGTATTTTATTCCCTATTGGTAATGAATAGGAACAGAGACGTGGTTAATCAGAGAAGTGATTAACTAGTATCGGAAGTTAAGGAAGTCTCAATATGATATCTAGAATTATGATAATTGCTAGATAAAGAAATATGTTATGAAATGTTGTTAATTCGAAACTGGTTAGGGTTAACCAATATGATGATTAACTGCATATTCAGGATTTGATGATTTATCTGTTTTGAGAACAGGGTTATTACAGGGGTACGCTAGGATGATGATGATACCATCCAGGAAGTGTCACATATGTTCCACAATATTTACATTTTCGTAAATTATGTATTATGTCATTATGATTATGAAATTGTGGAATTGGTATGCTCACCCCGTTGGGGGCTGTCTCTGTTGGGACAGGTGAACAGGTACATCGATGGCTTTGGAGATGAGCTCGAGCTGTTGAATGGATGTACTCCCAGGATCGTGGTACCAGGGCTTGATGGAGCACGGTATCGTATAGAGTACCTATATATATATATATATACCCATGATGGTTATACACATAATTATGATGCTCGCATGTGAGCACGATGGTACTTGTATATGGGTTGTATATAAAGGCATGAGCCTTTCTCTCTCTCATTCTATGTTGCATGCAATTAGAGGTAGAATTGCTAAAGGTTATGAGAGTCATTAGTGTATGTGGGTGTTGAAACCCACTTTTGTTGCCATATGTGTGGTGTCTTCCCTGGCTGGGAATTCACTTGATATTGCTGTATTCTGATGAGTATTATGTTTTCCCTGGCCGGGAATTATGTTGTGTGTTGTACTTTTATTTCGGGATAGCTCTATTTATGGGGAGACTCTGCCCAAATTTTTATAAAAGTCCACAATGGTAAAGTATCATCTGAATTCCCGAATGATTTTATGGAAATCATGTGCCACACATAATGATTAATACACTAATCAAGGGTTAAGTATTTGGGGTCCTTACATTAGTGGTATCAGAGCAGTGGTTGCTCATTGGGGCTGTTGAGGGTCTAGGAAGTTATTTATAGCACATATTTATGCATGATGACATTAATGTTATACGACATGACTAATTGTTTATGTGCTTAAATGATATGAAAAGTAGTATTGCTAACCATTGTGGTTGCAGGAATCGTGTGGAACACGATAGGATGGCATTAATAGCGATGTCTAACACTCTATATGCTACGTGCCAAGGAACCTGATTTTGGAAGAAAATCAGGGAAAAGAAAGATATGATGTATTGTCTGAGGACAGACTGGGTAGACAACCGATAGTGGAATACTTCGGTATGGTCTCAATTATTATTGAATATACTAATGCGTTTGTTCATGTAATGCTCAAGCAAGGAAGGTACGTAAGAAACGTACGAGCATCAAACGGTAACATATTCCTAAACTATGACCTTGCATTAATTGCATGAGTATTTATGATGATGATTATGATGATTATGATGATGTTTATGATGATGATGTTTACGATGATGTTTACGATGATGATGATTATGTTGATGTTTATGATGATGATGTTTACGATGATGTTTACGATGATGATGATTATGATGATGTTTATGATGATGATGTTTACGATGATGTTTACGATGATGATGATTATGATGATGTTTATGATGATGTTTACGATGATGTTTACGATAATGATGATTATGATGATGTTTATGATGATGATGTTTACGATGATGTTTACGATGATGATGATCATGATGATGTTTATGATGACGTATATGAGAGTGGGTAAGATGCCCCTGTGGTAAGATGCCACACAATGTTTATGATATGGCAAGACGCCATATGATTGGGTAAGATGCCCCTGTGGTAAGATGCCACACAGTGTTTATGATATGGTAAGACGCCATATGATAGGGTAAGATGCCCATGTGGTAAGATGCCACACGATGATTATATTATGGTAAGATGCCATATAACGGGGTAAGATGCCCATATGGTAAGAGGCCATACAATGTTATTATGTGGTAAGACGCCACATGGTAAGATGCCCATATGGTAAGAGGCCATACAATGTTATTATGTGGTAAGACGCCACAGGGTAAGATGTCCATATGGTAAGAGGCCATACAATGTTATTATGTGGTAAGACGCCACATGGTAAGATGCCCATATGGTAAGAGGCCATACAATGTTATTATGTGGTAAGACGCCACAGGGTAAGATGCCCATATGGTAAGAGGCCATACAATGTTATTATGTGGTAAGACGCCACGGGGTAAGATGCCCATATGGTAAGAGACCATACAATGTTATTATGTGATAAGACGCCACGGGGTAAGATGCCCATATGGTAAGAGGCCATACAATGTTATTATGTGGTAAGACGCCACGGAGTAAGATGCCCATATGGTAAGAGGCCATACAATGTTATTATGAGGTAAGACGCCACGGGGTAAGATGCCCATATGGTAAGAGGCTATACAATGTTATTATGTGGTAAGACGCCACGGGGTAAGATGCCCATATGGTAAGAGGCCATACAATGTTATTATGTGGTAAGACGCCACGGGGTAAGATGCCCATATGGTAAGAGGCCATACGATGTTATTATGTGGTAAGACGCCACAGGGTAAGATGCCCATATGGTAAGAGGCCATACAATGTTATTATGTGGTAAGACGCCACGGGGTAAGATGCCCATATGGTAAGAGGCCATACAATGTTATTATGTGGTAAGACGCAACGGGGTAAGATGCCCATATGGTAAGAGGCCATACAATGTTATTATGTGGTAAGACGTCACGGGGTAAGATGCCCATATGGTAAGAGGCCATACAATGTTATTATGTGGTAAGACGACACGGGGTAAGATGCCCATATGGTAAGAGGCCATACGATGTTATTATGTGGTAAGACGCCACAGGGTAAGATGCCCATATGGTAAGAGGCCATACGATGTTATTATGTGGTAAGACGCCACGGGGTAAGATGCCCATATGGTAAGAGGCCATACGATGTTATTATGTGGTAAGACGCCACAGGGTAAGATGCCCATATGGTAAGAGGCCATACAATGTTATTATGTGGTAAGATGCCACAGGGTAAGATGCCCATGTGCATGAATATGAACCAGGGAAAATGAAAAGAAGTTAATGAATAACCAGCAAGCTTACTCAACTATGATTTCGTACATTTACTGTTATAGCTATAAGATGGTGATGCTTATATGATGATGATGTATAAGATGATGATGCTATAAGATGATGATGCTTATATGATGATGATGTATAAGATGATGATGCTATAAGATGATGATGTATAAGATGATGATGCTATATGATGATGATGTATAAGATGATGATGCTATAAGATGATGATGTATAAGATGATGATGCATATATGATGATGATGTATAAGATGATGATGCTATAAGATGATGATGCTTATATGATGATGATGTATAAGATGATGATGCTTATAAGATGATGATGTATAAGATGATGATGCTATAAGATGACGATGCTTATGTGATGACGATGTTATAAGATGATGATATTTATGAAATGATGATGCTCATATGATGAAGATGTTATAAGATGGTGATAATTATAAGATGATGATTTTAATCATTCATGTCAAGAATTAATGGCTATATGCATGGCTATGAAACAGGGACATTGGAGTGTCCAGGGTGTATAGGCATTTGAGGAATGTTGGGTAAAGACCCACTACTCTATTGATTTTCTTCCCACGGTATGGTATGCCGTGCGGAAACGTCCATCTTATTGGTAGGTTTGAGGTGAACCTAGAGAGGCAGCGACTAGTTTGTCTGCCGTGTGTATGCAGCACCAAGAGGGGCTTGTTAGAGCCGTTATACTGCTCGTAGGAACCAAGTGGCAAATCGTAAGGTGATACGATGTGGATTGTGGTGGACTCTAGTAGTCACCATGTCATCGAGGTTGAGGTTGTGCATGCCTCACTGAAACGTGTATACGTTATGTTTAATCTTGGTGAGACTTGTCTGTGACAGCTCATGATGTTGGAGTACCAACAAGAGAGTCATCAAGTCGTCGTTGATTCGATCTGGGAATCCATGTATTTGGGATGCAATGGGTTTATTGCATGTCCTTTCAAGTTTGAAACTCTGAGGAGTCTCGATTGTTTGTTTATGACCAGGATGTGGTTCTTGGGATATCCAGAGGTGGACATCTTATGAGATATCTTTTGTGTGAATCTGTGGCCGTGAGTTGCCCAATTTGAGTTGCAATGATGCGACTGCTCCTTCGACAGAGGAGGTTTGAAAGTGGAAACCAGGTTTGGTGTGTGTACACCGTGGAATACTAGTGTTTCCCTCGTAACGATGTATGTTAGACATCGTGAGTCATGATAAGAGATGTCATTGAATGATATCTACGATGGAATCGGGAGCGATTCGGATCCTCGCAGTTTCAGTTGACTAACTGCTTTTGGATTGTTAGCGTGGGTTGCGCTGACGCTTTTTGACGTTATGATGGATTTGGAAGTCTATTCCACTTCAGGGTTGACACGAGGTCAACGTTCCCACGGTTGAGGTGTCATTCAGGATGCGTTCTTACTGGTTGTATTAGAACGAAGGATGATTGTCCGATCTACAGTCGTAAGTATCGGTTGTTTTGCAGTCATGAGGGACTGACTTTTGGGATGACCCGCATCGAGGTACGTTTGCCTCTTGGGTGATATATTAGTTTTGGGTAAGTCGCCCAGTTTCAGAGTTGATGTGAGGTAAGTATCCTCGCGTTTATTAAGACGATTCTGATATGGTCAAGAGTCGGGGTTATGGCTTCATGTTGTTGTGTAGCCTGGGTGTTATGTGATACACCGGTGCTAATTTCGAGGATGAAATTCTTTTAGTGGGGGATATTGTGATGACCAGGGATTATAGATGTTAATCCCGGAGTGTTAATAACCTCTAAAGTTGTTTTACGTAGCGATTTGGAGTTTAATCGCGGTGTTGGGCCTTCTGGGCTCGTCTATTTGAGTAGTTGGGATCGTTGGATCTCGAGGTTGAGATTGTATTCTCATTTCGGTGAAAACCTGTGAGTTGGGTTTTAATGCGTCTCGGGATCTCGGGTGCTTGGTGTGGGCACCGGTAGGGGGTTTTTGAGTTAGAGATAGAGTTTTTGAAAACAGATGATTTTTAATGAATCATGATGTATTTGTGGGGCTATTAGTATTTCGGGGTATTTTGCTATAAATACAAGTTGAACCCGAGATTTTTATTAAAATTCCATTTTAGCCCCAACCCGCCTCTCTCTCTCTCTCTCCCGCCGATTCCCGATTTTTCCCCCAGCCCCGCGCACGAAAACGCCTCGTCCGCCGCCGTCCGGCCGCCGTTCGGCGCGTCCGACCTACCCACGGCTTCGTCTCGTCCAGGCGCTCCTTTCCCCTCCGTCAATTCGAAGTTTCGTCGCGTGTGGAAGTCGGATTTCGCTGGAATGCGCCGATCCCCAATTTCTAGGGTTCTTCGATTTTGATCCGATTTCTTCCGATTTTCGATTGGGTAACCTCCCTTGCCCCTTTTTCGTCGTTGTTGTGTAATTCCCTGCCATTTTTGTGTTCGATTTGTTCGAATTATTGCTGTTGGTGGGATTGGTTCGAATTTATGCTTTTTCATGGGTTAAGGTTCGAAAATTATGATTTTTGGCAGGGGTGTGGCGATTCTTGTTATGGGTCGTTTATTACATGTTTTAGATGTATAAGGATGTTTAATTGTGTTCGAATTTATGGCTTTGAATTCGAATTTTGGGGATTTTTGGCAAGGGTGATGATTCTTGCTATTAATGGTTTAATTCACTTTTTAGATGAATTATGGTGTTTAATTTGGGTTCGATTTGTGAGATAAGGGTTCGAAAATTTGTAGGGTATCCTTGAACAATTTTCGTTGTTGTCTCATTCGTTCCCCTCCCTGCATGTACCTTGCCCCGGGTCTTTTAAATGATTTATTGTCGTGTGTTGACGATATGTTGAGGGTTATGGGTGTGCTTGAGCATGGGTTGCATGTTCGTAAATAATCGTGAATTATTTATCGTGTTAGCACATCATTCCTCGGGGCATGGAACTCGAGCAAGGTTTGGCTCGGACTTCGAGGATTTAAGGTACGTTTAGCGTACGAGCATAGCTTAAATGATGTTTTACAAGTATGATGCATGATTTAAAATACATGAAATGTTTTATTATGATGGCACCGCGACTTGGTTACGTTATGTTGATTCACATGGTGAAATGCTTGGTGCCGCTATGAAGCGAGCAAATGATGGGTGTGGTCGCTACGGAGCGAACACCAGTAGTATGACGCTACTTTGAAGTAAGAAATGAAAATGTGGTGTTGATTAGATATCTAGGATATCTGTATTTTATTCCCTATTGGTAATGAATAGGAACAGAGACGTGGTTAATCAGAGAAGTGATTAACTAGTATCGGAAGTTAATGAAGTCTCAATATGATATCTAGAATTATGATAATTGCTAGATAAAGAAATATGTTATGAAATGTTGTTAATTCGAAACTGGTTAGGGTTAACCAATATGATGATTAACTGCATATTCAGGATTTGATGATTTATCTGTTTTGAGAACAGGGTTATTACAGGGGTACGCTAGGATGATGATGATACCATCCAGGAAGTGTCACATATGTTCCACAATATTTACATTTTCGTAAATTATGTATTATGTCATTATGATTATGAAATTGTGGAATTGGTATGCTCACCCCGTTGGGGGCTGTCTCTGTTGGGACAGGTGAACAGGTACATCGATGGCTTTGGAGATGAGCTCGAGCTGTTGAATGGATGTACTCCCAGGATCGTGGTACCAGGGCTTGATGGAGCACGGTATCGTATAGAGTACCTATATATATATATATATACCCATGATGGTTATACACATAATTATGATGCTCGCATGTGAGCACGATGGTACTTGTATATGGGTTGTATATAAAGGCATGAGCCTTTCTCTCTCTCATTCTATGTTGCATGCAATTAGAGGTAGAATTGCTAAAGGTTATGAGAGTCATTAGTGTATGTGGGTGTTGAAACCCACTTTTGTTGCCATATGTGTGGTGTCTTCCCTGGCTGGGAATTCACTTGATATTGCTGTATTCTGATGAGTATTATGTTTTCCCTGGCCGGGAATTATGTTGTGTGTTGTACTTTTATTTCGGGATAGCTCTATTTATGGGGAGACTCTGCCCAAATTTTTATAAAAGTCCACAATGGTAAAGTATCATCTGAATTCCCGAATGATTTTATGGAAAGCATGTGCCACACATAATGATTAATACACTAATCAAGGGTTAAGTATTTGGGGTCCTTACAGTCAACTACCGCATGGTGTTTAGCTAACCAATCCATTCCAAGTATAACATCAAATTCTACCATGTTGAGTTGAATTAACTCGGCATTAAACACCCTTTCATTAATACTGAGATTGCAATCTCGGTGTATACTGTGTGCTATTAAGGTTTTATTAGCGGGTGTTGCTACACTATATGGTTTACTGAGTAATTCCAGTTTAAGAGCTAATTTCTTAGCAAACCTTTTGGATATAAATGAATGTGTGGCACCACAGTCAAACAATGCATAAGCAGGTATTCGTTTAATACAATGGTACCTGCCACGACGTCATTCGCGTCATCTACCTCCTCTTGTGTTATGGCAAAGACATGAGCATTTGGTTTGTTATCCCTTAGTTTGTTTGGAGGGCCGCCGTTACTTGTAATTGTCCCCTTTATATCAGGTTCAGGGCATTCTGAATCATGTGCCCAAACTTTCCACATCGAAAACATGCTCCATTTTTCCTAAGGCATTCTCCAGGATGGTTGTAGCCACAATTTGCACATTTGGAAATCTCTGTTGGTTTGGGCCGGATGTTGGTCCTTTTTGCTAATTATTGGACTGATTAGGCCACTTGAAATTTTGACCATTGGCGGTGTGTTGGTTAGGAGGAGGTCGCTTGCGCTTGAATTCCTCTTCACGACTTCTTATATCGGCTTCAGCCCTGATGGCTGCTCCCATTAAGTCTCCAAAGTTCCTGAAGCATGTAGTTTCAGGGTCTCGTCTGCCATAATAGTGGGTGCATAAGTACCCAGAGAGTTGAACTTTGAGGTATATTTTGCCACCGACATATCAGGAGTTTGTATCAAGCTCTCAAAATATTGCTTTAGGAAAGCGCTTCGGAACCGTTGCCAAGTGATTGGTCCTGTTTCCACCATCAACGGTGACACATTTTCCCACCATTTACCCGCCTGATCAATTAGAAAAGATGTTGTGACTTCAACCTTGATATTTTCAGGCACTTCAAGCAGTCTGTGGTGATTTTCTACTTGCTTAAGCCAATTCTGGGCCATTTTGGGATCGGAGTTGCCATCAACTCTTGGAACCCTGTTCTTGCGAAGAGACTCATAATGGTACTCGACTCCTTGTGGAGTTGGTGCTGGCTGAGGATGTGGCTGATTGTTAGCAGGATTAGCCAGGCCTCGTAGTGTCGTAGCCACAATGGTAGCTATTGACGTCAAGTCTTCGCGACTCAGACCCACTCTCGAGGGTTGTGGCGGTGGAGGTGGAGGATTCTGGTTTACATCCGTTCTCTCCTCATTAGTGTTAGGAGGAACTGCGTAGTTGAAGTTTCGGTTGCTACAAATAGGTCGACCAACCATTTCCTACAAATTTATATATCTCTAAGATTGTTGCGCAAGAGTATAAACGAGAGTATGATCGAATTAGACATAATGAAGACAACATTGAATGAAATAAAATAATTTTATTGATTGTCGAATAGGGTTTATAATAAAATCAAACAAAATTAATAAAATACCAAAGATTCTTAATATTCTTACTAAATTGAAAAATATAACATTCTAATAATGTAATTCTTTTAAACTAATCGATTATTTTCCCATATCCTAATTCCTTATCATCATCCTCTTCTTCTGGGTCTTCCTCTTGTATGTTGATGGCCCCATGCAACTCTTCGAGATCGGTCAACAACCCATGGTTTGTCTCTGAGAGCTCGTCGATTCGTATCTCGAGGGCCATAATCTTAGTCTCGCTTAGTACTCGATCCATCTCGTATTCTTGCTGGAGTTGCTCACTTTGGTTTGTCATGGTTTTGATTCTATCAGCATCAGCTCTACGAAGATCAGTGAGCCTCGTGCTCTCCTCTTTAGCTTTGTTGGCCTCATCTTCAGCTTGGCTGTGATAATATGCAAACTTTGTACATCCCCATGTAAGTGGTCCCTAATCTCTAGAAGCTCTGCTATGGATTCCTTGAGTTGCTCAATCTCCTGCTCCATGCGACGGATCCTAGTGGCCTGGGCTCGGGTCGTCATCACCTAAACCCAATTAGGGAAGTAGTTTAGTTCAATTAAATATTTAACAAAATCATTTATATATTTTTAAAAATATAGGGATTATAGCATGAGGCATAAAACTTTGAATTTTTTTTTTGCATTCTGATTTTTTTTAAAAAAATAAAAAATAAAATTCAAGGGTTCATATGGCTTGAACTAGGTTTTCGAAATTAGTCTTTAATCGTCGATTGGAATATGAAATCACGATAGGGCTTTCGATTAAATTGTATAAGGGTCGAATTTACAAAGTTAATTTGAACTAAAATTTTACGAAGATTAAGAAATCGAGAAAGGAAATTTCCAGACTGCTAGGGTTCTTGAGGGGCGCTGTTTTGATCCGAAATTCTCGTCGTGCAGTGATTGTTAGTGGCGGGCTTTTGTTCAAAATTCTTAGAGCATCAGTATGTCGAATTTAATTGCAAAATGATGCAGATATGGTCTGAAAATCGGAGAATGAATTTTCGGCCATTAGGGTTCTGAAATTTCGAACGAGAAATTGATCCGGCAAACGTAGTTCGATCGACCTGAAATTTTGGCAGCATGATCATCTTGGAGAGCCGATTCTGATGGTATACTGGCAGACGGTTATGGTGGCGGCAGGCGGCGGCGATAGGGCAGTTAGGGTTTCGAATTTTCAAAAATTCCTTTAATTTTTTTTTTTTGAATTAAATTTTGGGAACAGAATAATCGTTATTCACGTAGTCAATTAGATTGAACTTCTGATTATAATAATTATCGTGAATCGGTCTTTCCCAACGGGATTATGGAACCTGGTTCGCTCTGATACCACTTGAATGTCACGCCCCGAGACCGGGTCAGTAACACCGGTATTGATTCCCAATAACAACTTGAAATCAATAAGCCTCGTAATATCGTATTCAACGAAAAACCAGTCTATATTCCATAAAAATAAATAATTGTCTTTACAATCGAAATTAAATTGCATAATCAAACCCTAAAAGTCTTAAAACGGAATAACTTAATAAAATCCTAAATAAACCAAAATTGATGTTTTTAATTCATAGAAACGCAGCGGATCACCAACCCAAAAATTGGTGTTGTTCTTCGTTTTCAATATCTTCATCGTCTTTATCTGGGAAGGTAGAGTGAGGGGTTAGTGTTTTGGAAAGCATTCAGCAAGCGGGGGCCAATCGATATGACAATATAATAATTTTCATAATTTTTCAAAACATATATCATAATCAACCATAAACTGATATGAATGCATCTTAACATAATTGCTCCCATCAAGCCATAACATATCATATCTTCAATATTTTCATATACGTTAAGCACAATAAATCCTCTAATTTTCTCTTGGTACTGATATCAGTCTCTGGACTTAACCCTCCTAGAGATGAGATCATGACATCAGCTCACCCATGAATAAAGGGTCTGGACATCCCTGAAACAACGGTTAATCACCGTATCAGATCGTGTGAACGGTTATAATCCACCGCATCAGGGCCATAAAGGAATTCCCCCAGTCAGATTTCGAAATTTAAAGTGCTTAAAAATTAATAATTTTCATCGAAACATGATAGTTTTCAACATAATTCGCATATCGATTGAAGTTTCAAAACATACTATGGTTTTTCAAAAACGAAAGGAATAATTAACAAAAACCCACTTACAGCGATTATAGACGTGTTTGAACGATTTAGGATACGACAACGACGAATTCTTTCCTTCATCGGCTTGAATATTGTTTGACACCTTCACTATGTGTGCACTGTGTGAAATTTCGAAAATATGAGTTGAGGAATTTCGAAAACAGATTGCTGGAATTTTTGATACAAAAGGTGCTGAATTTTAAGGTGTGTTTGTGTGTGTTTTCTTCAAAAATATATGCTGAATGGAGGGAGGATTTAATGGCTGGAATTCTTGGTTTTTTTTATAACAAATCCTTCGAAAATATGTGCTGAAAGGAGCTATGGTTTTCGGCTATTGCTGCTGAATAAAAAGGGAGTGATTTGGCCTTATTTAATAAGTGTAGATTGGACAAGATAGAGATGATATGATATACTTTTATCTCTACTAAAATTCTTAATCATCTTTAGAGTTTTAATCATACTAAAATGCTTAATTATCTATCTATTATTTAGAGTTTTAATCATATAAAATATTTAATTATCTAATATGTGTTTTGATATGAACAAAGTACTTTAAATTGTTGGATGACATCAAATTTATTTTCGGGTCTTTTCATGATGAGAGTTTTTTTTATTAATAAAGACTTATTCAACAAGATTTTGGAGGACACAGAGAGTTGACTTGCGAAGGATTATTATCTGTGTGGTAATGAGATCGCCATTATGAACGTGTTCATATTCTCGAATCATTATCATTAACGCTTTTGTTCTCTCAAACAATTAATGGGGAACTAGTGATTATTTTTTAAAGAATCCTATTGAAATTTAAAACCTCTGTAATCTCTGCGAACATTAGCAGAAATGAAAGCAGCAAGACTGAAGAATTCGGGCCATTTCGCCACGTTCGATGCGGTAGTTTCCCTGTTGCAAGATCTTGAACTAATCACGAGCTCTCCTGACTATATTCATGAGCGCTGCAGTAGCCCTTTTAGGAAAGAAGATATCCAGATCCTGTTCGATAAAATCAGTTCGATGCACTCTTCACTCTGTGATTCCTCCGGAGTAAGCTACGATAAAGTATTGATGGACAGATGGTGGCATTAGATCCGTCTTGTGGTTAGCCTAGCTCAAGAGTACATTGATTCATGGGTATGGGCTCTGCATATATATTCTTTGTGTACCTTCTAAAATCCTTGCACAAAGTTTATAAAAAATTGGGTTTTTACTGTTAATTTTTTTGTGGGAACAGGTTTGGAGTTGTGTTCCACAACCAAATATGGAAAAAGAGAGTGGTAAAGTGTCTAACCCAAAGCTTCACCGAATGGCCGACAGTATGGAGTTCATGAATAAGCAGTTGAAAAAGATTAATGTCGAGAGGGAGGCCCTTCGCGAATCAACCCACAATTTTGGAGGCGCCACATTCACAGGCTCGATTACGATTTATATTTTCTGATCCCAATATGATGTCTTCACATTTTTTGCATCGTTGCTTAAGTGATCACAGACTAATTTCCATGTCACTTAACTAATATATTTGATGATAATAACAATGTTGCCATGATTCATTTTGATTTGAAAGAATCTTTAGATGGAAACTAAAAGTAGGTGAATGGAGCCAAATCCTAGGTCCAATTATTGTGCCAATAATAACATTGTTATGTATCTATCCAAAATCCCTATGTAAGATTCAATATACTGTTTAAGAATCTGTTCTTCAACTGATCTTGGTTTATTCTGTTTTGACAATGATTTACTTCATGCACCAGAAAGAAAACAATCACGAAGCACACGCTGAACTTGTGATGCCTAATCTACCCGACTACACCTTCAATCGTTTATGCATTAACCAAACAATTCCTCTTTGGTTCAGTAAGATCAAGAAACCAGTCAATGCTACTGCACATCAGAATATGTTTCATGGATGAGCAGAATATGAACATTAGCATTAGACACTGAACGAACAGAAATGAAAATAACACCGGAGATTTACGTGGTTCGATCGTAAATGATCTACATCCACGGGAGACACTAATATTAATCACAATTGTTTGAGATACAAAGCAATACCAAACTCAAGAATACAATCTTGTTCACTTCTATGAATTCCAATGAACACTTTCTTGAATCTTCTATTGCTTTCTTGTTTTCTCTCCCACTCTCTTTTTCTTCTTTATTTAATCTGAAAGTTCAGCAGAGAGCTCCCCCTTAATCTGTGCATGTGCCCTTATTTATAGAAGAATGATAAGTCCACATTTGTAACTTTCGGTTATGAGAGTTATTCAACCCTAACTGCCATCATAACCACTTGAATGACATTTGTTGATTTACCAATTGATATTTCCTTTGAATACTTACAATTAATCTAACAAACATGATATAGTAAATATGAAATGCAAGTAACTGATGAGCAGGTCAGCCCTTCACCATCTTGGATATGTCGAGCAGAATCCCGACGCCGGATGCCTGTGATACCAGAGATGATTTCAGGTTCTTCTTCGATGATAAATACTTGTATGAAACACGCAGTACCATTCTGTGCGATAATATCAGTGAGATTCGATCTTTTCTCGGAGATTCCAAAGGGTATGATGAAAAAATGATTAACAGTTGGTTGAGTCTGATCCGTGTCGAGTCTCTTATAGCTGAAGATCAAAGGGTATCGACTGTTACTCAAGCACTCTTTTAAATAGCAACGTTTTTGCTTTATTATTTTACTTGGGGTTTTATCACATATGATATTCACTATTAAATGTTGTCTGTCCTAATTCGACTATTGTCCATTTTGTGATTATGAATTCTATTCAATTTTTTGAAATAGGTATTACATAGGTCTTTTCAAAAGGACCCGATTATTAGGAGACGGCATTTTGAAATGGGGACTTCTAATCTAGATGGTTTAGCCGAAATAACTGAAAGTACTGGGTTTATGAAGAAGCAGTTGAAGGAGATTCATGATGTGAGAGATATCCTTGAGTCACCCCAAACGAAACAAGGAACTACATCTACAGGCAAGCTCCATTTGACTACATCTGGGGTTATATCTTGTGATTCATATCAGAAGAGTTTAGACTTTTGCAACTCTTAATAGCTTAATTAATAGTTTTTTTCGGTGGTTCAGACAAAATTTGATGATGAAAAATTAGAGCTAATGGCAATTTACACACAATTACATTGCTAATATGCACGTTAACCCCCCATGGTTTGTAAAATATAGGTCACTGCCTTCCTACACAATTTTCAGAATTTTTTTGGCTTGTCGTGAAAATACCCTCATTTAAGAGAGGATGGTTTGCACCTACTCACAAAAACACATGGGGCGTGTGTCCTATTTTCAAACCACAGGGAGGTAAGTTGCACCTGACTGAAACCACAAGAGATAAGTTACATTTGTCCGAAAACCACAGGAAGTAAATTGCCTCATATTTTAGGTGCAGATTACCTCAAATGCTATTCTTTATTTGCAAATTACCTCATATGCTAGGTGCATTTTACCCCTATGTTATTGTTTAGGTGCATTGTACCCCTGACGGGTACAATTGACATTTTAATATACAATTTTAAAGCTCAAACGCATAATAAGGCGTGTGTCACATAAATCATACACGAATGAAGTGTTTTTACACCTATTCACAAACCATAACGGGTAGACTGTATTTTTAATCCACATACATAAACTGTCTATTTGGAAAACAAAAGTAGTTCCGTGCCAATATAGTTACATTTTATGCAATAGTTTTCAATACACAATTATATTTTTAAAATTGTAATTACATGAATGCATCGCATGCAAAGGGGTGACTTTATGATCATTAGTTTTGTCTTCGCTTCCAAGACTGAAATATTAGTCAATCAATCAAACCTTTATGTCGGTTATATGGATAATTCCAATCCATACATGATATAAGACTGAAATGTTAGCGACTAATAAATTTTTACTCATCAAGCAGGTCAATCTTTTACCAGTCTGAATGTGTTTCGAAGAACCTTTCAAATCGGTGATTCTGGCAAACATCAATATGATGCTGCGGTCTCGATATTGCAAGCTCTGGAGCATAGTGTTAGCACTGAGCACTGCTTGCCTTGTCCGTTCAGGATAGAAGACATTCAGGTTCTGTATGAAAACCTCTGGTTGATGGACTCTCTGCTCATTGATTCCTCAAGAGAAGTTTATGATAAAAAATTGACAAACGATTTGAAGATGTGGATCGATGATGTGGCTGACACTGCTCAAGATTACCTTGATGCATGGGTACGGGCTGTATAACTCATAATCATTATTAAATAATTGCAAATTTCTTTAGTATTGTTATATATGCTAAAATTCGATAACTAACTGCTTGTCATGAAATTCTGGTTCCTACTTCATGGAAAATTGATATTCTCCCTGATTTGAGATTTTTTTTCCTTATTTGATCATTTGTTCTGTTCAATTTCTTGGGAACAGGTTCTGAGTTGTCTCAGAAAACAAAATAGTGTTAGCACTGAGCACTGCTTGCCTTGTCCGTTCAGGAAAGGAGACATTCAGGTTCTGTATGAAAACCTCAGTTTGACGGACTCTTTGCTCATTGATTCCTCAAGAGAAGTTTATGATAAAAAAATGACGAACGTTTTGAAGATGTGGGTCAACGATGTAGCTGACACTGCTAAATATTACCTTGATGCATGGGTATGGGCGGGTTTGTCTTGGGTGCACCCGGTGTTTGGGTGCACCCGGTGTTTGGGTGCACCAAGACACATACATGTGTATCTATATGTATGTATATTTTATGTATGTGTCTTGGTGCACCCAAACACCGGGTGCACCCAAGACAAACCCGGTATGGGCTGTATAACTCATAATCATTAGTAAATGCAAAGTTGTTTCTCATTATTATTATTTTATATATGAAATTTTTTATAACTAACTGCTTGTCATGAAATTCTGGTTCCTACTTCATGCAAATTTGTTATCCCTTATTTGAGATTTTTTTTTCCTTATTTGCTTCTTTGTTCTGTTCAATTTCTTGGGAACAGGTTCTGAGTTGTCTCTGTAAACCAGATAACGAAAATCCAAATACGGGTTTCTATGGTGCAGCCCAGTTTTTTAATCCAAAGTTTTGTCGAATAACTGAAACTATAGAATTCATCCACAAGCAGTTGAAAAGGAGTCATGATAACAGAGAGGTTCCTCGCCTAACGACCCAAAATTTACTGGACAAAACATCTGCAGGCAAGCTCTATTATGTCATCTTCAGTTATATCTTGTGATTCTCAGCATTAATTGCTTAATTAATATTTGCCTCAGCGACAATATGTGACCAAATCGCATGGGGAAAGATTTATATTGGCATGCTTCTATCCAAAGTTTGTATAAATGTAATTTTTTTCTTCTTTTAAAACGAAATAGAAAAATGTTTCATTAGTAATTTATGTACTTAAATCTAAGATCCAAGTGTAACAATAATAACACCCATGTAATAAATTTTAATCTGAAATTTGGTGACTGATAAGGTTTTACGCATCGACCAGCTCTGTTACGCAGAATCCCAAATGAAGTGGGCCTTGACACTGAGTTGCATGGTGAAGGAATAATTCTGTGATACTCCACTATAAATGATTAGATCAGCATGTCTCTAGTTAAAAAAAATTTGTCAAGCATTTTGTTTTGATTGTTCTTTAAAATGAAGCAAGAACAAATGTTGCATAATCACCCATGTAACATATTTTAATCTGAATGTTGGCGAATAATAAAATTTTACTCCTGGAGCAGGTCCCCGTCCCTCCATAGTTTCAAATATGCTACCCAAAACACCAAACGATGAGTGCAAACTAGTGGGCCTTGAGGAGGATTTGGTAATAATGCTAGATCATCTGACTGGAAAATTGTCAAAACGTGAAGTGCTCGCAGTCACTGGGATGGGTGGGATTGGTAAGACAACTTTCACGAGAAGGTTATATGATGATCCTCTTGTCAAGTATCATTTCCACATTCGTGCATGGTTCACTGTGTCACAACATTACCAATTAAGAGAAGTATTGTTAGGTCTTCTACATTGTATTATTGATTCCGGGACTGATATTTATGAATGTGACAATGAAGAGCTAAAGGAGAAGCTTTACAAAAGTCTGAAAGGTATGAGATATCTCATTGTACTAGATGACATGTGGGATAAAAAAGTTTGGGATGATTTAAAGATGATTTTTCCAGATGATGAAACTGGTAGTAGAATTATTTTAACTAGTCGACTTACTGATGTGGCTACTCACGCAAGCCCGAATACTCCTCCCCATTGCTTGCGTCCTTTGAATGATGATGAAAGTTGGAAGCTACTTTGTTCAAAAATCTCCGTGACGGATTTGTGTCCTGAATTACGGGAAATTGGTGAGCAAATAGCACGTCAATGCCAAGGCCTACCTTTAGCAATTGTTGTAGTAGGAGGGCTTTTATCAAAGATGAACAAGGAATTGGATGTGTGGAAGGATGTTGCGCAAAGTGTAAGCTCAAAAGTGATGAATGAATCAGATTATTGGGAAAACATACTTGCTTTAAGTTATAATCATTTGCCCGATCATCTGAAATCTTGTTTCCTTTATATGGGAACTTTTCCAGAAGATCACAAGATTCTGGCTAAAAAATTGATGTGGTTATGGATTGTGGAGGGATTCATCCGGCCTGGCAATCTAAAAAGCGTTGAAGAAGTGGCTGAGAACTATTTGGAGGACTTAATTGCCAGAAGTCTTATTCAGGTGAAGAGAAAGGGTTCTGATGGTAAGATCAAGATATGTTACATTCATGATCTATTGAGAGACCTGTGCTTGAAAGAATCCTATAAACAAAACTTTTATCTCGCATTTAATATGCATGGGCAATTGATGAAGCCGGCAGATAAAGATCATTCTATGTTATTCCAGTTAGAGCCACGCCGTATCTGTTTTCCTCCTAGCACTCCTGATCTTATTATTAGTCCTTTGTTTCCACCCATTCGTTCTTTTCTGTGGTTTCAAGCTATAACATTGTCAGATCCTGAAAGTTACTTTTTCATGAACTTCAAACTCCTGAAAGTGTTGGATATTACATATCTACAACTTAAAGAGCTTCCGAGGGAGATATCATGCCTGGCTAATTTAAGGTATCTGGCGCTTTCGTTCCGAAAGTCCATTGATAGATCTATATTTAGTTCGACATTTCACAATATACAGTTCTTAATTGTTGATGGTGAGTGGAATGGTCTCTTGCCTAAGGAATTCTGGGCTATGTCAGAGTTAAGGCATTTTCATTTGAAGAGAAGCTTTTTATCTTATTGGCCAAAAGAATCTGGACCAAATATAATGCAGTTGGCTTCGGCAGAAGGATTCCCTCAACTTCAAGCTTTAATTTGTCAAGTACAAAAGGAAGAACATCCTCTAAAAGTTCTGCAAAATCTACAATCAATTGCTGCAATTCGCCCTGTAAGTTGTACCGAGGCAGTCTTTCTCTCGATGCCCAATTTGAAGAAGTTGAGTGTTTATGAAAACGAGGAGGACAATCTGTTCCGGGGGTGGTTCAATAATCTTATCCATCTTAAAGAACTTCAAGCTTTGAAGTACATCTTTCGTGACCCATTTGTTAGTGTTTTCATGAAACCAGACCGCCTACCATCACAGTCTTTTTTCCCCCAAAAGCTGATGAATTTGACACTCAGTGGCACTTTTTTCCCGTGGGAAGATATGCTCACGCTCAGTGCATTACCCTTACTGGAGGTGCTCAAACTTAAAAATTATGCATTCGCAGGAGCTACTTGGGAATCAGAAGAGGGTGGTTTTCCTCGTCTGAAATATATTTTTATTGGCAGAACAAATCTCCAGCTATGGGAGGCCGATCACACACATTTTCCTTCCCTAAAACGCCTTGTTATTATGAACTGCGGATTATTGGAAGGGATCCCTCGTGGCATTGGTGAAGGACCACTGCTCGAAAGTATTGAATTGTGTTATTGTAGTGAGTCTGCTTCAACATCTGCTAAACAAATTTTGCTAGAACAAAAAGATAATGGCAATGATAGCCTCATTGTTCATATTACGGAGGTAAGGCATAACGCAAACTTTACTCCTCAGATATGTTATTTAAAGTGCTGCATGGTTATATGATGTCCTAAGGCGACTTGCATGTGAAACTAAATTGCTCTGCATTCCATTCATGGATCATAATCTTAGTCAGGTGTATATTCCCTGTTTCTACAATTCTAACACAGCTTGTGAATTAACCTGTATTGTTGCAGCAAGAAATGCTATTGCACTTGAGTTACCAAGATCTCAGTTGTGTGCATGTGCTTGTAAGGTTCTGCTAATCATGCATATCTTTGCACAACTATTTTGCAAGGAAATTTCACTCTGATAACTTCGGCATAAGTGACAATAGACATTGGGTCATATGCATCATAGGTGAAATGATAGCTTCAGTTCATCATTTGATTTACCTGTTAGGCTCCATATAAATAAATAAATATAGAGCATCTATGTTTGGCGTCCTATTCATATTACAGTCTTGTACCTCTCTTTTCTCTACTCTGGAGATTACTTAGATTGATGTATTTACCCTTTCTAGACATTGGGTCATATGCATCATAGCCATAGGTGCAACGAACTTTGTCCCTCGATCGATGTTTTAGGATAGAACGGATTTTATCACTGTCAGTACTCTTCATCCAAAACCGACCGGAAAATTCCATACCTGTCGCACATGTCATAGTTTTTTCCCTGAAATTTGTCCTTTAAGTTTGTCTCCCTAATTTTACGCCAGGACCATTGCACTTCAGTTTCCCGAGAAAGTGAAGTATTCTTTTTTGTTGAGGTTCTTACTCAACAAATGTAGTTTATTTGTTAATTTGAATGAATTTCCTACCACTGTGCATCATTAATCTGAAAATCTTGTCTACGGTTAAATGATCGATTGAGGAACTATGTAAAAATTAAAAAAATATCGGAGTTTTGTATTCCATATCTAACAAAAATCATGTAATTTTTTTTTTAAAAAATTCTTGTTTATGTGAATGCAGCATGTGGATCATCTGGAGCCTCTAACCGAACAGCAATGAACCTGGATTTGCAACTTGAAGCAATCATCCCATCAAGAAGATCCTTTCACAAGGTATGGAAAGAAGAGAAATTGAATTAAAACTGGATCTGTAATATATTTTGATGTACACGTGAAGCACAAGAATTGCTTTAGCTTTGCTTGCATATTCTTTAACTCAAGCCTAATACTTATAGGAAGACTTAAAGAGATAAAAACAAATCTTAACAATTCCTATCAAGATCCTATCAAGATAAACATTGAAGTTTGAATGATAAATCTTATCATCTAATCAGATTATATCTTGGTTTGAAGAAGTCAATCTTGGTTTTCTTATCACTCAACCTCTCTCTAAATGATTCTGAATCAATGTGAAATTATCCAAGCACATCACTCCTCCAGCTTGGATCCTCCTTATCTTCATTTTGAATCTCACGATAGCTGCTGTTTGAAAGGTTGTACGGATGGGTAGCCTTATCAATATTTGAATGTGAATTCATCCCACAATCTTTGTTGATCACGTCAATACCCCCCCGCAAACGAAGTCGGGTTTGGAGACAGAGTTTGTTGCTAAAGTAAGCAAGAGCAGCTTTAGACATCGGTTTAGTAAAGATGTCCGCAATTTGATCAGTAGTGGAGATATGGCGAGTGATAAGATGGCCAAGAGCAACTTTTTCGCGCACAAAATGATAATCCAATTCGATGTGTTTACTCCGAGCATGAAAGACTGGATTAACAGTCATGTGAAGAGCACTCAAGTTATCACAGTATATGACTGGGGGATGTGGCAATGAAATGCGTAGATCCTTCAGAATGAATGTCAACCAGGTGAGTTCAGCTGTAGTATTAGCCATTGCACGGTATTCAGCCTCAGTACTGGATCGAGAGATCGTATGTTGTTTCTTGGCACACCAAGAGACAATGTTTCGACCAAGGTAAGTGCAGAATCCAGTTGTAGAACGCCTTGTGGTAGGACATCCTGCCCAATCTGCATCTGAAAAAGCAACCAAATCAAGAGTAGAATGTGAAGTAAAATGTAACCCCAAGTGAATAGAACCTTTAACATATCGGAGAATACGTCGAACCATTTTTAAGTGAGCACCAGTGGGTAGATGCATGAATTGAGATATATAATTAACACTAAAGGAGAGATCTGGACGAGTAAGAGTTAGGTATTGCAATGACCCAACAATTCCTCGAAAATAACTAGCATCTTCCAACGGTGTATCATTGTGGGAGATAGTGGTCTTTGCTTCTAAAGGCGTACTCATGGGTTTACAGTCAAGCATCTGCGTTTTTTCAAGAATGGTGAGAGCATAGGTGGTTTGGGATAGATGAAGACCATCAGATGTTTGAGAGATCTCAACACCGAGGAAATGATGTAGAGTACCCAAGTCTTTCATAGCAAATTCACTACTAAGAACTTGAATAAAGGCATTGACAAGCGCTGTAGTGGAACCTGTAAGCAACATGTCATCAACGTATAAAAGTAGGACAAGCGAGCCATGAACAGAATGCATAATAAATAAGGAAGGATCAGCTAAACTACAAAAGAACCCATATTTGAGAAGAAATGTACTAAAGCGATCAAACCAGGCACGTGGAGCTTGTTTCAGACCATAAAGAGCGCGTTGAAGTTTACACACATGAGAGGGATACAAAGGGTCAACCATACCAGGGGGTTGCTTCATGTATAGGTCTTCAGAGATAAACCCATGAAGAAATGCATTTTTAACATCAAGCTGACGAATAGGCCAATGTCGAACAAGTGCAACAGAGATTATCATGCGAATGGTTCCGGGTTTAATAACTGGAGAGAAAGTCTCCGTGTAGTCAAGTCCATCAATCTGATGATATCCCTTTGCAACCAAGCGGGCTTTAAGACGATCAAGGGAGCCATCAGCCTTTAGTTTCGTTTTATACACCCATTTAGACCCAATAACATGCATAGAGGGTGTACGAGGAACAAGAGACCATGTGTTATTTTGATGTAAGGCTGCAAGTTCATCTTCCATAGCAGATTTCCAACCAGGATGGGCCAGAGCAGATCGCACAGTGCATGGATGACGGGGGAGATCAACAGAAGCAGCAGTGAGAGCATACTTTGGATTTGGTTTAATGACACCAATTTTGGAGCGAGTGACCATAGGATGAGAGGGATGCTGGGCGTCGTCCTGCAATGGTAAAGAGAAAGAGTCGGGGTTAGAAATATGTAGAGAAGGGGGTGTAGAATGTTGGGGAATGAGGCAAGAAGGTATATCAGATTGAGATGAGCTAGTGGATGAGTCTATCATGGGGAGTGGTACGGGTTGTGAAGTGTTAGGAGCAAAGGTACATGGAGTGCCTTGGACTTCTATCGGTGAATCAATCGAAAGAGTGGAAGGTAAGGGCATCAAACAAGGCATCGGGGTAGAGGATGATGAGTCAATGGTTGGTTGATGGTCAATGATAGGAGGGGACAACCAAGAGTCAAAGATGCTAAGGGTAGACATCGATTTAGAGAGATGTGGTAGTAACCGAGATGCTTTATATGGAAAAGTAAGTTCATCAAACACTACATGTCGAGAGATTAAGAATTTTTTGCTTGTAGGATGGAAGCATTGATATCCTTTATACTTGTCACTATAGCCAACAAAGACACATGGGACAGTTTTTGGATCAAATTTATTACGTCGTGTGTCCCACGTGTAAGGAAAACATTTAGAGCCAAACACACGTAGGGAGGAGTAAACTGGATGAGTACCATGCAGCTTAAAGTATGGGGTATCGAAATGAGTTGCTGAAGAGGGTAGGCGATTAATGAGATACACAGCAGTAGTAAAGGCATAGACCCATAAGAACAAAGGGGCCCCACAATGAAAAAGCATAGTCATACCGAGTTCGCGTATAATTCTGTGACGTCTTTCAACCATTCCTGTTTGTTCAGGAGTATGAGGGCAAGACACTTGATGAATAATACCATTGGAGATGAAATGACATGTTAATTTTGAGTTAATGAACTCACCACCACCATCAGATGAAAAATTTTGATTTTTTTATTGAATTGTCGATCAACATATTTTTCAAATTGGAAATAAGCATCAACAAAGTCAGATTTATGCCGTAATGGGATAATCCAGGTATATCTAGAAAAATCATCGACTAAACAGGCATAGTAACGAAATTGCCCAATAGACAAAACAGGAGATGGTCCCCACAAATCACAATGAATTTTGTCAAAAATAGTAGAACTGTGATTGTCTGAACAAGAAAACGGTAATTTACTAAGCTTCCCTAGTTGACAACTATCACAAAGGTGATGTAATTTATTGACGCCTAAGACAGTAATGAAACCCTTATTTTTTAATAACTGTAAAGCGGAAGACTGAGGATGGCCTAAACGCTGATGCCAAATATCTGCAGAACCTGATTTGAAACGATGGGAATAAAGCAACTCAGGGGAATCTGAAACAACATAAAGATCACCCTTGCGTCGCCCTGTTATCACCGGTTGTCCTGTTGCTCGTTCCTTAACACAAAAACCAACATTAGAAAATTCACAATTCAATTGAAAGTGGTCAGTTAGTTTGCTAACAGATAGTAAATTTCGTGTTAAATTGGGAACAAGCAACACATTTCGGAGGGGCAAGGCAGTAGACTTTTGTTTGACATAAGAGTCACCAATACCATGAATTGGCATGGAAGAACCATCGCCTATTAATACTGAGTCAGTGCCCAAATATTTGCGAAAATTTGTTAACATACCTGCATTACCTGTCATGTGGTTGGAAGCACCAGTGTCAGTGGTCCATTCTGTATCTATGATGGTGTTGTCCAAGGTAAGAGCAGCTAGAGCTTGAGGAATATCCTCAGGTTGAGTGGGCTTCTTTGGCACCCACCAGCATATCTTTGCAATATGACCAGTGGAGCCACAATACTGGCAGCGTTCATCTCGGTACATGTCCCTCAGTAGGGGTCATGCGTCGTTCACCAGGTGGAGGAGGACGACGTTGCCTTCCAGATTTTTCATTGTTGTTATGAGCTTGGAATCCACGGCCAGTGGATGAAAATTGAGGAGGATTGGGTCCTCGATTTCCTGACGAGGTGGTGTGCTGGGGGCGTTGTTTTAGGCCATAGAAAGCCAATGGAGAAGGAGCGTCGGAGAACCAGTGACGGCGTTGATCCAAACTTTGAAGTTGTGACACAACTTCAGAGTATAATGGCAATGGAGGCTTTAACATGGTTGTGGAGAAGGTCTCATAGAGAGGACCAAGACTTGTGAGAAGAGAAATTGAATGATAAATCTTATCATCTAATCAGATTATATCTTGGTTTGAAGAAGTCAATCTTGGTTTTCTTATCACTCAACCTCTCTCTAAATGATTCTGAATCAATGTGAAATTATCCAAGCACATCACTCCTCCAGCTTGGATCCTCCTTATCTTCATTTTGAATCTCACGATAGCTGCTGTTTGAAAGGTTGTAGGGATGGGTAGCCTTATCAATATTTGAATGTGAATTCATCCCACAATCTTTGTTGATCACGTCAATATGGAAATGCTACAAAAATATCTGGCTGGGAGATTTGCCAACAGCGACATTAAAAAACCGAAGCTCCACTGGAAATGCAGCTGATTATATGTCAAATGTCAGTGGCTATGGGAAATTCGGGAACTGTTCAATGTTTGCTACTACATGGTTTTCATTTTTGGTTCTTGGAACTTTTATTGTTTTCATCTTAAATTTGTTTGCTTTGTAAGGAGTACGTTCCGCTTTTCAATCCCGATTGTTAACCTGCAATCAAGAACAAAAACAATCACAGTATACAATTTCAACACATAAAACTATAAACTGAAATACTAAACAAGAGTAGGGAATTAGGGCTCAGGTCGAGCTGGGTTTCCTTTCAACGTCGTCACCGGGGAACCAATGTATCGAATCCAAAAGGGGAGACACACACACTGCCCGAAGACACTACCCGAAGACACTGCCCGAACCACTGCCCAAAGCACACAGCCCGAACACACGGCTCACGGCGCACACACAGCACCACAGCTCACGGCCACACACAGTGCACACAGCACCAGGGCTCGAGGCACACACAACACCAACCACGAACTCACGGCCACACACACAGTGCACGCACACAGTGCACACACTCAACGCACAGCCACACCAGTGCACACAGCACCACGGTCACGGCCACTGCCAGTGCACACAGCACCACACTCACGGCCACACCAAGCACCACCCTAAGCTCAAGGCCACACACACAGTGCACCCACTCTCACACAGAAAGCACAAAGCACTCAGTCAACCACAAAGGAAAACCCGAGACAAAAGGGGGGACGAAAAATACACCAAGGGATCTTCGGGCTTCAGGCTTCTTTACCTCATCATGAACCAAGCCAACTTAATGGCACCAAAGGGAGACGAAGGGGAGGGCAGAAGTCCCAAGGATGGACCAGCCGAAGAGGCACACGCAGGAAGCTTCTGGAGCAAGATGTAGGAGATGAATGGGTGAGGGGCTGATTGCTAATGGGGGCTCGGTTATGGCAAAAGGAAGGAGGGCCAAAAGCCCAACAAGGATTAAGTGGTAATGGGCCAAAACCCAACAAATCTCCACATTGGCACAATACCGGCTCCACCTCAACGTAAGGAAAACCCAATAGATGACTCATCATCGCCCAAAGGGTCCCCACAACACACAAAGCATTGTGTGGACCAAATTCCTGTCATAGCACACAGCACAGACAAAGGAAAAACAATAACAAGCACACAGCAAGTTAAAGTGGGAAAATAACCAGGGTAACAGTTTTATAACGAGCACACAGCAGGTTATAAAACACTAACCAAGGGACAAACACTTAGTACACATATCAGCAGGATTAAACACATAATCACTTAGATTATCACCTACAGATAACAACCATTGAACAACATTCCAATGCATCATGCTAGGATTAGACATAAACCTATTTAAGCAACTAATAGCATAAGCTATATCATGCCAAGTACTAACCATCAAATACATTAAGCAACTAATAGCATAAGCTATATCATGCAAATCTTCATGTTTATTCGCAACTAATTCATCATGCACAACATGTTCATGTTCAACAACACTACCATGATTTACAGGCATTCCATGAATTTCAGGTTCATTAACATGACGTACACCAGTTAAATGCTCCACCTCGCAGGGAGTAGCACTGGACTCAGACTCATCAACATGCACAGAACTCATAGTCACATTAGGGGAAGGGAAATCCGGGAATATCACTCTTTGTTGTTTGCCAAAAACACACGAATCACAGAAAGGCATGCAAGACAACACGTCTTTACCAACGCAACCTTTTTCATGCAAAATCTCTAGACCTTTAGAACTCATATGACCTAATCTCCTATGCAACAGATAAGTCAAGTCATCAGTCACAGAATTCACATTATCATATACAGATTCAGTCTTGCAAACATAAAGATGTCTTTTCTTTTTTCCTTTGAAAACAACCAAAGAACCCTTTATGATTTTCATAACTCCATTTCCCCATCTACCCTCAAGACCACATGATTCTAAACCAGCACAAGACATCAAATTATTGCACAAAGCAGGAACATGTCTTACATCTTTTAGAGTCATAGAATAACCAGAATCAAATTTCAAATAAACATCACCAATGCCGTCAACTGTACAAAGTTTCTCATTAGCAATAGAAACAGAACCATTTTCAACTTCTTTATAATTAGAAAACAAATTTCTAAGAGGTGACATGTGATAAGAGCAACCAGAATCAATTAGCCATTCATTTTCACACACAGTAGATGAATGCACATAATTCACAGAATCACATAAGTCAGTCACCATAAAGACATCACCTGAGTCTTCACCAGATAAAGAAGCATGATTCACTTGTTCATAAGATTGGTTATTATCATTTTGTTTCTGGTTTTTCTAGGACAGTCTTTAATAAAATGATCAGGATCACCACAATTAAAGCACCTTCTGTTCTTAGGCCTAGACTTAGACCTTTTACCCTTGTTATACCTATGTTGAGATCTACCTCTAACATGCATAACTTCACCTGAATCTTGCTTACCGCCGTTGTTCACTTTTAAATCTAATTCCTTGCTTTTAAGGCCGTTCATTACAGTATCCAATGTAATAGAATCTCTACCGTACTTAATGGCGGATTTTACATCACTATAATTCTCAGGAATAGCATTTAGAAGAACAATAGGTGAATAGTCGTCAATGTTCTTATCTCCTGTCAATTTAATATCTTGAATTAACTTAGTAAACACATCTAAATTCTCATCTACGTCTTTGTTCAAGTCTAGCTTGAATCTGAAAAAATTTTCCAACAAGAAAAGTTTACTAGGCAAAGATTTTCAGTAAACATTTCTTCTAATTTTTCCCAAAGTTCTCTAGCAGATGATAGTTTACCACACTTCCTGAGCACAGAGTCAGACAAGTTCAAGATAATAGAAGAATAAGCATATTCGTCATCTTCAAGTTTCTTAGCAGTAGTAATGTTCTCAGCCCAATTACCGTCAATAGCTTTAAATACCTTTTGCTGTATTAAAATTCCTTTCATCTTTTGTTGCCATATAGAAAAATCAGATTTTCCATTAAACGGTTCAAGGTTATATCCAGAAATTGAAGCCATCACAAATAAGCAGAGAGGCACACACAATTTCTATAACCAAACAGCAGAAGCAAGGACCACAAGGCACAAAACACAATGAAAGAATTAACCAAGCTAAGGGAAGGAAAAATCGCTATCACCCACAAGATCACAATACACTCAACGGTGTACGAGCATGGGGCTTCAGATTGAGATTTTCCTACGGGTAAGGGACACAATTACACCTAGAAACACGATAGTAAAAATGATTAAGGGTTAAAATAATCACTTACAACCCAGAGACAAAGCTCTGGGGTGACGAAAACCACACTGCCCGAAGCACCGAAGCGCCTGCCCGGAATCTGCCCGAGATTCCAGTAGCTGCCCGAGCTCTCCAGCCGCTGCCCGAAGCCTACTGCTGCTGCCCGAAGCCCACTGAGCACTCCACCAGGCACGGAACGCTCTGATACCACTCTAAGGAGTACGTTCCGCTTTTCAATCCCGATTGTTAACCTGCAATCAAGAACAAAAACAATCGCAGTATACAATTTCAACACATAAAACTATAAACTGAAATACTAAACAAGAGTAGGGAATTAGGGCTCAGGTCGAGCTGGGTTTCCTTTCAACGTCGTCACCGGGGAACCAAGGTATCGAATCCAAAAGGGGAGACACACACACTGCCCGAAGACACTACCCGAAGACACTGCCCGAACCACTGCCCAAAGCACACAACCCGAACACACGGCTCACGGCGCACACACAGCACCACAGCTCACGGCCACACACAGTGCACACAGCACCAGGGCTCGAGGCGCACACAGCACCAACCACGAACTCACAGTGCACGCACACAGCGCACACACTCAACACACAGCCACACCAGTGCACACAGCACCACGGTCACGGCCACTGCCAGTGCACACAGCACCACACTCACGGCCACACCAAGCACCACCCTAAGCTCAAGGCCACACACACAGTGCACCCACTCTCACACAGAAAGCACAAATCACTCAGTCAACCACAAAGGAAAACCCGAGACAAAAGACAAAAGGGGGGGACGAAAAATACACCAAGGGATCTTCAGGTTTCAGGCTTCTTTACCTCATCATGAACCAAGCCAACTTAATGGCACCAAAGGGAGACGAAGGGGAGGGCAGCAAGTCCCAAGGATGGACCAGCCGAAGAGGCACACGCAGGAAGCTTCTGGAGCAAGATGTAGGAGATGAAAGGGTGAGGGGCTGATTGCTAATGGGGGCTCGGTTATGGCAAAAGGAAGGAGGGCCAAAAGCCCAACAAGGATTAAGTGGTAATGGGCCAAAACCCAACATGCTTCACAAAATTTGACAACATGAGGCAGCTAACTCGTCAACAAATTGTTCCGCATTGCATTGCTTGGCTGTGAAATGTTCTATCCGAAATTCATGGTGGATATAGCAAGCCATGGCCAATGCTGGAAGCTGCGGCCATGTTGGAATGATGTAAGATTCTAGTTTAACTGTTGTTTCTGAATGTAAATTTACTTGTTGGGAAAGTGTTGTGTTTCTGATTCTTGTGTTGAGTAGAGCCTGAAATCAAGAATTTTAACATATTGGAAGATTAGTTGGTACAAACGTTATTTATTTATTTACTAGTTTTTGTTGGCACAGTGTGGTGTACATCATGTTGGTCGATTTTTTCCTAATTTGACCGAAAATAACATTTCAAATTACTGAGTTTAACAAAACTTTTAAAAAAGCGATCATGCTACTGTACTTGAACGAAACAAAAATACTGACTCTAATTTTTTTTTAAAAAAAATATGTCAAACTTACTATAAACTGAAAAATAACATTTAAAGTTGCGCTCATCAACAACCGATTAAGATATATTTTCCCATTGTCGGTTCAAGTCAAACCCGTTAATCTAACAAAAAAACAAATTAGTTAACAAAAAAACATTTTCTAACAAAAAAATTCTTTAGTTGACAAATTAATTAGAAAAAAAAAATTATTTAACAAACAAATTTAACAAACCAAGTCTTTACTATTCATTATAATAGCAATGGCAATTACAAGCCATTGGTGATACAAAATCATTACAAAAAACGCTCAAACCAACAACACAAAGTTACAAGTTACCACCACAAAATCACCATCTAAACGCTCAAACCAACAACACAAAGTTACAAGTTACCACCACAAAATCACCATCTAATGTACATAAAATACAACTTACAACAACAATTAGCGTGCGTTTTGCACTAAAATAAAGCATGCATCATCTCTGAGATTGTAATACTTTAGTCTAAAAAGGAATTATTCTATACTATTTTATTTATAATAATAATGTTATTCCATCAAATATTATTTATAAATTTATCAATATATTTATATATTCTATTTACGTCTAGATAATTTATATATTTAATCCAATTCATTTAAATATTAATTTATTTTATTTTAAAAAACTAATGATACTTGATATTAATTAAATAATATAGTAAATTATACTACACATGAATAAATTATAAAATTGATAAAAATACAAAAGGTCGTTAAAATTAAATATCAGAGCAGAGAGACCAATTTAATTATTTGACTTCAATTAAAATAATTGCAATAATTATTTTAATTATGTAAAAAAAATTTAAATATTTTTTTAAATAATTTAAGAATTAACAAATCGAAAAATGAATTGGTGCATTAGTGTTGGAGCACCATCACTAATGTAAGGGATGGGACCCGAGCCATTTAAGGGAAGTCCTATGGCCCAAGATCCATTGGTCTAGTGGCAAGAGGAGGCCCCAAGATCCTCTATTTTAGATGAGATTTTGGGTTCGATTCCTACATTTGTGTCCTTTGTGTGGGTTTGTCTACATTCTTTGTAGGATTTGTTTAGTATTCCTTGGTTTGTAGTAATTGATTATTCTCTAGTGTTGAATTGTACTAGTAATATGTTAATCCTTGTAATTGTAATTGTCCTTGTAATTATTCAGAGAAAAAAAAAAGGGAAGCCCTATGTGTTATACTTTATTAACAGTTAAGAGACCAAGTTGTTAAACATGGGGATGAAAATCGTTTTGATGGTTAATATTAGGGACTGAAATGCAATTATCTAATTTTCTAGTGCATAGAATTTATAAGTTAATTTTGATTGTCCTCCCAAAACATACGCAAGCAATTTAGAAGAGAATCGGGGCAGAACCCTTTGAAGAGCGTATGCCTTTCTGCGATTTTGATTGTTCTGCCAAAACAAAAGCAAGCAAAATATTTCTTTATAATATTTTAGAAATTCTTGATTTCATTATTTATAAACTTTCCTAGAGATAAATTGTGTTGGCGCCGGTAGGGGTGAGCAAAAGTTCGGTTAAACCGAACAAGCCGAAGAAACCGAACTAATTTGGAAAATCGGTTCGGTTTCGGTTTTTATTTTAAAAATATCGGTTAACCGAACAAACCGAAATTTTTAATTTTAATATTTTTTTTAAAATTAAAAAACAAATATATATATATATATATTTTACAAAAATCAGTTATTATCATTCTTCATTTAAATATTACATTTTAAGTTTTTAAAACCAAAATTTTATTTTTTTATTTTTTAAATCAAATTATCTAATTTTTAATTTTTTTTATTTTTAAAATGCCGGTTATTTCGCCGACCGAAATAACCGCATAACCGATTTTTCGGTCGGTTCGTTTTGAGAGTATAATTCGATCGGTTCGGTTAGACAAAAAAATTCGATCGGTTCGGTTTTTCGAATATTCGATTTGGTCGGTTCGGTTATGACCGATTGCTCATCCCTAGGCTCCGGCTGGTCGCACTGTGTATGCAAAGGTGCACACATTAACATGTGGAACCCATGATCTCAAATATATTGGGACAGTCGGATCTGACCCCTTAGGTATTCCCTCGACATACAACGCAAATGGCACGTTGATACCTAAAGACCTATAACATTTATTATTGTCGGGTAAAGTTTAAATCAGCTCTCGCTAATCCCATGTCCTACGTTGAAAGGAAAGCTAAAGCAATTGAAAAAGGGAAATGGCTATGTCACATTTCCATAAGCTGCGTTCAATTGAAAAGAAGGGATACATTAGACATAAAGCATTTAATTTCGAACATGTAAATGGCTACATGCAACTACTGACTATGATATACATATAGAGAACCTGTTACACAAGTATGCGAATCAGATACAAGTCAACCGATCATGCTCAAACTCTGGTGTACACCGAAAAACGTTGGTTTCATACGTAGTATGGTATAAATACATACATACACTATTACAAATTCAGACAAGATCATGTTGGCCCTGGTTAATTTTTTCAAATTAGTCTAACTATTCCAGTACCCACCTAGCCCAGTTCGTCAAGTCAAGTCAGTTTGTCTGTAGTATTTTTTGAATTTAACTGACACTGGAAAAAGATGAACCCCACTCATGGCCTCCAAGGAGCTGGTGGAGGTGGTGGTGTCAGAAACATGGGTGGCACGGCAGAGAAAATCGTGTTCTTGTCAATTTCCAAGTCTGTGCCACCAGATAGAGCAACAAGAGCTGCCACAAGGCCTGCATTGCCTGCAAGTGTTGGCTCTGTATAGTTGTAATTAGAACGCACATCGTGGAATCCATCGTGCCTGTCGGGTCCAGCAACCATGGCTCCTGTAATGGTATTCGGGTTTGGTTTTTTCGAGTCCCTCCATTTCCATCCTCCTTTACAATTATACTTGATCTTGTTTTTAGGTATCGATGCACCCCTATGGTGGACATGCTTCGGGTAGTGATTGCCAAAGCCCACAACGTAGCTCATTTTTTGGGGATTTCTGCCAAGAATGTAATCCATCTGAAAATTGAGCACCCAAAATTAGGTATAGTCTCGTATTATCGACGATTTCAGCAGAAGTAGACAAATGAACAGAGTAAGTTGTGTACCTGCGTCTGTGCGAATTCCCGGAGGACATCGGTTGAGTAGAAATGAGGTCCACAGTACCAACCAGGCGTATCAGCTGCTTTAATGTAATCGCTAAACAATGTTGCGAGAAAAGCGGCATTGACTACATATTGAAGAGTCTGAGGTGATCCATGGTTTAACTGGATCATTCCTCCTGTTCAAGTAACAAAATATTTGCTCAAGGATTAAAACAACTACTAAATTATTGAATGCCAATCTTATATTAAAGCTTCAAGTTAAACAGTCGTGATATTTAATCTTTAAACTCTCCAACATGCCCTTTCATGTGCAGCCGACGTTCTTTCTTCTGAATTATTTTATCTAAAACTCTTTTTCAGTGGTGATACTTCAACATAGAACTTTCTTGGACTGGCTTCAATACCATATCAAATAAATGTCCAAAGGCCTAAACTGTTATAAATCGCTTTTCCACAAATGGTGGCAATGAGGATTAGTAATCATCAAGTGTATGCAATTAAAGATACGAGATTTAATGTTTGAGCTCTCAAAACATAAAATACCCAATCTCCAAACGTCACAACGAAGCAGAAAACATGATTACCTCTTGTTCTGTTAAAAGTCGTAAAATATGGTAGGAATGAGCACATGAATATGTTAGTCTGGTTGTGAAATGTTTTCAAAATTTCTTCATACGGATATCCAGGGCTGAGTAATAACCTCAAACGACTCAGAAGCACCTAAACATAGAATCAAAATTACCGATCACCAACCATTTATTCGAAAATATAAACTAAAGGGTACCATCTATATTCTACTTACTTGAGCTCCAGGAAGCTTATTGTCCCAATTTAAAACCCCATAATAAGGGCCTCCCCAAAATGCACCTGCATGCTTGGCAAGACCGGGAGTTGTGGCAAGCTGAAGATATGATGCATTCCCCGTAGCATAATACATCCAAGCTGCACCCCACACAAACTCGTCCCAGTAACTCGTGGAATTATAGAATGTTGCTGCCTCGGTACCTGAACTGTATCTGCCACGTTGATCTCTAGAGAACTTATAGAGGGCCTTGGCACCATGAACGAGCTTTTGTGAATAGGCTTTGTTGTCCTTGAAAACAATGGATGCCGAAGCCAAAGCCGCAGCCATTTCAGCAGCAAGATCAGAGCAACTATGGCATTCAGTAACGGGTCTGTCATAATCAATGTCCTCTGGCCGCATCCAACAATAATGGTCATTGGGAGTGGGCCCTCCAGATGTATCCCCTTGTCCAACCTGCCAAGTATAAGAAAGTTTAGACTACCGAATGTAGCAAGGAGCAATAATTATACATGTTGTTCTATATGGTAGCCTATGTTCATAGGGATTAGAATGTGGCATTCATTTTGTCGTATGTTTAAAACATTTGAGTTGCGATATTACTTTCAAATATACCTTTTGGCACAAAGGTAGGCATTTGGCTATACAGAATGCACCGTTAAGATTTTGATCAGTGAAAGGCAAAATGAAAACTTTTTCAATTTCGATCAAAACTCCAAACTATAAGCAACTACAAATTTTATTCAACCCAAAAGGGAAAACAAGATTTTTGGACCACCATTCAAACACGATTGACACTGATGGGCTGCAATCCGCAATCATTTTAAACTTACATCAACAATTTTCTTTCTTCTCACACTACTAATTGAGAGATACTAATACTAAAGATGAAGAATAATGTCGTAACAACAATTACATGGAACACGATAGTGGAATTTGGATAAGTAAGCTGAAACTAAATTTCGATTATTATCGAAAAATCAAAATAAGAAAAATTTGAAAGAAAGAGAAGCTACCGCCTTGCTAGATACCATAACCCTGCGCCACTACTGATGTAACATGATATAAACTAAAAAACTTTCAAGTAATCCAAGCTTGTCGTAAAACACAAAGCGAAATGTCTATATACCACGCTTGCCCAAAACAAGTGTTGCATTTGCTACCTGTGCAACAATTCGATCAATAGTATCAGCAGTGGAATTGAAAGTCTTGAGGAAGTAATCAGTCCCCCACTTGATAATCTCTTTGACATGGTTAAGTTCTCCAGCAGCTTCATACTTCTTACTATATTCAATCACACTCCAACTCAACATAGTCATGGCAAAAGACTGAGGGAAATTAAACTTGATTGCATCCCCAGCATCATAATAGCCACCAGCCAGATCTTTAAATATAGTAGCGGAATCGGACTTCCCATCATTTACACACGAGTTTCCCATCCACGACACGTTATTGTGCTTCGGTAGTTTTCCGGCTGGAAATGAACCAATCAGCCATTAATTAACTCATCATCAGTAAACCCCGTCCCGCTTCGGTTTGTGAAGATAATTTAAAGATGTTTATGTAAATTATTTCGACAAAGCAAGAACAAATAAGGACAAATGGAGGTCAGTTTTCTTAAACTAGACTATTTGTCTCAATTTCCTCACAATATAGATTACATACAACTTCTGGCTCGGCCTCTACTTATAACTTATCAATTTCACTCCTATTCACTTCACACAGAAATTCATCAGACTCAATACACCCAATTATCACAATAAAGCAAAAAAATTACAGGAAAATGGTCTACTCACAGCGCTGGGCATTGAAGAACATGAGAGCCTTTTGCAGCGCTAGGGTGTAATTATCCGGTGGCGGTGGGTGGTGGTGGTGCCGCGGCACTGCCTTAACGATTAAGGAAATAAATCCAGCCAACAGTCCAACACCTAAAATAATTCCCACTGTCCACAAAAAGATCTTCCTGCTAATAATAATGCAGCCCAGATCAACGTACCTCTTCTTCTTCTGCTCCCCAGGACCCAGAAGCCAGCTCTGTTGCGTCTCATCCAGCGGCCGCGACATCGCCGCCCTGTCGAAGTCGTGCAAGTTTCTACTCCGGTCATCGTCCGTGGCCGAATTCGCCGCAATCTCCAGCGACCCACCCCACGGATCCCTACCATACATACTCATTTTCGTCTGGAATTCGTGTTCTTTACGCTGATTAAGAAGCCTAATAAAAACCCAGTCCACAGAAAAAGAAAAAAGATGAGTGAAGATAAAGTATGATGAAATGCGTTGCAGAGATTTGGGGTTTGGAACCTGCAACACTGAATTGTTTATGTGAAAAGTTTAGGTGACAACAGTGGATTCGTCAACTTTTGGCTGTGATGTAACTGTATTTTAGTGGAGAGTCTGTGGGATTGCGACTATCCTCTGCGTGAACATTATAAAAAAAAAAAAAAAGGTTGATGATGGTGACAGTCTTGTGTCCGATTCTTCTGCATTTGCTTTTCCGAGCGTTGTTTTATGCATGTAATTAACTAACTAATAACAGATTAATGGTGTTTTTGTCTGAATAAGAATGTTTTGCAAGTCCCACTGTTTTGATATGCTTTCATTATCTTAAGTTACACGCAATGAATTATCCATAAACACGATTTTTGTTATGATATTATCAGAATAATTATTTTTGTTGACAGAATAATTTTTATATTAAATTCATAAAAATACTCAATATTTCTTTTTTTTTTAGTTCCACTTATGAAAAATGAATTTCGATTTAGTTCGATGGTTTGTTTGATATCATAAGTTTGATTTTCTTGTTTTACGATGTGTTTTTATAAATTTTTTTTATAAAAACGATTTACCTCAAAAGACATCGTCATCAGGAGCACAGTACAGCACTTACGTAGGCACATTTTTACATTCTGAATTTATTATATAATTTAGATTTAATTTTTTTTTGGTTAAATATTTTAAATATCGACTTTTGTTTCAACATAGAGCTTGTTTCGCTCCGGCTTACGAGACAACTTAAAATATGAGAAAATCACATTAAGGTAATAATTAGAAAAAGATTTTTGAATTAAATGAGGTAAATATTATCATTGAATATAAATCAATTGTTCAACAATATTTATTCAAATAAATCAATTTTCTTCTTTATTCATCTAACAAGTCTTTTTTTTCTCTCCCAAAAATAATCTTTTTTTAAAATAAAAAAAACAAGGTTTTCATCATCTTCTCCCCCCAAATTATGATTTCAAAATACAAGCTAAATCTTTCAATTTCTCTCTATACGCTCAATGCCAGGAGAACATTTCTAAAAGAAGAAGAAATTCAAATTGCCCCAGAAAAAGGGAATGAATTGACTTTCCCAGAGCTGGATGAAGCCGTGGATTAGAAGATTCACATTTTAAATGGGTTGTAATGTCTAGGTTGGCCGATCCACTTCCAAATTGATATTGTCGATTGTGCATTGCTGGAGTGTCATGCGTCATTGTTTTCGTTTTATTTTATTTTTTGTAAATGCAACAGACTTTTGTGTTTTTACGTTGTTTTTGCTGGTTTTATTGGATTTCTATGTTTCAGTTAGCATTGAACATAAGTGTTGAATGTTGTTTTCGTGTTTTTTTTTTTTTTGCATATGTGTTTTTGAAATAGTTATATACCGCATCTGTGTTTACACGTTATATTTTTGTTAGTTTGATGGGATTTTTTTGTTTGAATTATCATTGATTTGTTATTTCAATTCTTGTATACATTATATATTTGTCAAAATATTTATATAAAAATGATGTACGTGCATCAATAGACTCAAAGAAATACAAACTTGTAAAAATCAAGTGCACAACATATATATTCAAGTGCGCCACCATCTAAACCTAAAAAATATGGTTTGAACAAGTGCATCGGTTGAGTCTACCAGTGCACGTACGATACATGTGCACGGTAGACACAAGAGGTGCACTTTGTGAAAATTTAGTAAACCAACTTGTCAAATTGAGTGCACTTGTCAAAATTGAGTACACCACCTTATTAAAATCAAGTGCACCACATAATATAAGCAAGTGCACCACACTCTTAACCTAAATAATGCATGTTTTGAATAAGTGCATATCTTGAGTCTGTCTGTGCACGGCTAAATTTTCACAAGTGCACTCTTGTGTTTATCAGTGCTCGTGTATCATACGTGGGACAAGTGCACCAGTGTAAGAGGTGCACACGTTGTTTGGCAAGAGTGGTGCACTTGAATGGTATAAAAACAAATTGAAGCAGGAACGTGCACCGCATCCAAATGTGCAAGGATTTTATACGAGAATGTGAGAAATATAAAAGAAGAATAAATGAATTGAACATGCACCACATTCTATTGCAAAGTAAAGAAAAAGAATTTATTGCATTGTACGTGCACCGCCTATTGAAGCACTCAACGTGCATCACAAATTGAAGCAGGGACGTGCACCACATCCAAATGTAGCACTTGAATAAGAGAATCAGCAGGGGACATGCACAAATGCAAGAAGAGGTGCACGTGCATCGATGCAGAAGAGGTGCACGTGCATCGTGTTCAAGAGTGATATAAAGGGACACTTTAGAATATAATGTATTATTTGTCGGCCAAAGTTCAAATGGCCATAACCTTTGATCAAGGAAGAATTTGCATATTATGACATATTCACGGAAATGTCTTTTCGAGCCGAATCTAACATAATAGGACAACGTCATATTGGCACTACTGACGAACCCAAAATTCCTTGTTTAGATAGGTTATGCTCAATTTTAATTTTTTTTCACTTTTGAGCCAACTTTGAGGAATTTTAGTTTCCAAAATTCTTGACGTATTAAGCTCACATTTTTTGGGATTCATGTTCTTGTTTGGGATAATTTTTATAAAAAATTTCTCTCAATTGCAGTAAGTAAACGATACAAGTATTGTTTATGGAAGTTCGAAGCACAACGCTTCTATGTCTCCCCTTCTTCCTTTGCAGGAAGGTTACACTAGAAGACTTTGGTTTACACTTTACAGTATACAACATCCTTAGGCACTCATACAGCTTGGCCTAAACTCCTAGCAATCACAACTTTCTAAGTTGTTTACAACGTATTCTATAACACTCACACGAGATATAAAACTATTATGCTTCAAGTGTTCTTTGAGCAGCAGACTCGGTTGTATTTAATCTTTCAAGATTACAGTAGTAGTTATTTGCTGCTCTTGCTGAAACTTCAAAGTATCTTAATGAAGCGATTTGCTTGAAGTTGATTTGTGTCTTGTGTTTGATCAGATGGTTCAGCTAACATCTTCATTCTTCACTTAGATGTATTTATAGACACATAGGTCTAACGACAACTTTTCTATATTTGGAAGAGATCAGTTTTCTGTCTTCATTCCAGATTCTGATTGTCTTCTTTCCAATTTTGTTAAGCAACGGCTCTTTTATTCGGGTTTTTTAATAATTTAACCTCCTTTTTTATTATAGTTATAAAAATAACCAAAATTTTTTGTTTTTATAAAAGTAACCTAAGTCGCCATCTCAGATGGCGACAAGCTCCAAATTCTTTTAATGTCGACATCAACAAAAATTTTTTTTTTATTGATGTCGCCATCTCGACATAAGTTTTAAAAAAAAAATTCTTTAATGTCGCCATCTGAGATGGCGACAACATTAAAAAAAAAAAATTTATGTAGTCGCCATCTCAGATGGCGACATTAAAAGAATTTGGTGATTGTCGACATCTGAGATGGCGACTTAGGTTACTTTTATAAAAAAAAAATCCCGGTTATTTTTATAACTATAATAAAAAATGGGGTTAAATGGTTAAAAAACCCCTTTTATTCTGACGCTAATGGTGGCGGTAATATAGCAAGGTGCGACGCTCTGTTGTACCTTTGTCAGAATGAGTTGTACTTGTTTTGTCTTGTTGCCTTGTGCACTTGCTGGATAGTTATACGTCTAATGATATTCTTCTTTCAGTGATTGTTCATTCTTCTGTACTCGGTAGATGTACACTCTTGATATCTTTGCACTCGGTAGATATCTTTGTCCTGTAGATGTCTTTATCCCGTAGATATCTGTGCACTCGGTAGATGTCTTTATCCGGTAGATATATGTGCACTCGGTAGATGTCTTTATCCAGTAGATGTCTGTGCACTCGATAGATGTTTGTGATCACCAAAACTTAGAAATGTTTTCCCAACCATTTCCCCCTTTTTGGTGATGACAAAACTTAGCATTGGAGATTCTTGCACAAGTATTGTTTCTGGAAGTTCGAAGCACAATGCTTCTAAGTCTCCCATTCTTCCTTTGCAGGAAGGTTACACTAGAAGACTATGGTTTACACTTTACAGTATACAACCTCCTTAGGCACTCACGCAGCTTGACCTAAACTCCTAGCAATCACAACTTTCTAAGTTGTTTACAATGTATTCTATAACACTCACACGAGATATAGAACTATTATGATTCGAGTATTCTTTGAGCAGCAGACTCAGTTGTATTTAATCTTTCAAGAGTTCTTTGCTGCTCTTGCTGAAACTTCAAAGTATCTTAATGAAGCGATTTGCTTGAATTTGATTTGTGTCTTGTGTTTGATCAGATGGTTCAGCTAACATCTTCATTCTTCACTTAGATGTATTTATAGACACAGTGGTCTAACGGCAACTTTTCTATATTTGGAATAGATCAGTTTCTTGTCTTCATTCCAAAGTCTGATTGTCTTCTTTTCAATTTTGTTAAGCAATGGCTCTTTTATTCTGACGCTAATGGTGGCGGTGATATAGCAAGGTGTGACACTCTGTTGTACCTTTGTCAGAATGAGTTGTACTTGTTTCGTCTTGTTGCCTTGTGCACTTGCTGGATAGTTAGACGTCTACTGATATTCTTCTTTCATTGAACGTTCATTCTTATGTACTCGGTAGATGTACACTCTTGATATCTTTGCACTCGGTAGATGTCTTTGTCCGGTAGATGTCTTTATCAGTAGATGTATGTGCACTCGGTAGATGTCTTTATCTGGTAGATGTATGTGCACTCGGTAGATGTCTTTATCCGGTAGATGTGTGTGCACTCGGTAGATGTTTGTGATCACCAAAACTTAGAAATATTTTCCCAACAATTTCCCCTTTTTTGGTGATGACAAAACTTAGCATTGGAGATTCTTGCTTGATTATTTGAATAGCAGATCCTATTAAGACTTGGAAACAAAACAGAGTGGACTTGCAATTTCTTAGATAGATAAGCATATTACAAGTAGTAATCAAACTGAGTATTAATGTCATTTTTTTGTAAAATGAATTCTGATAACATAGTACATCTTAAAGATCTTACAGCAAACTTATTTCTACAATCTATTCGACTGGGGTAAAGACAACTTGAGAAATATAGCCAATATGGAATGATCCGAGCCAGCTATTTTCAGAGTTGTTGACAAAGGGAGGGGGAGAGAAAGTGCATACAGAGTGGCTTAGAACAAAAGAAAACCTAGAAAACCAACTTTATCTTCAAAGTAGTCTTCTGTTCATTTATCAAGGTCTATGTCTTTAATGAAAATTCCCTGTCTTCCCCCTTTTTGTCATCAGCACCCATGCATCCTCTATCCAAATTCCAGGATGGTGGAGAACACCATGACTGGTCCGGGTAGCTGGAGCTAGCAGAGATGGGTTAGATAAGTAATCAACCCATGGATGGTTGATTTAGATAAGTAATGAACTCATGATAAGTGTTGCAGAGAAGTTGCAAGATCAGTAAGGAACTAGTTAAGATAAGCATGATTGGTGAGTTGAGTTGGAGGAAATAGCATGCTATTTATAGTGAAAAATTAGCAAGTTGTGGTATGAGATGTCATGTCATGTGTAAAGTAGTGCAGATAAAGATAGATAAGAAATGACATAATCATGAAGATTTATAATAAAAAGATAAGAGTTAACAAAAGAAGACAAAGAAATGTTACTGTTTTCTCCCTAACCAATGCTTGGAGTAGTCACGGGTGGAAGAGGGTGTCTCAGCAGGATGTTGTCGTGGACTGCGAGACCTTGGCTAGGAAGAACGTCTTGACCGACTTGACTCTTCAGCGGCAGCATATGATCTTTGTGCTGGATCCGGTTCTCGTCGGTGCGAGAGAGCATGTCTATTGGGCTCCGGTAGACGTCGAGTGGAGTGAGGAACAGCGGGGAAACTGTTGCTCAAGTCCTGTATTTGTGAAGCGAAAGCTGCCTGCATATTCGCCAACTGATCGGACAGTGCTTTCTTTGCATCCTCAATTTTGTCTTCAAGTGCTAGTGAGGAAGCAGTATGAAGAGATTCACTGTGCTGGTTAATCTGAAGAAGGGCTTGCCCTATCCGGGAGAAATAGTCAGCAAAAGCATCCACAACAAAGCTTTGGAGCCCGTTTACTGTAGTCGTCAGATGGCTGAGATCGTGATAAACCTGCTGAAACCGTGAGTCAGTATGCTGCTGATGACTCCCAATGACAAGGTTCGCAGTGCGTTCTTCTTGTTTCAGTTTGTTGACGTCACTGGCCAGCTCAGAGATTACATTGGATGGATGCACCAATTGATCAGCAACACTTGGAGGCCCTTCAATAGGAATTTGAGTAGGAAAGTCAAAGAAGTCCTCAGGAGGGTCATTGTCCAAGGATTGATCCAGGGCATCCGTTTGAGTTTCGACATCTGTGGTGATGACGCCAGGAGGACCAGCAATTCTTGCAGCAGAGGGCAAAATAGCAGATGAAGCAGCTGCAGAGGATGGTGCGGCAGGCACGACAATACTGATGATATCAATTCTAGTAACAACGATCTCCATCTTAGCTGCAGCAGATTGAGTATGATCATCAGAATTTGGTGATGACTCACTAGGTTCATCATGTTCTGAAGAGACGGTGACTTGATGAACCACAGACTGAATGACAATGTCGACATTGATAGGATCAACATCCATCACTTGTAGAGGTTGATCATTGAAAGAACCTGGGGCAGAGGTGGTAATCGGTTCAGGGGTAGGAGCAGTGGGAGTAGAATCTACTGTAAAGACTTCAGCCAGGGCGGTAGAAACTATGCTCAAGTCAGTAGGGGTGGAGCTTTCATCCCTTGGTAGAGTAGAGCAAGAGTGTAGACCCGTTAAGATTCTGAGATCATGAAGAACAACCTCAGTCATTTCAAGCTTGGGTCCTATAGCATTGAGTACAACCCTATCATGATTGGTTGTGCCATAGTCAGCGTTAAACTCCTAGAGCCTCGAGTGAACTAGAGCTTGAAGTTCTCCCACATAGTTCATCATGCGGGACATTGCAAAGCTTCAAACTCTTCTCTGTGTCATTTAGCTGAAGGCGGGAAATACTGAGGTTCTCATCAAGTCGTGCCTGTTCGAGAATGGGAGAGAAATCATCAAAGTGAATTTTGAGACGAGCCTCCACCATCTATCAAATATCGCAAGTTGCGGTTGCAGTTTGGCTTCCACTTCAGCCATAACCATTTGTATTTCAAACGCTACAGGAGTTGACACTGGTTCCATATCCGCTTTGCCCTTTCCGGTGGAAGTGTCCTTAGGGTGAAAATAAGGACAGAGCTGATAGAGTCGGTCCTTGGTGAGAACTCAATAATTTGGTGGAGTTGTCAGTAGGAGCGGTTGGTACAGTGAGTACCATGGCCAAGGATGCAGCTGTTGCAACTGGTTCCTCTGGTGGAAAATTGTCAGGACTGATCTCCCGAGAAGTCGTGATAACCGCTGCTTGAACTGCAGTAGAGATAATATCAGCAGCAATTGAAATAGCAGCAGGAACTTGATGCTCGAGGGCAGTAGAAGTCTCTTTCCTGGTTCGTGGCTTTTTAGGAGGGGGTGTGATGGCTCAGCAGATTCGGATATTGTCTGGTCAGAGTCACTCACTACTTGAGTTGTCCGTCGCTTGATCGGACCAACTTCTCTACCAACTTGTTTTCGGTGAATCTGACGATATTTGGTTGTGACAAGCTTCCCCGGATGGAGAGTGGATAAGGCCCCCGCCTGAATATGTTTATTGTCAGAAGTGCGGCTGAGAGGAAGAGCAAAGACAGCTTGACCCTTCCCTGATGTCACTAGGCCAGTAAGAACCTGAAATAGGACGACTGGCCAGTTCACATCTAGACCTTTGGCAATGGCACTCATTACCTCAAACTTTTCTGGGGTGATGACATCGAATGATCCTGCTTTGCACAGCAGACCTTTGGAGATGACATTAGCAAGTTGGTGAAAATGCTCTTCATTAAAATATTTTTAAAAGGAGGACGTCACAGACGAACGTCAGAGTCTGAGAAAATAGTGCGTATCTCTTCTCGAGTAGCCATTGAAATGGTGGAAAAGTCAGTGAGTCCTGTCGAAGGAAGACATAGGTAGGTGGCAAAGTCCAGTTGAGTAATGGTGATAGAATGGCCAGAGATGGAGGCCCCCACTGAGTTATTCACTATCCTTGCAGTGGCGTAAAATTCTTGGAGAGCCTTTTTATAGAATGTAGGAGCCTGACTGAGTATAACCAGGAGTCCAGAGGTATCTAGCTTTTGAAAAACATCTTTTATGTCTTCATCAGAGATGGTGGAAATCGAGTGAAAATCCACATGGATAGCGTTTGTAACAAAGCTTGGCTGGGTAATCTTTGACATTATAGTGTAGAGACTGAGAATCAGATGATCTAAAGAGTAAAAATTCATTGAGAAAAAGTTAGCACAGGAAGTTTGGAAGAGATACAAGTAAGGGAAAATGAAAATGATAAGGGCGGTTAAATAGAGAGAGTGGATGTAACGTTATACTGTAGATGAGCTGACACATGGATACGTGGCGTTCATCTAACAATTTAAATTTTTTAAAAATGCAGATAAAAGGACAGAATTTGAGCGGGATCGAAATAATTTATTATTCGTATAAAATTAAATTTGAATTCCGACGTTCCACTAGGTTAGTAGTTATCGAAGGATATTGTCAGCAAGGCATATGTGGTAAAGTCTACTGGTATGTAGAGTCCTACTGGTAAGGTAGCATCTACTGTAGCAGACTATTGTTTTACCAGCTAAGCTTCGGTAGACCTGTGATAGAAAAAAAATTCTTTAACTAAAATTCCCCCTAAATTCATGCAGTTTCTACTAAGTAATTCCCCCTGAATTAATCATATAGAAATAATCACAATCAAGGGGTTATTTCAATTAAGCCAAGAATATTCCGAAAGTATGAGAACTTAGCGTCAGGTAGGGGTTTTGTGAAGATATATGTTGCTTGTTGTTCGGTGGATATGTACTCTAGCCGAATCTCCTTCTTCATAACATGATCTCTAATGAAATGATGACGGATGTCAATATGCTTGGTGCGAGTATGAAGAACAGGGTTGTACGTGATAGTTATGACAGATGTATTATCACAAAAAATTGGTGCCTCAGTGGATTCAATTTCATAGTCCCGCAGTTGTTGTTGAATCCATAGTAGTTGAGCACAACAGCTTCTAGCAGCAAGGTATTCTGCCTCTGCACTAGACATTGCTATGGACGTCTGCTTCTTGCAACCCCATGAGATTAATCGATCTCCAAGAATTGTCAATATCCACTGTTACTTTTCCTATCAATTTTGCACCCTGCGTAGTCAGCATCTGAATATCCAATTAGATTAAACGTTGAATCTCTTGGATACCAGAGACCAACATTTTCTTTGCCTTTTAGATATTTTAGAATCCTTTTGACAGCAGTTAACTGTGATTGCTTGGGATTGGCTTGGAAACGAGCACACATACAGACCGCAAACAATATGTCAGGTCGGTTGGCAGTCAAGTAAAGTAAGGATCCGATAATACCGAGATACATTGTTACCTCGACTGGTAAGCCTGATTTATCCAAGTCGAGTTTGGCAGATGAGCTCATTGGAGTGGCAGCTACTGAACTTGTAAGCATCCCATACTTCTTCAGCAGTTCTTTGGTATATTTAGACTGAGTTATCAAAATTCCCTCACTGGATTGCTTGACTTGTAATCATAAGAAAAACGATAATTCTCCCATCATGCTCATCTCAAACTGATCCTGCATTATTTTTGAAAATCTTTCGCAAAGTTTTGAGTTAGTACTGCCAAAAATAATATCATCAACATAAATCTGAACCAGCAGAGTATGGTCACCCTTTGTGAATTTGAACAGGGTCTTGTCCACCGTGCCAATGGTAAAGTTGTGCTCAGTCAAATATTTTGACAGAGTTTCATACCATGCGCGAGGAGCTTGCTTTAAACCATACAAAGCTTTGTTTAGTCGAAAAAGATACGAAGGCTGTTGATGGCTTTCAAATCCAGGAGGTTGTGCAACATAAACTTCTTCCTGAAGTTTGCCATTAAGAAACGCACTCTTAACATCCATATGATAGACATTAAAGTCTTAAAAGCAGCAAATGCAAGAAATATGTGAATTGTTTCTAATCGAGCTACAGGAGCAAAGGTTTCATCTAAATCAATGCCTTCTTCCTGTCTATAGCCATGTGCAACTAATCTTGCTTTATTCCTGATAACAACACCATTTTCTTCGAAATTGTAAGGACCCCCGTGCCCTTAACCCGTTATTAGTGTATTAATCCAAGCATTTAGTGCATGTAATCATATACGTAGGGGGAAATACACTTGTAACCATAGCAAATCATGCCAATAATAATATTGCTTTACATTATTCCATATAATGTCTAGTTTCTCCTACCCAAGTCCACACACATAGCATGCACTATTATAATAAGGACCCCCGTGCCCTTAGCCCGTTATTAGTGTATTAAACCATACCATTAGTGCATATAATCATACGATCATGGGGAAAACCATATGCAAGTGCAACACCATATGCTATCCAGAAAATTTCTTGCATTTTAATCCACATAACATTCAAATTCCCCAACTAAGATTATTCATATGACATGCACCCTCATAATACACTAACATGCTCTTAGTTCATTTAGCAATTCCATATTTAGTTGCATGCAAACCATAAATGAATAGAGAAGAGCCGTAGCCCATTTATACATTCCATGTACACGTAGAATGTACTCACGTAAGAGCACCCAATGAACACGCGTGTATCTAATGTATAAAACACTCTGCTGGATACCGTTACTGGTGCTTCGACCCTGGAAGCACCTCTCAAGCGCATCTCGATCTCAACTCTGGATCTATGTGCCTATCCAACCAGCTCTGGTACCTTGATCCTGGAAGTACCTCAAATCAACAGCCCGGCTCAGCTCCAAAGCCGCTGCTACACCTGTAACACCTGCCCCAACAGAGACAGCCCACACACGGGGTGAGCATACCATTACCACCAATCCAATAATCATAACATTGCAATTCATAAATTTACAGAATGTAAATGCCATAATTTAAATGATACTCCCTGGATGGTAACACCCTCATCTGGGATCCCCTGTATTGTCCCTGTTCTCAAAACAATCAAACTCATCAAATTCCCAAGGTCAGTTAATCGCCACATAGATTAACTAATACCGTTCTGTTATGCCAGTTCCATAATCAATATGGTAAGAAATCACTACATAAAAAACCATAGATCTCACATATATCTAACCAGTGATTCCATGTTCCTATTCCATTGCTCGCTCCACGATAGCGGCAATCTAAACCCCGCGCACGCTCAACAATAGCGGCGTCATAACCGATGATCGCTCAGCGGCGACATCATCCCAAGTCATTGCTCGCTCAATAGCGGCACCATATGGTTCCCAATGTATAACCCAATTGACGCAAATACCATTTACCATGCATATCGTTATCCATTTATAGCAAGTATCATGCGCCATGCATTTCAATACCTATTCGATGCAATTACCACATGCCACATATTTCAATGTCCGTATGATGCAATTATCACACACCATGTGTTCCAATGCCCATTTAATACAATTATCACCTACCATGCATTTTATAGTTGCAACATCTTAATAGGCTATGCTCGTACGTCATACGTACCTTAAGTTTCCGCAGTCCAAGCCAAACCTTGCTTGAGTCCCATTCCTCAAGAAGTATGTGCTAAAACACAAATAATTCACAATCAAACATAGGCATGCAACCACGTGCCCAAGCACGTTCAAACCCCCAAACATATCGTCAATCCATGACGATTACCAAAATAAAAGCCCCCCGGCTAAGCATGCATAATGCCCAAAATAATCTATTTTATATGTTTAATAGATAGCCAAAGACTCAACCGGGAATCCCATTTTATTAGACTTTGGTCCCAAACAACTTATTTTAAAAGTATAGCATTCTCATTGGAATGTAGACATTGCCCCGGAAACGGCCCCTTTAAACCTCGGTTTCAAAATCCCGACATTTTCCAAAAATATAAAAAAAAACAACTTCCTTCGGGTGGCGATCGATCGCCACCTTTATCGCGATCGATCGCCACACTCCAGTGGCCAACCAGCGCCTTCTCGCGATCGATCGCCAACCCGCTCGCGATCGATCGCTTCAACCATGCGATCGATCGCCGCTACTGTTCATCATCTTCGAATTTTAGCAGCTGCTCGTCGCGATCGATCGCTCCACCTCGGCGATCGATCGCCACCTGCGTTTTTCCGAAAAAAATCGAGTTTCCATGGTGTTTTTCACACCCAACTCAAAACCAACACCCCATACACCACCAACACATCAAATACAACATTTAAACTCCATAAAAACACTAAAATCAACATTTTAGATTTTAACCCAAAACCCCCCAAATACAAATCCAACCCAAAAGCTTAACCATAACATACCAAACTACTATCAAAACGAAGGCAAAGACGAGGGGAAGAAACTTACCAACTTATCTTCGAGAAATCCGGCTCCTAGGACGAGCCTCCATCGATTTTGCCCATCAAAGGGAAAGGGGAAGGGTTTGGGGTGAGAGAGAGGCGTGAGGGAGAGGAGAGAAATGGATTCCAAATGACGGAATCCCAAGTCCAACTGGTATATATATCAAAAATGCCACAAAATATCGATACCTCCACAAATACATCATGATTCATTAAAAATCATCTGTTTACAAAAACTCTCTCCCCAACATCAAATCCCCAGACTGGCCCCAACATAAGGCACCCCGGACACCAAGTCCCACTAAAAACCCAATTCATAGGTTCTCCACCAAAATGAGAATACAATCTCAACCTTTGGGTCCAACGATCTCAAATGTCTGATTTAACAACCTCGGGAGACCCATAACCGCAATTAATTCCTAATTGCCACAATTAAAAATCCAACAAGGATTGTTACCAAGTATCATGCGCCATGCATTTCAATACCTATTCGATGCAATTACCACATGCCACATATTTCAATGTCCGTATGATGCAATTATCACACACCATGTGTTCCAATGCCCATTTAATACAATTATCACCTACCATGCATTTTACAGTTGCAACATCATAATAGGCTATGCTCGTACGTCATACGTACCTTAAGTTTCCGCAGTCCAAGCCAAACCTTGCTTGAGTCCCATTCCTCAAGAAGTATGTGCTAAAACACAAATAATTCACAATCAAACATAGGCATGCAACCACGTGCCCAAGCACGTTCAAACCCCCAAACATATCGTCAATCCATGACGATTACCAAAATAAAAGCCCCCCGGCTAAGCATGCATAATGCCCAAAATAATCTATTTTATATGTTTAATAGATAGCCAAAGACTCAACCGGGAATCCCATTTTATTAGACTTTGGTCCCAAACAACTTATTTTAAAAGTATAGCATTCTCATTGGAATGTAGACATTGCCCCGGAAACGGCCCCTTTAAACCTCGGTTTCAAAATCCAGACATTTTCCAAAAATATCAAAAAAACAACTTCCTTCGGGTGGCGATCGATCGCCACCTTTATCGCGATCGATCGCCACACTCCAGTAGCCAACCAGCGCCTTCTCGCGATCGATCGCCATTCCTCACGATCGATCGCCAACCCGCTCGCGATCGATCGCTTCAACCATGCGATCGATCGCCGCTACTGTTCATCATCTTCGAATTTTAGCAGCTGCTCGTCGCGATCGATCGCTCCACCTCGGCGATCGATCGCCACCTGCGTTTTTCCAAAAAAAATCGAGTTTCCATGGTGTTTTTCACACCCAACTCAAAACCAACACCCCATACACCACCAACACCTCAAATACAACATTTAAACTCCATAAAAACACTAAAATCAACATTTTAGATTTTAACCCAAAACCCCCAAATACAAATCCAACCCAAAAGCTTAACCATAACATACCAAACTACTATCAAAACGAAGGCAAAGACGAGGGGAAGAAACTTACCAACTTATCTTCGAGAAATCCGGCTCCTAGGACGAGCCTCCATCGATTTTGCCCATCAAAGGGAAAGGGGAAGGGTTTGGGGTGAGAGAGAGGCGTGAGGGAGAGGAGAGAAATGGATTCCAAATGACGGAATCCCAAGTCCAACTGGTATATATAGCAAAAATGCCCCAAAACACCGATACCTCCACAAATACATCATGATTCATTAAAAATCATCTGTTTACAAAAACTCTCTCCCCAACATCAAATCTGTTGAGCCTTAAACGCATTGTTGCGTTTAATGCGTTAAATTATCCCCGGTCAATCTTTGAGTTTTGATGATCAACAAAACTTGTGTCTGTTATACTAATGCATCTACTTAGTGTGCATATTAAGTGATGAAAAGTGGTTTGGATTGAAGAAAATCAAGTGTGCATATTCTGGCTTGGATCGCCCAAGGCGATGGTAATCATCGCCCCAGGCGATGGGTGTCAGGCCAGGCATCGCCACGCACATCGACAGAGGCGATGGCTAGGCGAGCATGCGAGGAGGATCGCCTGAGGCGATGGTGAACAAGGCCGGAGGCGATGGCAACCTTCTGGCACTTCGCCCCGCACATCGACTGGAGCGACGCCGAGGCATGGCGCGGGCATGCGCGCAGGGAGATCGCCCGAGGCGATGGCACGAACGCCTGAGGCGATCTGGAGTTCGTTTGAGGCGATGCAAGATTTGAAGGAGCTGAGGCTACGGCCTTAATTTTGGCATTGGATCGCCTGAGGCGATCCAGCGATCGCCTGAGGCGATGCGTGATTTTTGGTGACCGTTGGGGCGCGGCGATGGTGATCGCCTGAGGCGATGTCCGAGGCGATCGAGGAGTGATTTCAGCCTTATGAGTAGCAACGGCTAGTAGGAGCCTAGGGGGCCTTCTACACTATAAATATGGATGCTTTGGAGCATTTTGAAGCTAAGGAACAAGCCTACAAACTCATACAAAGTCTTGATCAATTAGTGTTTCAAATTATATTACAATCTCCATACATTGTTATTGTATTGGAGTTTGTGATTCTCTTCTTTGTTAGAGCTTGTGTTCTTCGTGTGAGTACACCGTGAAGGTGTTTGTTGGTTTAATTCATTGTAAAGGTCCTCCAACACCAAAGCAAGTTGGATAATTGTAAAGTCATCAACTAGTCTAGTTGGTGCAAGTGTGTGGCTATCCTTGGAGCCCTTAAGGCCAAGAAGACTCGTGAAGAGTGTTGGTAGCTCGGGAAGAGCTTTGTATACTCGGGAAGAGTATTGTGCTCGGGAAGAGCTTGTGTACTCGGGAAGAGTAGTGTGCTCGGGAAGAGCGTTGTAAACTCGGGAAGAGTTGTTGTGTGGCTAACTTGGAGCCCTCAAGGCCAAGACCAATTGTTCTAGTGGAACCTCGGTTGGAGGTTATCTAACCGGGAAGAGGAGACGTAGGCGATTCATCGCCGAACTTCTATAACAAATCTTTGTGTCTTTTATTGCTTTAATTTTCATTACGCACTTATTTACTTATTCTTTTTATTTATCGATTGACGTAAGGCTTCCGCAAGCGCAAAATATTTTTATTTTACAAACTCATTTTAAAAAGCTAAAGTAGCCAAGGAATCTCATTCACCCCCCCCTCTTCGATTCCAACAAGTGGTATCAGAGCCATTTGATTTTTTGTTTTTAAATCAAAATCTTTTTATGGCTAATCTAGCAAATGAGTTTGCTCAAGGTCAATCGACGAATCGCCCTCCGCTTTTCACGGGTGATAACTACGGTTATTGGAAGAATAGAATTTCTCTATACATCCAATCCGTAGATTATGATCTATGGAAAATCATTGTGAAAGGTCCACATATTCCTTTAAAGGAAGTTGGGGGAATTAATGTTCCCAAATAAATGGACGATTTCACTAAAGCGGATATGATTTTAATATCTCAAAATGCTAAAGCTATTAATATTTTGCATTGTGCTTTAGATATGAAGGAGTACAACCGGATCTCGATGTGCTCAACCGCTAAGGAGATATGGGATAAATTACAAATTTGTCATGAAGGAACCAACCAAGTAAAGGAGACAAAGATAGACCTCCTTCAACTCAAATATGAGACATTTGAGATGGATTTCGGAGAAGATGTGGATTCCATGTTTAGGAGGCTCACCCTTATCATAAATGAGCTTGCCCAACTTGGAGAGAAGTACCCTCCAAAGCAATATGGAGGAGAGCACTAAGGGCCTTACCTAAAGAATGGGATGCAAAGAGGACGGCCATTATCGAGTCCAACAAAGGAGAAAGTGCTTCCTATGATCTTGATGAGCTCCATGGCACATTGGTGACTCATGAGCTTGAAGTTGCCACAAGGAGAGAAGTAAAGGAGGAGGGTAGATCCAAGAGAAATGGGATTGCCTTGGTTGGAAGGAAAGACCACTCCGATGATGAAGAAGATGATGATGATGAGGAGATGATCCTATTCACAAAGAAGTTCAAGAAGCTCTTCACCAAACATAGCAAGTCAAAGACCTCAAGTGCAACCAAAAATGAATCCAAAAATGAGGTAACTTGTTATAATTGTAATGATAAAGGTCATTATGCTAACAAATGCCCTAGGAAGAAGAATGAGGACAAAGGGAAGAAGAATGCGTTTATAGCCACATGGAGTGATAGCGACTCCGATGAAGAAGAAGCCACCAATCTATGTCTAATGGCTCTTGGAGATGAAGGAGATGAAAGTGACAATGAGGTACCTTCATTTGATGAACTTTTAGAGTCTTATAATGATCTTATTGATGCTCTTGGCAAAACCAAGATGAGTAACAAATTACTCAAACTTGAGATTGCTAAGAAAGATGAAGAAAATAATTCATTGAAAAATGAATTAAATTCTTTAAAGATATCATTTTGCAAATTTAGTGAAAGTAGTAAAAAGATGAATGAATTGCTTGGCTTGCAACGTTGTAGCTTTGACAAAGCCGGGTTAGGTTTTTCAAGCAAATCAAAAACTTTTTCTAGCTTGTTGGACAATGCAAAGCATGATTCTCCTACTTGTAATTATTGTTGCAAAAATGGCCACACTAAAAATAAGTGTAGGTTTGCTAGAATCCAATACCAACCTAATAAGAGGTGGAAATGGATTCCAAAAGTGCCATTGAAAGTTAACCCCCTAGGACCCAAAAATCAAATGGGTACCAAAGTTCCTCCAATTGTAAATTTGTCTTGTAGGGACAAGAATGGAATGAAGGATGAAGGGCCAAGCAACTCAAAGGAGGAATTTGTATTATTCACAACTATAGAAGAGGCTCGAGGCGTTGGACCTATGACACGAACGAACTCTTGTCATTGAGGGTAAAATTTATTTTTTACATGTTAAAAGAGCAATTTCAAAATTCATTGGCACAAATTAATTGTGATCAATAAATATTGAAGCGTAATATTCATTGGAGTAAAATGCATAACCCCTTAGCATAATTGTTGAAATGCATGATGTATGCTTATCTTTTTATAGTAAGTAGCTTGATATGCTTTGCATTCAAATTTGAATATGCTATGTGAAAATGTGCAAGTATATGATTTGTTATAATGCCTTGATTTTTTTATTATTTTGTTTTTGGCATGAATGCGTGAACATATGCACACATTGCAACTTTTAGAATTAATTGTTGAGTGCCTTAAACACATGGTTGTGATTCACCTCTATATGATTTAATCTTGTTTGATGAGGAACTTGTGTAATTTGAAGCTATATGTCAACATATAAATTATGCCATGTTTATTTGAATTTTAGGCTTTTTGATTATCACAAAAAGGGGGAGAATTTTGTGATAAACTTGAAACTTAATACATGCATAGTTTAAGGGGGAGAGCTTATGTATGCATGGTTTGAGGGGGAGAGTTATTTGTTTAATGATTTACTTGATAACTTGTATGTGTTATGCAATTGTTAAGGGGGAGTTATTTTTACTCACATTTCATGCATATTACTTATTCAAGTTTATCAAGTTTTGTGATCATCAAAAAGGGGGAGATTGTTGACCCTTAAACGCATGGTTGCGTTTAATGCGTTAAATTATCCCCGGTCAATCTTTGAGTTTTGATGATCAACAAAACTTGTGTCTGTTATACTAATGCATCTACTTAGTGTGCAGATTAAGTGATGAAAAGTGGTTTGGATTGAAGAAAATCAAGTGTGCATATTCTGGCCTGGATCGCCCCAGGTGATGGTAATCATCGCCCCAGGCGATGGGTGTCAGGCCAGGCATCGCCACGCACATCGATAGAGGCGATGGCTAGGGGAGCATGCGAGGAGGATCGCCTGAGGCGATGGTGAACAAGGCCGGAGGCGATGGCAACCTTCTGGCACTTCGCCCCGCACATCGACTGGAGCGACGCCGAGGCATGGCGCGGGCATGCGCGCAGGGAGATCGCCCGAGGCGATGGCACGAACGCCTGAGGCGATCTGGAGTTCGTTTGAGGCGATGCAAGATTTGAAGGAGCTGAGGCTACGGCCTTAATTTTGGCATTGGATCGCCTGAGGCGATCCAGCGATCGCCTGAGGCGATGCGTGATTTTTGGTGACCGTTGGGGCGCGGCGATGGTGATCGCCTGAGGCGATGTCCGAGGCGATCGAGGAGTGATTTCAGCCTTATGAGTAGCAACGGCTAGTAGGAGCCTAGGGGGCCTTCTACACTATAAATATGGATGCTGTGGAGCATTTTGAAGCTAAGGAACAAGCCTACAACTCATACAAAGTCTTGATCAATTAGTGTTTCAAATTATATTACAATCTCCATACATTGTTGTTGTATTGGAGTTTGTGATTCTCTTCTTTGTTAGAGCTTGTGTTCTTCGTGTGAGTACACCGTGAAGGTGTTTGTTGGTTTAATTCATTGTAAAGGTCCTCCAACACCAAAGCAAGTTGGATAATTGTAAAGTCATCAACTAGTCTAGTTGGTGCAAGTGTGTGGCTATCCTTGGAGCCCTTAAGGCCAAGAAGACTCGTGAAGAGTGTTGGTAGCTCGGGAAGAGCTTTGTATACTCGGGAAGAGTATTGTGCTCGGGAAGAGCTTGTGTACTCGGGAAGAGTAGTGTGCTCGGGAAGAGCGTTGTAAACTCGGGAAGAGTTGTTGTGTGGCTAACTTGGAGCCCTCAAGGCCAAGACCAATTGTTCTAGTGGAACCTCGGTTGGAGGTTATCTAACCGGGAAGAGGAGACGTAGGCGATTCATCGCCGAACTTCTATAACAAATCTTTGTGTCTTTTATTGCTTTAATTTTCATTACGCACTTATTTACTTATTCTTTTTATTTATCGATTGACGTAAGGCTTCCGCAAGCGCAAAATATTTTTATTTTACAAACTCATTTTAAAAGGCTAAAGTAGCCAAGGAATCTCATTCACCCCCCCTCTTCGATTCCAACAAAATCCCCAGACTGGCCCCAACATAAGGCACCCCGGACACCAAGTCCCACTAAAAACCCAATTCATAGGTTCTCCACCAAAATGAGAATACAATCTCAACCTTTGGGTCCAACGATCCCAAATGTCTGATTTAACAACCTCGGGAGACCCATAACCGCAATTAATTCCTAATTGCCACAATTAAAAATCCAACAAGGATTGTTACCACACCGGGATTAACAACATTAATCCCCGGACATCACAATAATACACTAACAAGTTCTCAATTCATTTAGCAATTCAATGAATAATTGCATGCAGCTCATAAATGAAGAGGGAAAGGCCCTCGCCTTTTTATACATACCATATACACATAATAGTGCTCACATGCGAGCATCGAATAAGCCTATGTGTATCAAATGTATAAAACGTCGTGCTCAATACCGTCGCTGGTACTTCGATCCCTGGAATCACCTCCATTCCATAGCTCGAGCTCGACTCCAAAGCCATCGATGTACCTAATTACCTGCCCCAACAGAGACAGCCTCCACACGGGGTGAGCATACCAATATCCCAAATCCAATAATCACAATAATACAATTCATAATTTGCAACAATGTAAATGCTATGAAATACAAAATATACTGGAGTTTCCTGTACTGCCCTGTTCTCAAAACACTGAAACCATCAAATTCTCAAATGCCAGTTAATCATTACATTGATTAACATATCCATTAGCCATATACCGATGTCATAATCAATAACATCAAATCATTAAACAATGATTACAGATATTCCATATATCTCACTTATGGTTCCATAGTTCTATTCCATTGCTCGCTCTACAATAGCGGCATTTCATTCCCACGCATGCTCAACAGCAGTGGCTTCATAACCGATGTTCGCTCATAGGCGACGACATCCAAATCATTGCTCGCTCAAAAGCGGCACAATATGATTCCTAATGCATATATATATATATATATATATATATATATATATATATATATATATATATATATATATATATATATATATATATATATATATATTGTAGCAATTACCATAATCATGCATTTTCATATACATTTATTGCTAATACCATATATCATGCATTCCCAAACACATTCATTGCAATACAGTGTACCAAGCACTCAACAAATGCAAAATATAAAAGGTTATGCTCGTACGTCATACGTACCTTATGATTCCGTAGTTTGAGTCCAACCTTGCCTGAGTCCCACGACCCGATGAGTTAAGTGCTAACATGCAAATAACTCCCAATTAAACATAGGCATGCAATCACGTGCCCAAGCACGTTCACAACTTCCAAACCTATCGCCTATCCATGACGATTACCAAAATAAAAGCCCCCCGGCTAAGCATGCATAATACCCAAAATATTCCATTTTTCAAGTTTAAAAGATAGCCAAAAAAATCCAACCGAGAATTTCGTTTTATTTAAACTTTGACTCCAACCAATCCATTTTAAAGGTATAACATTCCCATTTGAATGTAGACATTGCCCCGGAAACGGGCTACTCAAACCCCGATTCCAAAATCCAGACATTTTTCCAAAATTTCCAAAAAACAATATCCTACTGGCGGCGATCGATCGCTTCATCTTAGGTGATCGATCGCCTCGCAAATGGCCTGGGCGATCGATCGCCCCATTTCCAGATGATCGGTCGCCTATCGGTGATTTTGGCTACTGCCTCATGGCGATCGATCGCCTATTTTGAGGCGGTCGATCGCCTCACTGTTTATCTTCCTGAAAATTTCAATAACGTCGCGGCGATCGATCGGTCTGCCCTAGGGATCGATCGCCTCGACATGCAAAAGCCAAAAATGGCGTTTTTCTTGCAAAATTTTGCCCAACAACAATCCTCACACCCCATACAACATAAATCCTCAAAATAAACATCATAAAAACTCCTCAAACCAACCAACCCAAAATTCTTTAAAAACCCATTTCTTTAAAACCAACACAAAACCTTTCCAAACACCACAAAACCACTATCAAAACAAAGATAAATGCGAGGGGATGAATAATACCTTATTATCTTCGAGAAATCTGGCTCCTAGGATGAGCCTCCATTGATTTTGCTCATCAAAGGGAAAGGGGGAAGGGTTTGGAGTTAGAGAGCGACGAGAGGGAGAGGAGAGGGAGGAGATATTCCGTATAATGACGGAATACCGAGTCCATTTGGTATATATAGCTCCAAAGCTCCAAAATACCGACTCCTCCACAAATACATCATGATTCATTAAATATCATCTGTTTTCAATAATTATCTCTCCAACTCAAATTCCATCAACAGCCCCAGTACAAAGTACTCCGGACCCCAGATTCCACCAAGAACCACATTCCAAGGTTATCACCACAACGAGAATACAATCTCATCCTTTGGATCCAATGACTCCAAATACGGGATTTAAAACCCCCGGGAGTCCCAAAATCGCAATTAACTCATAATTGCCACAATTAAAAATCCATTAAGGATTATCACTACATCGGGATTAACACCAGTAATTCCCGGACATCACAGAAATACCCATTTGGTACCTATTATACTGTGATGCGATGGTCGTGGTACTAAGTACCATACTTTGTTTCGCTCAAACTGATTAAGTTCTTCCTGCATTGCTTCTACCCAGTTTGGGTCTAATATAGCATCATCAATCTTTTTGGGTTCTATGTGAGATATGAATGCAGTATGAAGAAATTCATTAATCAACTGTCCTCTGGTGCGTAGAGGAGCAACAGGGTTACCTATGACCTGCCTGGGAGGGTGATACTTCATCCACCGGAGCGGAGGTCCAAGAGGATTGATTTCTTCATTGGGGTGAATACTAGTGGGTAGTTCAGAAGATTTGATTGATTCATCCTTTTGTTTGTTCCATCTACTGCAGCAGGGGTGTGCATAATAATGTCATTGTCAGCTGGGTGCAGCGCTTGTGGACCAGCAGACTCCTCTGCTTGTGCTTCTGGAACTTCTGGTTCCAAAGTACAGTCAATCATGCTTCTGTAATCTACCTCATCATCAACATTGTCATCAATATGAATGTTTTCCAGTCGATTGCTCAAGTTGTTGATATGTAGATCAGATACAGTACAATTAGCAGACTCATCAAATTTTACATGAATAGATTCTTATACAGTAAGTGTTCTATTATTAAATACTCTGAATGTTTTACTAACTGTAGAATTGCCAAGAAATATTCCAGCATCAGATTTAGCATCAAAAGTGGTGAGATGAGTCTTTCCATTGCTGTGAATAAAACATTTGCAACCAAACACATGGAAATAAGAATATTTAGCTTAATGTCATTCCAGATCTCATAAGGGGTTTTATTTGCTCATTTATTAATCATCGATTTCTGCGTATAACATGCTGTGTTGACATCTTATGCCCAAATCTCTGTGAAATGTCTAATTCTGCAAGCATAGTTCGTGCAGCTTCTTTCAAAGTGCGGTTCCTACGCTCAGCAACTCCATTTTGCTGTGGAGTTCTTGCAGTAGAGTATTCGTGTTTGATACCAAGGTCATCTAGATATGATTCGAGTGATTGATTGGTAAATTCGGTACCTTTATCACTACGAATTCTATCTATCCCACACGATTTCTCATTTTAGATTCTTTTCAGTAGTTTGATCAGCTTTGGAGTAGCCTGATCTTTGCCACTTAGAAACAAGACCCCCGTAAAACAAGAGTAATCGTCTATTAACACCAGGGTATACTTCATTCCCCCTAGACTTGTTACTGGTATATGACCGAAAAGATCCATATGCAGCAACTCTAGGCACCGAGAAGAAGATTTACTCCCTTTGTTCTTAAAGGAGGATCTGATTTGCTTACCAAGTTGGCATGCTGAGTAGATCTTGTCTTTTGAGAACTCTATTTGGGGCAGTCCAATGACTAGTTCAAGCTTACGTAGACTGGCAATAGTTTTAAAATTTAAGTGACTCAATCGCTTGTGCCAAAGCCAGTTTTTGGAAATATTCAATGCAACAAAGCAAATAGGAGTGGCAGGTTGATTAAGGTTCCAGTCAATCTTGTACGTGTTCTCATGCCTTCTTCCTATAAGCAGTGTACTACCATCAATAGATCTAATTGTACATATGTGCTGGTTGAATTATACCGAGTGACCATTGTCACAGAGTTGACTGATGCTGATCAAGTTATAGCATAGATTTTCAACCATCAGTATATATTTAATAATAATATTACCGTAGATAATCTTACCCTTACCCACGGTTCTACCTTTCGTGTTGTCACCAAAAGTTATTCTAGGTCCGGTGGTGTCAACCAATTCGGACAACAAACAAGTGTTCCATGTCATGTGTCTAGAACATCCACTGTCCAGAAACCACTCTGAGCTCCGAACTTGATGGATTCTAGTTTTCTGCAATTAAAGCGATAATTTGATTGGTACCCAATCCTACTTGGGTCCAGACAGGATTAGTCCTTTCGGGACCCACACTTGTATAACCCTAAATTATTTGGGTCTGTGTATGTCCTGAAATGTGTGTGCATTAAGTGGTGAAGGTGTTCTTGGGTGATGCATGTGATAATGAGTGTATGCATGTTGTTTAGGTTTTTGGTTTCTGTTGGGAATCATATACCTTTTCTGGACAGGCATACAATTATAGTACCTGTTGGGTTTTACCTCTCGAGTTGCCTGACCAGTGGGCTTATGTACATTTCTGGACTTTTGCCCCGGTCTAGCTTTCTCTATTAGTTCAACATAACTGATACCTTTGTGTGATGTCCGTTTCTTGATGAGTATTGTCTTAACAGGTTCCTTAACAAATTCACTTGGTTCATATATTGTGCTGGATCTGACAAAATTCATTGTTTGAACATTGTTTGAACTCTAGACACAGTTGAGATTTGATGTCAGATGAGTTACTTTCATTGTTAGAGTAGCCTATACCGGTAAGATCACCAGCAAGCCTTATTGACTCGAGCATCTCATCTTTTCTGGCAGTTGATGTGTTCCATGTGCGAACCAGTTTAATGAGTTTCTAGTGTGCACATCTTGCTTCATCCATTTCTTTCTCGAGTAGACTTACTTTTTTCCTTAAGCATTCAAACTCCTTTGATTGTTTACAATGAAGTTTGTTGTTTTGCTGTTCCGTTGGGATTGAATGTCCGGTCTATAATTCTCGAAGGATTCATACAGCATCTGATACTCATTAATCATGTCCTGCAATGCGTCGGTGAGTTCATTATGTGTAAATTCAGAGAGATTTGAGTCAGTTACCTCACCGTCATCATTGGCCATCAGACAGCGAACTTCTTCATCTTCACTCTCACTGGATGAGCTGGTAGATTCTTCTGATTTTGATTCTGAATCAACCCATTTGCTCTTGTTTTCTTCAGCCACCAGTACTTTCTGGTCTCTGTCCCTTTTGGATGATCTTCTCTTTTCCTTAGACTTTCTATAGCCCTTGGATCCTCTCTTCAGATCATCTTTCTTTGGCTTAGGACAGTCCTCGATAAAATGTCCTGGTTTAAGACAGTTGAAGCAGACGCGATCATCCTCATCTGATCTATTTTTGAAGTTCTGCTTCCTTTGATAAGATTGATAGGTCTTTTGATTTTTTTTCATAAATTTTCCAAATTTTTTGACAAACAGGACCATTGCATCATTGCATATTTGTTCGGGAGTCATCTCTGTTGTGGTAGACAGGGACTCTGATGCACTAAGAGCTTTGGTTGGTTGACTGGTGCTGGGTTCATCTTCAATCCGAATGCCTAGTTCAAACTCGTATGCTTTTAAGTCAGCAAATAGATCATGTAGATCTATCTTGTTTAAATCTTTGGATTATCTCATGGCAATTATGTTTACATCCCATTCTCTTGGAGACCTCTCATGACCTTAATGGTGATTTCTCTGTTGGATAGATCCTTACCAAGACTATTGAGTTCATTGATGATTCTAGTTACTCTTTCATCATACTCACTGAGAGTTTCTCCGGACATCATTTTGATGTTTTCGAACTTCTGTAGAGCGACAGTGAGCTTGTTTTCCTTGGTTTGGTCATTTCATTCGCACAACTGAGCAATCTTTTCCCACGTGTCTTTAGCAGTGGGAGAAATCTTGATTTTGTTGAACATGTTTTTGTCCAATGATTTGAACAATATGTCTTTGGCCACATTGTCCATATTTGCTTTTTTCTTTTCCTCATTTGTCCAGGACGCTCTGTCCTTCTCGAGGGTCTGAGTTGCCCTTTTCAGTCTGACCATCGATTTGTGGGTAATATGCGATACTAAAAGTCACCTGAGTACTTAAAGGTTATAGAAAGCTTTCTCAAAGTCGTGATACAAGTAATGAGTCTCTATAGAATTTGTCGAGACTGGCTTCTTACATTCGTTGGTTTATGGTTTCGACCGAGCTCTTACCTAATCGAACCAATAACCATATTTACATGTATGAAGTATTGCTTCTATGTGCCTCGTCATACACTCTAATGAAGTTATCATATCTTTAAGAAACTAATGAATAGAGTTTCTCGTTGGATGTGTTTTCTTTGTCAAACTGATCATTGATAGGAGTAAAGTCTCTTATAAAATATTATTCAATATAAATCCAAAAATTCTCAAGGGGATATAAGTGGTAAATATCAATAATCAACTTTTTGAGCTGAACCGATTAAAAGGGATTGAATACTACAAGAATTTGCAAGGATGACATACATCATCCTAGGATATAATCACATAACGATAATTCCAAAAGTGGAAAGAAAGAAAAAAAGTATGTAGTTTTGTTCATCAACTGAAATATGCTTTGCAAGATCATAGTAGGAAATTAATTTTTTATATGAAGAAGATCAAGGTCATATCAAACTCAAGCAATCATGGAGTTTAAAACAATGAATAAATAAACAATCGAGGTATCAAACTTTGATGAAGAACGATAACCACATTAACCAAAGAATGTTTGGTAATTATGAAGCGAAAACTTACTATGAAGATCAGAAGCACTAGAAATAATTGAATGATTGTTTCATAAGTAAGATATATTTCAAACAATCCAAACTATTTAAAATAGATGAGGATATAAGAATAATTTCATGATGAATCAATAATTGAGAAGTATTTGAACAAATAAGGATATGTCAATCAACAAAAGAAATTTGAAGGTACAATGAATAGATTGAATAATTCTTCTGATGAAATTGTATGATCGTCATGTAGGTTTGTAAATGGAATATGAGCTCAAAGGAATATCATTAACAAATTTGAAGGAAGACAAATTGTTTTATTGATCGAAATAAATTTTATCGAATTTCAAAATGTAGAAAATGGATTTCTATTACCCAAAAAGGGACTAAACTATTATATCTTATTTCAACCAATGATTATATCAATTTGAACCCAACGTGTCATAATATATACATAAGTTATGGAGATATATATCTTAAATTTTGTGTCACAATAATATAACATGACATTTACTTAATTTCTAAGAATCTCAATATGAATAAAGAGGGCATGTCATCGACTATTCCAGTTAGCTCGAGATTTTACTCGAAATGAAGTTTCTTGAAAGAGTGATAATGAAGCCAATAAATACGAACTCAAACTATATAGTGGTTTGGAATTTAATATTCCTCAAAGTTTGCTCAAGAATAAAAAAATCAAGGAACTAGGCGTAATATTTTGAAAACAAGTGAATTGAGTTCATTGTGACTTACAAATTATTAGTAGCAAGGTTTAAAGTTGTTACATAGGAGCGTAACCGATGAATAACACACTTCGATATACACTCGGAGAGTAAATCAAAATTTTATTAATTAACTGAGAGGTTCAACTGAGAGGTTCAAAACAAAATCTTAAACAGAGAAAATCATCACTGGAAAGCCAAAGAAATATTAATTATTATTTTTATCACATCACATATTAGAAAAACAAGTCTATTGTTTCTCCATCCCTAAATCCTCTTCAACATTTTCCACTACTATAGGATATTCCTCAGGATCTTTCTCTTCCATCAGGAAATTGATCACATATTGCTTGTAGGAGACTACATGTGCCAATTCATCCTTCTCATTCGTGAGAGCTTGGAGTTGGGTCTACATGTTCTCACAATACTCATTGAACTCCTGCTCGAAGCGCTCCAACTGTTGGCACTTGTTATCGTGGACTTCCACAAGTGTTTTGTTGTCCTCGATAACTTTTGTAAGTCGTTCCTCGGCACGATGATGGTGATAGATCATCCTTTGGGCCTTGTAACAAAAGTGGTTGATTATCTCCAACATCTCGGTCTTATATCGCATCTCCTTCTCTTGGAACACTTTAAGTACGATTATGTCAGGTTCCATCTTTTGGATCCAAATGGTTTGAGCGTGAGTCATCGTACCCTACGTCATATTGAAAATATGTTACGGTGGATGTGGAATCGAAAGATGCGACGTGGGTTAGAGTTCTTTGAGGAGAAAAATTAGATCCTCATTTGGTTACCTTTCGGTTGCTGAATTTCGAAATTGAAAATGGTTTTATTGGATAGATATGAGGATAAATAATACAATTTGGATTGAATAGTCTCCTAGTTGAAAAATTGAGGGCAAGAATATCGGGATATTAGAGTTTAATAGGCGTGGACTATGGCTTCAAGTTTCGATCATCTTGGCCTGAAATTTAGAAATTGATCAAGGGATTTCAATGGTTACAAACTGAGGATCAATATACTTGGTCGGATTTAAAAAAAAAATATGTTATGATGTGTGAAAAATCAGGATTTCAATATAAGGCCATAAAACACGCACTTGGACGTGATTTTCGTCCATAAATTTGGTCATTTTCCCATGTTTGTGATTCAACTTTCGTAGAGGGCTTTTGATGAACATATCATAAGGATTCATAACCTAAATTTAATCTGAAAATGGCATTCAGAGTTGGGAGAAATCAAACCCCAAATTTTTTGCAATTTTAGGGTTGTAATAGCGACAATCTCGATCCGAATTTAAACATATTCCCTTGTTTGTGATTTCAATTGGATATAGGGTTTTTGTTAGGCATGAAATAACGATCACAAATCCGAAATTAGTTTGAAATTGGTGTTCGGGTTGATGGGAAAATCGAATCTCAAATTTCCATGACCTATGATTCTAAGGGTCGTCGATTGCGGCTCAAATTGGAAGACTTCTTGTGAGGAACATCTAATATAGGGTTTTTATTAGCTATAATGGAGGGTAATACAAAGAAATTAAGTTGATTCGGTATAAAATTGGGTAGGAATTGTTAGCAAAATTTTCATCCAGTTAGGCTTTCCTATGGTGGATTTTGATCCGCAAATTCAACTCATTTCTTGCTTGTGATTCGGATTTGACAGAAGGGGTTTAAATATACCTTCTATTTATATCATTCACCTAGATTTAGTTTGAATTTTATGTTCGGACGATAGGAAAAAATCAAGAATTTTAGTTTTGGAAGAGTCAGGGTTCTATGGCGTGATTTGATAGGCAGTTATTCATCAACCAGTGAAAAGGTTCTTGCAATTGAGAGAGGGTCTTTGCTCGTCTGATGATGAAGGTCATGGTGGTTGGTCGAGGTAGTTGATCGGTGGTCAGCGGTACGAGATCGAAAAATTGACGGGTTTGGCGTGCGCGAGTTTCGATCAGTAATTTAGGCATGAAAACATAGTCCGTTCGATCCAAGAGTCAAGGCATCGTCAGCAGTAGGCAGTCACAATGGTGGATCGATTTTCCAGTAACGAGAGTCGGTGGCATGGCGGAAGTGCGATGAAAGAAGATGATTTTTTTTTTCGCTTTTTTATTTTTAGTTGTAACTTTGATTCCCAACTGATTTTCGATTTACTCACTTGGTCTATTATTCATGATTTATAATCTGGTTATTTTTATGTCAACCATAAATCTTTTCCCAGTGAATTATGGAACTTGTTTTGCACTTATACCACTAAAATGTCACGCTCCGAGACTGGAGCGCGTGACACCGACGTTGGATCCAAATATGAAATTTGAATACAACAAGCCTCGTGTATAGATCTATGATAAAACCAGTCTATATATTCCATAATCAATAAAATTGTCTTTACAATTGAAAAACAACTTACAAAGCATGTCAGATCTAACAGAGTATGCGGAAGCGTAAATAAATAGATAATAGAAATCCCGAGATTCCTTCATATATCACCATCCCAAAAAGTGCTCGTGTATCTCTTCCTCGATCTTCTTCTCATTCTTATCTTGGAGGAAGGTAAGGAGATGAGTGTTTTGGAAAACACTCAGCAAGTAGGGGTCAATTGAACATGATAAAAACATATACATGTATATACGAGCATATAAAGCCTTTGAACCATTCTTTATCAAAACACACAAAACTTACACATATACTCATATTTTCTCACACTAGAACCTTATCATAAACACATCACATATCACATGGTAGTTTCTATGGGTTCAAGAGGTGGCTCTCATGTGCATTGCATTTTGATATTAAAGATCAAGAGGTGGCTCGCATGCACGTGTCATTTTGCCCCACAGGTTCAAGAGGTGGCCCCCGTCATGTAGCACTTTGTCCCGCCGATTCAAGTGGTGACTCCTACACAGGTAGCACGTTCGCAAAGCCATTAACTTTAAATCTCATAAATCTTATAACTTTCAGATCCAAATCATATTCATAATTTATGTCCAACTGAATCTTTAACACATATGTAAGATTTTTAAAACGAAACGATACATATCAAAAACCCACTTACAGTCATTGAAGATTCGAAGGCGTTTGTATGGATTTCGGGTTGTGAGATATAGTACAACTTATCTCCTCCCTTTCCTTGATGTATTCGAAAATGAGTGTGTGTATGTGAGGATTTTCAACAAAATGTAGTGTGTAGAGTAATCCCTTCTTGGCATGATGTAATGCGGTTTTAATGTGGGAGGAGTATCCAATTTAGATCCATTATTTTGGTTCACAAATGGAAAGACATTAGTGTGATGAAGGGTGGGTGTTGTTAATGTGATTGGGAGGCAATAAAATGGGATTGAGTGAGGTTATTAAAACAATTTAGGGTGAGATGATTTTAATGTAGGAGGAATTTAAATTTGATTCCTTTAACTTTGGTCATTTAGTGTCATGATTTGGCAATGCAATGAATGTAAATACGCATCTTGGTAGGATTAGACCCGACCAAGGGTCATAAATGTCATTTAAGCGGTCCGGATCGTGGTCAACCGGACGGTTAACTGGGTCAACGGTACGAAGGATCGGACTCGTAACCGGCCTTTCTGTAGGCGGGCCAGTTAAGGGTCATAATTTTCTAACCCGTGAACCGGCGGTTAAAAGGGTTTATTTTAATTTGTTTACATTTTTAAATTTAAAACATATCTTATGGTGTAGATTTATGAAAATAATTAGCTTCAACCACTAAGCTATAAGAGCCTTGTTGATCAAAATAGAGTGTTATAATTTATATATATTAATCAACATATATATCTTACACATTTTGATTATTTGAACTTGATTTAATTTCACGTTTTTAGGTTTAACCCATGGAGGAAAACACAATCAAATATTTTTTACACTCTTTTTCAAATTTTAATAGTTTTTAAAAAAAAAATTTAAAAAAAATAAATAGTCAAACCGTAACTGTAACCGTTGGTTAATTGTAACAGGTGGTTCATGAACCTTAACCGAAACCGTCAAGAAAGGTTAAGGTTAAGGGTTGATGTTTTTTGAATTGTTGAACTGGCGGTTCTGGACCTTCTAACTAGCGTTTCTGTACCATGGCCGGGTCTAGGTAGGATAAAATTTTCTTTGATATACTATAATGTGTTTATAATGTAGGAGGACTTCCTTGACAGATTACAAACTTTGGACATCTAGCCATTAAATGTCATTAAATTAATTGAATGGAATTGTATGGTGGCAAGAAATTGGGTCATCAATGTCATGATTGAGTAAGGCAAAAATATGGTCATCACAGAGGTTGTTACCAACATGGTTAGCTTCCAGCTTAATCTGCATCATACTGGTCATGACTCCAAGTTGAAATCTAACATTTTCAGCTTACAATCAGCTTTGGTGCTTGATGGAGTTGTCACGCCCCGAGAGTCGAGCGCATGACACCGGCGATCCAAAAATTAATTCCAAATCAACAAGCCTCATAGTACATATCTATAATAAACCAGTATATTATTCTATAAAAATATAATTGTCTTTACAACTGAAAATCAACTTGAATAAATTGTTCGTAAAGCACCTTAGATCTAAATAGAGTTGTTGAAGCATAATTGAATGAATAAAAATCTTGGAGTCTCCTCGGTGTATTGCCACCCTAAAAGTTTTATTGTCCTCCCCCATCGATCTCTTTCTCATTCTTATCTGGGATGAAAGGTAAGGGGTGAGTGTTTGGGAAAACACATAGCAAGTGGGGGTCATTTGAACATGGTAAACGTATAGATATACACGTATAAAGCTTTTGAACAATCCTTTATCAAAATATGTAAAAATTGATGCATATACTGATATTTGCTCAAACTAGAGACTTATCGGAAACACATCAAATAACCACATAACACATATCACATGGTTGCTTCTGTGGATTCAAGAGGTGGCTCTCATGTATATAACACTTTGCTCTTAAGATTCAAAAGGTGACACTTTGCCCCGCAGGGTCAAGAAATGGCCCCCATCATACATAGCACTTTGCCGATTCAAGTGGTGGCTCCTACACACATAGTACTTTGCTCCGCAGAGTCCTTACTTTCACATACGCATCTGTTACACATAATCACATAGTGACTTATTGAATTCTCAAGATGTGGCTCCCGTGCGCATAGCACTTTGCTCTTAAGGTTAAAGAGGTGGCTCCCGTACGTGTGTCACTTTGCCCCGCAACTTCAAGAGGTGGCCCCCACTACATAGCATTTTGCCCTGACGATTCAAGTTGTGGCTCCTACATCCATAGCACTTTGCTCCACAAAGTCTTTTCGTTCATATTCTTGGCACATATTTGTCAGTTCTAAAATTGTCATCACATTTCATGATCATTCGAATCTTTAAAGTATACTTAGAATTTCAAAATGAAGGAATAACTTGTACATCAAAAACTCAGTTACTTTCATATTCACATCTCGTAAGCTTTTCGGATTTCAAAGCATACACATACTTCCATGCTCAATCGAATCTTTAACACATACATAATTTCAAAAAAAAAAATGATTGTATAACAAATACCCACTTACAGTCATTGAATATTTGAAGCTTGATGTGATGGATTCCGGGTTGTGAAGACGGTGCAAATTTCCTCCTCCTTTGCTTGGAACTTTCAAAAGTTTCTGTGTGTATACGTGTGTGTATTTCTTGGAATGCTAGCACCTTTTCTTTGCTAAGATGTGAGATGTTGTAAAGGTATGAGTAATTAATTAAAATTCATAAACTTTGGTCATTTAGTGTCATGATTGAATAAATCGCTAAATGTCACTAAATGAGATTACATTTGATAAGGTTGAATGAGATTGAATGTCGACATTATTTAGTAATTCAATTTAATGGTCTTTAATGGCTAATTCCATGATTTTAGCAAGACAATGAATGTCTCTCATGATTGGGAAAGACATTTGAATAGGCAAATTGAGTGGCTCGTCATATTATCATAATTTGAGCAAGTAATGAATGCTTTTATCAATGGGTAACGTAAGAGACTGATTGTAAATCTCATTATTTTGGCCTTCTAATGACAAGATTTAAGTTAAGATCACGAATGAATGATATTAAGATTATTGTTGTGTGTGTTAATGAAGTCATTGGGTGATCGTGATTACGGGGATCAAGTGCGGGGTCATCACAGGAGTTGATGGCCCCCCACTTGCATACTATATATCCTGGGTTTTTTAATAAAATAACCTTTTTTAAAAAAAAAATGGACAAAGTAACTTGAAATATAACAAATTTACAAAATGACCCGACACGCCAACTAGGTTGGCATGTCCAACTGAAGACGCCAAGGGTTGGCAAAAGTTGGACATGCCAACCAAGTTGGCGTGTCCAACTCGTTTTATTAAATTTTTTTTTTGTTAAAGTTGGACACGCCAACCTCTTTTTTATTTTTTTTAAATAAACTCAAAATTTAAAAATAATATATGTAAAAATTATTTCTCACGTTATCAGATATATTGCAAAAATCGCGTTCATATTTTTCAAATTTTAATTAACATTTTTAATAATTATAAATTCGAAAAAGATAAATATGCAAGAATTGAAGTAATGTCTCGTCACGAGGATACTGATTTCGTTCGTTGGTTTGAAGTGGAACCATGTGCTGTATTTCACATGATCAATTGTTAATAGTAAGGTGACGAGGTAAATATATAATTATATAAATTTTATGTTGATAAAATCTAAATTTGTTCCGCGACGGCCGTTCTATACCGCAAAATAGTCGTTCCATTCCGCGAATTAGATATTACAGATTCCAAGGCTGGAGGGACTGTTGCAGCGTAGGATTCCTTAATTAGCTTTCTATTAAGATTATATGTTCCTTTGGTTATTTAATTTTCTATTAGGATTAGATTTTATTAACTAGTTAGTTTCCTTTTAAAATTAGGTTTTCTTTATTAATTTGTTCACTAATCAAATTTGCTAAACACTCGGTTATGTTTACTTCGAGGGATAATGATAGGATTATTATTCTCTGTAACATTACTTGATTAATAATTATAGTATAACTTATAAATATAATCTTATCTAGATGCAACCTCTATATATAGCTAGTCTCGGATTGTTAAATAAAAGTTATTTACAGAATAATAAAATCTTTTTTTCGTTCTTTGAACAAACACAGTTCAATTTACTGGTTCAGAAATTTTGTCCATATCGCCAGTTTGACATGGATATTTTTTCTAAAAGAACAAAATCAATTTCAAATAATTTTTTATATACTTAAATTTAGTCGACTCAATTTTGAATTATTCCATAATTCTTAATATAGAATTTGGATTAGGTGGATCCATATGCTTATTTATTCTGGTAAGACCGAGGAGCTCCATCCATATGTTTTTTAGATCTTCGATTACTCTTTTCGTTAGAACGTGGGATGTTTCAGTTGTTTTAGAAAAGACGGTTATTTTTGTAAATTGAATAAAGAGTATGGGGTAATCGATTATTCGAATTAGTACCCTTATAGACCCGAACAAGTGTCATCGTCGACCATGAATCGGCCCGGAACAAGCCCGTGATCAACGGTCCGGTTAACAGGGTCAACAGTTCGAAGTGTCGGACCCGTATCCGGCCCGTCTATAGAAGGGAAAGTTAAGGGTCATAATTTTGCTAACCCTTGAACCGTCAGTTAACCGACGGTTCAAGGGTTTATTTTAATTTTCTTATATTTTTAAATTTAAATATATGTTATGGTGTAGATTTAAACTTATGGCCTACAACTTGAATAACTAGCTTTAATCACTAATTTATAAAAGCTTTGTTGATCTAAATATAGTTTTATAATTTATATATATTAAACCAAACAAATATATCTTACACATTTTGCTTATCTGACCTTGAATTTATTTCACGTTATTTTATATTTAATCCATGGATGAAAACACATTCAAACACTTTTTATACTTTATTTCAAATTTTAATAATAATTTTAATTTTTTTAAAAAACATAAGGGTCAAATCGTAATCGTAACCGTTGGTTAACCATAACCGGCGGTTCATGAACCATAACTGGAACCGTCAAGGAATGTTGAGGTTAAGGATCAATATTTTTGGAACCAGACGGTTCTGAACCGTGGTCAGATCTACTCTAGACTGTGTGGTTACATAAATTTTCTGGAACAAAAAAGAACTGAGATTATAGCCAGAAAAATTGGAGTGCAATCCAAGAGAACACGCCACCTGCAAATCCCGTTTTCTTGGTCGGAAAAAAAAAATACATTGTCCACCACAAAATTTCATTTTTCTGCTCTAACCACAAAACCCATAAAACAAGATTTCTCTATCTAATGGTTTGAGTTTAAGCTGCCCAACAAAGTAGTAGAAGAAGAGAATACAAGAAACCCAACAAAAAACCTCCTGGTAGCTGGTGGGTTAAGAAGCAGAGAGCTAGGCGGCGATCAGGCGAGTTTCCATTTCTTTGAGTTATTTTAAACATATAAACTCTCCTCTTTTTGGGTTTTGGTTACGTGTGGCATGTACTAAAGTTTCTTCTTCTTTTGGGGACTGTTATTATTATTAGTTTTTGGTATTTTTACCTTGTTGTTTGTTGAAGTGTGAAGCTTTATATTTCTTGTGATCTTCTTTACTCCTTTTCCTTCTGATTTGTTCGATTATATTGCTTTCTGTTATGTACTTCTTGCAGTTCCTGTATAATTTGTTTGATGTCCGTGAGGGCACAGAAGAAGGGATTGGGAAGTTGGAGCCTTTAGAAATTCAGTATAGAATCTGCAAAAGATAAATGTGTTATTTTCTTTGATCATGCTTATTGTTAAGAGCTAAGAAACAAATGGGATAATTGAATTCATTTCTGAAAATCATGTCATCTCAGTAAAGTTACATATATGGTCCATATCTTTTTCAACTTCTGGGACAATTATGATGTGGTTAATTTCCACATATGAATTTGTGTGGCATCTTATTATATTTATAATTTGGAGATATTGCTGCGGCCAAATTTTATTCTTTGCTTGGATATGTATCATGCCTTAATGTGCTATTAGGTAACTTCTCTACCTCATTCCAGTTTTAATACATTTGCTTAATTGGTTCTACTTGCGTACAGTTGGTGTGGTGTCTCAATGAATATTCCACATTCAACCGAAGAGTTAGAGAAAAACATGCCAACAGCGGTAGCAGCCAAGTGAGGAACAACAATGAGTATACAAGATTGGTTATAACCAACGAAGTAAGGATACCTGAAGCAAATACTTTAGAATCTCAAAAACAATCGAGAAAAAAGTCTCTTGTTTGGTGGATCAAGACAGTAGTATGGTGTTCAATCTTGATAATTACTCTCCTTATATTCTTAAAATGGGGAATGCCCTTTCTTATACAGAAGGTATTTCAAATTTTACTTACTGATTTATTTAATTATTTCTAGTGCATATCTTTTTCCAGTTTTATTCATTGTTTTCCTCAGCCTCTATAGAAAAAGGATTTCTTTTTTTTCTTTTCCCAAAGCATCTGATCTGTATTTCATTTATTTTATAGGTTCTTTTTCCAATCTTGCACTGGGAATCCACTGTATTTGGTCGTCCAGTTCTTGCACTAGTACTCGTTGCTTCTTTGGGTTTATTGCTGTGTTTCTAATTCCTCTGGTCCTTC